>CAWUFW010011261.1:0-627957 GCA_963921515.1 Calotriton arnoldi
CAGGGGATGGACTATACAGTGGAACATAGGCCTGGGACCCAACATGCCAATGCAGATGGACTCTCAAGGTATTTCCACTTAGAGCACGAAGACTCAACTGGTCAAGGTTAGTTTAGTGTCCCTGCATTTGGGGGGTTGTGTAGGAGAGTAGGATCTGCCTCTTATGTTGCCCCCACTTTTTTCTGATGTTTACACTGGTTTCTGGCTATAGTCAGGCTGGGACCCTGCCAATCAGGGCCCCAGCCTCTCTGTTCTCTCTAAACGACTTGGAGTGCACTCTAGGTGCACTAGTGATTGGATACTGTGGTACCTTATGAGTCCCTAGTATATGGTACCTTAGGTACCAAGGGCATAGGTACTTCACAGGCCTACCAGGGGCTGAAGCATGTATTATGCCACCCCTGGGAAGCAGACTAAATCTGACACCACAGGTCTGCTACTGCAGCCTGGGTAAGGTGGTGCATGCACTCCTTACTGTGATATAGGCTACCTATATCACTACATAGATACACACATATAAACCTATAAGTCAATCCTATGGCAGGCCTTATCAATCCTGAAGGCAGAGTGCTTGGTTCCTATGTGAGAGGGTGCTCCTGCATGAGCAGAGCCCCTCTGCAGCATTCGGAGACCCTTCTCTGAGGCTGTTTGTAGTGCAGCCTGACCATATACTCTTAAGCGCATTATAACCTCGCGTTAAATGCTAACTTTGGGATGGCTGCACGGAAACATGTCGTGTTTGGTGTCAAACATCTTGGAATACTACCCCCCGCCAGTTCTGGCGGCGGGGGTAGCATTCCACCCTTCTAGAGGGATAGACATGTACCTACTGTGGAAACGCGGTAGAATCCTGAAGAGCCCTGGCATCACAAAATGGATGCCACCAGTCACAGACACTGGGCTGCCCTCCTGCTGATGACCGAAACTCGCAGTGGAGTAAGCCCAACAATAGGTATCCTGTCACAGGAGGGTGTGACCAACTTCCAGACAGGGTTTAGTGTATTGGGGCTGGGTGGGTGCACTCCTAGAGTGCTTGGAAGTCCTGCACTGGGGGAGCAGAAGGCTCCTCTGTGCACATGCCAGTTCAAACCAGCTCAGGGGCTACCTGCCCCTGCTCTGGCGTGAAACTGGACAAAGGGAAGTGGGTGTAGCCACCCCCTCCCCTGACCCTCCCATAGGTGGGGTCATAGAGCTAGTCCCTCCCTTCCTTTTAGTATAAGAGGGGGAACCTGTGCATTGCAAACTAGATACCCCTGGACGACGCTCTGAAGAAGAATCCTGGACCTTCGACGTTCCACTACCTCTGGAAGACTGAAGAATCTCCCTTGGAGTCAAGGAGTGACTCCCCTGCTTGGCAGGCACCAAAAACTGAAACGACGGTCGCAAACTATGCCACTCCCGCCAGAGACCGAGGTCCCTGCAGCCCAAGATGAGGATTTCCTGACTTCTCCAAGGCCATCGTGAGTCTCCAGCGAAGCTGAGGCCAGTGGACCCCACGAGTGACGAGGAACCGCAGTCCCTGGGTACCGTGCACTGTTGTCAAGTGCAACCCCTTCACGACGTTCTACGAACCTGTGCTTTGTATCACGTGTGGTCCCAGCCTCTAGCAGGAATCCCTTCAAAGATCAGAGGCCTACCCCATCCCGAGTGACCATGGGCCCCTGTTGAAGGAATCCTCCTGAGGTATCTTTGCAATCCCTTGCCAGCTGGCTTGTGGGTCCCCTAAAGACTTTTCTACAAAACCAAAGGAATCCCCTGGTTGCTCCAGGCCTACCCTGACTTACCCTCGCTGGGTGAGTTCCCCAGACCTTGCTGGTCTGCACCATTGACTTTTTACGCTTTCCACGAGACTTGCTGCTACCAAGGCTTGTTGGCTCCAATCGGGTTGCTGATACCGCAGTCAGCTGCAGACTTTGTGGGACACGCCGAATCCAGCTCCTGGTTGTCGTCGACGCCTCCTGGACCTCGTGGCCGAAGAGTCAAGACACCCTTTGAACGACCTGAATCTGCCGACAACGGTGGGCATTCATCTTCCTTGCCCCGGGTCACTGCCCAGTGACTTTGAACACTGTCCCCTCTGCTTTCAGGTCTTCCTTCTTCCGAATCCAGGCTTGTATTCCACCAGACACTTCTTCGGACTTCACAAGCAGCAAGTCTTCATTGGCTCCCATTGAAAACGACGCCGCGACCCGACACCAAAGGACACCTATGCACCCGGCTTCCCTGGGTGAGGTAACTCCAGCACTACGGTGCTCCTGTGGGTGTTGGCCCTAGAACTACTTACCCTGTAAGTGACTTGCTTGTAGCTACTCCCGAAGTGCCCTTAAACTCTTAATTTCTAACCGCGACTTGCCCCATTGAAGTCTACGGCGATCCGCGCCTGTGTTCACGCACTGCACGCGTCCCCCTTGGGTCCTTTACTTGTCTGCCTTCGGTGGTTTTGTGAGGCCCCAACACTTCTGAAGGCCCTGGGCCTTGTCCCTTTGCAAGTCGTTGTTCTTAAGTCTCTTTTTTAGTATATGGTCTGGTAAGCCCCTAGGGCCCCAGCCATATTTGTGCTTAATTTATTGTGAAACGTTGATTTGTGCATATGTTCCTGACTTCTAATCTCATAAAGAGATTATTAGAGAGTTGTTTAGTTATAAATACATATATATTTGATATATATACCTGTGTGGTGTCTTTTCATTTGGTGATTCAAGAGATTGTGTGGTAAAACAAGCTGCTTTACATTCCTCCAAGACGTAGCGTGAAGGCTGCTCTCCACAGCTACCACTAGGATAGCTTTCTATAAAGGTTGTCTTAAACCTACCTACCATAAGAGTCGAATTGTACTGGTGCAAGGTGTCCACTTTAACTAGTGAACAGCATATACCAGGCCAACTTCTCACAGTTGCTGTCTCTGTGGCACATAGTTCATCTGTGGAAGCCTGGAAGCAGTTGTTGGTCTTCTTTCAGGTATCACAGAGGAACTCATCCCGAAGTATCCTGATCGCTTTAGCACCGACCACTCCCCCTTCTGGCCTTGTATTTCCTTGGCTGTGGTTCCAGGGCCTGCCCCACCTTCCTATGACCATAGTCTATGATCTGCCAAATTAGTTTTCCTAAATGATTATTCTTTTTAGAATGTATTATTTTCGACCTTGCAAAGTGGTGTGTCCAGTTTTCTGTGTATGTAATTGATTTGAGATTTTGGTTAAGTGAAAACAGCTTGATTTTAATATGTGTCGACCTAAACATCTGCAGTGGGATGTCATCATGTGATTCGGTACCTCAATCATATCCCCTAAGCTGAATTTGCAAGGATCACAATTCCCTTTGGATTAATGTTTACCAAGTAAGACTCTCCCTGCCTTGTAGGCTTAATGAAAATAATAAGTGGTATAACTTTGAAAATGAAATGAAAATATAATTTCTAAAGTGCACTAATACCCGCGGGTGTCTAGGCGCTGAAGCTTCATGAGGGGAGAAAAACTGGGTAACGGCCCCAGACAGTGGCGAACTGCCGAGAAAAGGAGGATGAGTTTGATCTAGTTATTAAAAAGCCAGGTTTTTAGTGCTTTGCGAAAAAAGAGCAGATTACTTGAGGTTTTTTAGGGTAAGTGTCATGGTGTTCCATAATTTAGCAGTGGTGACTGCAAAACACTTTCCTCCCCAGGTGGTCCTCCTGAACTTGGGGACGGACAGTTTTGCATGGGAGGCAGATCTTAAATTTCTGGTCGGGATATAGTGATGGAAGAGTTGCCTAATGGAGGCTGGTCCTTTGGAGTGAAGAGCTTTAAAGGCCAAGCATAAGGATTTGAACATAACCCTTTTCTTAACCGGGAGCCAGTGAAGTGAAGGAATAAACTTGGATACCGACTGATATTTTGGGATCCCTAACAGCAGCCTGGCTGCCGCGTTCTGAACCAATTGCAGTTTATCTAAAGCTTTCTTGTGGGCCGTCAGGAAGAGCCCATTGCAATAGTCAATTTTGGAAAAGACTAGGGTGGTAATCACTGCTTTCTGCAGGTTCAGAGGGATGCAAGGGAAGATCTTCCTGAGGGATTTAAAGATGAAAAAACAGGATGAGGTAATAGCATTAGCATGTCGTACAAAAGAAAGATTTCCATCAAACTGAATGCCCAGATTTTTCACCTTTGGCACAGGAGTGGAAGTTGGACCCATTTCCTGAGGCCACCAACTGGGGTCCCAAAATAATGGATTATTGCCAAACAAAAGCACCTCCGTTTTGTGGAAGTTCAGTTTCAAACAGATGGTGGACATGCAGTCGTGGAAGCAGCTAGCTGTGTTGTCGATGTTTTCCGTGACTAACACCACGATCTAGCATAGGAGACAACCGAAAAGCCAAGGCTTTTGATTAATATGGCCAGAGGTGTAACGTACAGATTAAAAAGAGTGGGGCTCAAAAAAGACTTTAATAGCTGCTTTAATGTTTCTCACTGTAAGATACGATAAATGGCAAAGTACAGACATGTATTGCACTGGAAATCAACAGAGCACTGGCCTACAGGAACAACAGTGAAGAGGTGAGATGTTATATATTTTCAGAGATGTCATAAGGCTTCAGTACGTGCACCCGGCTACTCGCAACTGCAGTGTGACGATATGATTCTGATTTTATAATTTTGCCCCTCCTATTCTAGGTTCCAGAGATAGTGAACAAATGATGTGACTGTGTCCCTTGACGTCTTCCACCTCTAGAGTCCAGTGTCTTTGGACACCACATCAATAAGAATGCCAGAAGGGAGAGGCCATGCCTCCGCTCTTACTGATATCCCCTGTTCAAGCAGGTCTATAAGCTGTTGCTGGACCGCTCTTGTGACAGGCTTTGCAATTCACTCTTAGCTATGGACTTAACTGTACTCCTGATGCCATTCTCATATATGGGACTTCAGACGATAGCACTAAAATGCCATGGCATAAACTGGGCTCGTCAAACGCCTTGGCTGGGGATAGCCAGCTTGTATGTCAGACCAAATGCCTACTCATATGAAATGGTGGCTGCTGAGCCGCTCTGTTCATGTGCTAACACTGTGTTTTATGTCAGGCCTTAAACTGGGCTACTTATGTGCCAGGTCTGGTGTTTGGACGCCTATGTGTCAGGGCTGTTGTTGCTGGGCTCTCAAGTTAATGTGCCAGTACTGAGACAGGCTACCCATCTGTAACTGTGTTGCTCATTTTCCGGACCTAGATAGGGCTGCTTATGGATCAGTGCTAGTGCCAGGCTGCATATATGGAGATCTAGGGCCAGAATACCTTTGTGATATTGCTGGGGCAGGGATGCTCATTTGCCAATATTTGAGCAGGGATGCTTGAGCCAAGAGCTCACATGTCCACACAGGTATTGGCCTGCTTATGTGCCAAGCATGGTGCAGGGATAGAAGCACAACGCTGCATACGTGACACTGCTAAGGCAAAGGATCGGTTTTTTAGGTACTAGGGCTGGAGTGATTGTTCAAATGTCAGGAAGATATTGTGTTGGTATTTTAGTGTGCTAGGGTTGGGTGGACATCTCATGTTCCAGAGTGGCACTTCTTTGCCCAGGTGCCTGGGTTGGTGAGGGCTCCTCCTAATCTTGGAGAGGGCTGGATTGTTTTTGTGCCAGTACGTGGCCCAGGCTGCCTTGTGTCTAAGACTAGTACTAGGCTGTTGATTTTCTAGACTGCTATAAGGCTGTTCACATGTCAGTGATAGTAATGTCGTCAAGCTCTGCATGTACCCAGCCGAGAGGAGGTCTGCACATTGGTGGTGCAATTTGTATCAACTCTATGATTACGCTGTTGGTTCTACACATTCCTCCCTCTATTTATCTGCAATTCGCTCATTGTGAGAAGAGTGGACATGTAGGGTGTGCTGGTACTTGTTATGGTGGACCCAGGAAGAGGAGGGAGCAATCATTCTTCTTTTATCCATAACCCGTGCTCATCCTCTTTATGAGGCCATGCCCTGCTGGCTACCCCACTTCCTGGAGTAAGTGTAGTGATGAGGCCTACATTCTTGTAAAAAGTAGCGCTATGAAGCCCAAATGAGACTTTTTAGTGCTTAACTAGGAAAGAGTGGGTGACTTGAATTATGAAAACAAGGTAGTGCTCTTAGAGAATCATCTCTGCTTACTGGGGCCATGGCCAGCAGTGTCAGCCATGTTTTAGAGCTATGGCTGCAGGTCCATCCCCAAGCAGCCATCTCTGGTAAGCCCATATGATGGTCAGGCAGCCGTCTAAAAGAAGTTTAAACTGATGAACGTCGTAGTCCCTGCTGTGAATTTTCAAAGTTACGTTTTAGACATATCAGATTATGTTTTTTTCCATCTATGATGTCAATCTTTACAGTCAGGGCTCAGTTCTGCAGTTGCCAGGAAAACAAGGTGTTGCAATTTTGCCCCATGGACATTCCGAACGCACTGGATTTGACATTTCCAAGGGGTGAAATTCCCAGGGGATTCAAAGTTTTGACCATTAGAATGGGGAATAGCAGCCAGAATCAGTGGCATCTTATTCAGGCATTCCTGGCCATTCCTACACAGTGTGAGCTAAGAAAGAAAAATGGCTGTGTGTTCTAAATTCAGAACTAGTATATTCTGGTGGAAAAATCTCTTTCCACATATATAGAAATTCGAACGAAGCCAGCATTGAAGGCCTGAGGCTGTAAATATCTGACGTCAGATTTATCAAATCTTTGCGCTGGTCCAGTGTCACAAAAAGTGATGCAAATCGGTGCAAAAGTCTTGAATTGGGTTCTACTTTCCACAAATCATGATTTGCACTAGAAAGTAACTCTAAAGTAAGACAAAGAGGGCTGGACTGGCCGTAGCGGGCACCGGGCGTTTCTCCGCTTGGCCGGAAGGGTGGGGGCCGGTTTTGTTACAGGTTGCCGGTTTTGCAGCAGTGCTGCAATATCTGGTGCCTGTAACAAAAGCGGCAGCGGGAGTGGTGCTTCCCACTGGCACCCCTCTGCCCCCTCTCCCCCGCCCATTGGGGGCCAGTTGAGATGATTGCCAGTGCTGGTTACAGTTGCCAGTCCGGCCGTGATAAGCTTTACACTGCTTTGCATCAAAGTGTATTAAATGGATGGTACTTGGGGGCAATGCAACCACCTATGGATTTTGATGCCAGTTCCTATCTACTAAAAAAAGCTAGGCAAGGATTTATATAACTGCTCCACTCCTTGAGGCATTTGAGAAAAGTTTCATTTTCTTACGACCTTTCCAACTTTGCATATGTGCTGTGATGTTTAGCACACAAACAGACTTGGTAAAGGTTTAAACTATTTCTAAGCACAGTATTTTTTGCTGGAAGGCTACCCTTCCTGTACAAAACACATGCTAGGTATCACACACCCTTACACTTGCTCTATGGCACAAGGTTGTGTGTGTGGCACAGGCAGCCTAATGCATGGCAGTACATGGGGAGAGAGCAACAGTGCCTTATACACTAAAAGATATGGGGGCATATTCTCAAGGCGCTATCACTGCGTTAGCGGCACTTTTCTGCCGCGTTAGCGGCGATATTTTTATCGCCGTATTCACTATCTGTCGCTAACAGCCGTTAGCGACAGCTTTCTGGCAATAGCGGCTGCTAATAACATCGCCAACAATGTTAGCGACAACTAACGCTAATCATATGCAATGTAGGCGTTCCTGTGTTAAAACGCACGCTAACCCCACTTCGCGATATTCTCAACGATCGCCCGGACCGGTGATGCGATAAAAAAACTGACGCTAAGGCCCGTTAGCTGCTGGAACTTAAGACCAGAAAAAAGGAGGTCAAAAAAATTGTGATAAATAGCAGTATGTAAGGGAGACTAACCCAGAGCCTCATCTGAAGACCCACTTATGCCATGGAGGTACTAATCATGCAGCTTGGAGCACCAAGAAGGCCACAACAACCACCGCCACTGCCACCTCCCCCAGGACCACCCCCGAGGCTGCGCCGAATAAGACAGCGGGTCCATCGCCGACGCCTCAGCCTCACAGACCTAACGCCAGAGGATGTCATTGCCCACTACAGGCTCAAAAGGACATCCATCCTCCGCATCCTGACCCAGATAGCCCACAGGCTGACGGCACCAACACAGCGGATAACCAACATCCCTCCGCAAACAAAGCAGCTGGCTGTGCTGCACATGTTGGCCTCTGGTACCTTCCAACCAGCAACTGCCAGAGTCGGAAGAGTCTCACAGCCAGCCCTATCAAAGTTCCTCACAACTGTCTTGGATGGCATCATCAGCCTGATACCCCAGCACCTTCACTTCCCCAACACTGCACAGGAACAGCTGGAGACCAAGCAAGGGTTCTACGCCATAGCTGGCTTCCCGCATTTGTTGGGGACAATTGACTGCACACATGTCCTACTTGTGCCTCCTGCCAACACTGCACACATATACCGCAACAGAAAGCACACACATTCCATCAATGTGCAAGCAATAGTGGACCCCTGGGCTTGTTCACCAATGTTGTAGCCAAGTTCCCAGGCAGTATGCATGATTCCTACATCTTCCGCCAGTCCATCATCAGCCAGCGCTTTCAGGATAGCACATATGGAAATGCACTACTCATTGGTAAGTACTAACTGAACACACCACACACCTCAACTCCACAATCATGGAACTGTGAGAATGCACACATTCCAAACTCACATACAACATGCCAATCAACATGCCCACCTACCAGACACGACAACACAAGTAACTGTGGTAACTGGGGCCAGCCATGTAGACAAACCATCCCCGAAGGCATAGCCCCTCTGCCACACAATTTCAAATGTGGGGAGAGGTGGGAACCAAGTATGTGCGATGGAGGTACTCGACCTACGAAGAAAGAATGTACACAAGGCCGAGTGTGGCGGTGGTGTGCTGGACAGTCTTGAGTGTGCAGAGCACAGACATGTCCATGTGGGCATATAGTGCGTTTCCGTTGTCCAGCCTGATGGCAATGACAGCGTTGGTGACTGTCCTACCTGACGTGGGGTGGGAACCATGTGAAGGTAGCATGGAGGATGCAGAGGCTGTCGAAGCAGCAGCAGGCCACTGCGTAGACCTGTTTGTACATGGAGAGGGAGGAGTCGAGTACGAGGCCTAGATACCTAGAGTTGTCGTGGGGGGTCAAGGCGGTGGTCCACCATGTGTTGCCACATGCTGATGGGGTGGTCACGAGGATGAGGACTAATGTCTCCTCTTTGTAGAGCACCCCCCAGCTGTTGAACATCCATGTTGCAACTTGCTGCAATCCTCCCTGGAACACCAGTCTGGTGTGTGTGGGCGCCTTGTTGAGGGAGAGTATGTGCTAGGTGTCCTTGTAGGTGGTGATGTCCAATGGTTCCCTTCATGTAGCTCCAGTTCTACTCCAGGCATCTGCAGATGCATCTGTCATCTTGGATGTTGTTGGTGACCGAGGTGGCATTCATTGCACGCTGTATGTTGGAGTAGCATATTGGGGCAAGTGTGTATGCGCAGTTGGAGATACATGTGTGGAAATTCCGACCAGGCTGTTGGCGTTGCCTGCAGTGGTGTGGGTGTTGCTGTTGATGGTGGAGTGTACCAGATCCTCGGTGACTCTGCTTCAGTAACTCTGTGTGGCGCCGGATGTGGGTTTGGGTGTCATGGGGTATCACGACGAGGAAGTGTACGCTGTGCTGGTCACACCATGGGTGTTGAGTGGTGTTGATGAAGTGGACACAGTTTCCACATGTGAAGATGGGGTAAAAGGTGTGCCCTGCCTTGTGGCTCAGTGTTGAGAAGAGTTGGCTCAGTTCGATGTTAGCAAGCATCTGCCAGAGGGTAATGGATTTGGAGTTCTTGTGGTATGTGAGGTGGAGGCTCCGCTCATGGATGAGTACGTAGTCCATTGAGTAGATGACGTGGCGTGTGATGATGTTGATGGTGATTGCGATGCATTCCCGCACCCTGTGGGCCTTGCAGGTGAGGGTGCCACTGACTGTTGCTTTGTGGCAGGTCTGGATCGGAAACTGCAGGTGTTGGGCGGTGGGGAAGGTCTAGTGGCAGCGGCAGCAGCTGAACAGAAATTGAGCCGTGTCTGGTGTGGCCCATTGGCATCTAAACGTTCTCCTGGCGTTGACTGCGAGGAGTGTGGATGTTTGGTAGCGCTAGACATTAGGATAGCCAGGGACCCTTCTGGTGTAGGTGTCAGGCTTGCGGACATGTGCAGACAAGCCTGACATTGGTGTGCTGTTGGAGTGCTAGTGATGCAACCGCGCAGCGCACACAAGTAAATAGGCTCGGGGGAGGGACGAGCAGCTGTGAGGCAAAGTAATTTGCATTGATGCTTGTCATTTTGTCAGAAGCTACACATGGCAAACATTAATCCCAAAGTAGCACCAATCACACACCAGAAAACTATTAACACTGCCCACACAGCATGCATAACTACTAATTGACACATCTCTCCATTACATGTTACAGGTGACCAAGGATATGCACTCACCCCATGGATGATGACACCCCTCCGAGCCACCAACACCCAGGCCCAGAGGCAGTATAATTTGGCCCTTGGACGCACCAGGGGCATTGTGGAGCGCACATTTGGCGTGCTAAAGTCACATTTCCTGTGCCTTGACATCACAGGTGGAAGACTGTTGTACAGCCCAGAAATAGTGTGCAAGATTATCATAGCATGTTGTGTATTGCACAATATATGTGTACGCACCAATGCCCCATGGATCCAAGTGCCAGATGCACGGGACGATGCTCAGGATGATGAGGAAGATGAGGCAGGTGGAGCACACCCCACAACTTCTGCAGCAGGAACAGCCCGAAGGAACAGAATCATAAACAATTTCTTCACCTGAGCACGTCACATCGTGACTGTCCTTAGCAATCATATATCAGTTCAAAATTACCCCAACCACAGTATATGTAAACAAAAAACACTACACACATACCCTGTGTGCATGTTTCTCCTCCGCATAAGTACATCACTCTGACAAGTGTAAGTGTAACATTAAGTGGTAACAATATCACAATTTTAAAGTGATGGTTTGATATGTCACCTCTGAACAGAGATGCTGTTTAGGGTGACATTTGTTCTAAACTAGACATGTTAGGGTGTCCAATGTGGTACGAAATTCTACTGTTCAGCGTGTCATATGTGGATAAAAACTGCATATAGGGTGTCAATAGTGGTAAACTATGAATATCAGGGTGTCATTTGGGGACAAATATGAAATTAAGGGTGTCATTTGGGGTCAATTATGAAATTAAGGGTGTCATTTGGGGTCAATTATGTAATTTAGGGAGTCATTTGGGGACAAATATGAAATTTAGGGTGTCATTTGGGGTCAATTATGAAATTGAGGGTGTCATTTGGGGTCAATTATGAAATTAAGGGTGTCATTTGGGGACAAATATGAAATTTTAGAGTGTCATTTGGGGTCAATTATGAAATTAAGGGTTACTTGCACGCCCTAGCACACATGGTAGTTATCAGTATACATTATTCATAGTAATAGACATAGCACAGTAAAGTTTGATATACGAATTCTTTAGGTTTTAATTTTCTTTCCGTTGGAGATCCAGCCAACACGTGTTTCGTCGTCTGGGATTTGTAACCCACGACTGCCTCAGGGCTGGAAAGACATATACAGATAATATATCGCAATGTCATATGACAAGTATTGTGCATTACATATTGGTGAATTTGTGTGGCACCCAAACTCAGCATTTTTTATCAATGGTCACCAGTACTTGGGCTTTCTTGTGAAACAATAAGTGCTGTATATTCATGCATCATAAATTGTACTGATTCTAGCCTTATTGCATACAATTAAGAGGTGGTGAGAGACAGGTTTTTTATATATACATTATGTTTTGAAGGTTTTTTCGTGTGAGATTGTGTGACGTGGTATACTGATCAATATCCAAGCTATCTGATTGTCGGGAGAACAGGGAAATGGGGGTGCTCATACTCAGTATTTTTATTGTTGTCATAGTGCGAGTGTAAGGTAAGTAGTAGGCTCCGGCCCAAGCCTACCTGATTGAAACTATGATACTGTGGTCTGCCTATGAGATCAAAAGCTTAAGTTAAACACAAGTTACTCCTCTTAGCCATGCATTGGTGTGTGTCTGAATATGACACGTCAAGTGTTGGAAGGTGAACCTACCTTCCTGCCGGTTGTAATTCCGTCCCAGCCGTTATAAGGGCAGGGAATGGTTGAAGGGTTGCGGCTCCTGATATTCGGGTATTCCTGCAAACTAAGTAGTGGGAATATACATAAGCGTCACTACAGACAGGGGCTATGAGTATAGGTGAAGCTGTAGTGATTGGTGCATGTGTTTCGACCCTGCTATGCGCAAGCCATTGTGGAGTACTGTGTGTTACAATGTCTAATACATACGGGTGGGGAGCATATAACCGTGTGGTGTCAATATTGTTACCATGAGCCGTGTCCTCATTTCGGACGATCATATCAACGAGGGAAAGAATGTCCCTGTGAGTTATTAAACAGAATATATCCAAGTAAGCATCCCGTGCACGTTTATATTTTATATTTAGACCATGAGTCAAGTACTCGTATCAGAGAGTAGTCTAGATGAGGGAAAACCCATCCCGGGTAAGTAGTGAGTGAACTTGGTTCGAGAGGCAACTTACCTAACACTCACGTCGGTTCCCGTGGTGTCAGTAGTTTAGTTAGGGGACGAGCATGCAGTAGACAACTCGTGGTGGCACTGTAAATAAAGATAAGCTATTACTAGTCTGCGGGGCCAGCTAGTCCTGCGAGTCCCGTTTCATGTTAGTATAGCCCCCTGCCATACCTGTATCGTGCTTGGACACAGTAGCGTCCGACCTCGGCTCCTCGTCTGGCCGTTGTGGGTGACGGGAACCGGAAGTTGCCTGTCTTTAAATACAGGCAGAAACTAGACCGGGAGGATGATTAGGATATGTGATCCTCCGTGGTGGCTATGTTATGTCGCCATATTGTGGGTATTAAATTCGGTGATAGGTGGTATATTGTGCACGTATTGTAATGCCGGAATGAGCGCTAAGAGGCGTGGTTATATAGGGGCTGTGTGTTAAGCATTCTGATACTAGTTAGGCAGGCCTGAACGAAATGTTAATGTCATAATGGTGTGCTTGTCTATTTTATGGCACAGCAATATCAAATAGGTTGGTGTACGGGAGGGACAGTGGGTATAGTCCCGGTAACACTAGAGGGGAAGGGGAAATACGAATAAATCAAGTGGGTATGGAGCGATATTGTAGTTCATCACGTCACACAGTGTCAGTTAGAATATACTGTACTCCGTGTACGTTGTTCCTACTCAGATCTAGTTCCTAGGTCACTATATATGGGTACATACAGTATATTAAATACGATTATATCAGGTGATTATAAAACAGTATTGTAGTTCATCACGTCACACAGTGTCAGTTAGAATATACTGTACTCCGTGTACGTTGTTCCTACTCAGATCTAGTTCATAGGTCACTATATATGGGTACATACAGTATATCAAATACGATTATATCAGGTGATTATAAAACAGTATTGTAGTTCATTTCATCATACATTGCCAGTTAGAATATACTGTACTCCGTGTATATTGTTCCTAATCAGATCCAGTTCATGGGTCAGTATATGGGTACATACATTTTTATAGGGGATATTCCATACATGGTTGCCGTCGTTATACATGCATCAGATAATGGAGATGGTCTGTACATTGTGTACATCCTTGCGTGCAAAGTTCATATGGTATTGTGTGAGCATAACCTTGCAAGATAGTTTGCTTGCATAGGACCGAGCGTACAGAGTACATGGGGTAAGGCATTACTGACCTTGGTGTCACATGTTAGTCCCCAAGAAAATAATGTAGTTCATGATCCATATTTAAGCCACATTCCACCGCCTGTAATCTCATGATCCATAGGGCCTCTCTGCGTCTGAGGTGCAGTTCTTTATTGCCCCCTCTAGGGTCCATTTCTATCCGATCAATACCGCAGAAAGACAGTGTTTTGCGTGCCCCCTGTGACATGCATTCATTAATGTGTATGGCCGTTGGGTATCTGGGATCTTTGTGTTTGATGGCTCTTACATGTTCATTTATTCTTTCTTTTAATGGCCTGATGGTGCTACCAATATAGACTTTGTTGCATTTGCACTTTAGCATGTACACCACATATTTACTGTTACAATTGATCATTTGTCTGATTACATATCGTCTACCCTTACTACTCTCAAAATATTTTACATTGTCCATTGCTAGGTCACATGTTTTGCAACTCCCACATCTGTGAAAACTTATGCAGCTCTGGGATAGCCAGTTGCCTTTGGATTTGTGTTTGGAGTAGCTCAGTACAATTTATGATGCATGAATATACAGCACTTATTGTTTCACAAGAAAGCCCAAGTACTGGTGACCATTGATAAAAAATGCTGAGTTTGGGTGCCACACAAATTCACCAATATGTAATGCACAATACTTGTCATATGACATTGCGATATATTATCTGTATATGTCTTTCCAGCCCTGAGGAAGTCGTGGGTTTCAAATCCCAGACGACGAAACACGTGCTGGCTGGATCTCCTACGGAAAGAAAATTAAAACCTAAAGAATTCGTATATCAAACTTTACTGTGCTATGTCTATTACTATGCATAATGCATACTGATAACTACTATGTGTGCTAGGGTGTGCAAGTAACTGATGGAGAGATCTCTAGGGATCTCAACTTTGGGGAATTGGATGATCACCCCTTCCCTGAGCACCATAACGATATAGCAGAATAGAAATTTTACCGGTACCAGTGAGCGCCACAACCACACAAGGCACGTTCATCCGAGACAGTTTTTAGCATGAAATTAAGGGTGTCATTTGGGGACAAATATGAAATTTAGGGTGTCATTTGGGGTCACATATGAAATTTAGGGTGTCATCTGGGGTCACATATGAAAATGTGGGTGTCATTTGGGGACAAATATGTAAATGTGGTTGTCATTTGGGGTCAAATATAGCTTTTCATGGTGTTCTTTGGGTCAAGAAAAGAAATTTCTTCTAAAAATGTTCATCTGTGTAAGAACTTGCACTTAGCGTGCAAAACTGCCCGCATTTCCGAAAATGCGATGTATTTTTCATACTAGCAATGTAAAATACATCGCTAAACACATTGAACTATACAAAATGTTACCCCAAAGCCTTTTTGCGTGCAGATTTTCATCGCTATGTCAAAAAACGGGCCGCAAACACACAGGAAGTGATGTCTGCATGCTTCCTGTTTACTGGAGGAGTGCTGTGCACTTTCACTTTCTCTTTTGAGCACATTGCTGGTGATTGTGGAGAGTGCTGGAGGTGTTTGGTGGTGTGTGCTGCAGTTTGGTGATTTGGAGAGTGTTGCTGTGTCCTGTGTCCTGTCGATAGTGTCCTTGTGAAGTGTGGTGTACTTTTATTTACGTGTTTTATTGTCTCTTGTCCTCAATCTTGTCGGGTGTTTGTCTTGGGGTAGTTAACTTACTTTGTAGTTTTTGGGTCTGTTATATTGGGTTTTGATTTGTGGCAGTGGGTTTAGGTGTGTGCAGAGAGATGGTGGGTGTGGGCAGGGAGGGCAGGATGTCCAAGGGGGCATTGGGGGGCTTCTTCTGGTTGATACATTTTTACCTGCCCCGGATGGTGGAGATGGGAGGCCGTATCCTCTCTGGATATGACTTCAAGGTGCGGAAGGTCAGGTGGGAGCGTGTGCGGGTGCAGATGCAGCGTGTCTTTGGGGTAGAACGGACTGTGCGCCAATGGAAGCACCGCTGGCAGGATTGCCTGGCCTGTGAGGGTGACCTGCTGGACCACCTGGGAGTCATCGTTGGCCTACAGTGTGGTAAGTTTAAACTCCAAAATTAATTATGAAGACTGTAATGTAAAGCCAGAATTTACGTGTGTGACACACTGGTGTCCAAGTGCAAAAATGTGGCAGAGTGAGGCGGGAGACGTCATGCGTTCACGCCTAACGTTAGCACATCAGAAACACAATGCTGCATCACATTGACAAAATAGGGGTAGGGTCTGTTTTCGCATTCAAACTAGACCACTGATACTTTGGAAACACAACAAGTGTTTGAACGCAACCTTTTAACTAGAATAAACCCTGCATATATATCTACAGGATTTAGTGTTTTTATTTCACCATTTACTTTTTTATTTCGGAAAAGTTTTTAATAAATTAAATTGAGTTCATATCAAAAAACATATAGGCACACAATAAGATTTACAATACATAATCACATAAATACAATGAACTTGACATTTCATAAGTGAACAACACTAAACAACAAATACATAACAATAGATGACCAGTCCTTCATTTACAAAGCAAGAAAAAAAGTAACGGTGTAGGCTTACTTTATGATATTATCATGCTACAACCTATTACAACACAACCAGACAATGCTCTAAGGACAACAGGCCAAATGCCTTATTTGTACAATGTAGCAATTAAATTAACTCGCAGTTATTACTGCTGGCTGTATGTGGTCGACGCGTTTCTGAACCCTATATTTGTTTGGGGGTTCTCTTCAGGACCAGGACTTGGTCGAATTCTGAAATAGAAGTGAATATATGAGAGACGTGGAATCTAATTACTGACTTATTCTCTCTTGTTCCTAACTGTACCAATGCTTAAAAAACCGTTCTTACCTTTAATGAGGAAGAACTGAATACGGGGACAAAAGGGTCTTCAGTCAAATGATGGTAGAACTTATCAATATTCTTATCTAGAAAGAAGGGGGTGAGAAGGAAGGGGTGGCTTGCATTCTAAAGAGAATATTGCCTTATGACATATACCTGTCTTCAACACTTGCCTTATATCCTTTTAAATGAGGGATCAGAAGCCTGCTTACGCTGTGCTCGATAAATGATTTGTTTAAGCTCCGGAACTCGTTGTTCCTTAATCTGACAGAGCTGGAAAAGGAAAAATGAAATTGAAACCTGACTTCTGTTTGCGCAATGGTTGTCAACATTAAAACTACAAACCACCCGCAAACTCACTTTTTAGATGTTTGTGGGTCCAAACGGTGCCGTTGGAGCGCCTATTCACCGTCTCCTAAATGTTTCTGAAAGAGGGAAATTAAAGAGCCATCAATGGGTTTCTTTTCAAGAAAGGTTCAATCTCTTGTCAACATTCCCACTAACTCACAAAACTTGCCTGGGTGCCCGGTTAAACGATTCACAATGGATCCAACTGTTCAGTGAAGATTCAGTTCAAACACAGGGGCGGGGTCACATTTCCTTCCCAGTAAAACTTGTAATTGTCACATGATTGCCACATGGCATTCTGGGATATGTAGTCACATTAGTGTTGATTAAGGCAAGATGGTTATGTAAAATATGGACTGGAGTTTGGTGGATTGAAAGGGTTTTTTTGGAAAAATTTTGGGAATTCTTTTTTTACAGTCTGTTTACTTCTGACATTTCATTCAAACCACTGATAGCCGTATCAAAACGCATAATTAAATATGCTTCTCTTTGGAGCAATCTCCTCTCTAAATCGCCACCTCTGGTGTTCAAGACTGTAACTCCGCGATTGAGGGGTCGGAATTTATCTGTGGCCGAGACAAATGGGTACATAATGATTTTTTGAATTGCAAGACCAAGAACGTGGTCTATGCAATCACCTGTCCTTGTCCTCTGACATACATTGGTAAAACAACTCAAGAGATAAGACTGCGAATAAGTCAACATCGCTCTAGGATTAAAAATCGGGTCATGAATGCACCCCTGGTGGCGCACTTTGAGGCCCTTAAACATTCAGAAAATGACATGAGATGGACGATTCTCAGTGTCATCAAAATGAACACCAGAGGTGTCGATTTAGAGAGGAGATTGCTCGAAAGAGAAGCATATTTAATTATGCGTTTTGATACGGCTATCAGTGGCTTGAATGAAATGTCAGAAGTAAACAGACTGTAAAAAAAAATTTCCCAACATTTTTCCAAAAAACCCTTGAATTGTTTAACCGGCCTCCCAGGCAAGTTTTGTGAGTTAGTGGGAATGTTGACAAGAGATTGAACCTTTCTTGAAAAGAAGCCCATTGATGGCTCTTTAATTTCCCTCTTTCAGAAACATTTAGGAGACGGTGAATAGGCGCTCCAACGGCACCGTTTGGACCCACAAACATCTAAAAAGTGAGTTTGCGGGTGGTTTGTAGTTTTAATGTTGACAACCATTGCGCAAACAGAAGTCAGGTTTCAATTTCATTTTTCCTTTTCCAGCTCTGTCAGATTAAGGAACAACGAGTTCCGGAGCTTAAACAAATCATTTATCGAGCACAGCGTAAGCAGGCTTCTTGATCCCTCATTTAAAAGGATATAAGGCAAGTGTTGAAGACTGGTATATGTCATAAGGCAATATTCTCTTTAGAATGCACCTTACTAAGTAAGCCACCCCTTCCTTCTCACCCCTTCTTTCTAGATAAGAATATTGATAAGTTCTACCATCATTTGACTGAAGACCCTTTTGTCCTCGTATTCAGTTCTTCCTCATTAAAGGTAAGAACGGTTTTTAAGCATTGGTACAGTTAGGAACAAGAGAGAATATGTCAGTAATTAGATTCCACGTCTCTCATATATTCACTTCTATTTCAGAATTCGACCAAGTCCTGGTCCTGAAGAGAACCCCCAAACAAATATAGGGTTCAGAAACGCGTCGACCACATACAGCCAGCAGTAATAACTGCGAGTTAATTTAATTGCTACATTGTACAAATAAGGCATTTGGCCTGTTGTCCTTAGAGCACTGTCTGGTTGTGTTGTAATAGGTTGTAGCATGATAATATCATAAAGTAAGCCTACACCGTTACTTTTTTTCTTGCTTTGTAAATGAAGGACTGGTCATCTATTGTTATGTATTTGTTGTTTAGTGTTGTTCACTTATGAAATGTCAAGTTCATTGTATTTATGTGATTATGTATTGTAAATCTTATTGTGTGCCTATATGTTTTTTGATATGAACTCAATTTAATTTATTAAAAAACTTTTCCGAAATAAAAAAGTAAATGGTGAAATAAAAACACTAAATCCTGTAGATATATATGCAGGGTTTATTCTAGTTAAAAGGTTGCGTTCAAACACTTGTTGTGTTTCCAAAGCATCATATTGACAAGCATAGGGTGCAGGTTGGTGTTATCCACTGCGCTGGTGCAACACTGAGCACTGTAGTGCCAAGGCTGGCCCCATTGTGCAATACTGCGTGCAGGACAAAGATTGTTTGTGCACAGGAAGGGTGACTGTACATGAACAATCCAAGGCATTGTTTCTGGGACCTGTATGCTGCACAAAAGGAAGTGTACAAATGCTGTGCACATGAATATTGGTATGTTTGCTATGCTTCCGTTGTACATAGGCTCCGTGTGACAATGTTTGAAACATGTACAATAGCTCAAAGGTAATAGGACATCTCCAGAGTGTCATACACCACCAACAAATGTGAAACAGCCTTGTGCGATCGGCAGCGATGCAATCGTACACAGAGCATATATAACATCATGTTGCGTGTAGAAATGGGGCCTTGTGAATGTGTTACACAACTAGAAAGCGCAAGTCTGCTAGCATTGTCGTCTTGTTTGGCCCGACTCAACATTCACAGGTCTTGTGTGAATGGCAGGCAAAGTAGACGCAAGCATTTAGCAAACATGTTACGCAACAGTACTGTTACGGAGCATTGTCTGTAATGGTGATGATATGTATGATGAATATGACACGTGTAATTTCACGTCTGATACCAACACATATTAGGTTTTATGTCTCACAGCTGGACAACCTCTCATCACGCAGGGGGACATCGACAAGTTCAAGGACCCACACGCCACTGGTGAGTTTAGACATCATATATTGGCATAGTGCGGTGTCATGAATGGCTGGCTAAAACAAGCGACGGCGTAGTATGCAGTATGGGTGTGTATCACATGTACCTTGCCTACAGTGTGATGATGTTTTGTTGAAGTCATAAGTGTGTATGAATCAGTAGGTTAAGGTGGAGCTGTGCATTTGTCTTCCAGTTGTAACTTTGCACATCCCCAGTCAGTGATACACATGTAAATTAGGTCTATGGGTTCTGTCACTACAGCACATGCATGTGGATGACAGAGCGCACTGATAGGATAGGAGTCATGTAAGTGGTGTAGCTGATGAGTATCAGCAGACATGGAATGCATGTTCATCCTTGACTGAGATGACTGTGCAAGTGTGCCCGATCATGCACAAGGAGGCTGTGGTTTTCAGGCCGTGCGTGCTCAGACACAGGTCGGCAAAGTAATTTCGCAGGTATGCTGCATACCAGCTTCACAGAAGTAGCAGTGCGTAGTTCTGAGCCAAGCATATCAATGACATGCTCCACAAACACCTAGCAAAGGTGGCCCAAAGAATCACATTGGAATGTTTGGCCACTGTAATGGTGTTGTCATGCTTCCTCCTTGGGGTAATTCCCTGGTCGACTTTGGCTCAGGTGAATGAGCCCCTCTGTACAATTTGGTGACATTACTCCGCATGCATTTACCACGCATGCTTTAGTCCTGCATTTATTGCCGTGCCATATATTTTACAATGCAGGCCTCTACAACGCTATCTGTGAGAATGCATTGCCCATTATAACACAATAACCATTATGACTCCAGGTTGACGTTACAATGGGGAATGCCTTGTAACAGTTTGCGTTGTGAAGGACTGCTTAGTGAAATATACTACGGAGTGACAATAGTGGATCCAAGACATGCATGATTGACAATTCATATGAAACGATGTTTCCCTCTCTGGGCAGCAACGTGTCACCTATTGTGAAGTAGTGGTGGAGAGAGGCCCAGCGCCTCATGTACAAGTCAGTGTTCAGCCACCTGACGTGTTTCCATGTGTGCTGCATGATGCAGCACAGATGGAAGTGTGAGTAGGGCTGTCCCAGTATTGCTCCTGTGCCGGTAGGGTAACCTTCCTACACATTAACAAGCCCCCCCTGCACACAGACACCCTTGCACTCTTGTACAAGAGTGCCTGTGTTTGCGCAGACTTGATGCACTGCACACAGTCGCTGGAGGACACACAGGGCTGCACATGAGCATCGTACGTATGATGCTGCACTGTGTTGCAGGAGAGGATCAGGGTGGCGCTACACACGGAGGGATAATGCCTCCCTCCTCCGATTCCTTGTACATGTCACCCTCAGTCAGGGTATCTCACAGCAACACCATGTGACACTGACAGTCTCATTTGGTTGTGACTGTACATGTCCCATGCCATGCACTGGCATGTCAGTCTCCCCAGCATGTAGTCACTGATCCTGGATTCAACATTTTGTTGTGCAGGTCACTCTCTGAATACACATAGTTAAGCCAGAGTGTAGGCTCCCATTTTTAAGTGATCTTGTATGACAGATTTGAATGGAGAACATTGACATAGTCCAAAGGACTCACAATTTCCCATTGTTCATATTTTACAGACAACATGATGCCAGAGGAGTCCCACGCCTTCCACAGAGGAAGTACTGGTACCTCCACATAAGGAAGGTCGCAAAAGCGTACCGCAACATGGAACGGAGGTACCAGGAAGACCGGGAAGCAGGCACTTGGAAGTCGGTGCCCGAGGTAGCAACACGTGGGAGAAGCAGTGGCACACAGGCCATCCCAGGACCCTCTGGCGTCAGTGGTGGGTCCCAGCATGGACAGGCAGTGTCCCATCCCCCTACAACCTCACACACACAGGGACAATGCCACCTGCACCTGCCGATCAGGTTGTGACTTTCACTTTGTGGGACAGGAGGACTCTGATGGACAACAATGTGATGCTGGCAGAGATTAGGAGGGAGATGTCCGAGCAGACCAGGCTCATGGAGGACATTAAGAAAGCCCTGGGACTACCATGATGCCTGCCCATGTAGAGCCCCATCCCCCTCTTCTCCCTTCCCCCAATGTTTAATCTAGTATTTTAGGTAGTGTTAGGTAAGTATTTTAAGTGTTAGGTAGTGTAGTTTTAGTGTAGGCATAGGTAGTGTTAGATTTTAAGGTAGTTTTAGATTATTATTATTATATAGTATTTGGGGATAAGTTTCCTTTTCCTTTGGGTGGGGGGTTGATGTCTTTGTTGTTTAAAAAATCTAAAAAATATACAAAAAATATATCTTTGTGTAGGTTAAGTGTGTAGTTAGTTTGTGTATAGCTTAGATGTCTTTGTCCTGTCTCATGATGTGCCTTAAGGGTGGGAGGGGGTTGATGTATTAGATTTGTTGTTGCGTGTTTAGGATTAGTTAGGGTAGATAGTTCAGGTACTTTTTCACTTTATTCTAGTTAGTTTAGTTTAGATTAGTAGTAGTTATGATTATTGGTAGTTTAGGAAAGATACATTTTGTAATTTTATAATAAATGGTTACTAGTTTTGATTTCTGCTTGCACTTATGTCAGGGGTGATGTGGTGGAATGTGGCTTTTCACCTTGTATGCATCTCATATCATCACTGGACACTCCGTTGAATGTGTAAGTGTGGTCATGACATGTTACTTAGCAGGATGGATTGTGTCAGGATACCTTAGATGTGAGCACAGTAAACTTGCATGGATAACAGGGTGGCAAGTAGGATTTACGGCCTAGTCGAGGGGCAGTCGTTTGTGAAGTTATACATCTTAAGTGTGACTCACGGAGTTGGACAGCACATTGTTGCCCATTTACAACACAACGTAGGGACATGGCATTGAGAGGATATTGTAGTAGCTACTGTTATCCATCATGGAGATGGATGTATGCGCCGGGTACCACAGATTGCGTCATAGCCCTGCATCTCACATGCTCCTGGCGCTGAGTCCATCTACATTGCACAGACCTTGGCACACTTGCTGCGTAGTGCAAGTGTGTCAGATTCATTTGAATTATATGTTCCTGTGCATGGAGGCTGAACCTCCGGGCCATGCAAGTAGTAGTCTTTCTGTGGGTCCATTGTGAACTGCATATGGCAGAACAGTGGGCCTGATTCACATAAGTCATCTGAGAGTAAGTCATGCGTTTACGTTTTCCGGTATTCACAACTGGCATTTAGGAGTAGTACAGTTAGATGTACTGACTTCACTTCTCCTAAATGCCTTTTGTGAATCACTAAAGTTGGAAAGTCATGATTTTGTCACCTTTAACGTTTTTGTGCGTGCACACAGTTCTGCTGCACACAAGAGGTGAAATGTTGCATTGCTCCCTGTAGTGCCAGTGTCATGGCCACTTCTCCCAGCTGTTACCTTTTGGCATTGGCTCATAGTGATGCCACCCTTGAAATGGTGGCACTGCTTCTGACTATATGCTCAGTGCAGTGCACCACACATCCCTTGTCACATTGCCCTAGCCGCTCACAGTGGTCACAGCATGTGAGGGTTCCAAAGTCAGTAAGCATTGTTCGTCCACAGGAAGGGGCTGACTGACGCCTTACACTTTGGGGTGAGTCCCTATTGCCAACTCTACTTCACTGAGGCAGACATTGTGGTCCAATTTGTGGCTGGTAGACATGTGCCCTTACGTATCTTCATCAATGGTGTGCACCATCTTGGGATGTGACATGCAATGTGCACCATCACAACAGGCTTCGTCCACCCTGTAGAGTGTGAGTAGATATGCCAAGAGATATTCTTTTGCAATTGTAAAGGGGGACACTACTTGTGGCCTGCAACAGACTTTGACTTTTTTACACACATTCCTATTTCCTTCATGGATGTGGGGCTAAGTTGGGATATTGCTAGATTGTTGTATTGGAGCAATGGGGGCACAGCTGGTTCACACATACCCGGTCATCTCACAGCCTATCTGGATCACAGTAAAACATGTACATTTGTATTATTTCCCTCGGTGTACCTTTTGGTGGATTCACTGCTCCTACATTTTAACAGATTGCTATACTGGATTGGTCATGGACAACAGACATCTGTGTGACTTCAAAATATTTATTCACATGTCCGGTTGACATAGTTGGAGACTGGACCAGTACTTGGCCATGCAATCCCCACATTACATTGATGCCCAGTGGAGGGCCAGACAGAGTCCTTTAGGGTTGACAAGTCCAAAGGATGAGGAAGAGTTCAGTCAGCAGTCTGATTGCTGTGTCATTGGTAACCAGACAAAATATGGCAGTCCATGTCGAGGTCCAAGGTGAGTGTCACAGAGTGTATCGGGGGACAGTGGAAGGCGATATTCCAGGGCATGATGCTGAGCCCAGAACCAAGTAGAAACTAGCCATTTGGCATAGATGAATGCTACCGCTTCCTTCTTTGCAATAAGGCAGAATCATCCACATCTTCGTCCTCTGAGGTGTCATGTGCCTCACATGTGGGTGGTGGTAGATTGGCTGCAGCACTGTGAGGCACTGACACATCAGGGGGCGGAGATGTGGATGTAGAAGCAGCAGCAGCAGCATTCATCTGCGCCAGACCTTGCTGCAGCAATGCAGTGATGATGATCTGCAGGGCATGGAAGATTCCAGCTACATCTCGCTGGTGTGCAGCCGTGGCAGCCATTTGTTCCGCCTGCATCCGCTCCATGTTCTCCATTATCCTCCGCATGTGGCCCAACTCCTGGCTGCCATCGCTGGAGCCACTCTGACTGGACAGTTGTTCCTGTCTCTGAGTCATGACTCCAGCAATGTCAGCCATGGAGTGTTGGAGAGCATTGAGCGGACTGTGGGTGTCCGTGATGTTTTGTAGGTGGTCCCGGATGGAACTCAGACACCCACGTACGGAATCAAGTTTGGCCGCCAGGCTGTCAAACCCCACCCGCACCTGATGAGCCATCTCCTGCTGGACCTCTAACACACGGCGTTGGAATGCCAGGTGTGGGTCCTGGAGGTCCTGGGAGACAGCCGTGGTGGTAGGTGCTTGCTGCTGTGTGGTTTGTGCAGGGGTTGGGGTTTGCACGATGCAGCTGGGTTGCCCTGCTCCTGGAGATGGGGTGCTGAGTGAGTCTAGCAGCTCTTGGAGGGTGTCCGTGTTGATGGTGGAGAATTCCTCCTCTTCATCAGTGAAGAGTGGGACAGGCTGCTCTTCAGGAGGTGATGTTTCTCCCTCTGCGATGTAAAGGGGAGATGCAGTTTAACTGTGTGTTTCATGTATGATCATGCATTGGATGAGTTTACAAGCAGACTGCATGACAATGTACATTGTGACTGTTTGGGAGGAGCTGTCTATTTGTTGCGGGAAGTTGACTTTTTCTACTACATCACGGATATGAGGTTGTACTTGTACATTGTCATCTCACAGTTTACAGCTATGACAAATGTGATTGGCCAGTTTATACACACAAGCAGCACCAGTTGTGTCCTCTGTTCAGTTGTGAAGGTGATGCAGTTTGTCCCACATTGTAGTCAATGTTGATGAGCTCCGATTTTTATGTGTGTGCGCTGCATTGTGGGATTCTCGCCCATGCAGCTTTGGTTTTACTACACCTTATCCCTTTCAGGCAGTGAGCCTTCACTTCTGTGCATTTACAATGCTGAGATGTTGCAAGCTGGGGTAAATATGTGTCTTGGTCAGAGTTGGGACACTTGTGCATTGTTTTTCAGCAGATGTCTGGTTTACGTTAGGGGTTGTATGTACACGAGGATGTGTCAGAGTGTGACCTGCTCCTTTAGGGATGTGGTCCACTCTCAGCCACCTCAGTGACGTGGCCTGCACCATGTTGAGATGTTTGGGGTGCAGGCATGCTATTCATCATGCACTGTCACTTGCCTTGTCAGTGTGGCTCACAGACCCGCACCTTTGCTGTGTACTGCACATGTGCATGTGTTTGTTGCAAGATTAGTTATGTGTGAGGAGGGCCCCCTTTAGGCACATTGGCTACTAAGGCCTACTTGCTGTTTTAATGTGTGCTGCACTATGTTGTACACATGTGCATCCAGGTAGCTTTGTCTAGTGTGATTTGTCTTGTGTGCATGTTGTCAGTCATGATTTGTCTTGCATGCATTGCTTACTGCCCTCCTGTTGGCTTACCCGTTGTGAGCATGGTACTGCGTGAGTTTCTATTGTTGTTGCTGGCTGGACAGACACCCATTACCCTCAGCGTTGACCCCACGTGTGGTATGTAAGTGGGCCTGGATTTGATGGATGTGGATTTCCTAATGCGTATTTGTGGTGCTCATGCCTTGTCACCGCCACCCTCCCAACAGATGCAAATGGCAGGGTGATGTGTATTTGTGTATGTGCCACTCAGCTGGTCACAGGGAGGATACATGCTGTCCTGGTTACGAATATTCAATGCATGGCTTTGCGTGTGGGTGATAACAACCATGACTGCATATTTGTTCACTGACACAGTTGACTTACCAAACAGATAGGTTTACATGCACATAATGGTGTAATGGGCAACTCACACCAGGACTGATGTGGAATGGTGTTTTCTGTATGGCAGATGTGTACACTTGAGAGTGGAGGTGTGCAAATCAACCTAAGGGGTGAGTGTGCCATTTGGCTAGTTGTCATTATTTGTTGCAACTTTGCTATCCTTGCTTGTTGTCATACTTTAGTTGTCTTACTTCTTTACAGGGACATTGTAGTTCTGTGAGTCTGGCACACAGACAAGTCATGTAGTACAGATTTGGTTGACACATTCCTGATATGCATTGTCCCCGCACTGTGGTGTTCTAGGCATAGCCCCCATGCTCATTGTATTACATCACCTTTTGAGTGAAGTCTGCTGTTTGTGTGCATTGTGGGATATGCACCTTTGGGCCAGTAGGCTGCATGATCAGTTTGTTGTGGCATTGCATGTGTTTCTGGTATGCAGACTCACTAGATGGTTTCTCACTTGGTGTGCACACAGTGACGGCTCACAGTGGAAGTGCTGCGGGCGGTGGTGCGGGGTGGGGGAGGGGCAGAATGGGGGGTAGTGGAGTTGGACACACGACGGGCTGGAGTTAGGTGAGTGAATAAATGAATTGAACTATTTACCTTGCACTTGATGCATCGCCGAGTTTGCGATGCAACAAGCGCAAGGTAAATAGTTAGAATTATTTATTTACTTACCTAACTCCAGCCCGTCGTGTGTCCAACTCCACTACCCCCATCCTGCCCCTCCCCCGCACCACAGCCCCACAGCACTCCCACTGCAAGCCGTCACTGTGTACACAGGACTGCATCTCATGGACAAGCAAGCGGACACATTTACTGGAGATGTGGCAGGATGTCTACATGGCCCCCTTACTTCAACAGCACGCATATACAAATCGTCTGCACAGGGCCGCATCTCTCTGATACTAAACATGAGGATGCACTGTGTGTGTGACTGATCATGTGCATGAGTGGGCATTTCACCACCAATGTCAGCAGACATGCAGCATTGTGCACGTGTGTCTGTGTTGTGTGCAAGATTGTGTATGTGCAGTTGTGTAACCCTTGATGCACATGCACATTCTTGCACACAACTCCGACATACGGGCACATGCATATGCCTGGTGTTGAGGCAAGGGGGCCATTTTGACAGCCTGCCGCATCTCCAATCAATGTGGGCCTTTGCTCTTTCACGTAACCCTTATTTTGTGGTCTGATATGATACTTGGACTATATTTGTTTGACTTTTCTGTGCACATTTCCAGGTCTGTGAGCCCACCAATATGTATCTAGCAATGTATTGGTTGAGTAGGGTGATATGTGTCTATGCCACCAGGGCCAAGGGGATCCGGGACATGATCCGCATTCTTTGTGTGTCAGGAACCCCTTATCCTGCTCTAGTGTCAGCTCCAGAAGACATGCTTTTACCTTTTTTAAATCACCTGTTGTCCAATACCCGCGCTGGAGAAGATTGAGTCCCTGCTGGAGAGCTTCTCTCCGATTTGTAATGCATGAATTATGACGTACTGCAATCACGGGACAAGACTCGACCGCACCCACTTCCTGTAGAGGTGTGCGGTCTAGTTGTTCTCTCCCGAGATGCTTCTGAACTGTTAATGCACCTGCGCGAGTATCGCGCGGCGCACTTCAACTGAGAGAAAACCCTGACAGGAGTGTTTTCTCATTGCGCTTCGTTTCTGAGGAGAATTTTGAGGAGTTTTGAATCAGCGCTTCAGTTAGCTTTTTATAAGGGAAGTTAAAAAGGCTTATTTAATGATTCTTAGTGGTATAGTTGTTCTAACCTTGACAATTGCCTCCGCAGAGAATTTCGCCACAATCGAGTCTTGAGTCCAGGCTCCTGTCATAACTCATTTTTGAGAGGGCGGCGTTCTGACATCCAAGGGAGTGGACTTCTGTGAAGAGAAGTGCTCCAAATTCCAAGTAAGCGTGTTCATTTGGTTTCTAATTGTCTCAAGTTAAGAAATTATTCTGAATTCGGCAAGTGGAGGATACAACACTGACAGAACTAAAGACTTTTAAAACTGCACAATTATTCTGAGGCTAAGCCCTTAGCTCAACCACCTTGTGTATTGAACTCAGAATCAGACAACAGTCTTTCGAGAATTGTTTTTGAAAAGACTTCATTTATGCATAAAGGATTTAAAACTGCCAAGAACTGAAATATAAAAAAACACAAGGAGAGAACCTGCAAGTTGATTCTTTTTTGTGTTAGTCGGAGGAACCAATGCTCAATTGATTAGCAGCATTGACACCAGCAAGAACTGATAGCAAACATAATTGGTTCGGGGTTCTTCCGGTAAATCAGATGATATATATATATATAAGCACAGACAAAACGTCTTAGAGAGGAGCAGTTCTCAGGGCTAACACAGGTAAAATAAATACAATAGAGAGAATTATAAATTCCAGAATAGGGAGTGAGGAGGAGTAATTGTTTATGTTTGCTGTTACAGGTCATCACTCAAATACAGACGAGGAGCCAGTGTCCTGAAGCAGTCTCTCTTGTTTTGTCTTCCACTTCCCCTTTCCCCCAGGTTGAAGTTAGTGGCAGTTGTCTACACCTGTCGCGGGCTTCGGCAAGAGGGATTTGGGGCAAGGTCATCTGTTCCCAAGGAGATCGCATTCCAGAATTGACCCAGTCTGACAGATTGAAGTGCCTTCCTCTTAATTGAGGATTACAGATCTCCTCCCGGGCAGTATGACGGAAGGATTAGATTTAAAGGCCTTGACCAACATCCTGGATGGTATGCAGAAACAATTAAATAATGCTCTAGAAGAAAACAAGTCCTTGAGGGAGGAAGTTAGGTGATCCAGTCAAGAATCCATTCAAACAAGACATAAATTAGATGAGCTTGTGGCTTCAGGTTCATTCTTTAAAGGGACCCAATCTCTGCCTAGTATTCCATCCTCCTCCGACATCTCCACACAGGTCATTCATGCTATCTCGCCTATCATTCCTCTGGCGCCTCCAGAGAGATTTGGCAGAGACCCTCATAAGGCGCAAATATTTTTATCTCAGTGCTCCTTGCACTTTTTGTGTCGGCCTGTGATCTTTGCTGAGGATCAATCAAGAGTGGCATTTATTCTGTCGTATCTGAATTTTCAATGCAGCAGCTTGGTCCATGTCTTTGGTCACATGAAACGATCCAGTAGTATACAACTTTGAAAACTTTCAAATTGAATTTTTGTGAATTTTCGATCGGCGCTCCGCCTCTCAAGCTACGGACAATGAGTTATTAGAGCTCAAGCAAGGGAATAGAGATCTGGTCGGTTATTTGGCGCATTTCAATAAGCTGATTGTAGAAACTAATTGGCCAGAGGAAAAAAGGGCTGCCATTTTCTACAGAGGGCTGAAGGACGAGCTTAAAGATGCCTTGGCTCAAATTCCTAGAAGACTCACGGAAGTCTCAGAACTTATTGATCTGGTGTTACAACTTGATCACAGATTGAGTGAGCATCGCAATAAGAAGAGGAAAGAGAGTCGTCCACCACCTCCTCGTTTTGATCGGTTTAAATCAGAAGGTCACAAGGCTTCGGAAAATATTTCTACTGAAGAGCCTATGCAGATTGGATCCATCAGAGGTCCTCTAACCAAGGAGGAAAAAGAGCGTCGAATAAGTGCCCAACTCTGTTTGTATTGTGGATTGGCGAGCCATTTTGTGAAAGAATGCCCCAAAAAGCCCAAAACTTCTCAGCATGGAAAAGGTCGGCTTCACCTGTAGAGGGAGTTGCACGGGTGGAAGCAAAAGCTAAGTCAGCTCCAGAGTCGCAGCAAGTAGCAAATACCCTGCAGTCAGCTGTGCCTCATTTGGTGGTTTCTTTCACTGTAAGATTTCGTAGTACAGAAATAAGCAAGGTCTCTGTGATGATTGATTCAGGGGCAACTGGAAACTTTTGCGACATCAAATATGCCCGGCAGATTGGAATTGAGTTTGTAGAGAAGAAGTTTTTGGAGGCGGTCCGAGCTGTGGATGGAACTAATCTATCTTCCGGACCTATCACGCACGAAACAGAGATGGTCCAACTGACTGGATTAAACGGTCATACCGAGCTGATAACATTCAACTTAATTGATGCGCCACAATTTCAGTTGATTCTTGGCCTTCCTTGGTTAACTGAACATAACCCGCGCATAGACTGGAGCAAAAGATCTGTCGTTATGGATTCTCCTTTTTGTAAAGAAAATTGCTTTTGTGAGCAAATAAAATCATTTGAGGAGTCGCCAGCCAGGAGTTTGATTCATCATTCCGCTCAGATTTGGGCCGTGGAAACCAAGGAAATTCCCTTAGAGTATCAGGATTTGTCTCCAGTATTTGATAAGAAGGAAGCAGAAAAACTTCCCCCCCATCGCCCTTATGACTGCAAGATTGAGATAGAACCCGGAGCAGTTTTACCTTGCAGCCGTATATACGCCCTCACAGAGACTGAAAATCGATTTTTGAAAACCTATCTGGACCAGCACCTAGCCAATGGATTCATACGCCCCTCCCAATCCCCAGTCTCCTCTCCTCTATTTTTCATTCCTAAGAAAGATGGTGATCTTCGCGCTTGCATTGATTATAGGGCCTTGAATCAAGTAACAATAAAGAATTGTTACCCTCTTCCCTGATTTCAGTATTGCTGGATCAAGTAAAAAATGCCAAGGTGTTTACTAAATTGGATTTGCGTGGGGCGTATCATTTGATCCGAGTAGCTCCTGGCGACGAATGGAAAACGGCTTTTTGAACCCGTTATGGCTTATTTGAATACCAGGTGATGCTGTATGGGTTATGTAACGCCCCCGCCGCTTTTCAGCATTTTGTGAATGACATCTTAAGAGAATTCTTGGACAGAGTGGCAGTGGTCTACATAGACGACATTTTGATCTTCTCAGACAGCATGGAAGAGCATGTTATTCATGTGAGATCCATCTTAACAAGACTGCTTGAAAATCACCTTTATGTAAAATTGGAGAAGTGTGTATTCCATGTCGAAAAGGTCGAATTTTTAGGTTTTGTGCTGTCCCCTGAAGGAGTTAGCATGGACTCGGTGAAAGTCAGGGCGGTGCAAGAGTGGCCTTCTCCTAAAAATGTAAAGGAGATTCAAAGCTTCATAGGATTTTCAAATTTTTACAGAAGATTCATTCCTGACTTCTCCCAGAAGGTGACCCCTATTACTAGTTTGCTAAAGAAAGGATCGAAGTTCATTTGGGGTTTGAAAGCTGAAGAAGCCTTCCAATTTTTGAAAAGATCCTTTACTCAGGCCCCTGTCTTATTACATCCTAGAACTGAAAATCCATTCTATGTTGAAGCCGATGCTTCGGATGTTGCCATTGGAGGAATACTGTCTCAGCGTCACCAGAATACTGGCAAGCTACATCCAGTGGCCTACTACTCCAGGAAGTTAACTCCTCCTGCATGTAATTATTCCATCGCCGATAAGGAGTTGTTAGCTGTGAAATGTGCATTTTTAGAATGGCAGCACTATTTGTTGGGGGCTAAGCACAAGGTCACTGTGTTTACAGACCATCGAAATTTACAATTTCTCAAGTCTGCTCGCACCTTAACTGCCAGACAATTACGTTGGGCTTTGTTTTTTGCAGACTTTGATTTTGTAATAACCTTTCGGCCTGGTGCAAGCAACGCGAAAGCTGATGCACTTTCCAGAATCAATTCAAACACTCATGAATTGGGGGGGCGCTAGAGGGCGCACGGCAAGATGGCCGCACTCTAGTGTAGCTCTGCCCGGCTGAGCTACTATCCGCCCATTATCTGCCTGTAATAGCGGCATCATCTCTCCAAATTTACACGTGTTACCTGTAAGCCTTATCTGCACATTTTGGGGCTGTTTCGGTGCGGTGGAGAGCGTTGTGGAGATCGGCTTGATGCGGTGTGGGGCCCGGACGCGCATTCATAAGATGGCGGCCGCCGCGATGCCCTACTGACGGGCCCTGCCTGCCGATGCCGCGCTGGAACGCTGGGCTGCTGTGACGAGCTGCGGTGGACTGCGAGCAGCTGATCCTGAGCGGCTCTTGTGACAGCGACGTCCAACGTGGAGACCCCACGCGCTGTCTGAGTGACTCCAACCTCTGTCTGTGTGCGGCGCAGAGTGGCGGCCTGGCCGGGGACCTCCCTGCCGGTGCTGAGGTGCTGCATGCCCCCAGGCGACAGCGCTGCCTGTGTCGCTGGCCCCGGTAAGTGCGGCGCGGCTTGGGATTAGGTCCGTAACTGCGGAGGCGGAAGCGGGCCCCTACCGGGTTGCGCCCTGCGAGCTGGGGTTAGCGTCTGTGGGTGTGCGGCTGGCCGGTGCGGCCCGGTCCTGAGGTGCGCGGCAGCGGGAGTGACATCGCGCCGCCTGGGGGGCCTGGTGAGCGGGATCGTCTGCGGCTGGATGCCCCTCCGCTACGTTGAGCGCGCTGACTAGCGTGGAGGCTCCTGGAGGAACGCATGTGGCGGCTGGAGCTGAGGCTGTGATATCTGTCGGGTGGCGACCTGCGGAGCCCTCATTGCGGGCGCTGCCTCTGGTTGTATTGGTCTATGCTAGACTCCTGCAGGGGAGCGCTACACAGCTTCTGCGAACCTTGAGGCCCTGCTAACTCCATTTTGGTGAGGTTGCCGGTCATAGACATTTGCCCATGAGGAGCTCATAGAAATCACGCTCATCTTCCACATAGTGTTGGGCGGGGAAACTTGTATTGTGCTCTGGGCCGACCATCTGTAGAGCCCTTGTGCCTGCTGTCCCTCTGCGGCTGTTGAGCACCATAACCGCGCCTGGTGTATAGGAAGCTGGGTGATCGCTGAGGCTGGGTGCTAGTGTGCTGGTGGCTAAACAACTATTCCGGGAGTGCGCTGCCTCTACATCTGATATCTGCGCAGAGTGGTTGTCATTCAGTTTGGTGCTGGCATACTTGGAGTGTGGGCGAGCACTGCCTGGTTAAAGGGGCAGGGGGTTGGCGACTAGTACCTCTGCTGGGTCTTGGCCCTGTTACTAACTTCGCACGACAGTACGCCACCCCTTCAACCTCTTTCTTCTCTCTGCATCCTTAGCCATAAGGGGCACCCCCGGCGCGGGAGGTCATGGGTCGTACAGATAAATCACAGCCTCGTCTCACCTTCGAGGCCCGCAAACCATCTAGAACTATGCAGAAAGCTGCATCGGACTCTGAGGCGGATGCCCAGGCGGACGCCCCCCCCACCCTGGAGACTACATTGCTGGCTATGCAGCGCAGCTTACAGTCAATTGAGGGCACGATGGCTGCAGTTAACCATAGACTGGACCACATGTCTTCTCAACTCGAAAAACATAACGTTCGCATGGGGGAGGTGGAGCAAAGGGTGTCTGCTACGGAGGATGGCCTGGGGGAAGTTTCAGAAAAGGCACTCAATATGGAGAAGGTATTAGCCCTCATCCAGGCCATAATGAGGATTTAGAGGCGCGGTCCCGGCGCAACAACATCAGAATTACTGGGCTGCCGGAATCCACAAATGTGGGGAAAATGGAGACCTTCATAGAACGCCTCATCACTGAAGTTTTTGGCGCAGAGCACTTATCTAACCTGTTTGTTGTGGAGCGCGTCCACAGATCCCTTGCCGCCCGTCCCGTCCCGGGGGCTCCTCCCCGCCCTGTAATAGCCAGGCTTTTGAATTATAGGGACCGTGATACTATTCTGAGGCTGGCAAGAGAGAAGGGAAATGTTGTACACCAGGGAAATTCACTGGCATTCTTCCCCGATTTCACGGTGGCTGTACAGGCGGCCAGGCATGAATTTGGCGCTGTAAAGAAATTCCTGCAGACGGAAGAGGTCCCATATGCGATGCTGTATCCGGCCCGTTTGCGCATAGGCCCAGATGGGGACTGTAAAATGTTTTCTTCTCCAAAAGCAGCTCTGGAGCATGCCAAACTGTTAAAGAGGAGGAGGCACGAGGCCAGTAGTGTCACTAACGAGATGGAGTAGTTGTGGGATGCAAACCATTGCACATGGCTGGATGCTGTACCCACGTCTGACTTTCAGGACCCTCTCCGCTGTGCTATGCAATAATGTGTGTTACTTGGAATGATTACTACACTCATGCCATGTTTTTTCTTGTAGAATGCATACCCTGGTTTTTGGATCTGTTCATATGCACGCACTCAGCTCTATGCAGCTTTTGCTCTGTCATAATGCTGGTCTCTCTCTGCAGGTTGTCCGGGACTCACTGCAGGTGCCCGCTCCGGCTCTGAGGAGCCATAGAATGGGGCGTCACTATGGAGGGGCCTAGCTGTCCCGACAGATACTGTACACTGTCTACTTATGTTGCATGCTGCTGGTGTATTCTTATCCTGGCGCAATTTTAGACCTGCTCAGCCACCTCCTACTACGTGGGAGGCTAGTGGCACTCAGCGCCCCTGAAATAGGGAGTACCCCAAATGCATTGTGTTGTGGTTGGGTATGTTGGGGAAGGGGCGGGGATTCATGGGGATGGCTTTGGCAAGTTGGGGATGCTGAAGTGGGTGGGGGGTCGGGGGGGAGGTTTCAGGGTAGGCAGAATGGTATGGTAGCTGGGCTGGTTATCTATCGATCCGGTGGATCGTGGCGCTTTGGGCATGCTTTAAACAACTTATTATTCATGTGCTCTGTTACGGGATGCCCCGAACCATGAACAGTACAGTTAAGTTACTTTCCTGGAACGTACGTGGCCTTAACTCACCTAAAAAAATAAGAGCAGTATTTGCCTATCTAGACCGCATAGGAGTGCAAATAGCCTTACTGCAGGAGACTCACTTAACCAAGGACTCCGCTATGAAAATAGGGATGCGCTGGGCGGGCACCAAAGTTGCGTCCTCCTATTCTACTTATTCTAGGGGTGTGTTAACCCTGGTGAAAAAAGGCGTTCCATTTACAGTGATTCGATCTGACGTGGATGAATGTGGGCGAGTGGCGATCCTATATGGGCGACTGGGTGGCGAAAATGTGTTGCTGGTGAATGTGTATGGCCCTAACACCGACGACCCCTCCTTCTATTCGGACGTGTGGCGTAGAATCTCTGCATTCCCTCCTGTTGCTATCATTTGGGGGGGTGTTTTTAACATTAGTCTGGACGCTACAATGGACAGAATGGGTAGTGTTGAGGCGCGACCCAAACAAGCTGCAGAGGTTTTGCTGGGTTTGCTGGATGCAGGTCATTTATGCGATATTTGGCGTAGCCGCCATCCTACTGACCGGGAGGGTACCTTCGTGTCTGCAGTTCATGGGTCCTGGTCCCGGATAGACCTGTGGCTAGTCTCGGTGCGGGTTGGCTCTTGGGTGGTGGGGGTGACGCATGAAGCCCGCACTCTGTCTGACCATTCTCCCGTGCTCCTCCAATTGCAGATTCCCGCCTGTGAACGTCCGCCCTTTGCATGGAGGCTTCAGCCCTCTGAGCTCACTGATCCGGTATTCCGTCAGACTATTGCAGAGGCGATTACATACTTTTTTAAGGAAAACGAGGGATCTGTGGATAGTGCGGGGCTGATGTGGGAGGCATTCAAGGTGACTATTCGTGGGACGTGTATAGGGGCACAATCCGGGGTGCTGCGAGATATTCGTCGGCGACTCCAACGATTAGCTTCGGATATTTCTAAACTAGAACGTGAGTATGAATCTGACCCTTCTACTACTAAACTGGCTGCAGTGCGGGACCTTGTCTCGGAGTATAATGCAACAGTAGACCAGGAGCTCCAACATTGCTCCCGCCGAAGAGTTGCCCGCTACTACGGCGAGGGAGGCCGGCCAGGCCGTTCTCTGGCCCAAAAACTAGCTCAGCCACGCAGCCAGGACCTTATCACAGAATTGATAGATGAGAACGGGGTGGCCCACCACTCGATAGCTGAGCTTTGTGAGACGGTGTTGCAGTTCTACACTCGACTATATGCCGCGAGGGATTCTCCATCGACCACTGAGATCGACGCATATCTGGACGATGTTGCGTTGGGGTGGCTCTCTGGTTTGCACCGCGAGTATCTCACGCAGCCGTTCGCTGTAGAGGATGTTCAGGAGGCCATAATGTCCCTTCCGACATGTAAGGCTGCAGGCACCGATGGACTGCCTAGCGAATTCTATAAAGCTTATGCGTCGGAACTCGCCCCTAGACTTTTGGAAGTCTATGCGGAAGCTTACGAGACGGGGACGTTGCCGCCTTCCCTCCGGGAAGCTTTGCTTGTTACACTGCTGAAACCTGACAAGGCCCCCAATCTATGCGAGTCATATCGGCCCCTTTCAATTATTAATATTGACGCGAAGATTCTGGCAAAAATGATCACCACTAGGATTCAACCATTGGTTCCTCTCCTGGTTCTACCGGATCAATCTGGGTTCATCACAGCGAGATCCACGGCTCATAACTTGCGCACGGTCTTTTCTACCTTACACTACTTCGACTCTGATTTTCAAGCAGTTGCTGTGCTGTTAGATGCAGCAAAGGCTTTCGACTCCCTACAATGGCCTTATATGTTCGGCTGGGTGTCATCGTTGTTCTCCATTCGGAGGGGCACGCGGCAGGGATGCCCCCTATCTCCTATGCTGTTCTCGCTCGCCCTGGAGCCCGAGCATGCAAACTGCGTCAAAGACACGCGGCGGCTGCCTTGCGGTTTCGGCAGAGGACGCTTGTGGTCTCCCTCTATGCGGATGACATGCTGCTTTATGTCCGTGAACCCGTGGTGTATCTACCTGCGCTTCTCCGGGAGTATGTAAAATTTGAGGGGTTCTCGGGTCTTGGGATCAACTGGTCTAAATCTGTAGTGTTTCCCCTTACGGCGAATACGAAAGAAGTGGAGATGGACTTTCCACTAACCTGGACGTCTGACCCTGTGAAATACCTTGGGGTCTGGCTCCACAGGAATCCAGAAGTGGTCATATCTGAGAACTATGGCCGCACGGTCACACGCATCACTGAATTAGCTGAGAGGTGGGCACACCTGCCCCTTTCCTTGGCAGACAGGATAGCGGTTGTGAAAATGTCTTTTCTCCCCAAACTGCTTTACTTCTTTGTCAATATTCCTATATAATTAAATGTGACAATGTTTCGTACTCTTCAGTCTTCCCTGCTGACGTTTGTCTGGGGAGGTAAGAAGCCTCGCTGTAGATGGGACCTACTGGTGCAGCCCTTTGAACGAGGCGGTTTTGAGGCCCCTGACCTTCGCTTATATTATCTTTGCACACAGGCGCAATTTGCGCATTATTGGCACTTCCCCCAGCGTTTTCAGCCTCATGTCACCATTGAATCAGATGCAGCTCTCCCCATGCCACTGCAGGCGGCAACTCTGTCGAGTGGTTCAGGAGGCCCGCGTACCGAAATAAACCCCGTACAATGCACGGCGTGGGCTTGGAGAATGCTTGCGAAACGCGCTCAGTTACCCTATCTTTACGTGCCGCTGCTGCCCCTAGCATCCCACCCAGAGATCTCTGCGGCGCGGGAACCATCGGCCCTCCGGGAGTTGGATCAGGCGGGTATCTCTCGGTTGGGTGATCTATACAAGAAGGGTCAATTCAAAACACTACAGGAGGCACGGCATGATACTGACCGGGGCTTTATGTTTGGCTTCACAATGGTTAGAGTTCGACAAGCTATTCGGGCGGTTTATCCGGATTATCCCATGGAGCCCACTACTCTACGGGCATTGCAGGCGATGCTGTCGGGAGAGGGGCGCAAGGGGTTGATTACGAAACTCTATGATGCTTCTTTGCGCGAATGGGAACAGGTTGATCACCCCTCTTGTTTACGCTGGCAGGCAGCGTTGGGTACCACTATTGCACCGGAGGTCTGGACGGCGTGCTGCCAACTCACTGGTCGTCTTACGGCTAACTGTGATCTCCGTATTATTCATTTTAAATTCCTCCACCAGCTCTATTACACCCCTTCACAACTCTGTCGGTATGGCCTACGGGAGACTGCTAATTGTGTGCGCTGTGGAATGGCGGATGCTGACTTCTTGCATGTGGCCTGGCTGTGTGCGGGTATATTTGCTTTTTGGAAGGCTGTGGTACAAATGCTCACTGATGTTGTGCTGGAGCCCGTGCCCTGCACTCCTGAAATATGCTTGCTTGGGTATGTCAAGCGTCTTAAACCCTGTAATAGGCGAATAGTTGCCGTTTCCACTTTATTTGCAAAACGGGCTGTTGCGCAATGCTGGGGTGCTAAACCTACTCCTACGGTAAAAAAATGGCTCTGGGATTTGATCTACTGCAGGGACCAGCTGCTGATTTACGAGGAGGAGTTGCCGGTTGCCTCTCGCCCCAAGGACTTCTGGGTCCCGCTTACAGCATATTTAATGTCCAGTCCTGATCTGCTGTAATCTCCAATTGTTTCCATTCATTCTCTCTGTAGACCGTTGAATTGCTCTGAGGAGCCCGCCCTCCGCACTGGTGTATGCCGTCCCTGCATGCAAATTTGTGTCTCTTGTGGTGCTTCCTCATACCCGAAGTAGTGGGCCACATGAATACGTTAACTCATTTCCATCACTGCTATTGTCTTTTATGTGACAGTGTATTATTGCGTGGGCATTGTCCGAATGTACCTGAACCCTGATTATATTCTGCCTGGGGGTGGGGGGTGGGGGTGGTAATGTGGGGTTTGTTCGATTTGATTATTCTGTATCAAATTTGCATTTATTTATTGTACTTGTCTCTAATGAAACTAATAAACACATTTAAAAAAAAAAAACTCTCAGGAATCAAAGATGGAAACACAAGTTATAATACCAGAAGAAAAAATTATATTGGCCACCAGTAACTCTGATTTTTCAACTGAAATCAAGACGGCTATGACGATCCATGAAATGATTCAATGGACCCAAGAACAAGAAGGCAGAGAGATTAAGAATGGCCTTCCATATCAGGAAAATCGGCTATTTCTTCCAACTAATGAGCTGCAAGAAAAGGCCTTGAAGTCTTGCCATGATGATTTGCTTGCGGGCCACAAATGAATTCAAAAGACAATTGAATTAGTGGAGAGAAATTTTTGGTGGCCAAAGATGAAGCTGCAGATACGACAGTTTGTGTCCACTTGTGAGAGATGCTTAAAAGGGAAATCAGATCGGATGGCACCGCAAGGACTATTAATGCCCATGCCCACTCCGCCACATCCGTGGCATACGGTTTCTATGGATCTGATTGTCGATCTCCCTCTTAGTCAAGGGTTTAACGCCATTTTGGTAATGGTTGACACTTATTCAAAGATGGCGCATTTTGTTCCATTAAAAAAGGTACCCCAAGCATTTCAATTGGCTCAATTGTTTTCCCAACACATTGTAAGATTGCATGGAGTCCCCATAGTTTTAGTATCAGATCGTGGCTCACAATTTGTTTCACACTTTTGGAGAGCTTTCACAAAAAGGTTAGGAATTGATGCCCGCTACTCCACCAGTTTCCATCCAGAAACTGATGGACAAACAGAAAGAGTCAATCAAGACCTAGAACAGTATCTTCGACTCTATTTGCTTGATCAAAAAGCTGAGTGGTCGGAGTTAGTTTGGGCAGCAGAATTCGCCTATAACAATGCTAAGCATTCCTCTACTGGGAACTCTCCTTTCTATTTAAATTATGGTAGGCATCCAAGTTTAATATTAGAAAAGGAAGAAGGTCCTGTCCCAGCAGTGGAGGAGTTTGTGAAGGAAGTGCAGAGTTCATTGATACGAGCTAAAGAGAATTTAATTAAGGCTAAGGCTTCCTATAAAACTCAAGCTGATAAGAGAAGGAGAGCATGTCCAGTTTTTAATCCAGGAGATAAGGTGTGGCTATCTACAAAAAACCTTAGGTTAAAAGAGAATCGTAAGTTTCAACCTCGATTTATTGGCCCTTTCAAAGTAGACAAAATGTTAAATCCAGTGACAGTCAAGATACATTTACCCTCATACCTCAAGGTGCACCCAACATTTCATGTGTCATTGCTTAAAAAGAGCCCACCCAATGTGAGAATTCATTCACCACCTAAGCCAATCTTAGTAGATGCAGTAGAAGAATTTGAAGTGCACAAAATTTTAGATTCAACGTTTAGGAAGGGTAAATTGTATTATCTGATTGATTGGAAGAACTTCGGTCCTGAAGAGAGATCTTGGGAACCATACACAAATGTTCATGCTCCAAGACTCATACGAGAATTCCACAAAGCCAACCCAACAAAACCAAGGTTGAAGGAACGTTTTTTGGTGAGGGGTACTGTCAGGAACCCCTTATCCTGCTCTAGTGTCAGCTCCAGAAGACGTGCTTTTACCTTTTTTAAATCACCTGTTGTCCAATACCCGCGCTGGAGAAGATTGAGTCCCTGCTGGAGAGCTTCTCTCCGATTTGTAATGCATGAATTAAGATGTACTGCAATCAAGGGACAATACTTGACCGCACCCACTTCCTGTAGCGGTGTGCGGTCTAGTTGTTCTCTCCCGAGACGCTTCTGAACTGTTAATGCACCTGCGCGAGTATCGCGTGGCGCACTTCAACTGAGAGAAAACCCTGACAGGAGCGTTTTCTCATTGTGCTTCGTTTCTGAGGGAAATTTTGAGGAGTTTTGAATCAGCGCTTCAGTTAGCCTTTTATAAGGGAAGTTAAAAAGGCTTATTTAATGATTCTTAGTGGTATAGTTGTTCTAACCTTGACAATTGCCTCCGCAGAGAATTTCGCCGCAATCGAGTCTTGAGTCCAGGCTCCTGTCTTAACTCATGATTGAGAGGGCGGCGTTCTGACATCCAAGGGAGTGGACTTCTGTGAAGAGAAATGCTCCGAATTCCAAGTAAGCGTGTTCAGTTGGTTTCTAATTGTCTCAAGTTAAGAAATTATTCTGAATTCGGCAAGTGGAGAATACCAATTCTACAACACTGACAGAACTAAAGACTTTTAAAACTGCACAATTATTCTGAGGCTAAGCCCTTAGATCAACCACCTTGCGTATTGAACTCAGAATCAGACAACAGTCTTTCAAGAATTGTTTTTGAAAAGACTTCATTTATGCATAAAAGATTTAAAACTGCCAAGAACTGAGATATAAAAAAACACAAGGAGAGAACCTGCAAGTTGATTCCTTTTTGTGTTAGTCGGAGGAACCAATGCTCAATTGATTAGCAGCATTGACACCAGCAAGAACTGATGGCAAACATAATTGGTTCGGGGTTTTTCCGGTAAATCAGATGATATATATATATATAAACACAGACAAAACGTCTTAGAGAGGAGCAGTTCTCAGGGCTAACACAGGTAAAATAAATACAATAGAGAGAATTATAAATTCCAGAATAGGGAGTGAGGAGGAGTAATTGTTTATGTTTGCTGTTACAGGTCATCACTCAAATACAGAAGAGGAGCCAGTGTCCTGAAGCAGTCTCTCTTGTTTTGTCTTCCACTTCCCCTTTCCCCCAGGTTGAAGTTAGTGACAGTTGTCTTCTACACCTGTCGCGGGCTTCGGCAAGAGGGATTTGGGGCAAGGTCATCTGTTCCCGAGGAGATCGCATTCCAGAACTGACCCAGTCTGACATTGTGGGTGTGCACTGCAATATATTTAATTGTGCATGAGTGCCATTGGGCCCATCTCCCCCCGTCCCCCCAGTCCCTGGTTGGTAATCACCCTGTTGCTGTTGTGTCTGGTTGTGTTGAGCAGTATCCTGTCCCGGAACTCCAACCACCGTCTCCTCGCTGATGACTTGGGACACCTGTTCCTCCAACGCATCCAGCTCCTCCTGTGGCGCTGGACTCCCACCTCCAGTCTGCATTGCTGCTTTCAGGTGGGCTGCAAGTTTCTGCTTGGTCTTGCGCTTAGCATCATGCCAGCGCTTCTTGCAGTCGTCCACTGTCCTCCTCACCTCTCCGACAGCATTCACCTTGGCCGCAATGGACTGCCATATTGCATTTTTGGTTGTCAATGACACAGTGGAGCTGACAAAAAGTTGTTGTTGGTGTTCTGTCACCTCCGCAATCAGGACCTGGTTTTCCTGCTGACTGAACCGTGTTTTCCTCTTCCTCTTCTCCTTGCCCTTCCCCTGTGTCTCTGGCTGGTCCTCCTGGATGTTTCTGGGGTTGTTGTTGGCCTCTGTGCTGGGTCCAGCTTCCTCCATGGTTCGTCTCAAATGTTTCTTCTTTTTTTCTGTGTTTGGGCTGCATAGCGGGCGTTTTATAGTGATTTTTGCCGCCTAACGTGAAAAAAGGTGCGCTGACGCTAATTGGCCCATCTCCACTTTTTTCATGTTAGCGTGACGATTTTTATCGCCGTGCTGCTAATCTTATCGCTGGACATTTCACCCGGGAGGGGAAACTATTGCCTGTTAGTGGCGTGTTGTGAATACGCCGCTAACACGGCAATATTTTCCCGCGGTACACGGCGATAAGAAAACGCACGCTGACTGAGGTTAGCGATAGTTTCCGCCATTTGTTGAGAATATCCCCCATGGTTTTCTCCTGTTCTCACACTTTCACGCTGTACAGCGCAGCAAGTTTGTTTGAGGTGTTGCGTTGCATGACTTTTTAGTTAATTTGCCCTTAACCTTTCTAACTCTTTAGTGTAAGCTTGCGGGTTCTCTCTTCATCTCTACTTTCCATTTTGTCACGGTTTTCCTATCTTTCTTTCCTCCTTCTTTCCCCCACTTCTGCCTTTCTCTATGTTGTTCTGAGACCTGGTCTAATGATGAAAGATAAGTTCCGGACCCAAAAAGTAGTACCGGTGCTCACCACTCACAACCACTTGCAAAAATGCAAAAGTAGCAATATGCTTATGCCAAGTTACAGGTTATTTGTAGAGGTCAGCGTTCGACAATTCCTTCGCCTCTTGGCTCTTAACATCTGAGGTAAAATATCATAAAGATTTTAGTATTTTTAATAGCCAGTGATTAAATTGACCTAAATGGTTTTGACACAAATATTTGTTTATAAGAAAGGTGAGAAGTTATGGCAAGCTAAATAGATTCGTTTTATGTGTTATTTTCAGTTACGGGTTGGGCATCTGACTCATTTATTTGCCTTCATAGCATGTTAGTACTGCCTGCTGGGGAGGAACTGGGGGAATACCAAGTGACAGTCTGACCTTGGCAACAGTAGACAGATGCACTGACATTCAGCTAAACACCTAAGGGAACACCCCGTCTCGGGGAGAGATTATCTGTCATTTGAATTCTTCGCTTGGCGCCAACAATTTTAAGTTGTGGAAATAAAGGGATTAAAACATACTAGCCTCAGGCATTGCTCTACATTTTATTCACTTAGTAATTGTGCATGATTGTAATCAGTGTGACGTTTTATTTGCTTGTTGAGTCGGGAGGCTGCCATTACTGAAATTACTTTTGCACTCAATGTCATCCTCAACATGATTTCCCCGTTTAGTTTTGTACGTGTATCACACATACGTATTGGCGTCTCTCAATCAATTAAAATAAGTATAAAATGTGCAGGCACAACAAAAAACAAGAGAAAATTCACTAACACACAGGAAAACCTAAAGCTAAAACGTAGCTCAAAGATCAAAACAGGCAAAGATAGACATCAACTTTCATGATTTACTACCCTTCTGTACAAGAATGTCACTTTTATTTTTAAAGGCAAAATAGTGACTCGGTTCTATTTATTTTAAAGTTAAGCTCCATGTTACAAGGCCCTGAACTGTACTGCTAAGCAGTGCTGCCCATATTTGCAGGCATTCTGTGGTTAAGTGAAAAGTTTATGATGACATCATCTGTGTTCCCGATGATATACTCAAAGGCACGGTGGATATGAATCTATAATTAACAAGTGATAGAACATTAATTAAGGAAACCACATACCGACAGCGCTTCTAGGGACAGCGCGGTCCAGGCTGTTGACAGCGCAGGCTGCCGTTGTCTGGAAAAGAAACAACTGCTGCTGCAAGGGCAGTGGATGAAAGACAAAAGACAACACCATGGGATAAGTCGCAGAGGATACCCAAGGCAGCAATGAGGATTCTTGTCATAGGATTGCAAATCCTACGACGTTTTATATGACTATCGATTATCTGTCAAAGTATTGTAAAAAACTGTTTATGCAAAATTTTCGTGAAGGGGAAAGCCACCCGAGCCATTCAAGAAACATATGACCTGCAATTTTTATTCCCTTGTAGATTTGAATAAAAATCGCCTATGGTAACACCATCAAATTAAAAGGCTAATTTAGAGCCCGGCAGTACTGATAGGAAAGTTCACTATTCCAGTAACTGCATGCTGATATCATTCTTATCTATTTATAGTTTTGCAAGTATCTCAGAAATGCCTCAAATGTCTATCCAAAACACAACATGAACACCTGGCTCCGTACTAACCAACACTCCTACTATTTATGGAGTAACGGGCAGACTATTCTTTTATCTGTCCAAGTAAAAAAAAAAAAATTAAATAGTCTTTAAATTAATTCAATTTTTTTTTTCAAAAGACTGAAAAAGAAACACATATTTCTCAAATTGACACAGAAACCTTCACATATAAATAACACAATGCACAATCAAAAACAATTTGGACATACACCAAAGTAAGAATTATTTGCAACAAATTACAACAAGCGACAAGATCACTAAATGAAAACAAACATAAATCAATTGCAAAAAACATTTAAAGTTTGCATCATCTGTGAAAAAACACAACGGTGATTACGAAAAATGTCCAATTTCATGGACTAAACTTATTGTTTCAGCAAGAATATCACAAAAGTGTTGGAAATAATGAATTAATCTTTAATACATCCGACACTCAACACATTTAGATTTAACTAAATGCCTCTCAAAATGCCTCTTGAAAATGCCAACGCGTTTCAAGACCCAGGCTGGATAGTACTGGGACTCTCGTCAGGGCTTCAAACAAATGATCGGGATATTCTGATTCTTGAAGTAGGAGCAGCCGCTCCAGTTCGTTGATTCCACGCGTTTTTTAAATGAGTTCGTCTCTGAGAGATGCCGGGTGAGAGTTAATCCAGTTTGTTCAATGAAGTTGATACAAAATCAATTCCAGTGAATGCGAGCACGCTCGCTTTTGAGCAGAAGAAAAGCCTGCCATTTGCAGAGTCTAATATCGGACGAACTCATTTAAAAATTGTGAGTCCCAATCCGAATAGCTCCTGTCCATGCTCTGCAGCCTTTGCGCAAGAATTATACACAGTTTAAAGTGTGCACGTGGTGCTTTAAAGCTACAGTAGAACGAGTCAACTGACATATCGATAAAAACGCGTGGAATCAACGAACTGGAGCGGCTGCTCCTACTTCAAGAATCAGAATATCCCGATCATTTGTTTGAAGCCCTGACGAGAGTCCCAGTACTATCCAGCCTGGGCCTTGAAACGCGTTGGCATTTTCAAGAGGCATTTTGAGAGGCATTTAGTTAAATCTAAATGTGTTGAGTGTCGGATGTATTAAAGATTAATTCATTATTTCCAACACTTTTGTGATATTCTTGCTGAAACAATAAGTTTAGTCCACAAAATTGGACATTTTTCGCAATGACTGTTGTGTTTTTTCACAGATGATGCAAGCTTTAAATGTTTTTTGCAATTGATTTATGTTTGTTTTCATTTAGTGATCTTGTCGCTTGTTGTAATTTGTTGCAAATAATTCTTACTTTGGTGTATGTCCAAATTGTTTTTGATTGTGCATTGTGTTATTTATATGTGAAGGTTTCTGTGTCAATTTGAGAAATATGTGTTTCTTTTTCAGTCTTTTGAAAAAATTGTTTTGAATCAATTTAAAGACTATTTAATACAATTTTTTTTACTTGGACAGATAAAAGAATAGTCTGCCCGTTACCCCATAAATAGTAGGAGTGTAGGTTAGTACGGAGCCAGGTGTTCATGTTGTGTTTTGAATTTTGAATAGCCCTACCTGGCCCCGGTCCTTTGGGCTTAACCCCTATTGTTGTTAATAATCAAATGTCTATCCGGCACAAATCTGGTGGAAAGCAAATTTAAAATTGAACTGAAACATGTGAACCATCCAGTGCAGTAGGGTTGCATTTGCTTGCTCCTGGAATCTAAGTGCAAAAAATGCATTGTGTGAAAGGGAGAGCACAGAACAGTGCCATATGTACTAAGGTACTGTGCTGTTTATCTCTCCCACGCTACTGTGCGCTTTTAGCTGCCTTTGCTACACAGACAACCTCACAATATAGTGTTGAAGGGTGTGTGCTTGATGTCTAGCATAGGTTTTGTACTGGAAAATTAACCTTTCAGTACAACACCACTATGCTTACACATAGTTTAATACTTTTCAAGGTTTTTATGCGTGCTGTACTGTATTGAGCACATGCAAAGTTGGACAAGTTTGATCAAAAGGCATTTTTATCCAGCATTATGCATGCCTTGAAGAGGTTTACATTTCTGATGCAAAGCCCTGTGTAGAATTGTTAATAAATAGTAATTTGCATAAAAAACAATGGGTGGTTGCATAGGAACACCATGTACCTCGCTAAAGGCACCCCCTTGATCCAAAGTAGCTCAAAGCAGAGCACTGCACTGCTGTGTGTTACTTTATGGCTACTTTCCAGCAGAAAACAGGTTTTGCCCTGGAAAGTAAATCATAATATAATGCTTTGCAATAATTTGCGTAATGTTTGTGATGCAAACCTAGCACCAAGTGTTAGTAAATCTTGGCCCAAATCCATTTCTTGTGCAGCGCTGTGCTATTAGTCTCACACAATTTTCTCATGAAATAAATATGTTTTCAAGCTAAAGGACATTAAAGGCCACCAGTCACAATATTTGTGCACATTTTAGTTTTCCTTTGATGCCTGGAAGCAGATGAGGAAGCTTCAGAGAGCTACTGGCCTTCCACTACATTCCATGATCTAGGAGGTTCTGATCTAATAACTCTCCACCCTCTCGATGCCTTTTTGAAAAATGTAAGGCCATCGAGGCCTACAGGATGTAGCAGAAAGGTGACACATCATCAATGTAATGCAAGGGGCTCGTTTCCATTTTTGTACCAATTGAACATGCCTCGGGGGCAGTGAGCGAGCAGTGTCTGTGTTTCCAAGAGCCATGTTGTTCCTCAGAGTCATGTGGTGAATGACCAGATGCAAGGGACATAAAAGACTTTCAGACACATGGATGATTTTGAAGCATTAGGCTTTGCCAGCAGCACATTTGTATAGTCTAATGTCACGTTAAAAACTGCTTTTGTGGACTTCAAGGAATACATTTTTGTTAGTTTTCTGGATTAATGTTGGTGGAGAATATCCCCAAGTACAAGATATGAATTACAAAGAGATTTTGGTGAATGAAATAGATAAACTTAAACTTCAAAAACAGATAACTAGAGAAGAGCCATCGTCAATAATCAATGCTGATGGCAGCTGCAGTACATATGTGGCATCTGCATTCTGTTCAGCTGTTAGCACTGGCAAAAAAGCAGCACAGCGTCAAGCTTATTTGCCTTCACAGGCAACTTAGGGGCATATTATCAACGAGGCGATAAACAATTATCGCCGCTTTTGCGTCCGTTTTTGGACGAAAAGCGGCGATAATTTTATCGCCTAATCAGCATGGGTCACGCTATCGCGTGAATCCTTGCATTATCGCCCTTTCTCTCAACGCCCATCTTTGCATCTCTAATGAGATGCAAAGTGGGCGTACTCCTGGATGGACTACGTTGCAAATATCGCTGATGTTCACATCGCGATATTTACAAGGCAGCCCACATGATTTTAGCAGAGGTTAGATTTCGGCGAAAACGGCCGTTTTCGCCAAAATCTAACGTCTGCTAAAATCCTGACTTAGCCATCCCTAACATAGGGGTGGATTCTGCTGATACGACCACAGGGTCGTATCAGCAGAGTTATCGCCGCTTTGCAGGGAACATCGCTGGAAAACCAGCGATGTTCCCTGCAAAACAGCTGATAACCTCGCTATCTCTGGAATTTTTATCGCCCTGGAGAAGCGTGTTGTTAATAATGCGCTACCAGGGCGATAAATTCCAGAGATAGCCTGCGATAGGGAATCTGTCGCTAAGCACGGCCAGCGATAATTATCGCTGGCCGTTGATAATATGCCCCTTAGTGACCCCATTTCCACCATCCCAACTCATCTACATAATTCACGGCACAAAAATCACGTAGGAATCCTTTAGAAAATCTGCTGGGGGCATATTAGCAAGACCCACGTTAAAATTATCGCCGTTTAGCGGCAGGAAACTGCCGCTAAAACGGCGATAATGGGCTTGCTAATATGCGTTATGGAATTCAATAGAAGCCCTGGTTAGATGTCCTGCACATCTAACCTGGGCTTCTATTGGAATTCCATAACGCATATTAGCAAGCCTATTATCGCCGTTTTAGCGGCAGTTTCCTGCCGCTAAAACGGCGATAATTTTAACGTGGGTCTTGCTAATATGCCCTTGGTCTCTGGAAATCTCACAGTGACATCAAATTCAACAGTAGATAAGGTCAAATGGGTAAATGCATTACTTGTGAAAGCTAAGGAGAAAAGCAGTTAAATATCTATTGAACCCGTGAAATGTGGGTTCAGGGCAGCTGGGGCTATCATCAGTGACAGAAGGACCGACCTGGCAACTCCGAGTATCAACAGACTGACAGTGCTGAGAATGAAGAGACTTCTGCTAATAGAGGATTATGGTCTACCAGAAAGGACATGCAAAGGCGGACGTCTCTCAGAAATGGACGTCATTGCTGCATTTGCTGTTGTAATATCAGTTGCAGGAAAAGGGCGGGCAATGTTCGCTAAATATTTTTCCACTTTATTTCCACCAAAACAAGACTTACACACTTTTTTCACAAAAGCTCTTCATTTTCCTTGAAGGCCTGCATTTTGAACAATTTTCGTAAAAGATTAATAACTATGGCTGTTTGAAACCATGGACATGATCATTCGAATTCTATTGACAGTTCATGGACAGTTGATTGTCATCTTGGAACTGAAGTTAATGCCATCATGAAGTTTGCTACGGGACGTAACTCAAAATGACAATATTCAAATAAAATTATTTCCAGTGAAAAAGTGTTTGCAGCTGCTCTTTTCAACCCTTAGCAATCAACTTCATATCTTTTCCAACACACCTTTTCATTCGGTCAGACTTGTACTTGTAACTGTTGCCCATTTTAATGTTTTTTTATTGGCTTCGAGTTATTTCATGTGGGAAAAGAGGCAAATCTGGACTAGAAGCAGGTAATTTGCAATTAGTTTGCACTAGTTCAACTGGAAAAAATAATGAGTGATATTAAATATAGACTCTTATATATAATGGTCCGAAGTAATGTTGCTAGTAACTGCCCTAATGCATTGTCTTTTGCCAGAGTTAGAAAATTTAGAAATCTGACGTATGCTTACTTTCATCATCCTACAAAAATTGGTTGCTACTTTTATAAACGTGTCTCCATATTCAATCGATCTATGATCTGCGTTTACATGTGGCTACTTTGCTTCTTAAAAGTTTCTTTACAAAATGTGGGAGGCTACGATGGATCCAATACTGGCCAAGGAAAGAGACCAAATTATAATAATTTGAGGAAAGAATCCAACTTCGACTAAGTGTTCTTATCAATTTTATGAAACAAGTTGACAAAACTGTGGATTTTTTTTTTTTTTACCGTGGCAATGCTTCCATGGTTAGGTCATGGAACTCTGTGGGTGACTGTAGGGAAACAGGTGCTTGCATTATATAGTGACAAATTATGAAGTGACCTTGAAACTGTATAAAGATCAGCATGCAAGTGCCTGAGCAGTGATTTACTCCACTGGACCAAATAACATTTGTAGGAATCAAGACTATATTGATGCTGGTTTCATTCTATCATTAACCATTAATGAAGTTCGGGGTTAAATTGGAAGTCACGAAACTCAAATGTGCAGCAATATTCTTATAATTTTAGCACCCATTCTTACTCTTTTACGTACTCTTTCTGAATTGTCCCCAAAACACCTAAAATGACAATAAAATGTGAATATTCAGGTCATACTCTTGTACAGCTAGTAGAAACTGAAAGGACTGTGTCCTCTTTGCCCTTTTATTAATATTGGAGCGGATTCACCAAGGCGTATGAGTATTTAAAAGGGTGCTCCTGTAGTACCACTTACTATACTCATAAATGCTTTTGTGAATCAGCACCATCATATTTTGTTTATGTGTCTAACTTGGGCTTTACGAATTGAAGATGCTTTAAAGTACAATTGCGTTTTTATCCACAGCAAATGTGCACTTCAGGTGATGACACAATGTCATCCCACCTTTTCTTCAGTTCCTCTATTCGCATCCAAGTTACTTTCCCAAACTTCTCCCTCCCTACATGGATCTGAGCTTCTTTACACTGCAAATTCAATTTCCAGTATCAACAGATCCCACAGTTGCTGAGGCCTTTGATGCTCCCACTATAACGGACATGCTAGTCTCACTTCATGATATTGTTTGCTGCTTTCCTGTTATTAATGCAGTCACAACATGTACAAGGATTCTGAACCTCAGCTGAAGGTTGAGGGATACTTTGGAATAGCTCAACCTTAAGCGCTAAGTCAGACGAAACGCAGTTATTCTAAAACTGATTACACCGGCCAGTCCTCCGATCAGGGCGGTGCAATGATATGGAGGATATAACAAGGCCGCTTCTGAAAATCTTTTTCTGTCGCACAAAACAAGTTTGTTTGTCCATTAGACATTAGAGAGATAACAAAAAAATCGAGATGCAGTAAATTTATTATATTTGAGTTGAGAGAATCTTTAAGGTAGTGAGTGTAATTCACAGCTCTGAGATTTCTGACAGCAATCTGTTTAATTGTCTTTCTAAATCATCATGTCTGCTGGCAGAAGTGCCTTTGTATCCTACTGATCCTCAGCTGCAATCTGAAGAAGGTATCACCCTGACTTTGAACAGTTGTGCATTGGATCTTGTTCCCATTTGATTGTTGAAAAATGGAATGCTTAGGTGACCCGTTCTGTACTTGAGTGATGTGTGTAAAAAACAAAAACGTGAACACTTTTCAATAAATGTTTAACATTCTTACAAGAATGGACATAGAACAAAGCTTATTGCATTGCAGCAAGAGTGTTTTTAATTATGAGAATAACGACACACAAATTATTTAAGAATCCAACCCACTAGTACAAGAACATTAGGTAGCCTTTCAGGCACGCATTAAGGGCTTCTTTGTGTACCAAACCATCTGGAATTGTATGTTAGGAGCTAAGGCTCAAATTATGCATTTCTCCTTCTTTATTGTCAGCTCCGTAGTCCAAATATATTAACTACATAACATTAAAACACAAGACTACATTTCCCATGAGTCTTTGGTTCAAGAAAAATAACATTCACTAATGACCTTGCTAAGTCCACCATAAAGACCTCATCAAAGAAAAGCACTTCCTCTATCGTTGGTGCTCAGCAGCTACATTAGTGCTTTTCTTTGATGATTGCCTATTCTAGGGGGATTAACGTATTATATCTAATGTTTTTCTTCATAGAGGACAGCACGCATCTAAACCGCCTTATCGGCCTTTTGGTGGGGGGATTTGCTGTCAAACTGGGATTGAAGTTCGACTACCCGCAGCGAAGCAGTTCGATGCCTTTTACTGCGGCACGCGTCCACCATGCCCCCCCTTCCGTACTTAGTAGGGGAGCCTGTCTTCTCCAACGGGGGCCGCTTCACCAGGTATTGGGCAACTCAGGTGCTGTTTTGGCACGGAGCTGACGGGCGTGAAACTCTTTGAGCATTGTCATGGTGACAGGTTGGCGCCGCAAGAGGGCGCACAGATGTCCCAATCAGTGCGCTCATCTCACTGGTGGGCTCTCACGACTTGGAGTAGTTCGGCGGTTGTGGTAGTTCAGTGGATGAGCGCGCAGGGTCTTTTGGCTATGATTGATAAACTTCAGTTTTTTCACACTTTGACAGCTCCAGCTAGCAGTCTTTTGACTATGGAGTTCCCCCTTTTTAGGTTGAGCCTAGGCAGCGAGCATGCGCTGTCTGGAAGACCTGCTGTATTCGATCCAGGACTTTGCTCCTGCCTGCTGCCTTTCCATTGGTTCAGTGCTGTGTCGCTCTTTTTGCTGTCTCCTAATTTGTTCAGGGAGAAATACCTCACATCTGATTTTCTGCAGAGTCGGTGCCCCTCACCACATGTCCATTTAAATTAGATTTATGTTGTCCGTGTGCTAGAAACGATCTAATCCTTCTTGCGAAATAAGAATCAACGAGCTTTCAAGTGTACCTGAGCTCTATGGAAAGCCCTCCGATGGCAGCTCCAGAGTGTACAATTTGTTTAGCCCCTGAATTCGCTATGATTTCACATTAATCAGCTTTCTATGAAAACGTCTGTGTTCCTTTTAAACCATGCAGGTCTTTTGGTGAAGAATCCCAGTGTTCCTCTTTTCTATTTCCCCTTTGTGCTCCTAGGCACGAGCCGTCTCAGTGCACACTCTCTTTCTCTCTCATGCTCTCTCTTACACCTCTCTCTTGCTCTCTCACATACTCTTCCCACCTCTCTCATATTGGTTCGCTTCAGATCTTCAAGCACAGTTTCTTTCCCATGCCTTTTCAACATTTACATCCCTCCAACCCACTCTCTATGTGTCTGTGGCCAGTTCTCTCCTTCTTTCTCACTTTCTCACACTCTTTCTGCTCCTCTCTCTATCAGTTCATTTACTACTTTGTGCACAAACTATCTATCCCTCTCTATCTTCCTTTCTATCCATTCTGTGCATCTCTCACCCCTATCTATTCACCTTGATACATAATTCCACTACATAAATACAGTCCACCCCACACAATTCTACTCCACACAATTGCACAACTAACATTTCCATTACAATCCACATAATTCCACCCCACACACATCCACTACACACCAAACAAAACAAGTAAAATACATTTTCATTTACAACACAAATGCTTGTTTCTCACATTCCCTAGGGCAGTAAGAGGAGGTGGTAGAGGAAGAGCAGGTATTTCTACCCCTAAGTGCAGGGCTGGTGTATCTCTTGGGCACTAGAGCCTATTAACAAGCAACTTTGTTGCTAGTGCCTAAAACCAGCGTTCTTCCTGCTAGTAAAGGTAAGGGTCCATCCCCCTCAGGGGGCATAAAGGAATTCTGGGTTTATGGCAATGAAAAAGTAGTCCCTGAAGGGCATTTTAACCATCCAACATCCGACGCTGTTGAGAGGCTGCGCCTAGCCTTTTTTAAAAGATGGGAGGATGCCCACAATAATGGACAAAACGAAATTTCTGGGACTACCCCCGATGATGATCCGTTCCACCTGTCAGGAGATGATGCTGGGGAAGATTCCGATAATATCGATTCTGGGGATAAACCAGGATCCCAGCAGATCGGGGAGGCAAGAAGGTGGCTCTAAATGTCCCAGAATCGAGTCTGTGGATGGTGACGGACCTACCGATCCCTCGGACATGTTCAATCCCGATGTAGGGCCCGATTCACAGAACTAACTTAAGACAAAATCCTAAACTTACTACCATTTTGGTATTTACAGAAGGCACTTACTCATTTTGGTATTCACAGAAGGCACTTACTTACTCATTTTGAGTAACTTACTCATTTTGTGTAACTTACTCATTTTGGTATTCATAGAAGGCACTTACTCATTTTGGTATTCACAGAAGGCACTTACTTACTCATTTTGAGTAACTTACTCATTTTGTGTAACTTACTCATTTTAGTATTCACAGAAGGCACTTTCTCATTGATGAGTAAGTGCCTTCTGTGAATACCAAAATGAGTAAGTTACACAAAATGAGTAAGTTACTCAAAATGAGTAAGTTACTCATTTCGGTATTCACAGAAGGCACTTACTCATTGATGAGTAAGTGCCTTCTGTGAATACCAAAATGAGTAAGTTACACAAAATGAGTAAGTTACACAAAATGAGTAAGTTAATCAAAATGTGTAAGTAAGTGCCTTCTGTGAATACCAAAATGAGTAAGTGCCTTCTGTGAATACCAAAATGGTAGTAAGTTTAGGATTTTGTCTTAAGTTAGTTCAGTGAATCGGGCCCGATATCTTCCACTCTTGTTCCTCAGATTGGATCCCAGCCATTAAGGTGGCGCAATATGTGGGCAGCTGCATTAGAAAGCCCCTGGATAAAAAGGTTTGGGAAATGATTCGAGCAGAATGCCCTAGGCCGTCTCTAGTGGAGAAGATGGACCATATGTTGGCCAAATTCATCACAAAATTCATCAAGGACCCTAAGAAGGGCCTTGACGGTTCATGGAAGTCCTGCCAGGACAAAGTGCTAGATGTTTTGGGACCCCTTACAAAGATTTTAAGATATGGCTTACAGGAGAGGCCCAAAAGTCTGGTAACCTCATTGATCTGGATATTTTATCCGGTTAGGGCAATGCGCCCTGTGCTTCCTGGGCAACTCAAATTGTGACCTCTCTACTGAACATAGAAGGTCTCTCCTCATAAAGATAGACCCTAAGCTAGGGAAATTAGCCACCTTGGAGGCAGGCCAGGTGGCGGATGGCGGGCTCTTCAGAGATCCCTTTATCAAGGAACTTTCCAAATAGGTTACAACCTTTTACTCCCTTGATAAGGCGCAACAATAAATGCACAAGGTTTTTGGCCAGAAGAGTTTTGGTGGGGATGGGGTGGCAGGGAGCGCTCACCCTCCCTGTCCTTCAACTCAGCTCCCCACAAGCTCCAGACAAAGAGATCCATGCAGTGGCAGGACCAGAAGAGATTTGGGGGATTATTCCCCTCTCATAGTTACGGACATGGCAGCGGTGCCAAGGGGGCCTTTAAAGGTGCTTCAAATGCTCTCGGAGTATCCAATGCTAAGCAGTACCCTTTCTTCACATGTAAGGGTACGGGGGCAGGCTCAGATTCTTTCTTCACAATTGGAGAGCCTTAACAGGTGATGCGTGGGTTCTTCAGGCAGTACAAGGTTTCCATATAGAATTCTATGGAATTCCCCACCAGTGGATTTGCCCCTTACCTTTGACTTTTACACCCGAGGCCACACAATTGATAGATCAGGAGGTGAGTGCTCTAATGAAGGGGGTGGGGGGTCCCCTTGACATCCCTTCATCCCAGGGGCTTCCTGAGCACTGGTAGAGAAGAAAGACAAAGAATTTCAACCAGTCCTAAATCTGAGGCAGTTTAACTATGGTCTATTGCCATTTCAAAATGGAATGGATTCACCTTTTCAGAGATATTCTGCAACTGAACAACTGGCTTCTATGCTTAGACTTCAACAGTTGCGATTTTTCCTTCCCACCGATGGTTTCTCCAATTCGCTTGGAGGAATCAGATCTACGAGTTCATGTGCCTTCCATTCAGGCTTTCCTCAGCACCTTGGTGCTTCAACACGATATTGCAACCAGTAATGGAATGGCTTTGTGTGAGGGGGGTCCGCCTTATCGTCTGTCTCGATGATGTTCTTCTCATTCATCAAGACCCGGTTTGTCTAGAAGATCAACTACAGATGACAGTCTCCTTACTACAGAATCAGAAGGATCAGAAGTGAGAATTCAACCCCACTCAAAGGATAGTCTTTCTGGGGTTCGTAATTGATTCCGTTCATCAGCCTCTGGGATTACCACAGACTGTGATGAAGGAGAAGATTTCTTTGCAACATCTGTCCAGAGTGGTAGGCCTGTTGGCTTCTTCTATCCAGGCCATCTTTCTGGGACCCTTACATTACAGGGCTTACAGAGATTAAAGGCTATGCATCTCAGACAGGGACTCTCATACACAGATTTCACTTCCCTCAACTTAGAAGCCAGGTAGGAATTCTGCCAGGCCAGATGACAACAAGAGCATATGGTACTGGTGACACCACTTTGGAGATCTCAAGTCTGGTATCCAGTTCTTCTGGAACTTTCTATAGATTCTCCAATCCCTCTTCCCAAGACACCGACTCTGTTGGAGGATGCTTACAGCAACTTGCACCACTTGGTTCTGGCAGAAACTCTCCAACTAATTGCATGGCATTTTACAGGCCATGTTTGGTGTATCGAAGGAGTCTTGATGTCAGAGTTGGCAGAGAAGGGTCTAGCCTATAGGACCATCAATGCTTGCCGTTCAGCCATTTCAGTGGGCAACTATCCTGTACAGGATATCCCAGCAGGCGAACACCCCCTAGTTTCTAGGGTGATGGGCAGCATCAGATTATCACAACCTTCAGTCCCCAAGTATTCTTCGCTGTGGGACATCCTGGGAGGATAAGAAATTTCTATCACGGTAACAGCTTTCAGGTAAGTTGGCAGTCCATTTATGTCTCATCTCTTGTAAGAGGATGTCAGATGTTAGACCTCTTGATATTTCCACCAGGATTTTTTCTGGGGTCTCATTTTCCTTCTCAAGGAGGCCTAAACCCGATACTAGAGTGGTTCATTATCCAGCTTTCCCTCAACATCCAAAGTTATGTGTGGTAAGATGCCTAAGGACGTATGCATCAATGATGGAGGAGCTTTGCCCTCTGGGAACTTCTCAGCTACGTATTGCTCTAAAGAAACCATTTAAAGGTGGCTCAATCCCAACTATAGCGAGATGGGTGAAGTGGGTGATGCAAGAAGCAGGTAGTGACAATTCGAAATTTGGAGCTCATTCCACCAGAGGAGCCATGGCCCCCAAAGCCTTCCATTTAGGGGGCCACTTGGGGGACATCTTGAATGTGGCAGATTGATGCTCAGACTCCACTTTTAAGAAACTCTATTTCAAGCCTGTCTTGAATGTTGCCGCGTTGGTGGTTAATAATCTTTAAACTTGCACAATCTGAGCCTCTGTTCTGACATAGAAAGTAAAATTTCCAAGCTAACATGAAGGAAAGTTTCAATTCTATAAGGACACAGAAGAGAGGTTTATCCCTCCATTAAAATACTACTGTAACTCCACTCACCCACCCAAATACTGTCACAGATACTCCATGAGGATGAGTACAATCTGCATACTTTATTCTTGTATTGTATCCTAAGTGACACCATAATGCTGATTGACATTGTATACTGTGCAGTTGTTTCGGAGATTTTCAGGACTCCAAAATTTACAGGTGGGTTTTGTTCTTTACTCCATAAGCAATGAACAGAAGCAAGAATTTTGATAACAGTCAGATGGCATAACACTTCGCACAAAGAAAGAGGAACTGCTTTTCCTTGATGAGGTCTTTATGCTGGACGATGCATAATCCTTGCCTTTGTGTCCTTAATAGAATTGAAACTTTCCTTCATGTTAGCTAGGAAACTTTACATCTTCAGTTACTATGTTTTCATTGTGCTGAAACAGTTCTTTTTAACCGGCAGAAACAGGATGACCTGGTAGGACGAGGCAGGTTGCTTTTGCTCTGCTGCTGCCTGCAACATCTGCAGATAGGAATGGTGGTGATGCTCCTCTTGCTTAAGCAGACATTGGTAAAACACATGTATATAAGCAATGTTTCCATCCAATTTAGCCTATACAGCAGGTTCTTTTTTCCCTTTTGCGGGCAGCAGTTGGGCCACCTGCTGCTCTCCCTACTGCTTGTTCTCTTCTGATGGAAGATAAAGAGCTATTGTAGTGTGCAATATGATGAGAACCAAATGGGTTAAACACAATGGTTAAGTCACACTCTCACAATGCTGCTGTTTGAGATAAATGCCTCACTTTGGTGTCCCCTTTCCAAGATAGCTGCACAGCCCAGAAGTGTTTTTTCTATGTGGGCACTTCCATCTCTCTCAAGGCCCCATTCTGTGACATTTCCTTCCCGGATGCTCATTCTGTTTGTCCTACCACTGATTATTTTTTGTGTACCAATATTGCTCTCGAATTGCCTCTGTCCCTGTCAATAGCACCTTCCTGTCTTGCTGCCTTGCTAAACGAAGCAGCACTTCTTACACAAAAGAGAATCACATGCACTTCATCAATATTATAGGCTTTCTTGGTCACGGAGCAACCCTAGTGACTCAATGAGAGACAAAGGGGCTCATTACAATGGCGGGCGGACATCAGTCCGCCCGCCATCGTTGCGGTTCCGGGACTGCCCGCCGGTAAGGCGGCGGTCCCGCTGGGTGAATTAGGATGTGCCCGCCACTATGGCGGGCGCATCCTGGGCCTTTATCATTGTGAGCGGTGCTGCTCGCTGCAGCACCGTCCGCAATGATAAAGGTGCATGCACCGCATTTCCCTGCACCACTTGGCAGGCACCACGCGGTGCCTGCCACTTGGTGCATGGAACTCCAGGGGGTACCACGGGTACCCCCACAATGCACCCCCCCACACAGAGGGGGCCCGCAACGGGCCCACAAAGCCAGTCTCCGCCTGTCTTTTTGCGGCTGGATATCTGCCGCAAAAAGACAGGCGGAGAGGGATACCGTAATCCCTACGGCGGTGCCTGCACGGCACCGCTGCAATGTTGCCCTGGTTCCGGGTTCCGCAAGGAGGCCGGAAGAGGACCGCCTTGCGGAACCATGGCGACTGACTTTTGGTCCTCCGCGGAACCATTGTGATTCCCACTGCCATCCTAAGTTGGCGGTGGGAATTTTCCTCATGATGGCGGAAGGACCGCCACCGCCGGCCTGGTGGTGGCGGTCCTTCCGCCATCATCATGAGCCCCAAAGTGCCTAACTTACATCAGTCACACAAACCAATGGTAATATTTTGTCATAGTAATTGAAGAAATTGCGATTTTTTATTTTGTAAGTGTTTTCCTGCTTCGCTTATTTTACAAATGATGCATTCTGGCTGTGATTCTTTTCTCACATTATGTCGTTATCACAATATTTCATTCCTTCATGGAAATGCATATTTCTCTGACAGTCAACAGTCTGCAAGTGAACTGCGGCGAAACAGTCAATTACAATGCGTTGGAAATCTGCACAGCCCCCGGCGGCGTTAACATGGCATACAGAAGTGGTCCGGTGGGGGAGGGCTGAAAGTATGGCGATAAGAAGAGAGGTAAATAAAGCATTGAGGAAAAACCCGATTTCTCTGGAATGGGATGCAATGTTGGAACTGTTTGTCTCTGCCGAACCTTCACTGCATTAAAGAGGTGTTAGCTATTGGGCATTACCAATGTATTACGGACCCAATCAATAGCAGTTCACACAGGAACCTTATTAGAATGTGATAAGCAAGATTGTAAGTTATATTCTAGGAATCATGATCCACATTGAGTCTTGGTCGCTGCCAACAGGTTATGTTAACACAATAGTGAGTCTGGAAAGGGTGGGTGGGTGGGTTCACTCCGATATGTAATACTGACAGGGAGGGGGGAGGGAGTTTGTTTGTTGGATTGAACCTTCTGAATATAGAAGCAATAATATCCTCCGACTGTTAATATGCTATAATTCTGCGAAGTATCCACTGTCTCAATGCAGCCTATTGACGTGTTCTTATTTTGTAAAATCAATAAAATATGTTTAAAAAAAAAAAAAACTGAGTGTGCATTCCAATGGTAGTTGTGTTATATGCAAAAAAATACCAAGTAATATTGTCTAATTTACATTGGTTATATTGTGAAAATTGTATATTTATGGTTTACTAGCCCAATTCCAATCCCACACACATGGGGAAAATTAACAAATTGGGGGTAGGTGTTGCAAATGTACTATTCTAAACCCCTCAAATATTGGGGAATGTGGAAAAAGTGTATGGCCTCTACTATGGGTTGGAGCTTTTAAACCTAAGGCTGTAGCTTTAACACAATATCCTCGTCCGAATCTGATTTTGTGACAAGATCCCCAACCAAGAAATATGGGAGTATAGCCATGCATGTTTATTTATTTATTTGAAGAGTTTTATATAGCGCTGGCTAGACCCGGAGGCATCAGAGTGCTTTACATGAGGTTTAAAACAGTTTTACAGCGTTACATCAGTTACCGTTACATCAGTTACTAGAGCAATTTGATAACATGAAAACAAGACCAAAGGAGCAAAGAGGGTAAAGGGGGAGAAAGAAAAGGGGTGCTTTACATGAGGTTGATCAGTGTTAAAGAGTTACATCAAATTACAATTACATCTATTACTAGGGCAATTAAAAAACAGAGAAAACAAGACCAATGGAGCAGGCCATGGAGTAAAGTACTGGCTGGGGAAACCAAAAAAAGTCAGATGTTAACAAACCGGTGGTGATTCCTGTTATCACCCACTTCAAAGCCGGTCACCCTCACAGCGTCGGATCACAAATAAAGATGAAAAAGAGTGCCTCACTGAGTTAATGCCATGATAGAGGGGTGGAAAAGATTCAAAAAGGGGGGGTAGACTGAGGGCAATGGTCCAAATGGCGGTAAAAAGGCACTGACCAGCAGCTAGGATCAGTCAGGGAGTCAATCGCAGCTGGAAGATGGAGGGTCCAGGTAATGGAGGCAAATACCTCACAACAAAATGGCGGGCTTGCGGGCAAAACAAATCCGGCCGAAAAAAACAGATAGAAACACCTACCCCAGGAGCAGGGCTGAATGGGGAGGACAAGTCACCAGAACTGGATGGAGGAAAGGCTGGATGTCGTCGATCCCTCGCAAGTCATCGATAGTACGGTGGGAAGTCAGCACAGGCTCCAGCTCCGGAAGGGAAAGGCAGCTGCCGGATCCGGAGGGCGCGACAAAACCGAAAGGGGAAAACAAGCTCAGTGAGAAAGGGCATTGGCGTCACGGCACTCTCAAGGAAACTCCATCAGGGACGCGAGATCCACACGTCTCAGCTGCAGCTCCAGAGAGGCGTCGCAGGAAGTCAGGAAATCGCAGCAGAGGTCCGGAAAGGCAAGAGTTAATCGGTGGGGCCACCAGGGCAGCAAAGTTAGGCATCGGCAGCGACGCAGTGGACAAGCAACCGGCAGACTCACAGGAGTTCACCAGAAGGTGAGGGAAGAAAGGAGAACCAGCGGAGTGATGAGGAGCACGGTGCCCGATGTCCGGCTGGGTAGGTGACGGCCGAGGCAGTGAACCGGAGCCGATCTCCTCAATAGCTGTCGGGGCAGCTCCACCGGACATCGGCCATGTTGCTCAGATTCCGCCGCCAGAAGCATCGACCACGATTCCACGGGAGGTCTCGAGTCCAAAAGCGGGAGACCAGAGAGGCGAGGACCGCAGACAAACAAGACCCCAGGTATGTAGAAAGGGTTCATGGAGGGGGAAGATTTCAGGGGATTTAAGCCAAAAAGGCAATCCCTAGCCGGGAGCTCCCAGCCGAAGCTCCTCACCTGTCGGCCATCTTCAAAAATGCATCCAACATTGTGTAGCCACTGCAGTTAGGACTGGCCCTTAGAATTAGTAGTTGGTTTCAAGTATCCTCTCCTGGTTTATTGTCCGAGAGGGTGAAACTAGGTTATACTGCTCAAAGCGGGGAAGAGTATATCTCGCTTCTTCTAATTTCAGCACAGCGTTTAAGCCCATATAAGATAAGTCATCAGTTCATTTAATTTATTTATGAAACCATGATTTATGAAACGGCGGAGATTTTGAATGAAGAAAGATATTTGGATAGAGTTAGCATTTTTGCAATATGTATCCCTCCAACAAGCGAGAGGGAGGAAGCCCATACCAATTACACTCTTGCTCAATCCTAAATAGTAGTGTAGGCTGGTTCCAGTTGTAAAATTCATCAACCCGGGTGGTGGCCCTAATCCCCTAATATCTGATGGGAGCCTAACCATTTCTTCCTCTTATGTCTTATTGTCAGCGGTTCATCAGTATCATTAATTAATGCTACTTTGTTTTTTCTTTTCTTAATGTGACACCCAGATATGGCCTAAAGCCATTCTATCAGTTTAAACATATTTTGTAGGTTCCCTTCTGAGTGATTAATAGAGAGTGATGTCATCTTCGCACAAACACATTTTTGAGGTGGCTGTTATTCTGGGTGAACAGGGATCTAGTCTGAGTTGAAAACGTGAGCAACAACAGAATCCCAAAAAATAATAATGTGTAGAAGGGGTAGCCTTACCAGGTTCCCCATTCTATAGCCGTTCCGGTCATGCAATCTCCGTTGACAAAAATACTAGTGGTGGCTTTTTGATATGAAGACATGATCAAACTGGTGAACTGGGCGAGAGGCACATTTCTTTTAGAACTTTTTCAAAATAGTTAGGGAAAGTAGTCAGAATATGGAGTATTTAATATCGTTTTGACATAATATCGAGTAAAAAATATCGTTAGTATTAAATATCAATGTAAAAAATATCTATGTATATAATATTGATTTTGTGTGTTGTAAAAAATATAGTTGTAAAAAGTATTGATTGTTAAAATATCGTTAGTAAAATATATCGTTTTAGCAATGGGTGCGAGGCGAACAAGGGCGCCCCCTACAGCGGGTATGCCTCGATGCGACTCGCGGCGTACATGCACAGGTAGGGGGGACCCATGGGTCCCCCCTGTGTGCGACTCACGCGGCTACGCGTACAGGGGGGTCTGAAACGGACCCCCAAAGTCCGGCTCCGACTGCTCTTTTGAGCCGGACGGAGCGAGTCGGTCGGACTGCTCGAGGCGCGCATCGTACTTGCCCGGCCGGGGAACGTCTCCATTGCGTGGTGCGAGTCGTGTCCGTGCGAGTCGGTCGGAGAGGTTCGGACCCGGGAACAAGTCGGTCGGCGATTTCGCGTGCGCTCGCATCATTACTCACTCGGCCGGACGCACGTACGAATCGGTCGGGAAAGAGGGCTCCGAATCGGATCCGGTTAAGCCGAATCCGATTCGGTGCCCTACCGGCCGAGATCGGAATCGGCCCCTTAGTGTCCAGCACCTTCCCTGATTTAATGTGGTTTGGAGTTGGAATAGTAAATTATATATGTTTATTGTCCAGCACTTTCCCTGATTTAATGTGGTTTGGAGTGGGATTAGTAAATTATATATGTTATGGGGCCGATTCCGATTCGGGCCGGAAATCTCTCCGACCGAGCCGGACCCGGAGAGATATCCGACCGAATCGGACCCGTGCAGCCCGACCGAACGAGTACGATGCGCACGTATGCCATCGGACTCGAGTCGGTCGGACTCCCATTGAAGTCAATAGGAGCCTGTCGTACAATGCGTACGCGGGCTCCCATTGACTGAATGGGTGCGATGCAGACAAGGGCACTCCCTACAGCGTGTACGCGGCGAAGCGATTCGCGCCGTACACGCACAGGTAGGGGGGACCCATGGGTCCCCCCTGTGTGCGACTCGCGCGGCTACGCGTACAGGGGGGTCCGACACGGACCCCCAAAGTATGGCTCCGACAGCTCTTTCGAGCCGGAGTGCGCGGCTCGGTCGGACTGCTCGCGGCGCGCATCGTACTTACCCGGCCGGGGAACGTCTCCATTGCGCGGTGCGAGTCGTGTCTGTGCGAGTCGGTCGGTGCGGTTAGAGCCGGGATCGAGTCGGTCGGAGCGGTCGGGACGCCCGGACGAGTCGGTCGGCGATTTCACATCGTACTCGCTCGTCCGGACGCGCGTACGGATCGGTCGGGAAATAGGGCTCCGAATCGGATCCGGTTAAGCCGAATCCGATTCGGAGCCCTACCGGCGAGATCGGAATCGGCCCTTAGTGTCCAGCACCTTCCCTGATTTAATGTGGTTTGGAGTTGGAATAGTAAATTATATATGGTTATTGTCCAGCACCTTCGCTGATTTAATGTGGTTTGGAGTGGGAATAGTAAATTATATATGTTTAGTGTCCAGCACCTTCCCTGATTTAATGTAGTTTGGAGTTGGAATAGTAAATTATATATGGTTATAGTCCAGCACCTTCCCTGATTTAACGTGGTTTGGAGTTGGAATAGTAAATTATATATGTTTAGGGGCCGATTCCGATCTCGGCCGGTAGCGCACCGAATCGGATTCGGCTTAACCGGATCCGATTCGGAGCCCTCTTTTCCGACCGATTCGAACGCGCGTCCGGCCGAGCGAGTACGATGCGAGCGCACGCGAAATCGCCGACCGACTCGTTCACGGGTCCGAACCACACCGACCGACTCGCTCGGACTCGACTCGCACCGCGCGATGGAGACGTTCCCCGGCCGGGCAAGTACGATGCGTGCCTTGAGCAGTCCGACCGACCCGCACCGTCCGGCTCGAAACAGCTGTCGGAGCCGGACTTTGGGGGTCCGTGTCGGACCCCTGTACACGTAGCCACGCGGAGTCGCACACAGGGGGACCCATGGGTCCCCCTACCTGTGCGTGTGCGGCGCGAACCGCATCGACGCGAACCCGCTGTAGGGGGCGCCCTCGTTCGCCTCGCACCCATTCAGTCAATGGGAGCCAGCGTACGCATTGTACGACCAGCTCCCATTGACTTCAATGGGAGTCCGACCGAATCGAGTCCGAAAGCATGCGTGCGCATCGTACTCGTTCGGTCGGACTGTCAGAGTCCGATTCGGTCGGAAATCTCTCCGGGTCCGGCTCGGTCGGAGAGTTTTCCGGCCCAAATCAGAATCGGCCCCATAGTGTCCAGCACCTTCCCTGATTTAATGTGGTTTGGAGTGGGAATAGTAAATTATATATGTTTAGTGTCCAGCACCTTCCCTGATTTAATGTGGTTTGGAGTTGGAATAGTCAATTATATATGTTTAGTGTCCAGCACCTTCCCTGATTTAATGTGGTTTGAAGTGGGAATAGTAAATTATATATGTTTAGTGTCCAGCACCTTCCCTGATTTAATGTTGTTTGGAGTTGGAATAGTTAATTATATATATTTAGTGTGCAGCACCTTCCCTGATTTAATGTTGTTTGGAGTTGGAATAGTAAATTATATATGTTTAGTGTCTAGCACCTTCCCTGATTTTATATGGTTTGGAGTTGGAATAGTAAATTATATATGGTTACTGTCCAGCACCTTCCCTTATTTAATCTGGTTTGGCGTGGGAATAGTAAATTATATTTGTGTAGTTTCCAGCACCTTTCCTGATTTAATGTGGTTTGGAGTTGGAATAGTAAATTATATATGTTTATTGTCCAGCACCTTCTCTGATTTAATGTTGTTTGGAGTTGGAATAGTAAATTATATATGTTTATTGTCCAGCACCTTCCCTGATTTAATGTTGTTTGGAGTTGGAATAGTAAATTATATATGTTTAGTGTCCAGCACCATCCCTGATTTAATGTGGTTTGAAGTGGGAATAGTAAATTATATATGGTTAGTGTCCAGCACCTTCCCTGATTTAATGTGGTTTGAAGTGGGAATAGTAAATTATATAAGGTTAGTCTCCAGTGTCTGCCCTAACTTAATATAAATTAATAGTAAATTATAATGTTTGCTAATTAACACCTTTTGTGAGTTAATGTACTTTATAGTGAGTATAGTGAAGAAATAAAAATATATTATGGTGTAAGGATAAAGATATAGGGGCCTACTACGATGGCGGTCGGAAAACCTCCCCGACCGCCATGGTAGCGGGAAAAGACCGCCCGCATGGACCGCGACATCACCGCCGGTTGAATTACGATGACCCGCGGTCGAAATCCGATCGCGGGCCTTAACATTGCGGCGGTTGCTGCTGCCCGCAGCACCGCCGCGATGTCCAAAGGAGCATGTCCTGCATTTCCCTGCACTGCGTGGCAGGCACTGCACAGTGCCTGCCACCTGGTACAGGGAAATGTAGGGGGGAACCATGGTTACCCCTCCAGTGCACCCACACCTCCCCCAAAACAATGGGGGCCTGCAACGGGCCCCCGGAAGACAATCTCCGCATGCCTTTCCATGGCGGTTTGACCGCTGCGGAAAGGCTGGCTACCGCCGGCATCATAATCCTGCCTGGGGAGCCTGCTCTGCACCACCACCATTATCCCGGTCCTGCTCCGTCCGCCAGGCAGGAGTGCGGATGGCAACCGGCGGAAAAGCGGCAGTCGGAATTTCCCACCGCCGCGGTCACCACCGCCATCCTAATTTAACCGGTGGTTTACTTGGTTGCGATCGCGGGCGGATGTCCACCGCTGGTCTGGTAATTTTTATTATACATATAATATTTCATAACATGTAGAAAAAAACACAGAAACATCTTTACATTTTATTTATATTTTTATTTATGAGACATTGATAACAAAAATTAGAAAATGTATTTTATTTTTTAAGTATATTTATTTTTATTGTTTTAACCAGGAAAATAAACATTTTGTTAATTGTTTATACATTACATATTTGGTAAATATGAAATATTTTCATATAACATTTTGAAAAAAATAGTATTAGAAATTGTTGTTTTATTACATTATTCAGTTGTTTATTTTTGGACAACAAATAAGTAGTTATTACTCACTTTTTGTATAATATTTAAAACATAAAGGGGCCGATTCCGATTCGGGCAGGAAATCTCTCTGACCGAGCCGGACCCGGAGAGATTTCCGACCGAATCGGACCCTAGCAGTCCGACCGAACGAGTACGATGCGTTCGCATGCTATCGGACTCGATTCGGTCGGACTCCCATTGAAGTCAATGGGAGCCGGTCATACAACGCGTACGCGGGCTCCCATGACTCAGCGGGTACGCGTCGAAGCAGGTCGCGCCGTACACGCACAGGTACACTCAAAATGTGTGCGACTCGCGCGGCTACGCGTACAGGGGGGTCCGACACGGACCCCCAAAGTCCGGCTCCGACTGCTCCTTCAAGCCGACGGCGCGAGTCGGTCGGACTGCTCGCGGCGCGCATCGTACTTACCCGGCCGGGGAACGTCTCCATTGCGCGGTGTGAGTCGTGTCCGTGCGAGTCGGTCGGAGCGGTTGGGTCCCGCGAACGAGTCGGTCGGCGATTTCGCGTACGTTCGCATCGAACTCGCTCGCCCGGACGCACGTCCGACTCGGTCGGAAACAGGGCGTCCGAATCGGATCCGGTAAAGCCGAATCCGATTCGGAGCCCTACCGGCCGAGATCGGAATCGTCCCCATAATGTTTTGGGTAGCAGTAGATACATAAATTTGTTTTATTATACATAATTTTGTACATTCATACACTTAGGGGCTGATTCCGATTCGGGCCGGAAATCTCTCCGACCGAGCCGGACCCGGAGAGATATCCGACCGAATCGGACCCGTGCAGCCCGACCGAACGAGTACGATGCGCACGTATGCCATCGGACTCGAGTCGGTCGGACTCCCATTGAAGTCAATGGGAGCCTGTCGTACAATGCGTACGCGGGCTCCCATTGACTCAATGGGTGCGATGTCGGACAAGTGCGCCCCTACAGCGTGTACGCGGGCGAAGCGATTCGCGCCGTACACGCACAGGTAGGGGGACCCATGGGTCCCCCTGTGTGCGACTCGCGCGGCTCACGCAGTACAGGGGGTCCGACACGGACCCCCAAAGTACAGCTCCGACAGCTCTTTCGAGCCGGAGTGCGCGGCTCGGTCGAACTGCTCGCGGCGCGCATCGTACTTACCCGGCCGGGGAACGTCTCCATTGCGCGGTGCGAGTCGAGTCCGAACGAGTCGGTCGGTGCGGTTAGAGCCAGGATCGAGTCGGTCGGAGCGGTCGGGACGCCCGGACGAGTCGGTCTGCGATTTTGCATCGTACTTGCTCGTCCGGACGCGCGTACGGATCGGTCGGGTAATAGGGCTCCGAATCGGATCCGGTTAAGCCGAATCCGATTCGGAGCCCTACCGGCCGAGATCGGAATCGGCCCCTTAGTGAATATTATTAACAATATATGTAGTTTGACAAAAAAACATTGAAAACATATTAATAATTGTTTGTATTTCTTAACATATAGGCGTCGATTCCGATCTCGCTCAGAAGGCCCTCCGAGAGCCGTCCGTAGCGTTACCTTCCGACCGACTCGTTCCGGGAGCCGGTCCATCCAAACGACGAAGTACGATGGACAAATCTCTCCTATTCCCGAGCGACACGTACGCTCCGATTCCAGCACCATTTTCCGTACGACCTGGCTCCGTAAACGCTGAATGGAGTCGTCCTGAGCCATTTCCAAAGCAGTTTCCGGCCAGCCAAGTACGATGCGTACTTCCTATGCGCCGAACAGGTCACCACCTCCAGCACGTCACAGCATCCGGAAGAGCTGTATTTCAGCTCCGATTCGCGCCACAACATGATCACTGCGTACGAGACGAAGCAGCCATGTACCCGATCGCGCATGTTATCCCTATACTGTACGCCTACGGTCGAATCAACAACCGTAACTGACGTGTTCATCACAGACGGTAAGTCAGACACCTACCACACACCAAAATGTCACGATCCCACGAAAGGCAACACACCCATAGGGGATGGATGCCTATCACTACCAGCATTGTCCACCCCATAGGGGGGTGGATGACTAACACTACCAGCATTGTCCACCCCATAGGGGGTGGATGCCTATCACTCCCACCATTGTCCACCCCATAGGGGGTGGATGCCTAACACTCCCACCATTGCCCACCCCATAGGGGGAGGATGCCTATCACTCCCACCATTGTCCACCCCATAGGGGGTAGATGCCTATCACTACCAGCATTGCCCACCCCATAAGGGGGTGATGTCTATCACTACCAGCATTGTCCACACCATAGGGGGTTGATGTCTATCACTCCCACCATTTTCCACCCCATAGGGGGAGGATGCCTATCACTACCAGCATTGGCCACCCCATAGGGGGATGATGTCGATCACTACCAGCATTGTCCACCCCATAGGGGGTGGATGTCTATCACTCCCACCATTGTCCACCCCATAGGGGTTGATGTCTATCACTACCAGCATTGCCCACCCCATAGGGGGTTGATGTCTATCACTCCCACCATTGTCCAACCCATAGGGGGTTGATGCCTATCACTACCAGCATTGCACACCCCACAGGGGGTGGGTGCCTATCACTACCAGCATTGTCCACCCCATAGGGGTGGATGCCTAACACTACCAGCATTGTCCACCCCATAGGGGGTGGATGCCTATCACTCCCACCATTGCCTCCCCCATAGGGGGTGGATGCCTATCACTACCAGCATTGTCTACCCCATAGGGGGTGGATGCCTAACACTCCAAGCATTGTCCACCCCATAGGGGGTGGATGCCTAACACTCCCCCAGTGCTGTCATGCCAAAATTGGGTTTTGTGTGTGAACATGCCTGCAAATCTGACACATGAAGTGATTTGTTGGGCATACCCCACATCTCTGTAGAGACAAAAAGGTGAGTGTGGGGTTCAATCCCTCAGCATTGTCAAGCACATAGGGCTTATGGGGCATAACCCCCCCATCTCTGTAGTGACAAAAAGGTGAGTGTGTGGTTCAATCCTCTAGCATTGTCAAGCACATAGGGCTTATGGGGCATAACCCCCCCATCTCTGTAGTGACAAAAAGGTGAGTGTGGGGTTCAATCCCCCGGCATTGTCAAGCACATAGGGCTTATGGGGTATAACCCCCCCATCAATGTAGTGACTAAAATGTGAGTGTGGGGTTCAATCCCCCAGCATTGTCAAGCACATACGGCTTATGGGGTATAACCCCGCATCAGGTAAGTGTGGGGTTCGATCCCCCAGCATTGTCAAGCACATAGGGCTATGGGGTATAATCATCCCATCACTGTAGTGACAAAAAGGTGAGTGTGGGGTTCTACCCCCCAGCATTGTCAAGCACATAGGGCCCATGGGGTATAATCCCCCATCACTGTAGTGACTAAAAGGTGAATGTAGGTCTCACACCCCCAGCATGTTCAAGCAATTATGTATTTATTGGGCCCAAATCCACATGCAATGTAGTGATAAAGTAGTGGTTGTGTGTCAAACAACAACAGAACTGTTGAGGCAAACATTGTTGTGTGTGTTACATACCCTCAGCCATGTGCAGCCAATCAGTGCACTTGGGGGCCAACACTGCCAGCAATGTTCAATTGGACAATGTAACATGTGACCCCCCAAAATGCTTAAACACACATTTTTGTCACAATCCGACACAAATACAAAGGATTCAATCTGAAACAACAGCATTGGTGAGATCCAGTACCACACTGTGGCAGCAAGGTCAAATGCAAAACATAAGGGGTGTGCAGAGTGAAGATGTAGGAGTCCCAGGGTTAGTAGAGAAATAAAGTAAACAAAACATCCACTCAATGCCCTCAAACACAGTTGAAATACATGGGTGAAGATGCACAAAGACAACCAAACAGCCACAAACTGCAGAACAAACACAACATGTGTGTGTGTGGAAGTGTTTTGAAGCTGGGCCAACACACACGATGGGGGGCTGAACTCCACTGAGACATCTGCAGGTTGAGTACAATCCGGAAGTATTCCATGAATTGGGATAGTGAATGTGGGCAATCAGACATTGTTTGATGAGCGGGTGCACAAGAGTTGCATGCAGAACAAGCTTGGTGGAACCCCAAACAATACATCAAGAGACTGACTCTCTTCCACAGTACCCTCAAGGCTACAACACTGTGGTGACACTATCCTGTCTGCTGACCCTCTGTGATGCCAAATTTGGATGTGGGCCATACTTTTTAGCACACTTACTCTGGCGGACTGTGTCTCGTGCCTTGCAAGAACCACTGTCATCTCACATACCCAAACATTACTCCCAGGGCATGGCCCGTAATGTGAGGCCACATTGTAGGTAGGGGCCTTGCCAGGAGACAAATCACATTTGGCCACTCTAAACACCACACACCTTGATCAGCAGCAATGTGCCTGATCTAAGCCTACATTGACAGGTGACGTTGCACAGGCACCCATGACAGTGTGGATCACTGGCTGTATGACGAGGAATACATTATTGGCCACACATCATTGTGACCACAATACAAACATGGGTCCATGTACTGATGTGTATGACCAATGTGGCAATCTCAGTATCAGCAAGGTACACCCAGTATGCCACATACTATGACACACACATTTGATGGTTGAACAAGAGGTGCCAGACACACATATGTATGGGACAAAAATTCACTGCATCTGTCCAACAACACATACTCAAACCCTGCAGGGCAACAGGAGTAAACACACTCACAGAAGAATGACATTTTGATGAGTTAGTGTGCAATGAAGCACACAGGAGACTGCCCACGACACCACACAAGTCCACAGACACTCAAAATACATTCATGAGCCTACCACTGTAACAAACATGAAGTGGTTGTGTCACAGCTGTTTGCGCTACATGTGTCGACAAGATTCCTACTTGCTGTGTAGAAAAGCATGGACCAACAACAACGTATGAGACAGTCAACATGTGTTAACTATGTGCGTTGCACACAACTCAACATCAGACCATTTACAATGTTCATTTGTTTGCATGTCTATCATATCAACTCTGCATCTAACTATAAAAGCTGCATTATGTGCAGATCATCACTATTGTCAAATTACCAATGCTGAGTGTGTACTTCAGAAGACTTGGAAGACACATGGCTCACCAGATAGGGGATACAACAAATGTGTCAGTAGGCTCCAATGCACAGGCAAATGTGTAAGCTATTCTTCCTGCACTGTTGACAACGCTAGGGGTGGTGGTGGGATCTGTGTTCCACAAACACAATACACATAGCTAGACATAACTCATGGGAAATTTGTACATCTGTTTTTGATGGAGTACATGTGCATAACGTGATATGTATTGGACACATTTGGAACTTTAACACTGTCTCTGAATAATGAAATCACTCAAGGAGACCCTCAAATAAGACATGTTGCCATCAGGGTACAGGGAAGGGTAGAATCTGCTGAGTGTGAGCAGTCAGAGACACATACAAGTGCCAAACTTGCAAAAACAGATGACAATTTTAAAAACACGCTGATGTCGCTACCACAAATGTGACCGGGGGAATTGAAAATGTGTCACATGTGAGTTTGCTCAAAGTGCAGGCCCTTGTCTCAACCCAACCAGGGATGTCAACAGAATGACTCCATTCTACTGGTGCACCCACATCTTGGACACTCAAAGTCAAAGATTCCAAAAAAGCACTGGACTAGTCAGCACACAGAAAGCTTCGCAAACAGGAACATCTGCAGGGACTATAGTCTTGGTAGGAAAGGGGGTTTGAAGACAGAGATTCATACTCACATGACACGCACCATGGGCTCAGGATATATCACAGATTAACACACTGCCATGAAGTGATTTCACTACTGTGGAAGGTCAGCTGTGTCAAGCTTGGTCTTGGCAGGGATCTACCATGTCAGAATGAGACTTGGACATGGATCCAACAATTACAACACACAGAATACTTTCTTCCCAGCAGCCTGTGTACATGTGTGTGTCCGAAGTCATCTGCACGTAGTCAAACTTCAGGTTTACCAAGTTGTAATGATGAGATAGATGACTTGTTCATCATCAATGCTCTATACAGTATAGCTATACTGCATGTCCATCGTAGATGGTTAAACCTTGAAAAACTTCTACAATGTGTACAAATGTCAGCACGACCTATGTGCAAAAGTGTTAGTCAAAGATGGGAGGTTGTTAAAAGCATGTCACACTCATTGTCCAAAATGTTGTGGATCATGCCAACCTGCAATTGCAGACAATGCTTACTCTGATACATAGTGTAATGGTACACATATACCATGGACCACATGCAGTCCTTCACATCACTATATCATTATTTTCACACAAGATTTCAACAGTAATTTCATTAGACTTATTAACAAAATTTGGTACACAAAAAGCAAATATCTCCCCCCAAAAAAGCTTTATTCAGCATCTGTATCAAAAATGCAAAAACATGAAAAACAATAAGGCCAATGGCCAGTCCACATTATATAGTCCTTTAGGGGGTAATCCATCTGAATGTTCCTCCCTCACTTGCCTGCACTGCTACAACTAGGGGACATCTCCCCTTGGAGGGGCATCTTTAGGGGCATGCCAGGCACAGCAGGGGCAGGACTAGGGTGTGCCAGTTTGGGTTGTGGGAGGGATGGGGGCCACTGGAGTATTGGGATCCACTGCAGTGGACTGGTCTGATTAAGGGGTGGGTGCTCCACTACAGTGGACAGGTCTGATTGAGGGGGTGGGGGCACAACTGCAGTGGGCAGGTCTTATTGAGGGGGTGGAGGCTCCACTGCAGTGGACAGGTCTGATTGAGGGGGTGGGGGCTCCACTGCAGTGTCCGGAACAGACAGAAGGTGTGGCATTGTGGGAGGGGAAGTGCTTGTGGTTGGGGGGAGGGCCTTATCATCTTGGGGATGGTGTAATGGTGTATGGGTGAAACTGGGATGGGGTGTGATGTGTGAACTATGGGAGGGGTGGCCTGGGCTCGTGAGGAAGTTGATTTTGTAGTGAAAGTGTGGGATGGTGGTGGGGTTTTTGATTTCTTCGTTCTGGGGTATGTACGGGTGGGGGGCTCAGTGTTCCTACTCTTAGGGGAGGGTGTGCGTGCACGAGTGGATCTCCTCTCTGTGCCGGGGGATTTCCTCTTCCCCTTGCGAGCCTGATGTATCAGTGGGGAAGCGGCCAAGGTCACAGAGGAAGACCCTCTGGGAAGGGGGGGTTGCAGGAGAGTCAAGGGTAGGGGATTTGGAGGGAGAGGTAGCTGAGGAATGCAGAGTGGTTGTGGATGGGTGTGTGTGTTTTTGGCCCTCTCCCCTGTGTGTGTGATGTCAGTCCCCTGAGTGTGCGTGCGTGTTTTCTTGGACTTTGTTTTGGGTGGCTGTGTGCTGCTTGTGTCTGTTGGTGTGTGTGCATGTGCCTGTGTGAGTGTGCTTGGGCCAGGTAGGGTATTGGGGACTGTGGATGGGGCAGAGGAAGGAGGGGTGAGGGACTGCTGCAGGAGGGACACTGCTGCTGTCAGTGAGGAGGCCATGCCCTGATTTGATCGCTGTAGGGCAGACATGTCTGATGAGATGTCCTCCATGTATGACACCAATTGTGTCAAAAGACTGGTATGTGCATGGAGGACACTCAGCATGGATGTCTGCCCCACATGGATCTGTTTCAGCAAATCCACGGCCTCCACACTCAGGGCAGCAGGGGTGACAGATGCAGGGTGTGCGGTGCCTGGCCCGAAGGAGACATTCTCCCTAACACGGGAAGGTCCACGGACAGTTGGAATGGGAGCAGCTGTGGGGGTGGAGATGGTGGTGGTGGTGGGGCAGACTCGGATGTTGTGGCCTCTGAAATGGAAACACCTACCACCACAAGGGAGTCATCACTGGAACTTGTTAGGTCCTCGGCAGATGTAGTTGTTTCCAACCTGCCCTCAATGTGGCTCCCCTCACCCTCTGTGCCACTGGATCCCTTCTCCTCCTCCACACTGGACCCAGTCTGGCTAGCCGCTTCACCTTGGTCCGTGGAACTGTCTTCTCCAGTAGCCGTTGATGATGCTGTGAACAAGGATGAGAAAGAGATTCACATCAGTCATCTGCATAGTTATGTTATGTTATGTTAGTTTGTATTTATAGAGCGCCAAATCACCAAGAGGCCTCTAGGCGCTTGCAGCATAGACCAAGAACCCGGGAATCCCTTATTCCTGCTGGGCTCAGCACAAATTAGGGTGAACCTATCCAAATGCCTCAGTGAACAAAATGGTCTTGAGTTTCCTACTGAACGGGAGTGTTGTATTCCTCTTAGGGTATCCATAAACGGGCTTTCCAGTATCATGTCCTTATATAGGCACAATTCGCCCTGCCCTTATATAGGCATAAAATCCCAGCCCTTATTTAGGCATTAAACCGTGCACTCCAAATACAGGCATGGTCTCTGACATCCGTCCACCCTAACGTCACAACGAGTTCATGAAGAACAGACCCTTAGGCTGCGGGAGTTTCCCTAGTCCAGGACTATTGATTTCTTCAAGGACTCATACATTATGCATGAACCATTATTCCTTAGGAGGTTCATTCATGACGTCTTTCGCTGTCCAACTCACGTCAATACTAACATTCTTAGGTGCTCTCAGGTATAAATATACCTTCCCTAGCCCCTGTAAACCAGAGGAGACCTCGACTTCAGAGGAGCCCGTTTCCCGGCCTGACGCACTGAGAAGACGCTGTCATCCCTGCACGCAGAGAGTCCAGCTTCAAGTGATCTAACTTCCCCTGCGGGGTGTTGGAGTTCGAGTCTGGCAAAGAGATTCCTACCTCTCTCATTCTTCAGGTATGGAGCTGACTAGGACCTAGAGGGACTCTTGGCATACTAGGCATACTAGACTTAACATACTCTTAGTATACCATAGTAAGGAATACTTCACCTACTTCTTCCCTCTTCCTACACCTAGGTCAGGTTAGGTACATTGGGGTAGAACTAGCTTAGCAACGCATCGTATGAGTACTCGCATTTTTAGTCTGTGTTATTTATATAACAGCATATGTACTAAAAGATAATGCTATCGCAGTATTATTTATTTCTACTGCTCACCCTGTACATTATTTATCTCGCATACTGTCTTGTGATCGTAACAGCACATTTTACTTACACCAGAAACAAGACTGTTCAATAAATCCTTTATTGAAACGCCCGTCTGTTCTTTCTGTGTAACTTTGGAGAAAACTAAGCATGCACGACTGAGCTGAGTGAAATAGTTATCTATTGTTTCCACGACTCTGGGACACGTTCTGATTCTAAAGGGAAACACAGTGGTCATGTTTTGCGGCTGCCAGAAACTACTCCCTTCTTGTTGTCAAGGAGTTTCTAGTGGCCTCTGAGCTAGCTGGCACAAGTAATTAAGTTTAATATACTCGATAGGGACATACTGACCTTAGTCCTATGTCACACCTATAGGATATATTATTCCAATGCGCAGAGCCTATTAGGGAAATAGGAGCTACACTACATGGCGCCCAACGGTTTGGTAAGGCAGTAATTCAACGTTAGATACTGAGTAACTCAGCCATGCTTTTTCTCTCAAGAGACCCCTACCCATATACTCCAAAAGACGTCTGGAGTGGGCAGGGTTAAGTATCCACCACGGCTACATAGGGCAGTACCCTATATATTAGCTGTTTGGTTTGCTCAACGTTGAAGGATACAGTGTTCCACAATATTGTGCACCTTATCTTTGTTTCCTTGAAACTTGTTTTTCATTTTGTAAAAAAAAAAAAAAATGACTGAAGACGCCGGAGACGGTGTAACTGTGGCTGATCCAGCCCTACCAGCAGTTTTTAACATTACCGGTTTAAATGAAACCGAGGAGGGTGTTATAGACATCCATCAAAACTTAAGAAGAGCCATCACTCTAAAACTTATAAAACATGGCCTACCGCCAAGAGGAGGTAGAGCAGTTTTCGTGATAGAGGCACATGAATCCTTTCAGACAGAGGTATTCTATTCATGGGTAATATTTCCTGAATCCAATCCAGTAACACACATGTTTCACTTCTACAAAGAAGATGAACCACCAGAGGAATACATTCCTTTTGAGGATATAGAAATTCCATTAACATACCAGGAGCATCAGCTCTGGTTTAAAGGCGACCTAAAACATCACTAAAACATTACTAGGCTTGGTCCACTAGGTAGACCAGGAGCAACATGGCCGATGTTAGCCGGCTACACACCTCATCCTGACATTGAAGAGATGTCAGACGAGGATTTACTTACTCAACTCACAGAGTTAATAAAAATTTACAGACAATTGGTCCAATATGTCATGCAGACTTTTACAGTCCGACCACCATTGACATATCCAAATCCAACTCCCCAACAGGGGAATACACTAAAAATTACACCACAGACTCTATACGCAGTCATGGGTAAAATGCCCACAAAACGTGAGCAAATTCCATTTTGGATAGCTCAAAAAATTACTCAAATCGAAGCAGTATTTCCAAATACTAGCTCGCATGAGAAACACAGAATCCTAACAATCAGTTTACCAATGGGGATCACACCACAACTGGAAGACTGCACCACTTGGGGCTCAGTCTTTGCTGCCATCTATACTAAAACACATGGCATTCCGTCAATTGCGGTAATACCTGATGTCCTAAAAGAAATTCAAAATGAATATGGGGCAGAGCCTGCTCTAAATTTAGGTATGAAATTACTGAAAAATTTCGACCAGGTCTCAACAATAATATTATCTAATATTAAAGGGGAGGCAGCAGCAGTGGCGATCCGCCAAAAATTGAGGGAATTCGATGTTACAGAACATCAAACTGAGCTACCCAGAATAATAGAACAATCTTATGCAGAATTAGGCAGAGATAGTTTGGGTGGAAGACCAGTGAAGCCGAAACTATCTGAAAGTCCTGAGAAGGACTCAATAAAACAAACTCCTACATCTTCTAAAAAGAAGTGGGAGTCTACTAAACAAAAATCAAACGAGAAACGTTCTCAATCCCGAGGTAGGTCTCTTCAAAAGGAGCCCTCTGAAAGGAGGTATAACCTCAGGAATAGGGATAATTTGAGAAAACCTGATAGGTATCAAGATACTGATACACGTTCCTCTTGTCCCTTTCAGATCTCATCACAGACTTCGGAAAGAAGAGGACGATCAGAACATAAAGAAGAACGTGTGAAATCGAAAGACGACAAACATGCTCCAAAAAATAAAACAAAACCTCAATTCTCCAAAAAGAAGGTAGCAGGTCTGAAGATCAGACATGCCGAGAATACTGAGAACACAACTCAAGAACGGAGAATGGGCTCTGACCATGCTGGACAGTGCAGCAGAAGTCACAATAGTTCGCCAGAACCTGAAGGAACTTCTGGAGATAGTGGACTTGAATGAGTACATCACAGTAGAGACTGTAGACACCAGGGTTAGTACTCCACAAAAGTTATATGAAATAACACTCCGGATGGAGGGAGACAAACCTAGACAGGTGAAAGCACTTTTTTGGGAAAGACTATCAAGGGGCTATGACATACTTCTAGCAGAAAAGGACTGGCCACCACAATTTGTCGGGGAGTGCACATACGGCGAGGACATTATTATGCCTGCCTTCTCCAGCCATATTCCTATACATCTAAAATATACATATGCCAGGAAATGGGCAGTGGCCCAGGCCCCAGCATTATATAAAAATCATGTAGGATGGGATGAGGACTCACCTCACCATAAAATACATCTGAAAGATGAACCAACTGCACAACGGCAGTACCCAATAAAGCAAGAAGCTAAAAAACAGGTCAGGGAGATCTTAGATCAACTTGAATATCAAGGGGTGATTGAAACATGCACCTCCTCAATGAACAATCCTTTGTTTCCTGTCTCCAAACCAGACAATACATATCGTCTAGTTTTGGATTACAGACATTTAAACACTTGTTCTAAAACTTTTGCAGTGGAAAATGCACATAGCACAGCATTAATGAATAACATTGTGCGTAAAAAATATAAAACAACATTAGATATCTCAAATGGTTTCTTTTGTCAAAACATAGCACCTGAAAGCAGGTACTTAACAGCATTCTCCATAATGGGGACCCAGGGTCACTTTTGTCGACTCCCACAAGGGTTCAAGAACAGCCCAGGTTTATTCTCAGCGAGGGTAACGGAGTTATTACAAATTTATGACAATGAGGCATTGTCCTATGTCGATGACATATATCTGACAGACGATGACCTGGACAAACACTTGAACAGGGTGAGCACCATTATACTGGGTTTCGCCTCTGAGGGCTACAAGTTCAACTTTAAAAAGTCCAGAATTGCCCATCTCAATGTCCTATTTCTAGGATATGAGCTTTCAAGTGAAGGCAAGAGCTTGGCAGCTAACTTTTAGAAAAGTGTGCGCTGCTCCAACCTCCAAAAACGCTAAAAACTTACAATCCATCCTAGGTTTCCTAAATTTTGGAAGAACATACATTCTAAGTTACGCAGAAAGGGTTAAACCTCTCTATGCATTAATCAAACCTGATTTTTCGATCAGAAACTGGACACAGGAACACACAGAAATCTTGCGTTCAATACAAGCTAACATGTTAGCAACAAATCACTTACAAACACGCGTAAGTCAACGAAATTTGGTGATCCGAATAATTTCGGGTCAATGTGGATTCACCTATTTAACCTTCAATGAGGGTGAGAAAATACCAATTGCATACAAATCCCATTTGTACACACAAGCGGAAATGCGCTTCAGTTCAACTGAAAAAATTCTGACAGCAGTTCAAACTGCTGTAGCAAAAGAAAGAGCCTTAGCCCAAGGGAAACGCATTATTGTCGTAACCCCAGTACCGGCTTTAGAAGCGGTCACAAAAGCAAGCATTCCAAATGCAAAAGCATTACATCCAAGATGGATACAATGGGTTAATTCTCTTGCTGCAACAGATGTTGAATATGTTTTTGATCCAGATTTAAAAACACAAGCATTCCTACAATATGAACAAGAATGTCCTCTGCCTACTGAAATTCTGCCTCTCGATCAGTACGAATTTATAATTTACACTGACGGATCCGCACAACCCGCAACAGGGAGTAAGCAAGCTTACAGTGCAGCGTGTGCTATCGTTAAAGGTCGCATGCGAGATGGCATCTTCAGACCTATGGTCACAAAAACACAATCTCTAGGGGATTGTACAGCTCAGCGAGCTGAACTACAAGCATTCAAACTGGCACTTGAAAGTACAGATCGAGAATTCCCACACTAATAGTGTGCGATTCCTTTTACTGTGTTCAGTCGTATAATGAATATATACAAAACTGGCTTGAAAATGGTTTCAAAGATGCAAAAGGTGGCACAATAAAGCATAAATTGCTTTGGGAACAAGTAGATCAGTTGAAAAACGAACTACCAAAGGCTCACGTGATCCACACACTGAGTCATCAACGTGATGGCGTTCACGTTGCAGGGAATTCATTGGCTGACAAAGCCGCAAAGGGGGCTGTGCAAACGGCTTCCGTAGCTGCGATCACTCGTTCAAAAACAAAAATAGACGGTGAGATAATGTTGGCTGTCAATGCATCAAGCAAAGGCAGCAGTGCAGCGTTACCAAAAAAGTTTCCACTCAAGTACTCTTATGTAATTGATGCGAACAACGTTCCTTTTGCTCGAATTCCTGGAGTGGGGGATAGGGTAATTCCAAACATGGAACGTAGAGCAGCCTTGATTTATGAAACACATTTGGGGGCGGGTCTGTCACACCAAGGGATCTCTAAAACTATCTTGACTTTAAAAGAGATGTACTGGTGGCCTGGGATGAATACAGAAATTCACATATTCATCAACAACTGCTTAGACTGTAAATTACAGCGAGAGAGCCACCAGACACCATGCTGCGAATGCGGCAGCCCAGTACAGACACCACTGTTAGACAGCATTCGACTATCTACGCGCCTGCGTCCTACTGGACAAAGGTATTCCCGCAAATACTGAATCTAGGTTCCTATGGTTATGGCCTCAGCGCTCGGCTGACGCTCGAACTGTTATAAAAGATTTGCAAGTCTTTATCGGCACATACGCAATAGGCACGCTACATTCTGACCAGGGTCCTGCGTTTAGCTCTAGGGCTTACAAAGAAGCCATGGCCAGTCTGGGCGTTGCATTGCGGTACTCCTCTCCATTCCATCCTGAGGGAAATTCAGTTGTGGAAAGGAAAAACCGGGACATAAAGCAGTCTATAACAGCTAGGGTATTAGGTTCGGGTAATGGGTGGGTCAAACACCTTAGTGGGGTTCAACGTGCATTGAACAACCTGCCAAGAAGTTCTCTAGGGGGGTCACTCCATATGAGGTCCTATTTGGGACAAGAATGTGGGTACCAGACCTTGAACACGTAGGCACAGTGGTGGAAAATAAACCCTTTGATATCAAAGATCGTTTGGCTGTTTTACAGGAACTAAACAAGTTAAGAACGAAACAAAGCAATGTATTCCTGCAGTCAACCACCACTGGGGATCAACCGGCTGTCCCAGCAAGGCCTGTCTGGATTCCAAAAGTTGGGGATCTAGTCAGAGAAAAAATTGCGGTCAAGAAGGAATTTGGACCTTCTTACAGACAACCAGTACCTGTCCTAGCAGTTCAAGGAACAAGAACAGTACTTCTGCCGTCCCTTGCTGGAAGAAAGGAGAAAAGATTTGTGTCCATCGACCTCATCAAACCACAGTATGTGGCCAATACTAAATAGTAGGCCTCGTGGACTCCGACCTAGTAGCAGACACACTCCTCTCGCTACTATCCAAGAGGTTCAGACTGAAAGACTGATAACTATCGAGAATTCAGCTGTAACAGACGGAGGACTATGCAACAACGCTATGGAACTCATCCCTCTTGAACACCAAGTAACAGTTCGTCCAAATACACCTGTCTACACCAACGTAACAAGTGATGAACTGGTTCCAGTGATTTCAACAAATCCTGATGCAATTCCAACAATTGACAGAACTGCTTCTGGCTATTTCATTAACTTTGATACGTTCTCAGAAGATCCAAGTGAACCTGAAACGACGCCAGTGTCATTGAAATTCAAGCAGCAAGTACAAGACTTTCTTCAATTTATGAAAAATACTTATTTGGTTTCTCCATGGATTGAACTCTGGATTACATCTGGACTTTTTGTTTTCCTGCTCTGGCTAGTTTTGGTTACAACTGTAAGCGTGCTTATAAGTGGCAGATACATCCATGTGAACACTGAAGGAAAAGACGTAAATGTACTTTTGAAACCTCATAAATCTTCCCATCGTGAAGCAAGAGACTTATCATCAGTGAACATCACAGCTGTTCCTATACAGGATGGTATAGTGTGGGACAAAACAGATTATGATATCTTCGGCCCGAATTAACAATTGAACATTCCACATTTGTTTAAAATTTCACTAAGTGATCTAATTACGTCCAGTACCTATTCAGATGATTGGGACTTTGAGACTGTAAACAATATAATGTTTGACTTAGAAAAATCTGCTGCATTTTCTAAAAATGAATATTTAGAGGGTTCATCAGACTATGAACAACTGTATTGTTATAATCACTATGGTCATCATTATTTGCATAAATCTGCATATCCAAGAAATGTGTTTATGTTTAACCAATGAGAACATTGTCCTACACCACCTAAAGGTAGTTCAAAAACATTTGCTAATAAGTTTCCATATTTTTCAGGATACAATACATCTGAACCAGAAATGTTTTACTATAAAAATGTAAACAAGACAGGGCTGAAAATTATGTTAACAAATACTAAACAGATTTATTCTGCATTTTTGAATGCCCAACTGTCTAGACAGGGTTTCGACTTTTGGAAAGACACAATTGACACAAAAACTGTGTGGGGTACTAAAGATTGGCAAGTGCAGTGGATAGAAGCTTTATTTAGAGCCTGCACCATCCCAGAACAAATAATGTTTTTGAATGAAACTATCCAACAAACATCTTGTCTTGGATTAGCCAAGATAAAAGAGATGAACACCTGCCAGTGAAAATAATACAAAGGCAGTGGTGACAGTTGACAATATACTACAACTCAACAGATCTAATCCTACTTGGAAAAAATGGTTGATCTGGCCCACAGACACGAATAACTGTCAGGAAAGATTCCTGAATAAAACTCAGGGGTTTACTATTCATAGGCCAGACCCAAGATACGTCCAAAGACAACATCCGGGGTAGTAACAACATACAGTGTAGGTAAATTATGCCTCGATTGGCTGCATAAGTCTACACTACAGGATGTGAAACAACACTTAACCTTACTTAAAAAGGACGCAGACCTTAGGGAATTCTTGCTTGGACCAAGAAAACTGCGTCAAAAACGTTTCATATATGCCGGCATTTATGCTGCTTATAATGAAGCTTGGAAAGTATCACAGATAGAGGCTGCAGAACGAATACGTGAACTTGATCGTATTAATTTAGAGAAAACACTCTCTGTGGTCGACAATGGGTTAACAACTTTGTCCTCCAGAATATATTCATTGGATGGCATTGTATCCTCTGCTATCGACATTCTAGAACAAGATTTGGCGATGTTACAACAAGGCCAATCTCAATTACGTTCTATAATGTTATTAAGCTGGACGCTGCAATCTTTGCGAGCGGGTTATGTGCCTTGGCGTTTCATCAACACAACGGCTCTGTATGCAGAATACAATCTCACTGATAAACAGATCGAACTGGCACAAAGAGGAGCAAAGTATTCAGTGCTGAGCATTGAAAAACTGGAAAATTACCATTCACTGTGGCAGAAAAACCAGCTACAGAATGGCTTATTCATGGCAAAATAACATTACCTGTGAGTACTTTTCAGTTTCAGTATTGCCTCAGACAAATGCAAGCAGGCAAATATGAAAGGTTGGGTAAGGAATACATTAAGACATCTTGGGATTTACCGTATACATATAGATGTTGGAGTGGGGATCGTGAAGTGTTTTTGAGCGGTTCAAACTGTAAACTTGCACTGAGTGGTTCACTTATATGTCAAGACATTTCCTTGCACAGGGCTTGTAATGGTTCAGTGGAAAATTTGTCTTGCCATCAGCAGGGTACTCCAGCTGCTGTGATTAATCCAACGTTTGGACAACTTTCTAATGGGATTTACCTCATGTTGAATGATCAGAGCTGCTGCGGAATGCTGCCAGGCATCCCATATCTAGTAACGGTCAACTCCAGGGTCACTTGCTGTATGCAAGTATTGTTTCCCCAATAGACACAGTCAGGGAGTCGCCTCTATGGCCTTCGCTGAACGTCTCTTTTATAAGATTTGATACTTTGAGCAGAATGAAAGTCATGCTTTTACAGCAAACAGTGCCTTTGACCTCGGCCAAAGAAACCTATGATCTACAAGTAGCAAGGACTTCGGCTGAGATACAGACTTTAATACGTACAAACTGCCCTATACATTTAGTGGAAATGATATCACGTATCTTTAACATGTCTGATACAACCGGAATTGTACATGTATTTAAGAGCATCTGCTCAGGTCTGTTAGCACCTTTCCAGGCAATACTCGGACTCATCCCGAACTTTGCACATTCGGTGTTTGGTGGCATACCATTAATCCTAGCACTTGTTGCCAGGATTCTAGTTCTCTTCCTGCTATTGCGCTATGGCCAGCCTATTCGCAGACATCACTCCGAGCGAAATGGAGAAAGCTCTCCTTGAACGAAAGTGCCGTGAGCAAATAGTAAAGCTTTTGGGCATGACTCGTCTACGGGACCTTAATACAACTTGGTTCCTGTCATTCAGACCAATCTGGCAAGATTGCATCTTACCTGTTCTACAATGCCTGCTATGCGGTGAAGAATGCGTGTTGGACACCTGTCTAACATTTCCATCAGCAACGCCAACGGATGTCGATACTCTGCTGGACCCGATAACGGCCCATGCTCTGTGTTGTCCCCAGAGGCTTCCTATCCTGATGTCAGCATTCATTGAGATCTCACAGACGCTTCCGGCTGCTGCTGAGGTATGAGAAAGATCTACAGGCACACAGGTAACAACGGACGCGAACTTTGCTGCGGCAACCTATGCTGGAAGCAATGCTTCCCATCTCTGTGCAATTAATCTACTACACGAGGTGTTCCAACTGACACCAACAACAGTGGATGATGTTTTGTCTATTGAAATAGATGATCTCATGTTTACACCAGACCCGTGAACTAACTCTGATTTGGCATTCAGTGTTCCAGAGCTGCAGTGACAAATTTGGCCTTCATTTTTAAACAACTAGGAACTCTACCAAAATTTAACTTTTTCCCATTTTTTTTTTTAACGAAAATGGCACATCGATCTGCTTAGAGTAGAACTAGCCTTATAATACAGACTTCAAGGTACTTCCATGGACACTTAGTCATCTTGTGTGTCTAAAACAGTTCATTAATTTTCATGACATGAAATGACTTTGATTTTTGAGAAACTTATCGCTCATTTTTTGTCACATATAAATATTACTGCTTATTTCATTCCAATTGCATTTATTTTCGAACTTTATGCCTGTAAAGAAAAGCAAATGCTTCAAATGTACAGTACCTTTTGCATTCTAATAGGTTTTTAAAATGCCTTTTTTAAATGGTTTTATGAAAAATTTTAGAAATATGCGGTACTCCATTTTAATGTTTAGCATTTTAAATGTTTAGCATTTTAGTATTATCGTACACACGAAAGAGGAGTGGGTGTTGTATTCCTCTTAGGGTATCCATAAACGGGCTTTCCAGTATCATGTCCTTATATAGGCACAATTCGCCCTGCCCTTATATAGGAATAAAATCCCAGCCCTTATTTAGGCATTAAACCGTGCACTCCAAATACAGGCATGGTTTCTGACATCCGTCCACCCTAACGTCACAACGAGTTCATGAAGAACAGACCCTTAGGCTGCGGGAGTTTCCCTAGTCCAGGACTATTGATTTCTTCAAGGACTCATACATTATGCATGAACCATTATTCCTTAGGGGGTTCATTCATGACGTCTTTCGCTGTCCAACTCACATCAATACTAACATTCTTAGGTGCTCTCAGGTATAAATATACCTTCCCCAGCCCCTGTAAACCAGAGGAGACCTCGACTTCAGAGGAGCCCGTTTCCCGGCCTGACGCACTGAGAAGACGCTGTCATCCCTGCACGCAGAGAGTCCAGCTTCCAGTGATCTAACTTCCCTTGCGGGGTGTTGGAGTTCGAGTCTGGCAAAGAGATTCCTACCTCTCTCATTCTTCAGGTATGGAGCTGACTAGGACCTAGAGGGACTCTTGCCATACTAGGCATACTAGACTTAACATACTCTTAGTATACCATAGTAAGGAATACTTCACCTACTTCTTCCCTCTTCCTACACCTAGGTCAGGTTAGGTACATTGGGGTAGAACTAGCTTAGCAACGCATCGTATGAGTACTCGCATTTTTAGTCTGTGTTATTTATGTAACAGCATATGTACTAAAAGATAATGCTATCGCAGTATTATTTATTTCTACTGCTCACCCTGTACATTATTTATCTCGCATACTGTCTTGTGATCGTAACAGCACATTTTACTTACACCAGAAACAAGACTGTTCAATAAATCCTTTATTGAAACGCCCGTCTGTTCTTTCTGTGTAACTTTGGAGAAAACTAAGCATGCACGACTGAGCTGAGTGAAATAGTTATCTATTGTTTCCACGACTCTGGGACACGTTCTGATTCTAAAGGGAAACACAGTGGTCATGTTTTGCGGCTGCCAGAAACTACTCCCTTCTTGTTGTCAAGGAGTTTCTAGTGGCCTCTGAGCTAGCTGGCACAAGTAATTAAGTTTAATAGACTCGATAGGGACATACTGACCTTAGTCCTATGTCAAACCTATAGGATATACTATTCCAATGCGCAGAGCCTATTAGGGAAATAGGAGCTACACTACAGGAGTAAGGTGGCTTCCCTGCGCAAACTATCCGGTAGCTTGTTCCAAAGCTGGGGAATCACAACTGAGAAAGCCTGCCCCCCAAGGTAGCTATATTAAAGCGCGGGCAGGCCAACAAGCTAGACTCAGATGACCGGAGACATTGTCCGGGCACATAAGGCTTCAAACGGTCTTTGATGTAATTGGGCGCCACTCCATACTGTGCTTTATGCGCAATGCACAGGCCCTTGAACCTGACCCTCTGCTTTATAGGGAGCCAGTGTAGCTGTTGTAGCAGGGGGTTGGCATGTGCTCTTCTTGGCAATTTAAAAATCAACCTTGCCGCATCATTTAGAACCACCTGAAGTTTCCCCAGAAGTTTGTCAGGAAGCCCTGTGTATACTGCGTTACCGTAATCGAAGCGTGACAAGATTAGTGCCATCACGACGGTACGCATGGTGGAGAATAACAACAGGGTCCCCAGTTTCCGGAGTTGCCGCATCAGGCCCGCACAGCTCCCCACTACAGCAGACACCTGATTGTTTAGAGTTAACTTGGTGTCCAGCTTGATACCCAAGCTCTTCATGGCTGGCACCGGTGTTGGGGTGGTGCCAAGCTCTTGTGGCCAGAAGAGGCTGGACCAGGGAGAAGCCCCTGTTGTAAGAGCAAGCACCTCTGTCTTATCAGGGTTTACCTTAAGTGAATTTGAAGTCATCCAGTTCATAGTGAACCGGAGGATATTCTGAACATTGAGCTGTGCCTGAGGGGAATTATCAACTCGTACAATTAACTGGGTGTCATCAGCATAATTAAACACCTGACAGTCCAATTTTGCCAATGCTTCTACCAACTGCTGAAGGTAGATATTGAAGAGCAGGAGGGACAACGCAGAGCCCTGCGGAACCCCCCATAGCAAGACGCCATGCCTGGACGCACATTCTCCTAATTGGACCTTTTGAGACCGATCCTCCAGGAAGGAGGTAATCCATTGGAGGACCGTCCCGGTGACTCCCAGCCGCCGGACACGGGCCAACAGCTGCGCGTGGTTCACAGTGTCGAACGAGGCTGAGAGATCTAATAGGATCAATGCTGAGGGATTCTTCTTATCAGCTGCAAGCCTCAATTCATCCAGCACTGAGAGCATCACCAACTCAGTACTGTTGTGGGCCCTAAATCCTGCTTGCCGTGCATGTAGCAGCTGATGTTCTTCCAAGAAGGACAAAAGAACTCTAAGCACATGTTGCTCGAGGACTTTAGCCAGAAAAGGAAGTCTGGAAATGTGTCGGAAGCTCTTCAGATTATTAATGTCCGCCCCTGCTTTCTTCAGCAGTGGAATCACCATGGCTTCCTTAAATTTGTGTGGTACCTTCCCTGTTGCCAAAGACAGATTTAATAAGGACAACACCTCAGGCCCTACTGCTGGAGTGACCATTTTAAACACCCTAGGAGGGCAGGGATCTTCTGGTGACCCAGAGTTTACTTTGGCCACAATATGGGCTAGACCATTTGAGTCAAGTGCAGGAAAGACTGAGAGAGAGCCGCCCTGAAAGTCAGGTAGGTACGCCACTGATAGAAGACAGGGATTTATGCGAGTATTGCCTATTTCTGTAATGATGTCTTTGACCTTAACTAGAAAGAAGTCCTGTACCTTTTCACAGTCAACCTGATTAGTGACCGTCCTTTGTTCTTTCATTCGACTCAACTCCCTGAGTACGTTAAAGGTCTCTTTCTGAATGTCTGTGGCCTCCCTAATCTTCAATTCATAATATGAGGATTTCGTTTTGAAGATTGATGCTTTGTAGAGGGCTAGTTTTGCTTTATACGTCTCCTGGGCTTTTAGGTCGTATGATTTCCGCCAGTGCCTTTCGCATTGACGGAGAGCCTGTTTTTCCCCTCTTAGTTCTTGCGTGTACCATGGGTCCCCCTTCATACTGTTCGTTATCCTTTCCCTTCGGGCAGGAGCCACCATATCGATGGCTGTCCTCAGCCAGTATGATAATTTCTCGTACTCCAAGTTCGGATCGCCGGACTGTGATCCTGAATGTGCTGTCTCATTTAATGCTTCCCTCAATCTGGCATCCTCTATCTTGCGCCAATTCTGTACCACCCTCCACACTGGGGGTAAGTGTTTAGGGCGGCTACCCACAGGGATCTCGAAGCTGATCAGATAATGATCTGACCAGCTACAGGGTCTGCATTCTGTTTGTAACCTGACTGATGACGTAGTCCAGATGAGGTCTAAAGTATGGCCCTTCTCGTGGGTGGGGTACTCCACAATTTGTTGCAGCCCCAGCATGGTCATAGCTTCTCCAAACCTACTAGACACACAATCTCTTGGTGTCCGATCCCAATGGTAGTTAAAGTCCCCTAATACCAAAATCTGTTAGTATCTTGAACACAAATCACTAACCACTTTGTGGAACAGATCATTAAACAGCGGGGTTGACTGAGGAGGGCGGTATACCACTACCACTATCAGGCAGGATGATTTGAGCCCGATCTTAATCCCTAGTACCTCCGCCCCATCTAGGCTCTCCTCGACTATTTTCTCGGTGGTAAGTGTCCTGTGGCTAAATACTGCAACTCCGCCCCCTCTTTTGTTCCCCTGCCGATTGTACCGCAGGGCGTCATAGTCTGGGGGAAGGGAGGCCACTATATCTGGACCTGAGGTATCCTCTAACCATGTATCTGTTAATGCGAGGATATCAAGCTCCTTCTGCTGAACCAACGTGAAAATTTCTAAGTTATGCTTTTGAAGGGACTGAGTGTTTAGCAAAGCAGCCCTTAAGCCAAAGGGCACGTCTAACCCTGCGTCCATAGCCCTCTGAGCCAGCGCACCGCTCATCAGTGGGTCCCCATTGTCCACTAACAGATTGTCTGAGCGGAGCCTCTCTACTAGAGAATCCAAAAAGGCCGGTGTGTGGAGTGCGCCTTTTAATTTACTAAGTTCTTCCATGGAGTACACCAATTTTTGACCAGGGTTTCTGACCCCTGGCCCCGTTCGGGCGCGGACGGGCGCAGACCGGCTTGCCTTCGGCGGGCCTTTGGCGCGCCAGCGGCGCGTCTGCTGCGCGCGTCTGACACATGAGTATCATCACAACACATCACAGAGCAAGCCTATGCATCTTTTTCACTGCAGGTTTTAAATCATTACACATATGTGAACATGGCACTTGTCAGTCTGCCAGTAAACCATGATTCCCAAACACATGATGGCAATGGAACCATCTGTTAGATGTATTTTAAAGGCTACTAAATACATGTCCACTAACGCACTATTTTGGCTGTTGTCTGATCTGTAATGCTCCTGAGGGTCATGTGTCATTACAAACATGACTCATCTAATGCAAGGGAGTCTGGAAGTGACACAGCAAATGGGATGGACACCCTTATAAGTTGACATGATGAACATACTTCCATTCCCAGTCATCATGATGGGCACCTATGTCTTGAACGTCAATGCTATAATGGTCTGCATGCAGGACAACAGACATGTACAAATACTGCATCCTCACAAATTTTCATGTGGCATACTATGCCACTGGCCTGTCTGGCTAAACAGTCTGTACTGACTCTTGTTACAGGGCCAGTAAATCACAACTTTAAAGTCAGCACTGTGTCACAATCATGTATTCACTGTTAAAGCAACATCTGTAGTGGTCAAGTATACATGTCCCCTACGTGCTACACACAAGTTAGACACTTTGACAACCTCACGTTGTTCTACTTAGACCTTGGAGTATATGAATTAACAAATCGGTCTACATGAACTTTTTCAGAGCTCTCCAGAAGAAAGTAATGCAGCATACACATATATGTTGAAGCCACCATTATGCAGAGTCAAGGGATGACACACACGTCTTGTCCTGTGTATCTGAGCCACATTCCATACATTAGATGTCCGTCCATATTTTCTATATTTGCCACCTGTGTTTTTAAAAAATGTCTGCCTCTACACACTGTCACAGAGTCTGACCCATGATTTTCAAATTTACAATGGTGATAGTGTTGCCTGACACACAAAAATCTGATGTGACAGTGTCTCAGATGTCCTGAGTTGGCATACCTGTCCTTGGTAAATGTGATACATGTGATTACACAAAGCACTATGCAGGGGCCTATACATTTTGAAAACGTATCCATTTCATTTGACTGAGGTATCAACATTGGTCTCACCTGCTGCACGGGTGTGTAGCATTTTTTTCACAAACCTGTGTGCACCTAGATCACCATTTTGAACATATATGTATGCCCCACACATAGTACAGGTCATATTTCAGTCAATGTGCTGAAACATGTCAGACAATTACATCACTCATGATGGTCAACTCAATGTACCTGTTGTATATGGTGCTGATCACATTAACCTGAATGTATGACGTTACAATGCAAACATTTACAACGCATGCCTTTAGAACTCAGTTTTTACATCGCAACATCCATTACAACGCATTATTTTACATCGCATGCCTTTACAACGCATTTTTAGAAACTACATTTACAACGCATTCCATTACATCGCATTATACCATTACAACACATACCATTACAACGCATACCATTACATTGCATTTAAGGTAAGTGTTGGATAGTAGGTGTAAAAATTACTATTCTAACTCCAGTGAGTGCAACAGTAGGGTAAGTGTTGGATAGTGTAGGGGTAAAAATTACTATTCTAACTCCAGTGAGTGCAACAGTAGGGTAAGTGTTAGATAGTGTAGGGGTACTATGCGTTGTAATGGTATGCATTGTAATGACATGCGATGTAATGCCTGCGTTGTAGTGACATGCGTTGTAATGACATGCGTTGTAGTGACATGTGATGTAATGGCTGCGTTGTAATGACATGTGATGTAAAGGATGTTGCGTTGTAATGACTGCGTTGGAAAGGTAGTGGGATGTAATGACTGCGTTGTAAAGGTTGTTTCCCCATTAACCTTGGACTACAGCAAATAGACAGGACCTAAGTGACACATGTCACAGACCGAAAGGGACACACCTGGGCATCAGATGATAATGGGGCATAGTTACATTTTGCCACAGAAATGGTGTCTCAGCAGACAGACGACCTGTGAGAGGGCTACCAGGCTGAGGGAGTGCAACATGCATGTTAAACATAGTTCAGCAACATGGCACATTCTCACCCTCTCCTTGCTGCTGTCTGGCCTTCAACTGCCCATCCAGGTCAGGGAAGACCACCGTCGGTATCCGGAGCATGTGGGGGGTCAGGGTCCATCGTCCACCCCTTTTGTGAGGATGTGACAGCTTCAGCTGGACTCTTGCAATCCTCCGTGTCCAGCCACGGCGGTCCTGCCACCTCTTCTGGCAGTGCAGACACGCCTTTTGAAGACCCCCACAGATCTTACAGCCCAGACGATGGTCTGCCAAATTTCATTCTTCTGATGGACGTCGACCTGTAAGGATGACATGGTGACACACCATTACTCCACATGCTACATGTTTATTCATCACACACTTGGACATATAGGTCATGGTCAGAATGGCAGATATGTCTAAAGGTTAGCCAAGTATCATCATGGGCAGTTGTCCTGTGTGCAAGTCTCCCTTAATAACATGAGAACAGTGCAGAAAAATCACTCCCACCAAACACACTTCTACATCACTGTACCTGTCCAGAACATGAATCTACACACTGTAAGACTTACATTAACTATGTGTGCATGCTTGCCCTTGGGGATCACAATGCTAGTAGTGCCTGTTTAAACACATGGCCAATTAAAAGGGCAGTGTAATCAAAACTCACCTGCTCCCCTGGTTTTCCATCCAGCTTGCTGTACTGTGGAAGGAGGCTGTCCAGCAAGGCCTGGTTCTCCTCCTCAGTGAAAGCTGGTGCCCTCTCCACAGTACGTGCCATTGTAGATCCCAGAGGATGCAGAGACAGCAGCAGTGGTAGCTAGAACTCTTGTCAAGTAGCATGTAGTGCAGGCAAGTGAAGTCTCTTGGGAACAGACAGACTTATATCTGTGCAGCAGAGGCAGATTCTGTTCCATGCGTCCAAAGCGCTAGGTCCGAGGCGTTCGCATTATCCGAATTTGGCCAATCCATAACATTGCACGCATCAGACACGCCTACGGCGTCGTTCAAATATTCCGCATCATAACACTATTGAGTTTGTTAAATTTTTGTCGTGAGCTAACAGAATCCGTTTGCATGCGATTCGTACACGAAACGCGCGTCTGTCACCATGACGACCAATAGCCAATGTGTGCGTCCGGTTCGGATGCAGAGAACGCGTCCTTTGAATACTCACCCGCGTCTGTCACCATGACGACCAATAGCCAATGTGTGCGTCCGGTTCGGTTCGGATGCAGAGAACGCATCCTTTGAATACTCACCTGCGTCTGTCACCATGACGACCAATAGCCAATGTGTGCATCCGGCTCGGTTCTGTTGCAGAGTTCTCGTCCTTTGAATACTCACCCGCGTCTGTCACCATGACGACCAATAGCCAATGTGTGCGTCCCGTTCGGTTCGGTTGCAGAGACGCGTCCTTTGAATACTCACCGCGTCTGTCACCATGATGACCAATAGCCAATGTGTGCGTCCGGCTTGGTTCTGTTGCAGAGATCGCATCCTTTGAATACTCACTCACATCTGTCACCATGACGACCAATAGCCAATGTGTGCGTCCGGCTCGGTTCTGTTGCAGAGATCGCGTCCTTTGAATACTCACCTGCGTCTGTCACCATGACGACCAATTGCCAATGTGTGCCTAGCTGGCAATGTTTCACATTGCTATGTGTGTATTTCTCATATTTTCAGTGTAATTATGAGTGACAGTTCAACGACTATGAGTGACACTTTCTCCCTATGAAAATCAAGCAATGAAGATGTTAAAAACATGCACATATCATGAATTACACCCATTTGAGCAAGGAGAAAATTAGGAGATCTTACAATTGCTACAAAGGACCAGAGGTGGAAGGGCTCTACCCCGAGACATACTGCGTGACTGCAGTGCTCAGTAACAGAGGGCAGGCAGGCTCTCATTCATTTTTGTGTCTTGGCTGCTTCTTGAATACGTTACTTGACCATTCATTGGTTGAATAAGACTTTGATACATTTAGGATGGTCATAGGAGAAAAGCTACAGAAAAGTGAACAGAACGAGGTTCTGTTGCCATTCATCAATCTAAATCAGATTTGGGGATAGAGTTACTTGTGACACTAAACATGCAGACAGTGGGGATTCACTTCGCTGCAGGGACCGAGAGTAGGTATCTAATGATGCAGAAAGACATTTGGGTTCAACTATGCGAAACGCCTGACCCAAGCAGGAGGCTCGTGAGTTTCAAAAGTCTAAATATCTTCATGCATACGCCACAGTAAGTGTCAGTGTCACTGACGCTACACCTGTGGAGCAGTGCCAGTTGCTGAAAAGCAACATGAACTAAAGGCAAGGCATCACAGCGCCATGCGGATTATCGTGAGGGCGCTGCCGGGGATGATATGTGACAAGCAGGTCACTAGTACGGACTATGAGGTATCGTTGCACCTCGGGTGACTTTGGCACTCCTACCGAGGCTACTGTGGCAGGTTGAAGGAATGCCAGTGGGCAGGCCGGGTGGCTGAAGAACTGTGCAGGGTGTGGCGCTTCCCAGCCCCACTCCTGCTTCCGCACTGAGAGTACAGGTGTTTTTGTCAGATGCAGTAGGCCCAGCTGGGTCGGGTCAGTTGCGCTGTAGTGTTCATTACCGCAGCACTGCAAGTTCATGAGTCATTAGGCAGCAGCCACTAATCTGATTTCAACAGCCACCCTCTTGCACCACTGGAGGCAGTCTAGACTACGTAACAACCCACTTGACCTATGACTGTGAGTCTGACTGAACTCACACTTTCGCATCAATGTCTCTGTAGTAGACATTGGTAGGCACAACTTGACGTTCCTGAAATGTCTGCGGCACGGTGACTGAACCAGTGCTATGTTGTAGCATTAATCATCTCCGGAAGTCTGCACAGCAGTGTGCACCGCACCCTGCCTGTACCACCCAACTTTGGTGTAAATATGATTATCAGCCAGTGCTTGGGCCGCAGAGCTTTGGCACAGGCTAATATGCGTATCTTCACATTTCAGTGCGGTGATGCGTCCCACCACACTGAAATGCGTTAGTCTAACGCCTGATACGTGGTACTTGGCAGGGCTGTGTGTGCGTCATGCTTGGTTCTGATGCGGCACACGCGTGCACTCAATACTCACCCACATCATTCAACATTGCAGTCAACAGTCAAAGGATGCGAACCACACGTTTTGGGTGAGGCTCATGCACCCTACACTAATCAATCAGCATGTCAGACAGCATAGCAAATCTTTATGTTCTGCTGCATTACATGTGTGGGTACAGTGATTCACATGTAATATTGGACAGAGTACTTTATAGCTCACACTCCCATGATGAGCCAACCTTGTTGTGCACCAAATACATTGTTTGTGATGAACCTCACAACTCTGAGTGCCACTTCACAGATCAGCCTCCTAGGCTTGGACACAGTCCGAGGGGATCATTGGGTTAACACAGCTTACATCCACACATAATCACTGCTTTATTGGACTGTGTGTTAGAAAGTGCATTGTGTGAAGTTATTTTGAGTGAATCCACAGTATCTGAGTCATGTACAACGCAGACACTCCGTTTTTGATGTTGTTAATGATATTTACTTGAGACATCAAGTTGTATTTTGCTGTTGTGTCTTTGTGTCTGTTAGATTTGGGGGTCTCTAGTTGGCAGAGGTATGTACCTTTGTCCAAATAGGGACCCTTGAGTCTAGTCAGGGAAAGTAGGTACACTCCTGAAATAACCCCTGCTCACCCTCTTGGTAGCTTGGCACGAGCAGACAGGCTTAGTTCAGAGGCAGTGTGTAAAGCATTTGTGAACACATACAGTAATCAAGTGACAACACTACAAATGGACACCACACAGGTTATATATTTATAAAAATAGGTATACTTTATATAGATTTATCACAAGACCATAAACGACAAAAATAATCCACCATACTGTTAAGAATACTTAGTTCTGATCAAAAAGGCTTAATTCAAGGTTCTGTGCGAGTCGGTAGCCTCCTCCGGCTACGGCGATGTCGAGAACAAACAGAGTCTAACAAATCCAGCTGACCGCGTTGAGACGGGCCAACACAGCGTAGACAGACTCGGTCACAGTACCTTTTACTTGAAGCGGCAGGCACGGGCGTGCGAGCCGGATGGCTGTTCGTTGCGGTCGCGATGCAAAAATGGAAGCGTTGCAGGACGCGTTGTCCCTCGATGCGGTGCAGGCAGCGGCTCGTTGACGTCGTCGAGACGGAGTCGGTGAGACCAGGGCCGTGCGTTGCAGGGCGAGACGGTGCTTCGATGCGGTGCTGGCAGGTTGCGGTGCGGCGACGGAGCCGGATTCAGGAGCTGGCGTCGATCAGTCCGGACAGCGGTGCGAGTCGGGCGGTGCGTCGCAAAGCGTGCGAGCGGTGCCCAACTCCGGTGCGGTCACAGGACTCGAACTCAGCAGCAGTGACCGTGTCGGTCGGACCAGTTCGATTCGGCGTAGCAAAGCGTTGCAGGACGCGTTGTCCCTCGATGCGGTGCAGGCAGCGGCTCGTTGACGGAGTCGGTGAGACCAGGGCCGTGCGTTGCAGGGCGAGACGGTGCTTCGATGCGGTGCTTACAGGACACCGAGTCCGTCGTGAGAGTCGGTCACAGCTCCCTACCTCTGCAGCCACTGAAACAGAGTTTCCAGCAGCAATTCACAAAGGGGGTGAAGTCCAATGGTCCTGGGACTTCGGTCAGGGGGCAAGCTCTCTTCCAAGCCCTTGGAGATCCTTCACAAGTTGATGAAAGTCACAGCAAAGCAAAAGTTCCTTTCTCCTTTCTTTGGCAGTCAGGCAAACCACTGCAGGCCAATCCCCCAAGCAGCACTTCAGCTTAGGGATAGTCTCTCCTCAGTTTCTTCTTGGTTCCGCTCCTCAGCAAAGGTTTCTTCTTGTTCCCAAAAGTGATCTAATCTTCCTGGGGTCTGGGTGCCCCTCTTATACCCTGATTCTCTTTGTTCTCTGGAGGCAGAGAGGCCTCTGCCTAGTCCAAAACCAGTTCTGGTCAGTCCTGGAGCACTTTGTTTTTCTGACTCCTTCTTTCCTTTCAGCATGTGGGGCAGAGTGCTCAGCCGCCCGGCAGGAGGTGGAGCCAGCATTGTGGAAGGCAGGCACAGCCCTATTCAGACCCAGGTGCAACTCCTCCCTCCACTCTGGATGCAGATCTTTCTATTCAGCCCTGCGCTGACTCACCCTGTCTCCTGTAGCCACCCCCAGCCCCTGTCACTCAATCTCCAGACAAGGAATACACAACCTAGCAGAGGCAGGCTTGGATAGTTAGGCAAGAAAATACCCACTTTCTAAAAGTGGTATTTTCAAACACAGAATGTTAAAACCAACTTCACTAAAAGATGTATTTTATCATCCTGAGTTCAGGCATACTAAATTCGTTTTTCTACCATGTTCCCGGGGTCAGTTCTGACTATAAGGTGTAATAGTCAGTCTGCCCATTCTGGCCTATGGGGAGCAGGTAGCCTTGCAATAGTGAAAAACGAAAATGGCTGTAATTCACTATTAGGACATGCCACACACACCAGGGCATGTCCTACCTTATACTTACAATGCACCCTGCCCTAGGGCCTACTTTAGGGGTGACCAACATGCAGTAAAGGGAAGGTTTAGGGACTGGTAAGTGGGTGTACTCACCAAGTCGACATGGCAGCCCTAGGCTGCACACAGGCTCTGCGATGGCAGTGCTGAGACACCTTTTACAAGCCGCTTCTGTGGGTGGCACAACCAGTGCTGCCAGCCCACCAGCGGCATTGGATTTACAAGCCCTGGGCACACTGAGTGCACTGTACTAGGGACTGACAAGTAAACCAATCATCCAATCATGGAGTCACTAATACATATATCAATTAACGATAGGGAGCACTTGCACTTTGGCACTGATTAGCAGCGGCAAAGTGCCCATGAGCATCTAGTCCAGCAAAAACATATCGGCAACAGTGGAGGCATTACGAAAAAATGGAAGGGAGACCCACGCCAAGGATGCCAGGTCTAACACGTGTCCCCTCCAGCTGAAATGTGGGGAGAACTATCCTACCCCTAGGGAGTTCTCATCGCTAAGGCGGAAAAATCTGGACAGTCCATCAGCATTGGCGTGTTCTGTACCAGGGCGGTGTTCCACCGTAAAGTCCATCCCCTGTAGGGAAATGGACCACCTCAACAGCTTTGGATTCTCACCCCTCATCTGCATCAACCATCTGAGGGGCCTGTGGTCTGTCTGAACCCGGAAGTGAGTCCCAAACAGGTATGGTCTCAGCTTCTTCAGTGCCCAGACCACAGCAAATGCCTCACGCTCGATAGCACTCCATCTCTGTTCCCGGGAAGTAACCTCCTACTGAGGAAGGCTACAGGTTGGTCTAGGCCCTCCTCATTGATCTGTGATAGAACAGCCCCTACACCATGCTCTGAAGCGTCCGTCTGAACAATGAACTCATTGGAGAAGTTGGGTGCCTGGAGCACAGGCGCCGTGCACATGGCAGTCTTCAAGGTGTCAAAAGCTTCCTGACAGGCGTCAGTCCAAATCACTTTCCTGGGCTGCTTCTTGGAAGTCAGCTCGGTCAAGGGGGCAACAATGCTGCCATACCCCTTGACAAATCTCCTGTAATACCCGGTGAGTCCTAGGAAGGCTCTCACCTCTGTCTGGGTCTTGGGGGGCTCCCAAGCCAGAATGGTATCAATTTTCGGTTGGAGGGGCGCCACCTGGCCTCTCCCAACCTGGTGTCCCAAGTACACCACAGAACCCTGCCCAATCTGGCACTTACTCGCCTTGATTGTGAGGCCTGCCCTCCGCAGCGCCATCAACACTTCCCAGAGGTGGCGCAGATGTTCTTCCCAACTGGCACTGAACACTGCGATGTCATCCAGGTAGGCGGCACTGAAATCCTCCAGTCCAACCAACACCTGGTTGACCAACCTCTGAAAGGTGGCAGGGGCATTCTTCATCCCAAAGGGCATCACCCGGAACTGGTAGTGCCCATCTGGTGTGGAGAATGCCGACCTCTCTTTGCCCCATCAGTCAAGGCGATCTGCCAGTACCCAGACGTTAAGTCAAACGTGCTGAGGTACCGCGCAGCCCCTAACCGATCTATGAGCTCATCAGCTCTGGGGATGGGGTGGGCGTCAGTCCTGGTGATGGAATTGAGTCTCCTGTAGTCCACACAGAACCGGAGTTCTGGTGTGGCACCAGGCGCGGCAGCCTTTGGAACCAAGACCACTGGGCTGGCCCAAGGGCTGTTAGAGGACTCAATCACCCCTAGCGCAAACATCTTGGAGACCTCCTCCTTGATGCAGGCTCTGACCCTGTCAGTCACCCTGTAAGCCTTGTGCTTCACAGGAAGACTGTCCCCAGTGTCCACCTCATGGACGCACCAATGAGTGACACTGGGAACCAGGGAGAACAGGTCAGGGAACTGTCCCAACAGTTGGCGACAGTCACCCTGCTGCTCAGGTGTCAGGGAGGTAGAGAGGTTTACTCCCTCCACTGATCCATCTTGCTCTCGGGCTGACAGGAGGTCAGGAAGAGGCTCGGTCTCCTCCTCCATTCCATCATCTGTAGCTAAGAGCATGCCCACTTGGGACCTCTCCAAGTGGGGCTTCAGGCGGTTCACATGCAGGACCCGCAAGGGGTTCCTGGGAGACTGCAAGTCCACCAAATAGGTAACTGGACTCTTGCGCTCCACCACCGTAAAAGGGCCGGTCCACCTGTCCTGGAGCGCACAAGGCTCCACCGGGGCCATGACCCACACTTTCTGACCAGGCTGAAGCTCTACCAGAGTGGCATTCTGGTCGTACCACCGCTTCATCTCCTCCTGGCTGGCTTCCAGATTTGCCTCAGCAAGCTCTCTGAAACGCCTAGTCTGGTTCCTGAAGGCCAGCATGTAACTGTATACATCCTGGGGAGGTTTCCTGGGAGATTGCTCCCAGCCTTCCTTGACCAAACTCAGAGGTCCTCGCACCGGGTGTCCATAGAGGAGCTCAAAGGGACTGAACCCTAGAGACTTCTGTGGCACCTCCCGGTATGCAAACAACAGGCATGGTAAGAGGACATCCCATTTACGCCTCATGGGTTCTTCCAGACCCATAATCATGCCCTTGAGGGTCCGGTTGAATCTCTCAACCAGCCCATTTCCTTGAGGGTGGTAAGGAGTGGTGAACTTGTAAGTTACACCGCACTCCTGCCATAGGGATTTCATGTACTTGGACACGAAGTTGGTATCTCTGTCAGACACCACCTCTTGAGGGAATCCTACACGTGAGAAAATTCCCATCAGTGCCCGTCCCACCACGGGGGCCGTCACTGTCCTCAGAGGGATGGCTTCAGGGTACCGGGTGGCATGGTCCACCAAGACCAGGATAAACCTGTTGCCCATGGCTGTCTTGGGGTCCAGTGGCCCCACAATATCAATACCCACCCGTTCAAAGGGGGTGCTGACCACAGGGAATGGCTGGAGAGGAGCCTTGTGCTTCCTCCCACTCTTTCCACTTGCCTGGCAAGTCTGGCATGTCCTGCAGTGAGTGGCGGCACTCCTGCGCATCTGGGGCCAATAGAAATGGGTAACAAGCCTGTCAAAGGTCTTGTCCTGCCCCAGATGTCCCGCTAACGGTACATCATGAGCCAACCCCAGTAGGAAGGCTCTGAAGCGCTGGGGTACCACCAGCACACGGGCTGACCCAGGCTCAGCAACCTTAGGCTCTGAATACAGGAGACCATTCTCCCAGTAAACCCAATGTGATCCAGACTGATCACCTGCTGCCTGGTCTGTGGCCTGTTGCCTCAGACCCACGAGAGAGGGGCATGCGTTCTGCTCCTCGCAGAACTCTTCCCTGGAGGGTCCTCCTTTTGCTGCCAATGGGTCAGCTCAGGTAGGTCCCCCAGTTCAGCTACCTGTTCCCCTGTAGGCTCCAGGGCATCCCCTCAGGGTCTGCCTCCTCCTGGACCGTGGGAACTTCGGGGGCCGGTTTCCCGCGCCCCCTGCCTCCTCTCTCTCCGGCCGGCACCTGGGCCTCCCTCTCAGGCTCCAGGTCCTCTTGAACACCTTTAGCTGCCATTGACCGGGTGGTCACACATGCCCAATCAGGCAAGCCCAACATTTCTAAATGCGCACTCCGCTCCACCTTAGCCCAAGGTGAGCTCTCCAAATCGTTCCCTAACAAACAGTCAACAGGCATGGCTGGCCTCACAGCTACTTGAAGAGTACCCGAGACCCCCCACTCACAGGGAACCTGAGCCACCTTGCAGTGACTCTCTGTGTTGTCAGCGGCAACAACCGGATAGAATGCATCAGGGATAACCTGCTCTTTAGACACCAGGTGACACTTGACAGCTGTCACACTGGCTCCTGTGTCTCTCAGAGCCTCCACCCTATGGCCATTGATGGTCACCCACTGCCTGTATTTCTTAGTGTTCTCAGGCAGCGGGGTCCTAGGGACCATCTCAGAGTCTCCTAATGAGACAAGGGAAAACACTGTGGGATCCCCCACCTTGGGCACCCAACTCCTCCCCCAGGGCTACACTAGCCAACTGCCGGGGACTGCACTGGTGGGTGCTGGTTTTCCATACAAAGGGCAACGAGGATCGTTTGCCTTGTGGCCAGGGGCGCCACACTTGTAACATACCAGTGGTCCCTGGTGAACAGGGGGCCTGTCGGGGCCACTGGCTTCTTCTCAGGGGGAGGCTGGGAACCTTTCCCTTGGTTCCCTTGGGGTTTACTTTGGGGCCCTTTATGGAACTCCTTCTGTTTACCCTTGTCCCCCACTCTTCTGCTGGGGACCCTGCCCACCCTTGGCGGAGTCTCCCACGTGACCCTTGTGGACCCGGGTACTCACCCAGCGGTCTGCCTCCTCAGCAAGCTGCCTAGGGTTAGTCAGCTTACTATCAATCAGGTGCTGGCGTAGCTCAGGAAAACAATTACCGGACAAGTGCTCCCAGGCAATCAAATCAAAGAGCGCCTGAAAATCAGTCGCTTTGCTACCCTTTACCCAACCATCCAAGGCTCTGCAAAAGAAGGTCACATATTCAACCCAGGTACTGCTTTCAATCTTACTACAGTTCCTGAACCTTTGCCTATAAAGCTCAGGGGTCAAACCATACCTAGTCATTAAGGCATCTTTCATGTGGCTGTACGAATTATAGACTTCAGAGGGCAAATCCAACAAGGTATCCCGCCCTTCACTGAGGAACCGTCCCCACAACCCCGCTCCCCAATCCTTCTCAGGGACCCGGTGGGAAGACATGGCTACCTCATAGGCTTTGAACCACTGCCCAATGTCATCATTTTTAAAAATTCCTTAACCACATCTTTTGGAATATACACCCTAGCTTCAACAGGCACAGGCGGTACACTGCCACCAGAGGGAGTAATCTCTAAGCTCTTGGCCTTCAATTCTAACTCCATCAAAACTTTCTCATGTTCAAACTGCATTTTCTTTTCCTCTAGGGCCAATTTCCTAGTTTGCATTTGGAATTCTAACTGCCCATTCAGCTTGAGCTTGGTCAGCTCCATTTCGTGCATCCTACTCTCTTTCCTGTCCTCCAACTCCTCTGGAGACAGTCCTCTGGCAGAAACACTGCTACCTACTGGGGAAGGTGGTCTTCCAGCCCCTAGGCCCAATAGCCCCTCCAGCTGCCCTTCTGCATTCTCAGCCCCCTCCACAGGGGCACTCCTTGATTCGACCCAGGCCCTCAGTGCCTTTTGAAGGTCCTCCTTCCTGGAGAGTCCGGTCATGGACACTTTAAACTTCTTGCAGAATTGCCTGAGCTGCTTAAGGGTGTAGCATTCTAGCCTCTCTTCTTCCCAATCACACTCGACAGAGGCTACTGATGCCGGTTTCTCCATCGTGACTGAACTTGGCATTTGCAAAAATAGGAAATCCCAGAAAAAATGCTATAAAAGTATGTGGTTGCGTTTTGGTCTGCACTCACTAAGTAGTGTTCACCAATCACTGTACATGAGTCACAAATGCAAGTCCAGAATCCTCACCGCTGACCACCAATGTTAGATTTGGGGGTCTCTAGTTGGCAGAGGTATGTACCTTTGTCCAAATAGGGACCCTTGAGTCTAGTCAGGGAAAGTAGGTACACTCCTGAAATAACCCCTGCTCACCCTCTTGGTAGCTTGGCACGAGCAGACAGGCTTAGTTCAGAGGCAGTGTGTAAAGCATTTGTGAACACATACAGTAATCAAGTGACAACACTACAAATGGACACCACACAGGTTATATATTTATAAAAATAGGTATACTTTATATAGATTTATCACAAGACCATAAACGACAAAAATAATCCACCATACTGTTAAGAATACTTAGTTCTGATCAAAAAGGCTTAATTCAAGGTTCTGTGCGAGTCGGTAGCCTCCTCCGGCTACGGCGATGTCGAGAACAAACAGAGTCTAACAAATCCAGCTGACCGCGTCGAGACGGGCCAACACAGCGTAGACAGACTCGGTCACAGTACCTTTTACTTGAAGCGGCAGGCACGGGCGTGCGAGCCGGATGGCTGTTCGTTGCGGTCGCGATGCAAAAATGGAAGCGTTGCAGGACGCGTTGTCCCTCGATGCGGTGCAGGCAGCGGCTCGTTGACGTCGTCGAGACGGAGTCGGTGAGACCAGGGCCGTGCGTTGCAGGGCGAGACGGTGCTTCGATGCGGTGCTGGCAGGTTGCGGTGCGGCGACGGAGCCGGATTCAGGAGCTGGCGTCGATCAGTCCGGACAGCGGTGCGAGTCGGGCGGTGCGTCGCAAAGCGTGCGAGCGGTGCCCAACTCCGGTGCGGTCACAGGACTCGAACTCAGCAGCAGTGACCGTGTCGGTCGGACCAGTTCGATTCGGCGTAGCGAAGCGTTGCAGGACGCGTTGTCCCTCGATGCGGTGCAGGCAGCGGCTCGTTGACGGAGTCGGTGAGACCAGGGCCGTGCATTGCAGGGCGAGACGGTGCTTCGATGCGGTGCTTACAGGACACCGAGTCGGTCGTGAGAGTCGGTCACAGCTCCCTACCTCTGCAGCCACTGAAACAGAGTTTCCAGCAGCAATTCACAAAGGGGGTGAAGTCCAATGGTCCTGGGACTTCGGTCAGGGGGCAAGCTCTCTTCCAAGCCCTTGGAGATCCTTCCCAAGTTGATGAAAGTCACAGCAAAGCAAAAGTTCCTTTCTCCTTTCTTTGGCAGTCAGGCAAACCACTGCAGGCCAATCCCCCAAGCAGCACTTCAGCTTAGGGATAGTCTCTCCTCAGTTTCTTCTTGGTTCCGCTCCTCAGCAAAGGTTTCTTCTTGTTCCCAAAAGTGATCTAATCTTCCTGGGGTCTGGGTGCCCCTCTTATACCCTGATTCTCTTTGTTCTCTGGAGGCAGAGAGGCCTCTGCCTAGTCCAAAACCAGTTCTGGTCAGTCCTGGAGCACTTTGTTTTTCTGACTCCTTCTTTCCTTTCAGCATGTGGGGCAGAGTGCTCAGCCGCCCGGCAGGAGGTGGAGCCAGCATTGTGGAAGGCAGGCACAGCCCTATTCAGACCCAGGTGCAACTCCTCCCTCCACTCTGGATGCAGATCTTTCTATTCAGCCCTGCGCTGACTCACCCTGTCTCCTGTAGCCACCCCCAGCCCCTGTCACTCAATCTCCAGACAAGGAATACACAACCTAGCAGAGGCAGGCTTGGATAGTTAGGCAAGAAAATACCCACTTTCTAAAAGTGGTATTTTCAAACACAGAATGTTAAAACCAACTTCACTAAAAGATGTATTTTATCATCCTGAGTTCAGGCATACTAAATTCGTTTTTCTACCATGTTCCCGGGGTCAGTTCTGACTATAAGGTGTAATAGTCAGTCTGCCCATTCTGGCCTATGGGGAGCAGGTAGCCTTGCAATAGTGAAAAACGAAAATGGCTGTAATTCACTATTAGGACATGCCACACACACCAGGGCATGTCCTACCTTATACTTACAATGCACCCTGCCCTAGGGCCTACTTTAGGGGTGACCAACATGCAGTAAAGGGAAGGTTTAGGGACTGGTAAGTGGGTGTACTCACCAAGTCGACATGGCAGCCCTAGGCTGCACACAGGCTCTGCGATGGCAGGCCTGAGACACCTTTACAAGCCGCTTCTGTGGGTGGCACAACCAGTGCTGCCAGCCCACCAGCGGCATTGGATTTACAAGCCCTGGGCACACTGAGTGCACTGTACTAGGGACTGACAAGTAAACCAATCATCCAATCATGGAGTCACTAATACATATATCAATTAACGATAGGGAGCACTTGCACTTTGGCACTGATTAGCAGCGGCAAAGTGCCCATGAGCATCTAGTCCAGCAAAAACATATCGGCAACAGTGGAGGCATTACGAAAAAAATGGAAGGGAGACCCACGCCAAGGATGCCAGGTCTAACAGTGTCACAAACATAAATGTATGCCTGTCAAAAGAAGATGTGCTACACATCATGAATGTTTTATGTCTGTGATAGCACATGAATGTCAGACATTACATCATGACAGTGTCCACACTATGACAGTGGTGTGCATGGTGACACGCTGTCTGTATCTAGTTTTCCACCTAGGTGGCATGACATGATCCCTGTCTGTGTACCTTTCCACCATGTTATAGTTGTTACAAACATCTATCTTTGATACTTCATTAGGTGTGCGTTTAGTATGTAATGTTTGATTACATGGACTGTGACAGACACCAGTGATTAGTCACGGCACAGCATTGCAATTGCGGACAAACCATTATGAAATGAAATGTCCGGTAAGGGTCACATAGCTGCCCTTTGTGTCAAGGCTCAACATTACACATCTGACTTCATTGAGTCTTGCTTTAATGTAGTATATGAGTTTTTGCATGTTCCTTACCAAATTTGAAAGTGTATGAATAATGATTTGATTTGTTACCTATGTACCGCAGGAGACTAGCTGTCCACAGACCCTTTCCTGACCTACAGACCATGGAAGAACGTGACTGCATCAGACATTACCGCTTCACCAGACCACTCATTGAGGAGTTGGCAGAGCAGTTGGCCCCACATTTGCTACCTGACAACACCGCCATGGAAAGGCTGCTTTCCGCCAACATCCTAATATGGATGGCGGTGTCTTGCAGACACTGCCACCATATTAGGGTCCTTTACCGCCCGTTCCCCTGTGTGACTGGCAGAAAACCAGCGGACGGTCTTTCCGTCCGCTGGGCTCCCCCCGCCATCGTACTATGGCGGGGGAAATGGCATGTGGGTGGTGGGAAATGGCGATCCGCCCGTCATTGTAATGACCCCCTTAGTGAAGTCACTAGGGGGCCTATTAGGATGGCAGGTGGACTTTCGTCCGCCCCTCACCCTAGCGGTGCTGGGACCGGCCGCCAGTGGTGCGGCGGTCCCGCACCGTCGATTAGGATGCCACCACCACCGTGGCGGTGGCATCCTCCATTCCCAGCATTGTGGCGGGTGGTGCTCACAGCACCGCCTGCCACAATGCTGGGAATGCACTATGTGACAGGCACTGCGAGGTGCCTGCCACCATGTCCATGACAAGGCAGGGGGGTACCATAGGTACCCACCATGTGCACCCCCCACCCCCTCCAATACCCTGGGGGCCCGCAGTGGGCCCCCGGAAGCAAAATCCGGGGGCCCGCCAAGTTGTGCATGCAAATGCACAAAGTGCAGCCATGGCATTGTGGCGGGCGGTGCTGTGAGCCCCGCCCGCCACAATGTTTTGGATGGGGCATGCGCCGGTGCAGGACCGCCGCACCACTGGCGGCCGGTCCCAGCACCGCTAGGGGGTCCGCCCGCCATCCTAATAGGCCCCTATGTTAGAGTTGGGAATGGATCAGCCCCTAATTGACTTTATTCGTCAATTGTACTCAGATGCCTCCGCATCGGTTCGATATGGGAGGAATGGGGAGCGGACCCAAGAGGGGTCAGGCAAGGTTGCGTCCTCGCACCATTTTTGTTTTCTATTTATACAAATGGTGTGGAGGGTGCGCTGGCGGGTGTATCCCTGGATGTCCCCATATGTGACTCCCATCGGCTCCCTATCCTGGCATATGCTGATGATGCCGTATTTCTCTCCAGAACTGGTGTGGGTCTCCAGCGCCTGATAACAGCATATGCGGCTTTTATGAGTTCGCTGGACCTAAAAGTCAATCAAATGAAGATATTTATTTTAATTGCAGGGGCAGGGAAAAAAGCTAAAGCACCACAATTATATATGGACTCAAAAAAAATCGAGGTGGTTAACACATTTTCCTATCAGTCGACAAAAATCAGTCTTGGAAACAGCTGGTGGAAGGAAGAGCATTGGCGATGGATAGGAGTTTAGCGACATTAAAAGCATTTACCAGGAGGTTGGGCGCCAGACCTCTGGGCCCCATAAAAAAGATTTACCAGGCCAAAACAGTCTCAGCTGCGACGTACGGGGCAGGTGTATGGGGCATGGCTCCAACTGAGTCATTACAGCTAGCCGAAAATTAATTTTTGAAATCTTTGATCTCCCTCCCACAATCGCACTCAAATTACATCTCTCATATAGAATCGGCCCTCCCTTACATTACTGACTCAATCCGCTTGGCTCCTCTCATGTTGTGGTTGTCGATCTGGCGTAGGGACACAGTCCCCCTAAACCAAGGGATTATTACAGACCTGCTCAGGATGGAGAACCATATCAGCGGATGGTTAAGCTATGTTGAGCAGGAACTTAGGGGGTGATTAGGATGGCGGGCGGATCGCCATTGCCAGCCAGGCGGTGGCGATTCGCCCGCCATCTCCACCCGATTTACCCCCCCGCCATATTATAATGGCGGGGGAACCGCGGTGGACGCAAAGTGCATCCGCTGCTTTTCCGCCGGTCGGCAATCGTTCCGATTGCCGGCCGGGCAGAGCTGGGGCCTAATATGGTGGCGGTGCCTAGCAGGCACCGCCATCCATATTAGGATGTATGGTTTTTAAGGCCTTTCCATGGCGGCGAGGCCGCCATGGAAAGTCTGGTGGGGAATCGCTTTGGGGGCCCGTTGCGGGGGGGTGGAGGGGTGGGGGCTGCACTATGGGGTACCTAAGGTACCCCTACATTGCCATTCACAGGGTGGCAGGCACCGCACGGTGCCTGCCACGTTGTGCATGGCAATGCACAACATGGTAATTTGGCATTGCGGTGGGTGCTGCTTACAGCAGCACCCGCCGCAATGTCAAAATTGCGGAATGCGACCGCCAGGGTGGCGGTCGCATCCTAATCAGCGGAGCGGAACCGCCGCACGCCTGCAGCCGGTCCCAGCACCGCTAGGGTGGCGGGCGGACTAAAGTCCGCCCGCCATCCTAATAACCCCCTGAGTGCCTTATGCTTGTTGAATCTCTTTAGGGTACCAATGACAAGTCGGAACTTTTCCAAGATGAGGTTGGCTGAGACTTTTAAGCTGAGGGCCCAATATGTCCTTAGAGAGAGGAATTATGGTGCCCAGATGGTTCGGATGTATCAACTAACACCCCCAATTGAGGAGGGTGAGTTTTCATATTTGGCAGAGGTCCCATTTTCACACCACAAGTTTATTCTAACGAGATTTTGCCTAAATTTGATCCCTTTGATGCTGGGGTATCCAGGCAGAAGATTTAGGCATTCTGATTTACCTGTGTGCCCTTGTGACTCTAAGTCGATACAAAATGACTTGCATTTGGTATTTTTCTGTAGCATGTATGCCCAAGAAAGAAAGTTTTTTATTGTACCAATTTTAAAAAGACATAAATTTCGCCAATGCCGGGTCGCACTATATTTTTTAAAATCTCTTTCGAACCCGCTGTTTTGCAGTTGCATCTTTTTTATGGGCATGTATGCGTAAAAGGAAATATGCCCTCCATTAATGAACTATGAGGATCTTTTATCTGTTCACTTTTTTATTACTTTTTATGGAAATCTATTGTAATCCTGATTAAGGGGGGTTTGTTTTAAGAAAGAATTGTGATTGGTTGTATTTTTACTGTTTTGCTATCAATTTTATGTACTTTTATGATCTGAACACAAAAAGATCGAATAAAGTTTATAATTGAATTGACTACGCCATGTGAATTACATGCGCTACAGCTGCATGATGGAAGCCGGGCTCATGCCAGTCGACAATGTCCATGACGGTCAGATGACAGCCTCCCCTTGCTCAGGTCTGTGGTACCAAGCGAAACAGACCGCAGAGGTCAGCAGAGTCAAAGCAAATGCAGATAGGGCAAAAGTCAGAGAGCTGAATGACAATTCCTGTTAGTAGGCGTGAAAAAGTTAAAAGGACATTGAATTAGTCACCAACAGTTCCTGTTGCTGTTAAGTAGTTACGAATCCAAGAAGGCACAGGTAGCCTCGAAGGCAATCAGTTCCAAAAGACGATCCAAATCATCTCCAGCAAAAAGGACCACAATCCAATCCAGCAGTATGAAGGAACAGATGTGCTCCTCGCACCACGAGGGTGAAAGGAGCATCCCATGGCACCCGAGGACAAGCTCGATGTAGGCATGGCACAGGAGCCTTTACGCAAACGCACAGGTGCAGCTGTCAGCCTGTCTGACACTTTGGAAGGCATTCCACAAATGTGTATCACCGGAGCAGTCCTGATCATGGACCAACAAAGGACTCACCCACAGCTCATGATCCAGGGCAGCAAGGGATGTGTTGGAATGGCAGACATCCAGGGACCACTGAAAGGGGCATCTTCGGCAGTAGAACACAGGCTGCACGCAGGTGAAGTAGGAATAGCGGAAGGTTAGCCTATAACTGATGCGTAGCACAGCTAATGGGACACATCCAAAGAGGAGCTGCATGCGGTCACGGTACAGTTGCAGCTGAACGGGGTTCGACTGGACCACAGGACGGGTAGACATAGCGTGAGAGCACTCTTAGAACCAGCGCTCAGCTGTACAGCCATGAGTAGTGATACCAAACCGCTAAATGCAGTCGGTAAATTGGAGGAATGACACCCGGTAGAACTCCAGAAATCGCATGAAACGAAGGGATAAGGCCAGAGCCCACGAGTTTGGAAAAAAAGTGTGCAACGGCCTTCAGTATTAGAGGCTTTCGATGATTCTTGTGTCAGTCCCCTGGAAAAAAGTGGGAGTGCCGTGTTCAGCACTGACTGAATCGCGCAGGATGGTCAAGGCACTTGGAATTCGAAGGTCTCAGGGCTGGTGTGGGAGCAAATACTTGTTGAAACAGAAGCCCATTGTGCCTGCACCCTTATTGAAGTCCGCTTTTGCTGTGGGAATGTGAGGCCACAAATGGATATCCACAATCACATATGGGGGAGTGAGGAGGACATTGCTACAGCAAGGAACACAGCGTGCAACAGTTCCTATATACGCGATGCCTGCCCTGTGACCGCAGCACTTGTGCCCCTTCAGGAGAAGATGACTTTGTTTGTAAAACAGGTTTAGCGTGGGTATGTTGTTAGGGACTGGTGTACATGTGGGTAAACATGCATAGACCGTACATGTCACTTGAAAATCCCTGTGCAACAGTACTTGAGTGTGTGAATGCGACAATGTCACCATCGTCCACATGACAGGATGTGTTGTGATGCTGGCTCTTGGGGGCACACTGCTAAGGATTTCATTGTTCTGCGCTGTGTGATCTTGACAACTTCCGTCATGTCCCTGATGATGTCGTTAGGGGGATGGGAGCACACTGCTTCACCTCCCAGCACAGTTCACCCCTTGGCTTTCTGGTATATGCAGTTCAGTCATGATGCTTACTTGTCATGTGACTGAGGTGTTTAACCTGAGTTGGGCAGGCAGAGGTACAGAGACCCGAGTAGAATCTGGCAGCTTCCTCAGCAGACACCGATCATAATGTATCTTACCCCTACTGATGTGGGAAGATAACACGACACACATGTGTCTAGAGATTCACAGCACTGACCTGCACCAACCTAGGTGACACACGACAACAGTAACAGGAGTAAGCTTTCCAACTGGACTGCATTCACCAGGATGCTAAGGGCGAAACTGTGTTGGGAGGTGCAGTCGTGTGCTCCAGTCCCCCTGCTGTCCATGTTGATGGTGTTTGCCGGTGTTGTCTGTAATGCATATTGTACAGTGTTGACTCGTGGTGTGCTTTTGTAGTTATTGCATAATATGGCAACGCACTCTTGTTTCCTTGTGTCTTTCCAGGTACCTCCACTCTCTCAATGGAATTTTTGCTTTTACATAATTGGAGACATTGCAATGTGAGTCAACACGCCACTTACTGTGATGAGAATGCTCTTGACACGAAGGCATACTGTTGTGAGTTGTGTTAATTTTGCGATGTGTGACAGGTGAGGGGTGAAGGAGGAGGTGATGGTACACAGATAGTTATGGTAGGACACGCAATGGTAGAGTTCCAAAGTCCAAGCGAACACTCCCATCCTTGTGGCAATGTGGTTTTGTATTTACAACGACAGTCAATGCTCGGTGTTGCAGTGGTGACATCAGCGGTTGCTTCGAGAACTGGTACGGCACGGTGCTGTGCCAGATGATCCTAACGGTGTCTTTTTCGGATGCCCCCTCTGCCGTTTGGCCGGGGGGGAACCTGCTACATGCTCAGAGGTGTCTGAAGATTCGCTGTGGTGTGACTCACCCCTCCCTGTGGCCGCTGCTGTGGTGGTGTGACTATCATCCTGCTGGCCCGGGGGGGGGTTGGCAGCAATTTGAGCCGCATGCATGTCCCTCAGGACACCCACATACTGGCCCATGTACTCCACATGTTGTCCCAAGCGAGTGTCCACAGAGCTCTGCAGCCGGCGGAGTTCCCGCTGTTCTTCATGGCCCTGGCCCATCTGTCTGTGGTTCTGCTGGTATGCACCAAGGACAGTTAGCACGGTGTCCAGGGCCTTAGTCTCATTGTCCTCCTGTGGCTGTCCCCCAGTTGGCCTCCCACCTGCTCTGCTGCCACGGACCTGTGACAGTGCCAGGCGCTGCAGCAGCACACAGTCCCCATCATCCCCAGTCTGCCTGGTGGTATTCACAACTGCAGGCAAAGGGACAGTGTTGGAGGCAGCGGTGATGATGGTGGAGGTGGCTGCCCCACAGGTCATTGCTGCAGGGGTCTGCGTTGGTGGTGCAGCTGTTGTGGGAGTCGTGGTGGTGGTGGTGGGGACAGTGAGGGCCAGAGACTGAGCTGTCCTGGGCCAGGTCGGTCCTCCTCACCCGGAAAGACCAGGGAGTCTGCATCCGAGGGTTCTCCTTCCTGGGGGGGAGACTGGCTGGGCTCGTCCATGGCATTGGCGCCTGCTGTTGCTGGCTAGTCACCTGTTGAAGAGAGGTTACATTGTCAGCATGTTCAGTACACAGCGTTACTTTGATGTTCATGTTTGGCACATTTGATTTGAGATGGCCTTACTTTTTAGCTTGGCATTACTATGCATTCATAACAGATTGTCAGCCGTCGAACGTGATGTGGAGGTACATACATTGCTCGTTGGCTATGTGTCATGGCTGGGGCAACATAATCATATGTACAGGTTTTGTATTTCCAGGGACATGTCCTCTGGTACCAACCTGTTGCTCATCCGATTCAGTTTATTCTTGGACATTTGTGTCTTCTCAATGAGTATCTGACTACTATGCCGCAACTTCATGATTTGTGTTATGCTTTTTGTACTTGCCTCCTGTGGTTTGTGAGGTTTGACAGGGTTTCCATGCATGTGTTGTGTTGACCCGAGTCTCTCTGCTTTGAGGCAATGGGACTTTCACATTGGCTTTTTGTGATGGCGTTCTTGTATTTTGCTTTGCAGTTACATGTGACTTCATCACCGACACTGTGAATCATGTGGCCTCTCGATGGTATTGGCTGTATGTGCACTGCCTACAACTTAGGGGGGGTTCCAGAGTTGTCTAGCAGGTGCGGAATGTGGGGGTCATTTGGCTCCATGCTGTCTGTGAGGGAAGACAGAGGGCTTTGTGGGAGTTGTGGTATATCTGTCAGTGCTCAATGGCCCCCTCCCCAGTGAGATGGCTACCTACCTGTTAGGAGGCACTGTCGACGGAGTTAGCTGACACATGGGTGTGGGGTGGGAATCACTGACAGAATATCGAGAGTCAGAAAATCGACCGGAAATATCGACGCAAAAATATCGAAGTCAAGAATATCGACATCCTATCTATATTATGGTAAGTACAAAAATATTGAAAAAATAATATCGATGTCAAAAATATCGTTGTTAAAAATATCGTTTTTTTAAGTTACAAAAATAATGTAAAATAAAGTAAATAATACATATAATTAAAATAAACATAGTTAAAAATCTTTTAAAATGTTTAAAAATTATAACTAATATATATAATGTAAAAATAAATTAAACATATACATATAATATATAATATATATACTTACTCAATAATAATTTTTAATAATTCTTTTAATAACTTATAAATTGTTAAAAAATATCTTATAAATTACAAATACATCTCTACACATAAAACAATAATATAAATAAAAATTAAATAAATATATATAACAAATAAAAAATTACAATTATTTTTTATATTTTTAAAATTAATTATATACTACATTAACTAAAATAATACAAAAAATATTAGATAGCGGAGGGAATAAAACTACTATTCCAACTCCAAATAGTGCAACAGTAGGGAAAGTGTTGGATAGCGTAGGGGTAAAAATTACTATTCCCACTCCAGTGAGTGCAACAGTAGGGAAAGTGTTGGATAGCGTAGGGGTTAAAATTACTATTCCCACTCCAGTGAGTGCAACAGTAGGGAAAGTGTTGGATAGCGTAGGGGTAAAAATTACTATTCTCACTCCAGTGAGTGCAACAGTAGGGAAAGTGTTGGATAGTGTAGGGGTTAAAATTACTATTCCCACTCCAGTGAGTGCAACAGTAGGGAAAGTGTTGGATAGCGTAGGGGTAAAAATTACTATTCCCACTCCAGTGAGTGCAACAGTAGGGAAAGTGTTGGATAGCGTAGGGGTAAAAATTATTATTCCCACTCCAGTGAGTGCAACAGTAGGGAAAGTGTTGGATAGCGTAGGGGTAAAAATTACTATTCTCATTCCAGTGAGTGCAACAGTAGGGAAAGTGTTGGATAGCGTAGGGGTTAAAGTTACTATTCCCATTCCAGTGAGTGCAACAGTAGGGAAAGTGTTGGATAGCATAGGGGTAAAAATTACTATTCCCACTCCAGTGAGTGCAACAGTAGGGAAAGTGTTGGATAGCTTTAGGGTTAAAATTACAATTCCAACTCCAGTGAGTGTAACAGTGTGGAAAATGTAGGATAGCGTAGGGGTTAAATTAACATACTTATTAATTGTTTTTATTTTATTTAAATAAAAAACATATTAATAATTAATTAACAAAAATATTAATAATAAATACCAATAAAATTAAATAAATATTTACTTAAATAACATTAAGGGGCACATTACGATACCCGGCGTAAATAATTCCGCCAGGCATGGAAGCGGCAAAAATCCGCCCGCACACACCGCCTGAACACCGACCACGCCATTACGATTACACAAACCGAATACCGCCATCGGCGGAAAAAGCACACAAAATACCGCCCGCCAACGTCCGAGTCGGAGACAAACCGCCCGCCACGGACGGAAACACGCACGACAACACAAAACCGCCCGCCCTCACGGCCGACACACCGCACGTGAAATTACGATCGCACCGACATGAGCGTGGAAAAACCACAAATATACCGCCCGCCAGCGCAAACAACGCCGATGAGAATCGACACGGCAGAAGCCATGGCGCCAACGTACCTGCACAGAAACCATCCGCACACAAAACCAATAGCACACAACATGGCCAACAAGTCCACACAGCAAGGCACGCACAAATACACAAGCACAGTACACATCCCGAAAACACCCCCCGGACAAACAAAAAATACAAAGGCCAGAACCCCAGACACAACACACCTGAAAACAACAGACCATGAGGACACACCCACATAGGTGAGTACAAAAGCAGCACTCCCACAGACCACAACCCCTTGCTACATTGCAAACCAGAGAGGAGAGGAGAGGACACAGTGACACAGCAAGGACAGCAGCACACCACAGAAACGCACACATCACTACCACCACCACCACCACCACCACCACCAAACACCACCACCACCACCACCACCACCAAACACCGGCACCACAAACCCCCTGCACATTACACAACACACACCGCACCAGCACCACAAACACCATGGCACCACAAAGGATGCCCAAGTTCACGCCCATGGAGCTGACGGTCATGGTCGACGAGATCATCAAGGTGTACCCACAAATCTATGGGAACATGGACCAGCACACACCACTAGCCACCAGAAACAGAATGTGGAACCGGATCGTAGACCAGGTCAATGCAGTCGGGACCCTGCCCAGGAACAGAGTCGAGATCAACAAACGTTGGAATGACGTAAAGAGCCTGGTCAAGAAGAAGGAGGGCAAAAACAGAGAGCTGGCTGCCGTCACTGGCGGAGGGAATCCCGCGCTCTTTAAGACCTTCAAAGCGTGGGAGGAGAAGGTGCGAGTCGTAATCCATCCGGAGATCCTCGCCGGATTAGCAGGGGGAGTGGAGGCTGGTAAGTACAAACTAATGTATACCAGCACACCGCTATGTACTCACATGCACTACCACCATGCCACAGCTCCCAGGGACAAACACCCCCATGTCCAGGACACAATACACAACACATCACACACACATGCAACAGACACCACCACACACAGCCCAAACCGAACAACTGTAAGATGCGTGGGGACATGTGTACACTAAGCCAGCCACATAACCACCAACAGGTCCCCAAATATGCCAGAAGCGCCACAACGAGCACCCACCACACCCATGTGTCCGCCACAGCTGCACTAACCGACAAGCAACAGGAAAGTGGCAGGAACACAAAGTGCAGTGGGTGGGACGGTGGACAGCCCAAGTACAACACACACCAGGCCCCAGTCCCACAGCACAGCAAGGAGGAGCATCCCCCACACCCCACAGCCACGTGTCAGCCACCGCAGTGCACAACGACAGCCGAAAGGCAGACATCACGGTCCACAGCAATCGGTGTCAGAGGGTGTCCAGCCACCCCCACGACCCACAACACCACCCCACCCCCACAGACCTGCAACATGGAGCACCCCCCGCTTATAGCAATGTGGCATCCAGTACAGTGCACGCACGAACAACTTGCAGGTGGGAAACTGGACAGGGCTGGATAACTGGAGGCATGAGGACCATAACACGACCAACACATGGGACATGTCACGTAGCAGACGAACACGCAGCACCGCCCACCGTCACGAACAAGTGAACAATGTGCACACGGACATGAACAACAGACTCACACCCCACATGACCCATCACAGACATAGCAACACCCAAGGAGCCACGTCTGCATGCACAAGCCACACTGAACATAGTCCCACACGGCAGCCACTGTGCAACTCATCACACACAACCGAAACACCATTGAAGTCCTGTCCATGTAGCCCCTTCTGCCTGTCAACCACACACCCCACAACTACGCCTATGTAAGACAAACAACACTAGACGCAACAGAGCGGAACAACATAAATGCACACGAACACCACTGAACCCATCAAACACACAGACACACCATGCACAAACAACATACCATCCATCCCATCCGTCAGCCCCAGTCTCATGAAAGGCATGTCATCCGCACAGCTGCCACACATACAGCAGTCACGCTAAGATACATGCCCATGACCAACCATGTGCCAGAAGTCAATGAAGTGCACGACACACTGTGAGCAACAACACACAACATGGGCCACACCCCCCGAGCACTGCAGTGATGCACATGGCACAGGGCAGCACGCACACCAAGGAGATGGGACAACTGCAATACGTTGGCTGGCACACAACCATCACACACTCATAACGATGCGTCCAATGCCATGTCCAGTAATCACAACAGACAGCAAATATGCAGGCCATGTCAAGCATGCACACACCTCAAACCATGCACTGTCATGCTGCCACAACACATGTCACGTTCGGCACCCATGGCTCACAGCATGTACCCCAAAAGCATATTCCCTCCCAAATGCGAATCTGGGGCATGGCCCCCATGTTGCCATATGCGTTCCTAAGCGTTCCATTTGAACCCCAAAAGCATATCCCCTCCCAAATGCGAATCTGGGGCATAGCCCCCATGTTGCCATATGCGTTCCTAAGCGTTCCATTTGAACCCCAAAAGCATATCCCCTCCCAAATGCGAATCTGGGGCATAGCCCCCATGTTGCCATATGCGTTCCTAAGCGTTCCATTTGAACCCCAAAAGCATATCCCCTCCCAAATGCGAATCTGGGGCATAGCCCCCATGTTGCCATATGCGTTCCTAAGCGTTCCATTTGAACCCCAAAAGCATATCCCCTCCCAAATGCGAATCTGGGGCATAGCCCCCATGTTGCCATATGCGTTCCTAAGCATTCCATTTGAACCCCAAAAGCATATCCCCTCCCAAATGCGAATCTGGGGCATAGCCCCCATGTTGCCATATGCGTTCCTAAGCGTTCCATATGAACCCCAAAAGCAAAGTACAAACCAGACCCAGGATGGGCCAGGAGCCCGCATACACCAGAGTCACAATAAGTAGGGGCACAGCAACACACCCATCGGCATGGCCAATCCGTCCCATGCCACATGTGCACAGCACACAGTCCCATTGCCAAGCACACACAACTACAGATGCTACAGCCACACACACGCCTCCGGGAAACCCATGTACGAGATTGCACGAACTGTCAATGTCAGACGACAAATACATACTTCGCCAGGTGCAACACAATAACAAATCTCATTCTCTCCACAGGTGACGAACTGCTGGATGCTGGGGATGGAGCCAGCAGCCAGCACAGCCAGCCTACAAGCCCCCAACGAGGACACACGGATCTGGAGGATCTGTCCTCCTCTTCGGACACGGACAACCAAGCAGGCCCATCTGGTGTGGCAGGGCCCAGCCGCTCCCCAGGACCCCTCCTACCCACCAACCCATCATCCAGGGCTGCTGAACATTCCCAGCCCCCTGCTGCCACTGTCGTTGCGGCCACACCCACGGTCATTGTGGCCACTACCACTGCCGCAACCGCCACCATCGCCGCACCGACCACCACTGCCGCCACCACCGCCACGTCTTCGCTGGCACCAGCCCCAGCGCAGGTGGTGGCCCGGACGACTGGATCCACCCTGGGAGCCACAGCGAGGACCGTGGTGAGCAATGTGGCTAGTGGGCAGGCCGGTGGCAGCAGGACTGGTAGGAGGAGCAGGGTCAGGGAAACGCCAGCCTCCCCTGGGAGCCATGCCCTGCCTCACATGGCCAGAGTCCTTGGGGCCTATGAAGAGGCCCAAGGACAATGGGTCCGGTCTGCTTCAGACACGCGTGAGGTGCTGGGGGTGCTGAGGTCCATGGACGCCCGTATGGGCCAAATCGTGGACCTCATGGGACAGCTGGTGGTGGCGGTGAGGTCACAGCCAGGGACAGCAGCTCCCCTCCGCCACCACCTGCCGGGGCGCAGGGTGGAGCAGCAGTGTCCAGTTCCCCTGCGTCCACAGCCAGTGATCACACCTCAACCACCAGCATGTCGCAAGCAGGCACCCCCTCGCAAATGTGGAAGGGGCCGTCCGAAGAGGAAACAGATCTCCCGGGAGGACTTCGCACGCTCCAGCCGCAAGTGAGGCAGCCAGCCAGCCTTCCGCCAGCCTTCCTTGACCAGCCACTGCATTGACTTGGACTACGATCCCACTCCACACAGCCATCTGGATGGCATGTGTGTGTTGGACTATGGACATAGAACCAGTGGGTACACCCTGAGCATCACGCAGCCATGACCGACAGCTCATTGTCACTGCACGCACCACTTTTGTCATCACCTTACACACAATCACATGTCACAGTTTGTAATAAATGCACCTTTTTCACTAACTGCTGTTTGTGCCCTGTGTTTTAATTGTACGGAATTCAACGGCCACCTTGGGCGGAAAGGCACCTGATGCGTGGCATGGCAATGGAACCGGAGGGCCTGTAGGGACCTAGGGGTGGGAGACAGAACAGGAGCACATTCAATGAGTGTGTCACACACCCATCACACAGTACATGTCAACAACTACAAGCAATGTACACACATCGCACAGAGCAATAGGGCACAATGCCACAGCCACCAACAGTGGCATACTACCCTGGCCATGGAGCGTTGACACACAGCACGCAGTGAACAAACGGCCACCCTGACACAGCACACACACACCTGCACAGATACAGCCACATCAGCCGTCGTACATGGACACTCACCGTCAAGTGAAGTAGCGGGCGATGAGCTGCTGCCGCACATTACCAGCTTCCTCCTCTCCGCTGTCCTCCTCACTCGAGCTGTCCTGGTCTGCGGGCTGGGGCCCTGGTTGATCTCCGTCATCCACGATGAGGGGGATCTGCTTCCGAATGGCCAGATTGTGCAGCATGCAGCACGCCACCACTATCTGGCACACCTTCTGTGGGGAGTACGCCAACGCACCCCCGGTGCGGTCCAGGCACCTGAACCTGGACTTGAGGAGGCCAAAGGTACGCTCGACCACACGTCTGGTCCTCCCATGTGCCTCATTGTAGCGATCGTCTGCTGGGGTGCGAGGATTCCTCAATGGACTGAGCAGCCATGCCCCATTCGGATACGCAGAGTCACCTGGGTGTGAGGGACACAGAGAACCGTTGCAATTCCAACTGGACAGGGGACAGCATCGCACAACCAGCACGCTACACCACTCCACATACTCACCGACAATACAGGCACGATCCTGTTGCATATTGGACATCAGTCGTGGCAAGATGCTGTTGCGCATTATGTGTGCGTCATGGGCCGAGCCTGGGAACTTTGCACACACGTGGGTGATCACCATGTCCGCAAGGCACACCACTTGCACATTCAGGGAGTGCGTGTGCTTCCTGTTGCGGTACAGGTGCTCAGTGGCCTGTGGTGGAACAAGGCCGACATGTGTGCAGTCAATGGCTCCAACGACGTGTGGGATTCTGCCAAGGGCATAGAATGCACCCTTCACTGCCGCCAATTCACGAGCCCTGGGGAAGCGGATGTACCTGTTCCGGTACAGCATCATGGCTGCCAGTACATCCCTCAGCACCTTGCTGAACATGGGCTGGGACATCCCTCCTCCAATGCCCACTGTGTGCTGGAATGACCCAGTGGCGAAGAAATGCATGGCAGCCATCACCTTAGCCGTGGGGGTGACAGCAGTCGGATACACCCTGCGGGGACGGAGATGGGGTTCTAACATGGCACACAGTCGATGCAGGGTTGGCCTGTCCAGCCGAAACTTCCTAATAACCTCTGTATCGTCCATGTCCGCCAGCAATTGGTATGGGCGGTCAATGTTCGGTCTCCGCCTAGGGACAATGGCAGAGGACACATGTCAATGCAACACGACACATAGCAATTTCGCATACACATCACTGACATGACTGAGCAAGCACATGAGCCACAGCCCAGCTGTCAAGCTGGGACGGCACGGCCACAATACACTTGCACAGGTCTCCCAACAATGGCAATGGCTAGTGATACAAACCACTGCCATGTGCATGCACATGGGGATCCAGGCCCCAATGACTTGCGGGGCGTGCTGATGGGGACTGACTGCATATCCGTCAAGCGGCAACGCCACGGCAACATGAATGTCTGCTGAGCATGGAACTGCTTCCGCGGCTGGATGAGTATGGCACACGACGACGACGATGTGGGCAGAGGCTGAGCGGCCAAAACAAGTGGGACCTGTGGCACGAGGGGATATGAGACAGTAGTAGGTGTCAGCACTGCACCCTATGTACAGCACTGTACGGATCACACCTCCCGAAACATTGACAGGTGTCCACATTGACAGCCCCATGCCAAGACGGCTGTGTGCTTGCAGTCACACGTCACAGGTGAGAGGTTACATTGCACGTGCCAGGTGGCAGTCGTACATAGTGGGAACTGGCATGTGTGTGCATGTGTCTCCTGTTCAGGATCCACCAGATGGGCGCTGACTCTGTACTGACCATTGGACACAGCATGTTCCGTGGAAGGCTTGTGTGTGTGGGATGGTGGCACTGGATGTGCCGCCGTTGGGTGGGGGGCCATGCACAGGGCGGGTACGTCGATGATTGCGCATTGTTGGTCACGGTGGGTGCACCCACTCAGATGTGTTGCCCTGTGTTCAATTCCTATGTCCGCATGATGATGGACTGTAGATGTGGGCAGACTACACATTGGTCGATGTGCTGTCTATATGCATGTGCCTTCACACCAGGCACAGCTGCCCCTGCACATGTGACCCCTGCTGGACTCGCTGCTGGGTCTGTGGAGCTGATGCACCTTCTGCGCGTGGGGCGGGCACCTCTCCTCACTTCCCTCATTGCGCATGTCATGACTTTGCCGCAGGTGACATGGATCATGGAGGGCCCACATGTACGCGTGGGTAGGCTACACATGATTGTACACTGGTCGCCACCCCCAGTCAGTGTTTCGAATGGGAAGGTTGTCGTGCTGGTGGTATGTTCGATGTGGCGGATGGGCGGGCCTAGGTGCGGGCTTACATTCCGGACATGGGGGTAGTTGTATTGGCGACTAGTTGCAGTACACACGGGACACGTCTCTTCCTTTCCACATCTGGGTCATCCCTTGTACTAACTGACAGTGATACAGTCATCTTCGCCCCAGCCCTCATGTCCTCCCCTCGCTCCCCCAATATGCATGCTCACCTGCGAGGCTAGCGCTTGCACAGGCAGCCCCAAGCTCGCACCAGAGAGGGCAAGGAGTGTATGTGTGGGTCCAGTTGCACGAGTGGGCTGTCTCAGGGTATGATGTGTCGCGGGACGCCGTCCACCTGCGTGGTGCCCCAAATGGTGACCCGGCCTGCATGGACTATGCATCACAGTCTTCGCCTTCCGGATCCGCCACCTGCGACACCCAGTGGCTGTGGCTGCCCTTGCGGCCAGGCCGCGTCCGTCTGTGGCTGATGGCCCACACATTAACTCTTTGGCCTCTCTGGGGAGGGCTCGGGGGTGGTGGCGCACGCGCTTGCACTTAGTCTCAATGGCATGTGGCGTGGTTGGTATGATGGGCAATGGATGGGATGGTGCGAGCCACCTCCCGTGACGTCAGTGCTGCTCGTGCTGTGGTGCGTCCCCCTACACTTCCATGTGACTTGTGCCATGCTAGACGTTGAGGTTCTATTGCCTGCGTGATATGACCAGGAGTAGCGCGAGGAGACCTCTCACACACCATGCTCCACTGCCATCCCGTGCCCTGTATCGCCTGTGCGGATTGACTATGTTGGGGTTACACCTGGTCGACTGGGGCTGTGTGTGCCTTGTCAGGGGCATGGCGGGCGCACAACAGGATCCAGCTTGTCCACAGAGGGTGGGCTGAGGTGCGCCTGGTACCGCTTTGTACGTGTGCCCGGCTGCTGTGCACACACGTGTTCACTCCCCCGACAGGTGTCCTCTCACAATGCCCAGGGAAGCGGTGGTGTACTGTTCATGACCCCTCCCAACACGGCGTGCTCCAACTTGGCATGTGCGCATCTACCCGTCGCACCCACCCACCTGAGCACTGCGTCCATACGACTTCACACGACACATGTGTGTCTTCCACAGTAGTGCTACTCATTTGCGTTGACATCCAATACCAGTGGACTACATGGTCATGTCACGACTGCCGTGTACTTCACATACTCTCATCCTCTCTCATTCGTACTTGTGAAATGAGTCAGCGGAGACAGTTTTGGTTTCAAACATTATATTGAGTCTTCTGTCCTCTGTGATGCAGTATAGTGGACACTACTGGCAGCGGGATACATGTTGAGGATATACTGAGCATGATTGCAAATGGGATAGGGTGTGGGGTTACATGTGATTGGCTGTTGCATGTGGGATGTGGGCTTCAGAGTGACATCTGCTTGGCCAAGGCTGTGCTAATGTACATTTACGTATAGCTGCGGAGCTGCGGACTTTGACACAGATGGAATACATGTAGCCTACCAGACCGCTTGGCATCATGGGCACAGTCCATCTCAGTTCCATGTGACAGGTTTGCTGCGGTTGTTCCTCATGCACACGTGCATGTGAGATGACATCAGGGCATGTGCTTGCGTGCATGCAGCGGCGTGCCACTTGTTGTTGCACTGTGGTGGTTACTGGACATGTCACAGTCACTGGGGTCGTGTTGTTGTTGTATGCACTTGTCGTCCATGCAAAGGTCCTGGTATGGGATTCCCGGGCGGGGGTGGGAGGGGTGCAGCACCCACAGACTCCAGGCGACCTATTCATGTCCACTGAGCGGTGTGTGTGTCCATGGGCGCTGGATCCATGTCGTGTCCTGGTTGTTCGTGCAGTTCCGTCCATGTGGGTGCGATACACAGAGCCCATGCCACTGCCTCCCACGATGCATGCGGTGTTCCTGGATGTGATGGGGAACAGTGTGCATGTCCCGGTCATATCCGATGTCATGGCGATGTCGTTGATGGTGTGGTTACAGTTGCCGGTCGTTTGGTATGGCTGTTGTGGTGGTGACTGGCCAGTCCGTGCGGAAGCTAAGCATGGGTGCGGGGTTGGACATCATAGGTCACTCGGGGAACCTGCGTTGTGGTCCGACGTATTTACAGGTTGTCAGGTATGCGATGCCGTCCAGCAGGGCTTCCATGTCATTGGTGGTGTACATGTTTGCCAGCCAATGAAGCGGATGGTGGCTGTCAAGGTGTTGTTCATAGGTTGTCCCTTGGAGGACCATGATGGGGCATGCTGGGTGACATTCGATGTAGCTGTTATCGATGATCCGTCGTGTGGAGGCACAGTGGTCCCATTTCAGTGCGGGTGCGATGTTGGCCACATACGCCATGCCCCCATAGGCAGAGCAGGCCCTGTCGTGTGCGTCCAGAGGGAGGAGTAGTGGTAGCAGGTCCGCCTTCAGACATGCCGGGTTGGAGAGGCATATCTCGACGGGATGCTGGTAGGGACACCTCCGACAGTAGAAGACGGGCATGACGCAGCTGAACAATGTGATGCGGTAAGTCAGTCGGTAACTTACGTTCAGCAGGGACAGGAGATCGCATCCCAATGTATGGCACAGGTTGGTTTTGTACAGCTTGAGCTGTTCGGCGTAGTTGGGTAGGTGTGTTGCGGTTGCCATTTCGCAGCGGTTCGTTGAGGTGGCGTGCTCCGGCTGTGTGTGCAGTCTGCAATGTGCACGCTCCGGGGTTGCTGTGAGCTCTGTGTAGTCGTAGGGAGACAGGACTTGTGTTCTGTTGGCTTGTTTGGAGGACACGGGCCCTCTTCCCACATGCTTCTCAGACAGTTCAAGGTCAGTGCTGTGTGACTCCTTCCAATTAACTTGCATGTGGCCGACATGGGGGAGTGTTTTCTTCTTTCTTCCCCGTCCGTTGTGTGCTTCTGTGATATGCGCTATCTGCCCTGTGGTCGGTCTCCTCGGCATGCCTGTGTTGGTCTATTCTTGGACAATGGCTGTATTCACCGGCTTCTGTCGTAGGGCTGTGGTTTCGGAGTTGGAATGGAAGGTCATTCAGTGCTGTCTGCTCTCCCTTGTGTGGGCGGCAGGCTGCCTTTCCGCTCTGCGTTGGGCCTTGTGTGTGAATGTTATTCTTTGGCCACCTGTTGTCGGTCCCCGGGCTCTTTGGTGTTCCGTTTTATATGTCTTGTTCATATGTGCAGGGTGGTATGGGTGTTTCTGTGTGGTACTGGCGTTCCTCTTCCCGAAGGGGCCCTGCTTCTCCTAGTTGGTGTTGCCGCCGCTGTGTGCTACGCCATGTTTGTTACACTGGGGTGTGTCCTGCTGTTGCGTGTCTTCACTGATATGTGTGCGTCGGTTGTGTGGCGTTGGGTGTTGTCCGTGAATTGGGCGTTGAGGACATGTCTGTGGCCGGCCTGTCACGTGTCATGTGCGTTCGGGGTGGGGCTGATGTGTGTGCTGCTTGGTTGTGTCCCTGTGTCTGTGTGCGACGCATGCATGGCGCTGCGGTTGGCCTCTGCGTTGTGCGCATGTGTGGCGGCGTCATCGGCGCTTTGGGGCCGTGACGGGGTGGTTGGTTCCTAGTCCCAGGTGGTGTGTACACATGTGTTCTGCGATGTTACGATTTGGCCTGTGTGTCATATGTGGATGCGATGGTGGATGTGTAGTGTACACGCGCTGGTGGGGGTTGTCCGCTTTTTCCGCCCTTGCACTGTGTGCGCTGTTTGCGTGCACTTGTTGTGTGTGTGCCTACCTGCGTCTCCGCGGTACGTTGCGTCCTTGGTGGTGCATCAGCAGGAGCATGGGGAGTGCCTGCAGTGCTGGATTCATGCTCGGGGAGCCGCTTCTTCGTTGTCCGTGCTCGGCGTCCGTGTTACCGCTTCGGTTTGTCGTACGGTATCTCTTGGCCGTGGGAGCCGTTTGTTTGCGGCATCGTAATTTATGCGCCGGGCGGGACGTGTTTCGTCGGACGGTGTGTGTCAGTTAGCTGCGCCGCTACATGTACGGGCGCACTTTGATGGCGGACGGTGTTGCTGGCTTGCCGGCGGTGTTTGGCCTACTTTTCGCATCGTAATTGGGCGGGCGTGTGGACTGCTGCGTGCCGGCGGTAACTGGTGGTTTTTGCATCCGCCAGCACGGCGGTTGTGCTTCCGCCCGCCATCGTAATGGGCCCCTAAATTACTTCCCACCCTATTCCCCTATAAACGCACAACCCACTACACATAAAAAATAACACAATTAATTAAATTATCAATGAATCAACTAATAAAAATTAATTACCAATTAATAATTAAATAACAATAAATTAATAATCAATACCAATTAATAAAAATGAAAATTTACTTAATTATAATAAATTACTTCCCACCCTATTCCCCTATAAACCCACAACCCACTACACATAAAAAATAACACATTTAATTATCAATGAATCAATTAATAAAAATTAATTACCAAGTAATAATTAATTAACAATAAATTAATTTACAATAACAATTAATAAAACATAATATTAAATTAATTATAAATAATATAATTATAAAATAATCAATTAATAAAAATTAATTAACAATTAATAATTAATTAACAATAAATGTATTAACAATTACAATAATTAAGAAATAATAATTAATTAATTATAATTAATATATTTATAAAATAATCAATTAATAAAAATTAATTGCCAATTAATAATTAATTAACAATAAATTAATAATCAATAAAGATAAATAAAATTATTAATTAATTAATTACAATTAAATTACTTCCCACCCTGTTCCCCTGTTCCCCTATAAACCCACAACCCGCTCTAATACTAAAACGCAAAATTTACTTTAAACATTTTTTACTAATTTCTAAACATTTAATACATATATTTAAAAATAATTAAAAAACATTACAAAAAATGTTAAACACATACATATAAAATACATACTAAAATACATAACACTCATATAAATATCGATATTATTAACAACGTTATTTTTGCTAACGATATTACTTACTTCGATATTACTTACTTCGATATAAAAAAAACCGATATTACTTACCTTAAGGTCGATATTCTGGTCACCGATATTCTTGACTTCGATATTCTGTCCCTACGATATTTAAAACTCGATATTAGTGTAGGTCGATAATAAAAAATCGATATTATGTCTGCATACCATGGGGTGGGGAGGGTGGGCCATGCTGTTTGGGAGGGAGGCCAGGGTGCATGAGCTGACTACCTACCTGTGAGGTGAAGCTGGGTGAGGGAATGCTCGCCTTGTGATCCACTCATATTGAAAGCGTGCATTCCACATGAGTTTGATGTGGGCTGGCGATTGAGGCTCACTTGCTACAACAGTACATTGCAGTGTGTTGGGAGACATTTGTTAGTACTTACCAGCCTCCACTCCCCCTCGATCCCTGTGAGACTTTCCGGCTGCAATGTGGCAGGCACCTTCTCCTCACATTCGGTGTAGGTTAGTGGTGGAATGGGAGGGCCGCCACCAGTTCTCTGGGCCACCGCGTGATTCCTCTGTGCCCGATGCTTGACCCAGCCCTTGAGGTCGCCCCACCGCTTCCTGATGTCATGCACAGTGTGTAGGGTGGTCCCTACAGCATTGACTTTGCTGTGGGTCCGTGCACACATCTGAGTCTTGCGTGCAAGTAGGGTGTGTTGGACAAGGCGCCCAGACAAATGTGGTTCTACCTTGATTGTCTCGTCTACCGTCACTCTCAACTCTGAGTCGGTGGATTTGGGCATTGTCTTGGGGGCATGGTGTAATTGAATGAGGAGTGCATGGTGCAAGGTAGTGGTGGAGATATGTGGAGTGTGTGAGGTGTGTCCTGTCTCTCTGTCTCGGCTTGTGGTGTGCAAAGGATGCTAGTCCAGGGAGGGCTTGGTTTTATACTGTGGTATGTGGGTGTGTCCACATGAGTGATGACCTCCAGATGTCTCTTCCAAGCTGCGCATGGCTTTCCTTACCATGAGCAAGTTGGGGTGTATCAGTGTGGCGTGTGTGTTGTGATTGAGGGCAGCAGGGAGTACAGGCACACTTCAGGCATTGTTGTGAAGTTGGTTCCGTCCGCCATTCATTATGCCTATGTGCGTGCGCGGCAGTCAGACGCAGTGCTCGGTCCGCCAGCTCCGCATTCTCATCGTAATTAGGCGTCCGGTCATGTACCGCGGCAGGAGCGGCCTTTTCAGGCTGTTGACCAGCTTTCCCCGTCCGCCGCGGTCGGATTTGCAGTTTTTCCGACAGTCGTGGACGGTCTTTTGTGGCATCCGTCCACCGCGGTGTGATTTTGCGTACATTGCATCGTAATTTGGCCGACGGAAATGCCGCGGGTCATGCGGGAGGTATTTTTACGACACCATGGGGTACGGAAGGCTTTTCCGTCCGGCATCGTAATGGGCCCCTTAATGTAGATTTTTGGAGGTGCCTCCAAATGCATTGGTTAAAGTGATAGTAGCAACCTTGAATTGCTGTGTGAGGGTAGCTTTTTAGTATTGCTTGTATCATTGACTGCTCAAAGTCTACTATTATTTTTTGGGGAAAATAATTGTTAGTTTCTTGCTTTACTTTGCTTAAAAGTTCAACATAGGTTGCTGTTTGCTTGTTTGGCATTAGAGCATATATGAAGGGGATGTTTGTATGCTGAAATAGTCCATGTATTGTATAAAGCTGGTAAAATGGTTTGGGACATATTTTAAAAGTCCCATCCATCATCCATGGCTCACAATTTTGTAATTTTTGTAAATTTGTGGGAGTCCCAAACATTATTATTCTTTTTCAGCTGATTTATTGTCATAGAGAAGAAATTGTTCTTCAGTATGTGTAATTGTGAGTTCAGGTGGTATTTCTACTTCAGCAAAGGTTTTGGGGATAGGTTTGGTGGTAGCGGTAGCTTTTTTAGTTCTAGCTATAGTTCTTTTTAATGAGGATATTGAGGGCAATTGGCCAGTTGCATGCTCAGGAACTCTGGGAAGCATTTGTTTAAGGATTTCTGTTGTGGGCTTTTGAGATGCAGTACTAAGGGGTCATTACGATGGTGGGCGGACAAAGTCCGCCCGCCATCGCATTATACAAAGGGACCGCCCACCATAGGTGCGGCGGTCCCGCTATACACATTAGAATGCGCCCGCCACACTGGCGGGCGCATCCCGTATTCTTACATTGCGGCGGGCGGTGCTGCAAGCAGCACCCGCCGCAATGTAAAAATACATGTTGTGCATTTGCATGTACAACGTGACAGGCACCGTGCGGTGCCTGCCACCTTGTACATGCAAATGCAGGGGGGTACCATAGGTACCCCCCACGTGCAGCCCCCCACCGCCCGGGGGCCCGCAACGGGCCCCCGAAGGCATTCTCCACCTGTCTTTTTGCGGCGAGATCTCCACCACAAAAGACAGGCATCGTAATGCCCACGGCGGTGCCTGCACGGCACCGCCCACATTGCCCCATTGTACCGTGTCCCGCAAGGCGGGTGGAAAAGGATCGCCTTGCGGGACCAAGGCGGACGGTCTTTCCATTCCCATTCCCACCGCCATCCTAATTTGGCAGTGGGAATATTCAGGTTGATGGCGGGCTGATCGCCACCGCCGGGCCGGCGGTCCTCACCGCCGGCCCGGCGGTGGCGATCCGCCCGCCATCATAATGACTCCTAAGTTCTTTTATATTTTCAGTAGCATTTCTAACTTCAATTTCAGCTATGCTAGGGGGTGGTTATGCTCTCTAACATATAATAAAGTTGTTTCCTTTGTAGCAGCCCTTCCATAACATTTGTTAGAATAATATTTTCTACATTTCCAGTTGACTTTGTCCCCTGTTTGCTTTTCTTGGGTGTACACATACCCCATATAACATAATAATAATTTTCTTTTTTGGGAAGTAGTGAATTGGGCCCCTTCTGTCATGGTGGTGCTTCAAATGCTAAGAGAAATGTATATAAAAATTAATAAAATATTTACTGTTATGTTTTATTTTCTGAAAGTGAACATTGTCAATTTTATACTTACAATGTTGAATTTGAAGACTTTTTTTAATGTTGATTGTTTTTATCTGCTGTTTGGCTTTGGTTTTTCTGTACAGATTTCTGTTAAAAAAAGAGTAATATTAATTAATCTGTTTTTTTGCGTTTTTAGCTGGGGGGGGGAGTTGTGGTTAGGTAGTTCTTCTGTTTGGTATTTAAAAAAATTGTTTCAGTTAATTTCAGAGTAATATTTGCCTTATTTGTAAATTGACTTTTCACACTGTTCTGATGTTGTTTGAGGTTGTTCAGAATTATCTGTAGAGGAGATATAATTTAAAAAAGTACATATAAATGATTTTGTTCATTCAAAATTTTTTGGACAGCATTTTTAGTAGCAGTTGTTTTAAAATGCTTTTTAACTTACTTTGTGGAGATGTAAGCCGAGTTTTCTGTAATGCAGTTCAGTGTTGGGTCAGCAATCCGGCAGAGTTTCTCCTTATTGTTTCTTTTTTGGTTGAATTTCTGTGTGTTTATATAGTGTGTTAATAATTATTGTTGCAATCTTATTGGGTTATTTTAATTGTATGTGTATTAATTGGTTGTTAGCTGTTAGTTTTAATTAATTTGTCAGTTGTTTTCTATATATGGAAAACGCTCATTAAGTTTCAGTTAGTTTTTTAAATTAAAAAAATGGTGCACTATATTATTTGATATTTATAACTTTTTAAATGTTAAAGAGTTATATTTTATTTTTAATATTATGTTTGCAGTAGTAAATAATATTTGTGTATATATAAATGTTGAAGAAATTGTTTTGATATTTTTTTTAAATATGTGTTAAGTGATTTATAATGTTTGTTAAGTGTGTTATTGCTATTTTTATATTTTGGGTGGTATGTATTGAGTTATTATAAATTATTTAACTTGTCGATATATTTTTTTTACGATAATTTTGTTGTCTATATTTTTGTTATCGATATTTTTGTTATTTTGTATGTTTAACCCCTTCCATGCGCGGCCGATTTTCGCCCTGTGCGAGGCGTTTCATTAAGCGGACGGGTTCATGACGAGCTCAGCTCGTCATGCGCACACGAGCACTGCGCAGCATGACGAGCTGAGCTCGTCATGAGCATGGAAGGGGTTAATTAATGTGTGCGATATTTTTTTATCTCAATATTTTTGAGTTCGATAATGTTAAAAACGATATAAATGTTTTACGATATTTTGTAGTCGATATTTGTGTGTTTTTTTAATTAAGTATAGGAAGTCGATATTAGTGTAATCGATATTTTTGTCACAATATTTTGGTTGGTCGATATTGTGTCTGTCGATATTATGTAAGTGATCCAATAGTTTAGTCAGTTCATCAGCCTGAAAAGTTTATTGTTATTGTTTAAGAAGTAATATTAATAAGTGCTATTAATATATTTACATTATTTCAATATTTAATACACATTTAATGTCAATGTTCTGTAAAATGTAATTTTATTATTTCCAGGTTAATAATAAATATTTTAAATTAATTTACATTTATATGATACATTAATGTAAAAAAACATGTAGTAACTTTATGGTTGTAAATACAATTGTAGTAGGCGTCACTCTTTTATTGGAACGCATGGAGACACGTAGGTCCACACTTAGGTGCAAATATCCACTCGGAAATGGTGAATAGCAGAAAAAGTATACTTACACCTAAGTGTAATAGTAAATATACATGAGTTCATAAACACATCATATACACATTTATATTTGCCTTTGTGAATCAGGCCCTCATTCTGTAATTTTCTAATAAAAATGGGTTAAAATGTTTGACCGATATCATCAGGCTTTTTCACTAATCACCCAAAAATTCTTACTGAAGATTTTATTAACTTCATATTGTGTATTATGGCCCCTTGTCTGCCACACTTACAAATGGACCGTTTTTTTATCTTCTTCAAGGCCTGTTGATGAATGGTATTTTGATTTTCCAGTTCACTCTTATGTTTCGATCTTTTTTTTATTAAACCTAGCTCATGAATGTTTTCTGAGGGATGATAGACTAGCTCTTGATGTATATAGTTATTTTCCTTGAAAATGATGAATGGCCCTGTATTCTGATTTCTTTCTACGCACAGCCTGAGAAGTAAAACCTCCCCATACAAAAACTTAGACAGCATCCCATACACCCTTAGACTACAGAATCTATCATTTGCTTTGAGGGTTTTCAATACCTCCAAGCAGATGGGATCAACCAACAATAAAAAGTAAGATCTCCATCAGAGGCCCATCTCCATTTATTTTCACCTGCGCCTACATGATTTAACAAATAATAAGGGGAAAATAAGTGAAGGCAAAAATCCACAATCCTTCCTTATTAGACAAAAAAATAATCTATCCTTGCCTATTGTATTTCTTGCTTACTTAGATTTAGGGGCCTATTACGATGGCGGTCGGATGACCGCCGCCTGGCTGGCGGTGGCAACCGCCGGACCTGCGGCGGACATCCGCCCGCGATCGCAAGCCAGAAACCGCCGTTCAGATTAGGATGGCAGTGGTGACCGTGGCAGTGGGAAATTCCGACCGCCGCTTTTCCGCCGGTTGCCATCCGCACTCCTGCCTGGCGGACGGTGCAGGACCGGGATAATGGTGGCGGTGCAGAGCAGGCTCCGCCGGAAGGATTATGATGCCGGTGGTAGCCAGCCTTTCCTCAGCGGGCAGACCGCCATGGAAAGGCATGCGGTGATTGTCTTCCGGGGGCCCGTTGCGGGCCCCCAATGTTTTGTGTGGGGTTTGGGTGCACTGGGGGTGTACCCATGGTCCCCCCTACATTTCCCTGTACCAGGTGGCAGGCACTGTGTAGTGCCTGCCACGCAGTGCAGGGAAATGCAGGACATGCTCCTTTTGACATCGCTGCGGTGCTGCGTGCATCAGCAACCGCCGCAATGTTAAAGCCCGCGATCCGACCGCAGCGGTCGGATTTCGAGCAAGGAACATCGTAATACGACCGGCGGTTATGTCGCGGGCCTTGCAGGCGGTCTTCTCCCGTTACCATGGCAGTCAGGGAGGTTTTCCGACCGCCATCGTAATAGGCCCCTTCTTAGGGGCCTATTACGAAAACCTCCCCGATGCACGCAGCACCGCAGCGATGTCAAAAGGAGCATGTCCTGCATTTCCCTGCACTGCGTGGCAGGCACTGCACAGTGCCTGCCACCTGGTACAGGGAAATGTAGGGGGGGACCATGGGTACCCCCCCAGTGCACCCACACCCCCCACAAAACATTGGGGCCCCCGGAAGACAATCACTGCATGCCTTTCCATGGCGGTCTGACCGCTGAGGAAAGGCTGGCTACCGCCAGCATCATAATCCTTCCGGCGGAGCCTGCTCTGCACCGCCACCATTATCCCGGTCCTGCTCTGTCTGCCAGGCAGGAGTGCGGATAGCAACCGGCGGAAAAGCGGCGGTCGGAATTTCCCACCGCCGCAGTCACCACCGCCATCCTATTCTGACCGGCGGTTTCTGGCTTGCGATCGTGGGCAGATGTCCGCTGCAGGTCCGGCGGTTGCCACCGCTGTCGTAATAGGCCCCTTAGTTAGGTTAATTTGAGTACTGTTGCAGCCAAATGTCAGTAAGGTTATAACTCTGTTGGATTGACGAAGTGTCACACTCATTTTTGTGCCTCTTTTACTAAAATATATTTTTAGTTCTTTTCATTATATCTCTCTTCTGCTGTTAGTGCAACATTATAATCTCCTTAATTTTAAGATGCAGAATTCAGTTAATTCCAACAATAATTCATCCAATGGTTGTGGCTAATAGGTAACAGGAACATAATCATGCGTAATCCTGACCTTAAATTTAGATATGCAGCCACCTTCTTTACCATAATACCCCATCCTTTCCCAATAATACAGGAAGCCTCCTGAACTACAGTTGGAGCATTTGAATGGTAAACATACTACACACACTCACACATGTTAATCAGTTTGCTTCCCACTCCCACTAGGTGTGTTTCATGCATCATGTAAGTAGCAGCATTTGAGTCTTAAACAATGTCATGCAATTTGAACATTTGCATTATTTCTGTAGACCATTTACGTTGACCGAGATTGTTTCAGTACCCATTTTGATACACTTTCTATATAAACATGATCCTCATAAATTCAATCTTTTTGTATCAACACTTTATTTCAAAGACCCACCCCCAGTCGAAGGCCACCAAATCGTTAGTTCCAGTTACACAGTAGCGTACCTGAGCTGTGTTTATGCACCTAGAATCCACTTCATGGGAAGATGGTTTATTAGACTGTTTCCAGGCCATAAATTTGAAATCCTTTTACTGCATAATTAATCACCATATTTAACAATGTTAGAATATTTATTGTGGATACAATCAAAATAATTCATAATCAGCTAGAGGATTATCAGTCCTGGCCTGCTTAGCCTGTTCAAAGGCAAGTTTCTAAATACAGTAGTCTTGGAAATATGCCAGTATTGTTCAGGAGGGGTGCCCTTTTTAGGTTCCTGAGCAAGAACTGGGTGGGCTCTTGTAATAGTAAAATCTCTGAAGGAGCCTGTTGAATCCAGAAGTATAGTCTCTATATTCAGTTTCAGAAGGAATATATTTACAAAATTGTTTCCTGCAATGCCTTCTGGAACCTCCAAAAAGTCAAGGCTTGAACCCCCCACAACAATATTCCAAGTCTTGGTTTTTCAGGTGGAATTTCCTATTTATTGCATCCATGTAATTTTTTCTTTTTTGACAGCATCCTTCCAGTGCTGATATCTTGGTTTCCATGTCATTTGCTCTTTTTTAATGTCTTTATTTCAAATTTTCTGAATTAAATAATGAGGAATCGTGTGTCACATCATCAGTGACTTCATACATCTATCAGTCATTCATGATACACAGTGTGTATAATTCACACTCCTCCAGATCTTGGTCTTCTACACATTATCATTGTTTTTACTCATATTTATGGAGTGTTCCCGCATTGCTTCCTCCAGAACTCCAGTCTCATGTTTTTCAGGATACTGCATGTCGCTGTTCGGCTATATAACTCATTACACATTTCATCCCTTCAGATGCCACAACCCTTCCCCCACACACATCGCCTCTTTATTTTCCCTATTGAGAGACGTCCTCCAACGGCTCTGTTGTTGTGTTCATCATTTCTGCCCAGTCCAATAGATCCTCTTCCACTTTCTCATCCCTCCTCGCCTACTTCTTTCGTAACTCTTCAGCTATGGACCATTCCAACAAATCGTTTTCCCATAGATGTTTGTAGGACTCAGAGGGGACATCCAGTATGTCGCTATGTGGCATTTTGCAAGTAGAAGGCCCAGCACAGCAAATCAGCACTGCATCTTACGTATATTGGGTTTGGATTTAATCCCTAGTAGACAGTATCTGATTGTCACCTCTATTTTTACACCTGTGGTCCGTCAAACTGATGACACCACTTCTCCCCAATATTCAGATACCATTCTGCAAGTCTTGGCCATGTGCACAAATGTAGCCCCTTGCTCTCCCCACTTTGTGCAGGTAGGAAGTCTATCTGATATCTCTTATGTCGAATGGAAGAGATAATATATGTGGGGTGAGTCAGTTTAAATGTGGCGTTGATAGCAATTTTTACACTTCTGGATAGGTTTTCTCCCATTCTGTATCTGTTAGTGGCTGTTGTAAGTCATTGCTCCTAGACTGTTCTTAAACTCTGGTGGGTAGGTGGTTACTTATCCCCTTTTAACGCCTTATATATGTATGAGACTAGCCTGCAACTTTGTTCCATTTCCAGCACCCCATCAAGATTTCTGAGGTTTAAGGCATAGTCAGGAATTCTGGCCAGATCTCCTGCTCTGTCATAGTTAGTTTACCGAATGAGAGTAATTGACCAGGACCGAATACCCATTACTCTCTCGCCTCCATGAAAGTCATTAGTCTCTCCATAAGGAAATAGATCCCCTAGTGTTTGGCAATGTCCCTCCCACCATCTTGTCATAGATATTGCCCGGCTTCTATGTTGGAATGGTTATAGCCACCAGATCTGAAGTGATCTACTGAATGGGGGCCATCTCTCTATTTTTTTTACTGCTATTTCCTATGCTGTTTCCCTCTTGTGTACCTCATGGGGCCTATCGCCCTGCAAGTAGCCACCCTTCATCTGGCAGATTGATGATGTATCCTCTCCCACCCGTTCCCCAAGCAGCTTTTTATCCCATTTCTCTCCTTCTGTTCACCATCGTGCTGCATGTTAAAGTTTTGCTGCTCTATAATATAACTCTAGGTGTGAGAGGCTAACTCCCCGTTGTGACCTATCCGACTTCAGAGTATCTAGGTGCTCAACTTCTCTTTCTGGTCTATGCTAATGGTGCCAAAATGCCATCTAATTCCTTGAAAGTGTATTTCGGAATTGGGAACATAGTATTTTGAAGTATATATGAACATTTGGGAAGAAGTAGCATTTTTGCAACTGTTGCTCCCCTCATTCTGGAAAGCGGCAATGTGTTCCAGATTCAAGCTGACTCTCTCAAGCCCCAGAGCACACTCCCAAAATTGTAGGCATATTCATGATCTGCTGAATATGCCACCTGGATACCCAGATAAGAAAATGTGTCTGTCTCCCAATGCAAACAAACCCATTGTCAGGTTTTCCTGCCAGGTCAGTTAGGGGATAGAGGACTGTCTTGTTTCTATTAATGGACAGTCCAACGGCCCCTGCAAAATTGTTTAAATCAATATCAGTATGTAGGTGTCTCTTTTAGAGAATCTTTCAATTTTTTGGGCAGTTGTTTGTAATTTCTATCACTACTCTCCCTGTAGCTCCTTACTTAAGGCCAAAGTTCATTAAAGCTGTGAAGATCTGCCATAGGATCACTAAATATCTGCGTATTGTTTATTTGCTTTTTAGTTTTTCCTCTATGTTGTCTTGACCTTTCCCAATTTTTATGGCAATCTTCCTGATTGATTTCTATCAGCAAATAGGGAAAGCTGTCTGAGTCAGTCAGCTTCTAAGATGGGTTTCTGAAAATCTTTAGTCATATTTTCACTATCTAATTCTGAATTGGAAGATAGTTGTGCTGGATGGCATGACAGATGATCCCAATTATCCAGCATCCTCTGAGTTCATTTCATTCAGTGGTCCAATTTGGCTTTCTTCCAGTATCACTGGTAAGTGAAAGGTTTTGCTGGATTCATTTTGGAGTGTGGTGATCTTCATTGGCTGTCCACTAAAGTTTGCCTCCGTTCATCATGAGGTATCTGACCAGCTATTTAGCCTTCTTTTGGGGCAAAAATATGTCTGGAATGTCTCAGATGAAGGATACAGAGGCTCCACCATTGCAGATTTATCACAATGGTTCTGCGGAGGACAGAAAGTCTGTCCGCCATGGTTCCGCAAGGCGGTCCTCTTCCAGCCACCTTGTGGAACCTGGAACCAGGGCAACATTGCGGCGGTGCCGTGCAGGCACCACCGTAGGGATTACTGTATCCCTTTCCGCCTGTCTTTTTGCGGCGGATATCCTGCCGCAAAAAGACAGGCGGAGACTTGCTTTGGGGGCCCGTTGCGGGCCCCTCTGTTTGTGGGGGTGCACTGTGGGGGTACCCATGGTACCCCCTGCAGTTCCATGCACCAAGTGGCAGACACCGCGTGGTGCCTGCCAAGTGGTGCAGGGAAATGCGGTGCATGCACCTTTATCATTGCGGATGGTGCTGCAGCCAGCAGCACCGCCCGCAATGATAAAGGCCCAGGATGCGCCCGCCACAGTGGCGGGCACATCCTAATTCACTCAGCGGGACCGCCGCCTTACCGGCGGGCGGTCCCAGAACCGCAACGATGGCGGGCGGTCCGCCCGCCATCGTAATGAGTCCCTATGATGGCTTCTTAAGTTGAGCGTTACTCATATAAATGTGTTTGATCATGTGATTGCTTGTCTTGAATCTGTGAGAATAATCCAGGAGTAATATTCTTTTGATCCGGTGGTTTCGTAAATAGATTTTGGATACAGATGATTCTATTTCCTGTGAGACAAAATTTGATAAAGCTATCCATTCTAACTCATTACAATTAATTAAAAACCAAATCACATTATAATTGATCATGTGAGAGAACAAAAGTTTCCACATAATTAAAAAAATTATTATAATGAAACACAGAGTCAATTTGCTAAAAGAGCAAGCTCACCACAAATGAGTCATTAATCTTTCAGTAACCTAGGCCTCTCGCAGTTACTGATACCAAACCTACTGGTAACTGCAGATGCCTGGATATACTGGGGAATTGCAAATGGAACCTTGGGTCTCTCAAAAATGAGAAATTCATGTAGAGCCTGAAAACACAGATTCAACCCCTCTGGTAATTCCTCATTTCCCTCAGATTTTCACACAGTGGTTTTGGATCCTTTCAGCAGCGAAATCTCTGAGTGAAAATAAGGGATCTGCAGTGTTACCCCTCAGAATTAGGAGGCCACTTGGAATGAGGATCTAAATAGCAAAAAGGTGCTATTAAAGTTGGATTTAGGAATAACTGGAGGCGAAACTTGGCCAAGATTAAAACTGGCAATTGCTCATCACTCCATTGGAACAATAGGGCCGATGCACGCTGGAATAAATTTATAGACACACTGCCTGAATATTCATGTCTTTTAACCCCACTGTCACTGAATGAGTGGGAGCAGTGCAGACCAGAATGTGCGGCTTCCACTTGGGCTATAATTTAGTACCAGCTGCTCAAGCTGATTTGAGGGAATCTCTGGAGGACCCTGGGATGTTTTACATCAATTCTAGCTCCCAGTGACAGCTGGGGGACTCTCCCTGCCTCCCTCGGTTTCTACTGCCAGAGAATAACAGATAAGCTATAAACTGCATGGACTGGTGAGTCCAGAGACAGCTTGAACTCTCATTTTGTGACAGTAGTAATGACACAAGAGAGTTGCTGCTTAGAGAGTCCCCCCAAACATGTCCCCCTAGTTGTACCTTCAGTAGGCACTCCAATCTTCAGCATGACCCTTTAAATGAGTTGCTGGGTAATGGTTTCACACCATATGGTGCCATGTTACCTCCAGTATCAGAAAAACGAAAAAACTCTGAACTATGGCTTGGATACGCAGCTGATAATACTGATGTTATGCTCATACCATATGTTTATTACCTGTTTGAACTTTGACTACTTTGATAATCTGTTTTAACTTTGAAGTTTTGATTACCAGCCTAATTTAACTTTTTGCCTTTGTAACTTAACTTTTACCTCAAGCCTGTAAAGTTGAATATAGCATGTTACTACGCATGCTTGCACATCGCGTTCCTTTACAACGCGGTCGTTACAATGACCGCGTTGTTTGAACGCAATACCTCTACAACGCAAGTCATTAGATCGACTTGCAGTAGGGACGCGCTGGACTTAGGAATAGTATAATTTACTATTCCAACTCCAGCCTGCGCAACAGTAGGGAAGGTGTTGGAATAGTAAATTATACTATTCCTTATGTTAGAGCGCCCCGTACAGCAAGTCGATCTAATGACTTGCGTTGTAGAGGCATCGCATTGTAACAACGCGGTCGTTGTAACGACCGCGTTGTAAAGGAACTGCGATGTGATGACTGCGTTGTAAACGCTGTCTCCCACAAAGCATTGTTTGGCAGTTTTAGAGCTGCCATTTTTGGTTCGACGTACTCAAGCCCTTTTAGGGGCGGGGCCTTTCTTCCCTCCTTGCCTATTTATTCTGAACTATGGCGCAGATGCGGCCCTGTTCAGCACCAGCCATGCTGATGGTTTATTGATTTCTCAGCAGGATAAGCTTTCTTTTAGCTCTTAAGTTACTAAAAGGCTTAGGGGCCGATTCCGATCTCGCTCGGAGGCGCACCTAATACCATTCGGTCGGGAAAAAAGCCAGGCGAATGCCTGTTTCCCGACCGATCCGCACATACATCCGAACGAGCAAGTACGATGCGCACAACTGCCCAAATTCCGACCCAGTCGTACTCACCGAATACAGGTCCTGTACTCCGACCGAGGCGGATCCGGAAACGCAGAATCGAGTCGCACGGAAGCTAAAATGCAGCCCCGTCCGGCCGGACAAGTACGATGCGCTTTCCGTACGCGCCGAACCCGTCGCTACGCACGGCACGTCAAAGCATCCGGGCGAGGCGCACATAAGCTCCGTTTCGCGCCACAAGACGATCCACGGCTATGAGACGAACCCGCCAGCGATGAGGACGAGGCGAAGCAAAGAGAAAGACGAACGAGACGAACCAACCATGAATCCCATCGTGCCGATCCTACCAATATTCTACATCTATTACCGGAACAGGCAAGGACGCGTACGGCGCAGAAGGTAAGTCAGACACCAACCACAAAAACAAACTACACGTACCCAACATATCACACACACAGAGGGATGCAGAAATACTTACACCAGCAACAGCAGCACCATAGGGGTGGGATGGCCATCACCAATGCCACACATACACATAGGGGCCTGTATGCCCACCACCACTACCACCCCTACTCAGGGGGAGCCAGATGCCTGTCACTACTACCACCTCTACCCATGGGGGGCTGGATGCCCACCACCACTACCACCCCTGCCCATGGGGGGCTGGATGCCGACCACCACTACCACCCCTACTCAGGGGGAGCCAGATGCCTGTCACTACTACCACCTCTACCCATGGGGGGCTGGATGCCCACCACCACTACCACCCCTACGCAGGGGGTGCCAGATGCCTGTCACTACTACCACCCCTACCCATGGGGGGCTGGATGCCTACCACCACTACCACCCCTACCCATGGTGGGCTGGATGCCTGTCACTACTACCACCCCTACCCATGGGGGCTGGATGCCCACCACCACTACCACCCCTACTCAGGGGTGCCAGATGCCTGTCACTACTACCACCTCTACCCATGGGGGCTGGATGCCCACCACCACTACCACCCCTACTCAGGGGGTGCCAGATGCCTGACACTACTACCACCCCTACCCATGGGGGGCTGGATGCCTACCACCACTACCACCCCTACCCATGGTGGGCTGGATGCCTACCACTACTACCACCCCTTCCCAGGGGGTGGTAGATGCCTGTCACTACTACCACCTCTACCCATGGGGGGCTGGATGCCTACCACCACTACCACCCCTACCCATGGTGGGCTGGATGCCTACCACTACTACCACCCCTTCCCAGGGGGTGGTAGATGCCTACCACTACTACCACCCCTACCCAGGGGGTGCCAGATGCCTGTCACTACTACCACCTCTACCCATGGGGGGCTGGATGCCTACCACCACTACCACCCCTACCCATGGGGGGCTGGATGCCTACCACCACTACCACCCCTACCCATGGTGGGCTAAATGCCTACCACTACTACCACCCATACCCATGGGGGGGCTGGATGCCTACCACTACTACCACCCCTACTCAGGGGGAGCCAGATGCCTGTCACTACTACCACTCCTACCCATGGGGGGCTGGATGCCTACCACTACTACCACCCGTACCCAGAGGGTGCTAGATGCCTACCACTACTACCACCCCTACCCAGGGGGTGCCAGATGCCTGTCACTACTACCACCTCTACCCATGGTGGGCTGGATGCCCACCACTACTACCACCCCTACTCAGGGGGTGCTAGATGCCTGTCACTACTACCACCTCTACCCATGGGAGGCTGGATGCCTACCACCACTACCACCCCTGCCCAGGGGGTGCTAGATGCCTACCACTACTACCACCCCTACCCAGGGGGTGCTAGATGCCTACCACTACTACCACCCCTGCCCAGGGGGTGCTAGATGCCTACCACTACTACCACCCCTACCCAGGGGGTGCTGGATGCCTACCACTACCACCACCCCAACCCATGGGGGGCTGGATGCCTACCACCAACACCACCCCCACTCATAGGATGGACAATGCATGACACAACCAGCACACTACAACCTAGGGAATGCAAGAAAAGACATCCCCCAACACCATGACAAGCGTGTGTAGACTGTGTCAAATGCCTACAACACTTAACATGACTATGAACACACAATGTGACCCCCTATCACATGTGTCACACATAAATGTGTGTGGCCTCCACAATGCAAGCAGACCATGACCACTGTGGCAATGGGGTCCAACCCCCATCATCACAGTGACCAAAAGGTAAGTGTGGGGTCCATAGCACATTTGTCCAAGCACATTTTGAACATTGTGACAATGGGGTCCAACCCCCATCATCACAGTGACCAAAAGGTAAGTGTTGACATTGAAAAAACTGCAACTGCCAAAATGCATGGATGATTCCTGGTCACAGAACAACAAACACATCAGTGGCAAAGTAGTGCTTGTGTCCCATAGCAACATAGATTGTGGGAGGCAAACAGTGCAGTGCAAATAAGACATACCTTTGGCCATGTGCAGACAAACATCACCCATGGGGGCTGACACTGTCAACATTCATCAATGACACAATGACAGAAGTGACCATCATAATGCAGACCCACATATTTGCACCAATGGGCACACAAATGGAGATATCCTGTGGAGACTGTAGATGTGAGCTGAACAAATACCATACCATGGCAGCAATGGGACACACAAACAATGATCATAGTGCTGACTGGTGACCTAGGAGTCCCAGGGACAGCAGGTCAAAGCCACCAAACAACATACAGCCAATGGCACACTAAAGATATGCCAATGCAGTGGTGCAGATGCACAAACACAAACAGGCAGCCCCACACTGCACATCAAACACAACAGGTGAGGGGGGTGCCAGTGTCCCCAGGCAACCACACAACACATGATGAGGCCTGAATACCAATTACACAGATGCGCATACAGTGCCACACAAAAGTAACTCATGGATCCAAATCCCCTATGTGGGCAATCAGGCATTGTTAGATGAGAGGGAGCACAAATCACACATGTCACACAAGCATGTAGGAACAGCAACTGACACAGCAGGACACAGACACACCACAGCACTACCCCCAGGGTCCCCACAATGTGGTGACCCTGGGCTGCATGACAATCCCATTGTGATGACAAAGCTAGATGTCGTTCACACTGTGAACCACAGTCATGTGTCCTGAGCAACAAACTACCATCACACCTACACAAGCACAAATCAATCAGCACGGCCAGTAAGCCAAGGCCAACATGGAGGCAGGGGTCTAGCCGGGCAACAACTCTCATCTGCACACACTCAACACCACACACCTCGACCTCCAACAATGTGCAGCAGTGAAGATCACATGCACTGGTGACATTGCACATGCACCCATGACAATCCCATTGGGGGTGGTGGTAACTAAGGTGCAGAAACACATCACACATGGCCACTCAACAAGACTCCTGAATGTCTGACACACTGCACACTACGCTGTACATGGACATGACGGCAATACCACACCAACCAATGGGATCCCAGCCACAGTCCCACACCAATGAAGAAGCCAAGGTCACCCACAAAGAACACACATAGACAACTACCAACATTGCAGCCCTGACCCTGAGGAGTGCCAGCAGTCACACACACAACGTGTCACAATCACTGAAAGCTAACACAAACTGGAAATTACATGACAGGTGTAAACAACAAGTGCCAAGGGGAATCCTGACTGTGTCCCATCTGCGTTAGCCCACAAACTCAGCCATGACAGCAAACACACCTATGGGTGACACCCTGATGACCAGTAATGTGCCATGCACCCACATCACAGAGAACCCAGGGAGAAGACTTGTGGGGAACGTAGGTCAACTCAGCAAGCATCACAAACAGGAACATCACTAGGGATCCCAGCATGCACAGCAAAATGGAAGTGAACACACACAGACATGCTCACACAACACACACCTTGGGCTCAGGCAATGTCACAGGATTACTCACTGCCATGAGTGGACTCCACTCCTGTGTGAGGAAAGCTGTGCCATATGTCGCCCCAGTAGGGCTCCATCATGTCAGCAGAACACTTGGTCACACAGTCAACAATTAGCACGAAATGAAGGCTCCCGTCATATCAGCCTGGTCATGGGAGTGTCAACGAAATCATTAGCACAGATCCAACACACATGTATAGCAAGTTGCACTGACAACACAGATGAGTCCTTCCCCATTGATGCCCTAACTTGCATGTCCAGTGGAGATGGACACACGGTCAGGAAGTAGACTAATTGAACAATGGCACGCACAATAGATGTGCAGGGGTGTAAGCCACAGATGTGATTATGCAAATGTAAGTAGGAAATCCCATTGCCAAATATTAAAAACATGACACCCTCATATGCTGCTAAGGATTACATGGATACACTACAGGATAGGACACATTACCCGTGGACCACATGGGTTCCTGAACACTAACACTTCATTTTCATGAGACCAAAAATCACCATCACTGCAGCAAGGGCACGGTTAGCATCATCAACATCATGTACATCAGAAGCAAAACCACTAGAGAACAGAAAGTAGCTTTATTCAGCATATGTGGGTTCTAAAGTTAAAGTCCAGAAGAAATAGAAACAAAGGCCAATGGCCAGTCCATTCTGAAAGTCAAAACAGGGTGACAGTGGCAGATGTCACCCTACGCATGCCTGCACTGCTACACACCAGGGACAATGCCCTCGGAGGGGCATACGGGGGGCAGGCCAGGCACCGCAGGGACAGGATCAGGGCTCACCAGAAGGAGGAAGTGAAGGGGTGGTGGGTGCTGGAGAGCCACTGACAACTGCAGTGGAGGTGTCTGACATGGTGTGTGCCGGCACAACTGGGGTGCATGAATCAGATGTTGTGGGTGCCGGCACGACTGCAGTGGGCCGTGCAGATGGAGTGGACAGGTTCCCCACTGCAGTGCCCAAGTCAGACCGGGTGGTAGTGGACTCCACTGCAGTGCCTACCTCCAGGGGAGGAGAATGGGGTTCAGGTAAGGTGGGCAGGACAGAGGGGAGGACAACGTCTCCACACCAGTGGCACAGACATGCGCAGCGGGGGTGTGGTGCCGGAAGAGCAAGTGGCAGGGGGAGAAGGCCGGATCCTTTTGGGGATGGTGTATCTGTGGGTGGGGGAACCTGGGGCAGGGTGTGGTGGGGGCACCTGTGGAGTGGGGGCCTGAGGGATGGAGGAAGGAGGAAGGAGACTTGGTGCTTGAGCTGCAGGACGGCGGCGGGGTCTTGCTCGTCCGGGTCCTGGGGGACTTGCGGATGGGGGCGTCAGTCGGTCTGTGCCTGGGGGAGGGTATCTGGGGGCGAGGGGCACTCTCCTCCGTGTGGGTGGGCTTCCTCTTCCCCTGAATGCTGGATCAGCTGGATCGGAGGGGAAGAGGCCGAGGTCACTGAGGAAGACCCGCTGTGTCTTTGGGGTTGCAGGTGAGGCAAGGGAAGGGGCCTTGGAGGGAGAGGTAACTGAGGACTGCACAGTGCTCATGGATGCATGTGTGCGTGCCTTGGCCCCATCCCCTGTGAGTGTGGTTTCAGTCCCCTGACTGTGCGTGCGTGTGTGGATTTTGGCGTGTGTGTCTGTGTGCTGCCTGTGTCTGTGCTGGTGTGTGCCTGTGCCGGTGTGTGTGTGCTTGGGACAGGTAAGGTGCTGGGGAGTGTGGATGGGGCAGAGGTAGGAGGGGTGAGGGACTGTTGGAGGAGGGACACTGCTGCCATCAGGGAGGAGTCCATGGACCTATTGCCCCTCTGTAGGGCAGACATGCCCGATGAGATGCCCTCCATGAACGACACCAGCTGAGTCAACAGAGTGGTGTGTGCATGGAGGACACTCAGCATCGCTGTCTGCCCTACATGGAGCTGGCGAAGGAGGGTCACAGACTCCTCACTCAGGGCAGCAGGGGACACAGGGGCAGGGGGTGCGGTGCCTGGCACGAAGGAGACACGCTCCCGAACTTGGGAGCCTCCACGGACTTTGGGAATGGGAGCCGATGGGAGGGCGGTGGTGGTGGTGGTGGTGGCGGGGACAGCAACACTAGCTGTGGTGTGGTGGCTGCTGACACCCACCTCCACAAGGGAGTCATCCTCCGAGCTGCTGTGGTCCTCAGCTGAGGTGGATGGTGCTGAGGACTCCTCAGTGTGGCTCCCCTCGCCCTCCGTGCCACTGGGTCCCTCCGACCACTCCTCGGCTGCTGACCCAGTCTGACTCTCCGGCTCCTCCTGGTCCGTGGAGCTGTCCCCTCCTGTGGCCGTGGATGTATCTGCAAACAATAGGGAAACAGACAGACATCAGACACCTGCACCGAACGCACACACCACAGTAAGTACAGCACATTACAGAGCAAGCCCTGGTATCCTTAGTTGAACATTGCAAAAAGTGCCCAAACAGAGTAGGGGAAGCCAATTGTCAGTCTGATGGTCAACCATGGCACTCACATCTCTCCTGGCCTTGCACCCATCTGTCTGGTGCCTGTCGGATGGCAATACCCCAATGTGGACACATGCACCACCTACACAGTAGTTGGACAGTGCAGAGAACACGGGGAAGCATGTGAACATGCACACATCACAACTCTTGCCACTGAGTCAGTACAGCTGTCCGGAGAAAGGGATGCCCAGAGTAAATCTTGAAATGCATGTGATGCATACCAGCGACAGACACCATGATGCACCCATGTCCTGATAGTCATTGCCACAATGGTGTGCATGTAGCACATGTCACTCCCCTGCGGGATCACTCATAGGAAGTTTCACGCCATGGCACAGGCATGCCTGCTAAGTCATACATCACTGTCTCCAGTCACATGGGCAGGGCAGCCAGACAACAACAGTCTGCACGGTCACTATAGTAGGTTATGGGGAATGCAAGTCCTGGAGCTGAACAAGTGCACATGTACATCCCCCACACACCACATCATCTGAACCCTTATCTGTCCACGTCATACCAATTGGACATATGGGAGACCTGTAACAGAACCCTCTGAACCTGAGCACCTCACAATCTGCTGTGAATGGGAAACAGCTGCCTGAACTTCACATTTGCATACTCCAGTCTGCACGGTCAGGTGATCAAACACCTATGTGTCACACAAGTATCGTCTCCTATGTCACATCTCCGGTGGCATGCTGAGCCCCAAACGAGAAACACCCCTGACAACGAAGTCACAGCACACTGACACAGAGGCAGACACCTGAGGGGACATATCACTGAGCACAACGTGTCAGCTGATACATGGGAGTGGGAGTACAGAGTGTATTGTATGGCCTGGAGTAGGCATGACTGTCCTGCCCCACGTGAATGAGGGATGAGCCCTGGACAGTAGGCAGCTGGCTAAGTATGTGTGACACACGTAATATACACACTCCTGGGGCCCAAACATTGTACCCACCCGCAGCATGGGTGTGTGCCAGATACCCCAGGCACATGTGGTGGATCAGCTCAGCAATTGGACCACATATCAAAGTAACACGCAGATTACATGGCAGAACACAGGCATTGTGTAAGCAATGGACCCACCCATGATGCCCACCACAGAGTTAGGGAAACAAATGCTGTCCCCCACCTTGAGCTGAGCAAAATGCAAGGACACAGTACCCAAGTGACACAATTCCCTGACTGTAAGGGCCACACCTGGGTATCAGATGAGGAGTGGGCAGTGCACAATTGAGGGACATTGGTCCTGGACCACATGACTGATGTACTGTGGAAGTTTAACCAGGCCAGAGGAGGGCACATAGCATGGCAGACAAAGTTCACAATGCAGTCATGGACTCACCCCCTCCTTGCTGCTCTCTGGCCTTCAGCTGCCCATCCAGATCAGGGAAGACCACCGCCAGGATCCTGAGCATTTGGGGGGTCAGGGTCCGGTGTCCGCCCCTCCTGCGAGGAGACGACAGCTTCAGCTGGACCCGTGCGATCCTCCGGGTCCAGCCCCGAAGGTCCTGCCACCTCTTCTGGCAGTTGCGGATCCGGCGCTTGTAGACCCCCAGGGATCTCACTGCCCGGACGATGGTCAGCCATATCTGCTGCTTCTGGTGGGCATCAACCTGTGAGGATGACAAAGTGAAAATGCCATTACTACACATTCAACATATCCATGCATTACACAGTTGGATATACATGTCTCATTCACAGGGGCACATGATGTACACAGGCAGTGCAACGATGGCTATGGACCGTTTGCCAGCAGTTACTACATGGTATCATTGCCTGGGTAGTAAAACCTTGTTTAAATGCACTGTCACTGCACTATACCTGTTCAGTGCATGTTACTACACACTATGGGGGTGACAACTACTCAGGGAGCCTGCTAGCCAGTGGCGTGCAGACTGTAAGTCTTGCTAGTCAGACAACATGCACATCTAGTAAGGCAGTGGACAGCACACTCACCCGCTCCCCTGCTTTCCCATACAGCTTGCTGTACTGTGGAAGGAGGCCGTCCAGCAGGGCCTGGTTCTCCTCAGTGCTGAAGGCTGGGGCTCTCTCCACAGTACGTGCCATTGCAGGATCCAGAAGGTGCAGGTACAGCAGCAGTGGTGGTGGCAGATGTCGTCCTGGAGCATGTAGTGCAGGCAAGTGAGCTCTCAGGGGAACAGCCAGCATTATATGTGTGCTGCAGAGGCAGGTACTGACCCATGTGTCCAAAGTGATAGGTCCAAGTCGTTTGCATCTTCTGAATCTGACCAATCCATGGAATAGCAGCACTAATACACGCCCACAGCATCCTTCAAAAGTTCAACTTCATGACACCCATGAATTTGCAACATTGTTGTGGGTGACCAACTGAATTCACAGCATCAGACTACCACCAACACCACCCCCACTCATAGGATGGACAATGCATGACACAACCAGCACACTACAACCTAGGGAATGCAAGAAAAAGACATCCCCCCAACACCATGACAAGCGTGTGTAGACTGTGTCAAATGCCTACAACACTTAACATGACTATGAACACACAATGTGACCCCCTATCACATGTGTCACACATAAATGTGTGTGGCCTCCACAATGCAAGCAGACCATGACCACTGTGGCAATGGGGTCCAACCCCCATCATCACAGTGACCAAAAGGTAAGTGTGGGGTCCATAGCACATTTGTCCAAGCACATTTTGAACATTGTGACAATGGGGTCCAACCCCCATCATCACAGTGACCAAAAGGTAAGTGTTGACATTGAAAAAACTGCAACTGCCAAAATGCATGGATGATTCCTGGTCACAGAACAACAAACACATCAGTGGCAAAGTAGTGCTTGTGTCCCATAGCAACATAGATTGTGGGAGGCAAACAGTGCAGTGCAAATAAGACATACCTTTGGCCATGTGCAGACAAACATCACCCATGGGGGCTGACACTGTCAACATTCATCAATGACACAATGACAGAAGTGACCATCATAATGCAGACCCACATATTTGCACCAATGGGCACACAAATGGAGATATCCTGTGGAGACTGTAGATGTGAGCTGAACAAATACCATACCATGGCAGCAATGGGACACACAAACAATGATCATAGTGCTGACTGGTGACCTAGGAGTCCCAGGGACAGCAGGTCAAAGCCACCAAACAACATACAGCCAATGGCACACTAAAGATATGCCAATGCAGTGGTGCAGATGCACAAACACAAACAGGCAGCCCCACACTGCACATCAAACACAACAGGTGAGGGGGGGGGTGCCAGTGTCCCCAGGCAACCACACAACACATGATGAGGCCTGAATACCAATTACACAGATGCGCATACAGTGCCACACAAAAGTAACTCATGGATCCAAATCCCCTATGTGGGCAATCAGGCATTGTTAGATGAGAGGGAGCACAAATCACACATGTCACACAAGCATGTAGGAACAGCAACTGACACAGCAGGACACAGACACACCACAGCACTACCCCCAGGGTCCCCACAATGTGGTGACCCTGGGCTGCATGACAATCCCATTGTGATGACAAAGCTAGATGTCGTTCACACTGTGAACCACAGTCATGTGTCCTGAGCAACAAACTACCATCACACCTACACAAGCACAAATCAATCAGCACGGCCAGTAAGCCAAGGCCAACATGGAGGCAGGGGTCTAGCCGGGCAACAACTCTCATCTGCACACACTCAACACCACACACCTCGACCTCCAACAATGTGCAGCAGTGAAGATCACATGCACTGGTGACATTGCACATGCACCCATGACAATCCCATTGGGGGTGGTGGTAACTAAGGTGCAGAAACACATCACACATGGCCACTCAACAAGACTCCTGAATGTCTGACACACTGCACACTACGCTGTACATGGACATGACGGCAATACCACACCAACCAATGGGATCCCAGCCACAGTCCCACACCAATGAAGAAGCCAAGGTCACCCACAAAGAACACACATAGACAACTACCAACATTGCAGCCCTGACCCTGAGGAGTGCCAGCAGTCACACACACAACGTGTCACAATCACTGAAAGCTAACACAAACTGGAAATTACATGACAGGTGTAAACAACAAGTGCCAAGGGGAATCCTGACTGTGTCCCATCTGCGTTAGCCCACAAACTCAGCCATGACAGCAAACACACCTATGGGTGACACCCTGATGACCAGTAATGTGCCATGCACCCACATCACAGAGAACCCAGGGAGAAGACTTGTGGGGAACGTAGGTCAACTCAGCAAGCATCACAAACAGGAACATCACTAGGGATCCCAGCATGCACAGCAAAATGGAAGTGAACACACACAGACATGCTCACACAACACACACCTTGGGCTCAGGCAATGTCACAGGATTACTCACTGCCATGAGTGGACTCCACTCCTGTGTGAGGAAAGCTGTGCCATATGTCGCCCCAGTAGGGCTCCATCATGTCAGCAGAACACTTGGTCACACAGTCAACAATTAGCACGAAATGAAGGCTCCCGTCATATCAGCCTGGTCATGGGAGTGTCAACGAAATCATTAGCACAGATCCAACACACATGTATAGCAAGTTGCACTGACAACACAGATGAGTCCTTCCCCATTGATGCCCTAACTTGCATGTCCAGTGGAGATGGACACACGGTCAGGGAAGTAGACTAATTGAACAATGGCACGCACAATAGATGTGCAGGGGTGTAAGCCACAGATGTGATTATGCAAATGTAAGTAGGAAATCCCATTGCCAAATATTAAAAACATGACACCCTCATATGCTGCTAAGGATTACATGGATACACTACAGGATAGGACACATTACCCGTGGACCACATGGGTTCCTGAACAGTAACACTTCATTTTCATGAGACCAAAAATCACCATCACTGCAGCAAGGGCACGGTTAGCATCATCAACATCATGTACATCAGAAGCAAAACCACTAGAGAACAGAAAGTAGCTTTATTCAGCATATGTGGGTTCTAAAGTTAAAGTCCAGAAGAAATAGAAACAAAGGCCAATGGCCAGTCCATTCTGAAAGTCAAAACAGGGTGACAGTGGCAGATGTCACCCTACGCATGCCTGCACTGCTACACACCAGGGACAATGCCCTCGGAGGGGCATATGGGGGGGCAGGCCAGGCACCGCAGGGACAGGATCAGGGCTCACCAGAAGGAGGAAGTGAAGGGGTGGTGGGTGCTGGAGAGCCACTGACAACTGCAGTGGAGGTGTCTGACATGGTGTGTGCCGGCACAACTGGGGTGCATGAATCAGATGTTGTGGGTGCCGGCACGACTGCAGTGGGCCGTGCAGATGGAGTGGACAGGTTCCCCACTGCAGTGCCCAAGTCAGACCGGGTGGTAGTGGACTCCACTGCAGTGCCTACCTCCAGGGGAGGAGAATGGGGTTCAGGTAAGGTGGGCAGGACAGAGGGGAGGACAACGTCTCCACACCAGTGGCACAGACATGCGCAGCGGGGTGTGGTGCCGGAAGAGCAAGTGGCAGGGGGAGAAGGCCGGATCCTTTTGGGGATGGTGTATCTGTGGGTGGGGGAACCTGGGGCAGGGTGTGGTGGGGGCACCTGTGGAGTGGGGGCCTGAGGGATGGAGGAAGGAGGAAGGAGACTTGGTGCTTGAGCTGCAGGGCGGCGGCGGGGTCTTGCTCTTCCGGGTCCTGGGGGACTTGCGGGTGGGGGCGTCAGTCGGTCTGCGCCTGGGGGAGGGTATCTGGGGGCGAGGGGCACTCTCCTCCGTGTGGGTGGGCTTCCTCTTCCCCCTGAATGCTGGATCAGCTGGATCGGAGGGGAAGAGGCCGAGGTCACTGAGGAAGACCCGCTGTGTCTTTGGGGTTGCAGGTGAGGCAAGGGAAGGGGCCTTGGAGGGAGAGGTAACTGAGGACTGCACAGTGCTCATGGATGCATGTGTGCGTGCCTTGGCCCCATCCCCTGTGAGTGTGGTTTCAGTCCCCTGACTGTGCGTGCGTGTGTGGATTTTGGCGTGTGTGTCTGTGTGCTGCCTGTGTCTGTGCTGGTGTGTGCCTGTGCCGGTGTGTGTGTGCTTGGGACAGGTAAGGTGCTGGGGAGTGTGGATGGGGCAGAGGTAGGAGGGGTGAGGGACTGTTGGAGGAGGGACACTGCTGCCATCAGGGAGGAGTCCATGGACCTATTGCCCCTCTGTAGGGCAGACATGCCCGATGAGATGCCCTCCATGAACGACACCAGCTGAGTCAACAGAGTGGTGTGTGCATGGAGGACACTCAGCATCGCTGCCTGCCCTACATGGAGCTGGCGAAGGAGGGTCACAGACTCCTCACTCAGGGCAGCAGGGGACACAGGGGCAGGGGGTGCGGTGCCTGGCACGAAGGAGACACGCTCCCGAACTTGGGAGCCTCCACGGACTTTGGGAATGGGAGCCGATGGGAGGGCGGTGGTGGTGGTGGTGGTGGCGGGGACAGCAACACTAGCTGTGGTGTGGTGGCTGCTGACACCCGCCTCCACAAGGGAGTCATCCTCCGAGCTGCTGTGGTCCTCAGCTGAGGTGGATGGTGCTGAGGACTCCTCGGTGTGGCTCCCCTCGCCCTCCGTGCCACTGGGTCCCTCCGACCACTCCTCGGCTGCTGACCCAGTCTGGCTCTCCGGCTCCTCCTGGTCCGTGGAGCTGTCCCCTCCTGTGGCCGTGGATGTATCTGCAAACAATAGGGAAGCAGACAGACATCAGACACCTGCACCGAACGCACACACCACAGTCAGTACAGCACATTACAGAGCAAGCCCTGGTATCCTTAGTTGAACATTGCAAAAAGTGCCCAAACAGAGTAGGGGAAGCCAATTGTCAGTCTGATGGTCAACCATGGCACTCACATCTCTCCTGGCCTTGCACCCATCTGTCTGGTGCCTGTCGGATGGCAATACCCCAATGTGGACACATGCACCACCTACACAGTAGTTGGACAGTGCAGAGAACACGGGGAAGCATGTGAACATGCACACATCACAACTCTTGCCACTGAGTCAGTACAGCTGTCCGGAGAAAGGGATGCCCAGAGTAAATCTTGAAATGCATGTGATGCATACCATCGACAGACACCATGATGCACCCATGTCCTGATAGTCATTGCCACAATGGTGTGCATGTAGCACATGTCACTCCCCTGCGGGATCACTCATAGGAAGTTTCACGCCATGGCACAGGCATGCCTGCTAAGTCATACATCACTGTCTCCAGTCACATGGGCAGGGCAGCCAGACAATAACAGTCTGCACTGTCACTATAGTAGGTCATGGGGAATGCAAGTCCTGGAGCTGAACAAGTGCACATGTACATCCCCCACACACCACATCATCTGAACCCTTATCTGTCCACGTCATACCAATTGGACATATGGGAGACCTGTAACAGAACCCTCTGAACCTGAGCACCTCACAATCTGCTGTGAATGGGAAACAGCTGCCTGAACTTCACATTTGCATACTCCAGTCTGCACGGTCAGGTGATCAAACACCTATGTGTCACACAAGTATCGTCTCCTATGTCACATCTCCGGTGGCATGCTGAGCCCCAAACGAGAAACACCCCTGACAACGAAGTCACAGCACACTGACACAGAGGCAGACACCTGAGGGGACATATCACTGAGCACAACGTGTCAGCTGATACATGGGAGTGGGAGTACAGAGTGTATTGTATGGCCTGGAGTAGGCATGACTGTCCTGCCCCACGTGAATGAGGGATGAGCCCTGGACAGTAGGCAGCTGGCTAAGTATGTGTGACACACGTAATATACACACTCCTGGGGCCCAAACATTGTACCCACCCGCAGCATGGGTGTGTGCCAGATACCCCAGGCACATGTGGTGGATCAGCTCAGCAATTGGACCACATATCAAAGTAACACGCAGATTACATGGCAGAACACAGGCATTGTGTAAGCAATGGACCCACCCATGATGCCCACCACAGAGTTAGGGAAACAAATGCTGTCCCCCACCTTGAGCTGAGCAAAATGCAAGGACACAGTACCCAAGTGACACAATTCCCTGACTGTAAGGGCCACACCTGGGTATCAGATGAGGAGTGGGCAGTGCACAATTGAGGGACATTGGTCCTGGACCACATGACTGATGTACTGTGGAAGTTTAACCAGGCCAGAGGAGGGCACATAGCATGGCAGACAAAGTTCACAATGCAGTCATGGACTCACCCCCTCCTTGCTGCTCTCTGGCCTTCAGCTGCCCATCCAGATCAGGGAAGACCACCGCCAGGATCCTGAGCATGTGGGGGGTCAGGGTCCGGTGTCCGCCCCTCCTGCGAGGAGGCGACAGCTTCAGCTGGACCCGTGCGATCCTCCGGGTCCAGCCCCGAAGGTCCTGCCACCTCTTCTGGCAGTTGCGGATCCGGCGCTTGTAGACCCCCAGGGATCTCACTGCCCGGACGATGGTCAGCCATATCTGCTGCTTCTGGTGGGCATCAACCTGTGAGGATGACAAAGTGAAAATGCCATTACTACACATTCAACATATCCATGCATTACACAGTTGGATATACATGTCTCATTCACAGGGGCACATGATGTACACAGGCAGTGCAACGATGGCTATGGACCGTTTGCCAGCAGTTACTACATGGTATCATTGCCTGGGTAGTAAAACCTTGTTTAAATGCACTGTCACTGCACTATACCTGTTCAGTGCATGTTACTACACACTATGGGGGGTGACAACTACTCAGGGAGCCTGCTAGCCAGTGGCGTGCAGACTGTAAGTCTTGCTAGTCAGACAACATGCACATCTAGTAAGGCAGTGGACAGCACACTCACCCGCTCCCCTGCTTTCCCATACAGCTTGCTGTACTGTGGAAGGAGGCCGTCCAGCAGGGCCTGGTTCTCCTCAGTGCTGAAGGCTGGGGCTCTCTCCACAGTACGTGCCATTGCAGGATCCAGAAGGTGCAGGTACAGCAGCAGTGGTGGTGGCAGATGTCGTCCTGGAGCATGTAGTGCAGGCAAGTGAGCTCTCAGGGGAACAGCCAGCATTATATGTGTGCTGCAGAGGCAGGTACTGACCCATGTGTCCAAAGTGATAGGTCCAAGTCGTTTGCATCTTCTGAATCTGACCAATCCATGGAATAGCAGCACTAATACACGCCCACAGCATCCTTCAAAAGTTCAACTTCATGACACCCATGAATTTGCAACATTGTTGTGGGTGACCAACTGAATTCACAGCATCAGACTACCACCAACACCACCCCCACTCATAGGATGGACAATGCATGACACAACCAGCACACTACAACCTAGGGAATGCAAGAAAAAGACATCCCCCAACACCATGACAAGCGTGTGTAGACTGTGTCAAATGCCTACAACACTTAACATGACTATGAACACACAATGTGACCCCCATCACATGTGTCACACATAAATGTGTGTGGCCTCCACAATGCAAGCAGACCATGACCACTGTGGCAATGGGGTCCAACCCCCATCATCACAGTGACCAAAAGGTAAGTGTGGGGTCCATAGCACATTTGTCCAAGCACATTTTGAACATTGTGACAATGGGGTCCAACCCCATCATCACAGTGACCAAAAGGTAAGTGTTGACATTGAAAAAACTGCAACTGCCAAAATGCATGGATGATTCCTGGTCACAGAACAACAAACACATCAGTGGCAAAGTAGTGCTTGTGTCCCATAGCAACATAGATTGTGGGAGGCAAACAGTGCAGTGCAAATAAGACATACCTTTGGCCATGTGCAGACAAACATCACCCATGGGGGCTGACACTGTCAACATTCATCAATGACACAATGACAGAAGTGACCATCATAATGCAGACCCACATATTTGCACCAATGGGCACACAAATGGAGATATCCTGTGGAGACTGTAGATGTGAGCTGAACAAATACCATACCATGGCAGCAATGGGACACACAAACAATGATCATAGTGCTGACTGGTGACCTAGGAGTCCCAGGGACAGCAGGTCAAAGCCACCAAACAACATACAGCCAATGGCACACTAAAGATATGCCAATGCAGTGGTGCAGATGCACAAACACAAACAGGCAGCCCCACACTGCACATCAAACACAACAGGTGAGGGGGGTGCCAGTGTCCCCAGGCAACCACACAACACATGATGAGGCCTGAATACCAATTACACAGATGCGCATACAGTGCCACACAAAAGTAACTCATGGATCCAAATCCCCTATGTGGGCAATCAGGCATTGTTAGATGAGAGGGAGCACAAATCACACATGTCACACAAGCATGTAGGAACAGCAACTGACACAGCAGGACACAGACACACCACAGCACTACCCCCAGGGTCCCCACAATGTGGTGACCCTGGGCTGCATGACAATCCCATTGTGATGACAAAGCTAGATGTCGTTCACACTGTGAACCACAGTCATGTGTCCTGAGCAACAAACTACCATCACACCTACACAAGCACAAATCAATCAGCACGGCCAGTAAGCCAAGGCCAACATGGAGGCAGGGGTCTAGCCGGGCAACAACTCTCATCTGCACACACTCAACACCACACACCTCGACCTCCAACAATGTGCAGCAGTGAAGATCACATGCACTGGTGACATTGCACATGCACCCATGACAATCCCATTGGGGGTGGTGGTAACTAAGGTGCAGAAACACATCACACATGGCCACTCAACAAGACTCCTGAATGTCTGACACACTGCACACTACGCTGTACATGGACATGACGGCAATACCACACCAACCAATGGGATCCCAGCCACAGTCCCACACCAATGAAGAAGCCAAGGTCACCCACAAAGAACACACATAGACAACTACCAACATTGCAGCCCTGACCCTGAGGAGTGCCAGCAGTCACACACACAACGTGTCACAATCACTGAAAGCTAACACAAACTGGAAATTACATGACAGGTGTAAACAACAAGTGCCAAGGGGAATCCTGACTGTGTCCCATCTGCGTTAGCCCACAAACTCAGCCATGACAGCAAACACACCTATGGGTGACACCCTGATGACCAGTAATGTGCCATGCACCCACATCACAGAGAACCCAGGGAGAAGACTTGTGGGGAACGTAGGTCAACTCAGCAAGCATCACAAACAGGAACATCACTAGGGATCCCAGCATGCACAGCAAAATGGAAGTGAACACACACAGACATGCTCACACAACACACACCTTGGGCTCAGGCAATGTCACAGGATTACTCACTGCCATGAGTGGACTCCACTCCTGTGTGAGGAAAGCTGTGCCATATGTCGCCCCAGTAGGGCTCCATCATGTCAGCAGAACACTTGGTCACACAGTCAACAATTAGCACGAAATGAAGGCTCCCGTCATATCAGCCTGGTCATGGGAGTGTCAACGAAATCATTAGCACAGATCCAACACACATGTATAGCAAGTTGCACTGACAACACAGATGAGTCCTTCCCCATTGATGCCCTAACTTGCATGTCCAGTGGAGATGGACACACGGTCAGGGAAGTAGACTAATTGAACAATGGCACGCACAATAGATGTGCAGGGGTGTAAGCCACAGATGTGATTATGCAAATGTAAGTAGGAAATCCCATTGCCAAATATTAAAAACATGACACCCTCATATGCTGCTAAGGATTACATGGATACACTACAGGATAGGACACATTACCCGTGGACCACATGGGTTCCTGAACAGTAACACTTCATTTTCATGAGACCAAAAATCACCATCACTGCAGCAAGGGCACGGTTAGCATCATCAACATCATGTACATCAGAAGCAAAACCACTAGAGAACAGAAAGTAGCTTTATTCAGCATATGTGGGTTCTAAAGTTAAAGTCCAGAAGAAATAGAAACAAAGGCCAATGGCCAGTCCATTCTGAAAGTCAAAACAGGGTGACAGTGGCAGATGTCACCCTACGCATGCCTGCACTGCTACACACCAGGGACAATGCCCTCGGAGGGGCATACGGGGGGCAGGCCAGGCACCGCAGGGACAGGATCAGGGCTCACCAGAAGGAGGAAGTGAAGGGGTGGTGGGTGCTGGAGAGCCACTGACAACTGCAGTGGAGGTGTCTGACATGGTGTGTGCCGGCACAACTGGGGTGCATGAATCAGATGTTGTGGGTGCCGGCACGACTGCAGTGGGCCGTGCAGATGGAGTGGACAGGTTCCCCACTGCAGTGCCCAAGTCAGACCGGGTGGTAGTGGACTCCACTGCAGTGCCTACCTCCAGGGGAGGAGAATGGGGTTCAGGTAAGGTGGGCAGGACAGAGGGGAGGACAACGTCTCCACACCAGTGGCACAGACATGCGCAGCGGGGGTGTGGTGCCGGAAGAGCAAGTGGCAGGGGGAGAAGGCCGGATCCTTTTGGGGATGGTGTATCTGTGGGTGGGGGAACCTGGGGCAGGGTGTGGTGGGGGCACCTGTGGAGTGGGGGCCTGAGGGATGGAGGAAGGAGGAAGGAGACTTGGTGCTTGAGCTGCAGGGCGGCGGCGGGGTCTTGCTCTTCCGGGTCCTGGGGGACTTGCGGGTGGGGGCGTCAGTCGGTCTGCGCCTGGGGGAGGGTATCTGGGGGCGAGGGGCACTCTCCTCCGTGTGGGTGGGCTTCCTCTTCCCCCTGAATGCTGGATCAGCTGGATCGGAGGGGAAGAGGCCGAGGTCACTGAGGAAGACCCGCTGTGTCTTTGGGGTTGCAGGTGAGGCAAGGGAAGGGGCCTTGGAGGGAGAGGTAACTGAGGACTGCACAGTGCTCATGGATGCATGTGTGCGTGCCTTGGCCCCATCCCCTGTGAGTGTGGTTTCAGTCCCCTGACTGTGCATGTGCGTGTGTGGATTTTGGCGTGTGTGTCTGTGTGCTGCCTGTGTCTGTGCTGGTGTGTGCCTGTGCCGGTGTGTGTGTGCTTGGGACAGGTAAGGTGCTGGGGAGTGTGGATGGGGCAGAGGTAGGAGGGGTGAGGGACTGTTGGAGGAGGGACACTGCTACCATCAGGGAGGAGTCCATGGACCTATTGCCCCTCTGTAGGGCAGACATGCCCGATGAGATGCCCTCCATGAACGACACCAGCTGAGTCAACAGAGTGGTGTGTGCATGGAGGACACTCAGCATCGCTGTCTGCCCTACATGGAGCTGGCGAAGGAGGGTCACAGACTCCTCACTCAGGGCAGCAGGGGACACAGGGGCAGGGGGTGCGGTGCCTGGCACGAAGGAGACACGCTCCCGAACTTGGGAGCCTCCACGGACTTTGGGAATGGGAGCCGATGGGAGGGCGGTGGTGGTGGTGGTGGTGGCGGGGACAGCAACACTAGCTGTGGTGTGGTGGCTGCTGACACCCGCCTCCACAAGGGAGTCATCCTCCGAGCTGCTGTGGTCCTCAGCTGAGGTGGATGGTGCTGAGGACTCCTCGGTGTGGCTCCCTCGCCCTCCGTGCCACTGGGTCCCTCCGACCACTCCTCGGCTGCTGACCCAGTCTGGCTCTCCGGCTCCTCCTGGTCCGTGGAGCTGTCCCCTCCTGTGGCCGTGGATGTATCTGCAAACAATAGGGAAACAGACAGACATCAGACACCTGCACCGAACGCACACACCACAGTAAGTACAGCACATTACAGAGCAAGCCCTGGTATCCTTAGTTGAACATTGCAAAAAGTGCCCAAACAGAGTAGGGGAAGCCAATTGTCAGTCTGATGGTCAACCATGGCACTCACATCTCTCCTGGCCTTGCACCCATCTGTCTGGTGCCTGTCGGATGGCAATACCCCAATGTGGACACATGCACCACCTACACAGTAGTTGGACAGTGCAGAGAACACGGGGAAGCATGTGAACATGCACACATCACAACTCTTGCCACTGAGTCAGTACAGCTGTCCGGAGAAAGGGATGCCCAGAGTAAATCTTGAAATGCATGTGATGCATACCATCGACAGACACCATGATGCACCCATGTCCTGATAGTCATTGCCACAATGGTGTGCATGTAGCACATGTCACTCTCCTGCGGGATCACTCATAGGAAGTTTCACGCCATGGCACAGGCATGCCTGCTAAGTCATACATCACTGTCTCCAGTCACATGGGCAGGGCAGCCAGACAACAACAGTCTGCACTGTCACTATAGTAGGTCATGGGGAATGCAAGTCCTGGAGCTGAACAAGTGCACATGTACATCCCCCACACACCACATCATCTGAACCCTTATCTGTCCACGTCATACCAATTGGACATATGGGAGACCTGTAACAGAACCCTCTGAACCTGAGCACCTCACAATCTGCTGTGAATGGGAAACAGCTGCCTGAACTTCACATTTGCATACTCCAGTCTGCACGGTCAGGTGATCAAACACCTATGTGTCACACAAGTATCGTCTCCTATGTCACATCTCCGGTGGCATGCTGAGCCCCAAACGAGAAACACCCCTGACAACGAAGTCACAGCACACTGACACAGAGGCAGACACCTGAGGGGACATATCACTGAGCACAACGTGTCAGCTGATACATGGGAGTGGGAGTACAGAGTGTATTGTATGGCCTGGAGTAGGCATGACTGTCCTGCCCCACGTGAATGAGGGATGAGCCCTGGACAGTAGGCAGCTGGCTAAGTATGTGTGACACACGTAATATACACACTCCTGGGGCCCAAACATTGTACCCACCCGCAGCATGGGTGTGTGCCAGATACCCCAGGCACATGTGGTGGATCAGCTCAGCAATTGGACCACATATCAAAGTAACACGCAGATTACATGGCAGAACACAGGCATTGTGTAAGCAATGGACCCACCCATGATGCCCACCACAGAGTTAGGGAAACAAATGCTGTCCCCCACCTTGAGCTGAGCAAAATGCAAGGACACAGTACCCAAGTGACACAATTCCCTGACTGTAAGGGCCACACCTGGGTATCAGATGAGGAGTGGGCAGTGCACAATTGAGGGACATTGGTCCTGGACCACATGACTGATGTACTGTGGAAGTTTAACCAGGCCAGAGGAGGGCACATAGCATGGCAGACAAAGTTCACAATGCAGTCATGGACTCACCCCTCCTTGCTGCTCTCTGGCCTTCAGCTGCCCATCCAGATCAGGGAAGACCACCACCAGGATCCTGAGCATGTGGGGGTCAGGGTCCGGTGTCCGCCCCTCCTGCGAGGAGGCGACAGCTTCAGCTGGACCCGTGCGATCCTCCGGGTCCAGCCCCGAAGGTCCTGCCACCTCTTCTGGCAGTTGCGGATCCGGCGCTTGTAGACCCCCACGGATCTCACTGCCCGGACGATGGTCAGCCATATCTGCTGCTTTCTGGTGGGCATCAACCTGTGAGGATGACAAAGTGAAAATGCCATTACTACACATTCAACATATCCATGCATTACACAGTTGGATATACATGTCTCATTCACAGGGGCACATGATGTACACAGGCAGTGCAACGATGGCTATGGACCGTTTGCCAGCAGTTACTACATGGTATCATTGCCTGGGTAGTAAAACCTTGTTTAAATGCACTGTCACTGCACTATACCTGTTCAGTGCATGTTACTACACACTATGGGGGGTGACAACTACTCAGGGAGCCTGCTAGCCAGTGGCGTGCAGACTGTAAGTCTTGCTAGTCAGACAACATGCACATCTAGTAAGGCAGTGGACAGCACACTCACCTGCTCCCCTGCTTTCCCATACAGCTTGCTGTACTGTGGAAGGAGGCCGTCCAGCAGGGCCTGGTTCTCCTCAGTGCTGAAGGCTGGGGCTCTCTCCACAGTACGTGCCATTGCAGGATCCAGAAGGTGCAGGTACAGCAGCAGTGGTGGTGGCAGATGTCGTCCTGGAGCATGTAGTGCAGGCAAGTGAGCTCTCAGGGGAACAGCCAGCATTATATGTGTGCTGCAGAGGCAGGTACTGACCCATGTGTCCAAAGTGATAGGTCCAAGTCGTTTGCATCTTCTGAATCTGACCAATCCATGGAATAGCAGCACTAATACACGCCCACAGCATCCTTCAAAAGTTCAACTTCATGACACCCATGAATTTGCAACATTGTTGTGGGTGACCAACTGAATTCACAGCATCAGACTCGTTAAAGATTTGAAAACGTGTCCGTTGCCAGGCCAGGCCATAGCCAATGTGTGCGCACCGATCGGTCCATTGCTGTACAACGCGTATTGCGCATACAACGCGTACCCGCTCACATTGAATGCAATGGGCCGGCTGGGAACACCGATCGGTCCATTGCTGTTCAACGCGTACCCGCTCACATTGAATGCAATGGGCCGGCCGGGTACACCGATCGGTCCATTGCTGTTCAACGCGTACCCGCTCACATTGAATGCAATGGGCCGGCTGGGTACACCGATCGGTCCATTGCTGTTCAACGTGTACCAGGCATACAACGCGTACCCGCTCACATTGAATGCAATGGGCCGGCCGGGTACACCGATCGGTCCATTGCTGTTCAACGCGTACCCACTCACATTGAATGCAATGGGCCGGCCAGGAACACCGATCGGTCCATTGCTGTTCAACGCGTACCAGGCATACAACGCATACCCGCTCACATTGAATGCAATGGGCCGGCCGGGAACACCGATCGGTCCATTGCTGTTCAACGCGTACCAGGCATACAACGCGTACCCGCTCACATTGAATGCAATGGGCCGGCCGGGTACACCGATCGGTCCATTGCTGTTCAACGCGTACCAGGCATACAACGCGTACCCGCTCACATTGAATGCAATGGGCCGGCCGGGAACACCGATCGGTCCATTGCTGTTCAACGCGTACCAGGCATACAACGCGTACCCGCTCACATTGAATGCAATGGGCCGGCCGGGTACACCGATCGGTCCATTGCTGTTCAATGCGTACCAGGCATACAACGCGTACCCGCTCACATTGAATGCAATGGGCTGGCCGGGTACACCGATCGGTCCATTGCTGTTCAACACGTACCAGGCATACAGCGCGTACCCGCTCACATTGAATGCAATGGGCCGGCCGGGTACACCGATCGGTCCATTGCTGTTCAACGCGTACCAGGCATACAACGCGTACCCGCTCACATTGAATGCAATGGGCCGGCCGGGAACACCGATCGGTCCATTGCTGTTCAACGCGTACCAGGCATACAACGCGTACCCGCTCACATTGAATGCAATGGGCCGGCCGGGAACACCGATCGGTCCATTGCTGTACAACGCGTCCCTGGACAAGTCACTGGCATATGTCACCATGCCTGTCACAGGTGAACATATGCCAGCCACATTTACTTCCCATGGAGTGAGGGGCACACCTACAACACCACAGCCTGTCCACACTGTATCCTAAGGCATGTAAGGCTGCATTACCTATTCCGTGTATGGGGGTGAACATGTTGTACTGTGGGTGTCACTTGGGGGCAGCCACTCCCAGGCTGTGCACGTGTTCATGGGGACAGGATCCTTGGTGTGTCGTGCACATGACCACTGTGATGTGCAACTGTTCATTCCCGAGCATGTGGCATGTTCACATTTCACGGTGGTGTATGTGTATGTCATGTCACATACCCCCTGTGTCCCATGTGGGACGGTATGTACGTCCCAGGGTGACCCATTGGCACAATAGTGATGGTCCTCCACAGACTGTGTGCATGTTGTGTTTACAATGTCTCTGATTCCATGTGCACAATGTGAGATAGTCTCCGCATCCACGTTGTTTGTGCATGAACTTTGATGTTGTGCGTGTGTGTGTCACAGACGTCCATGTCTGTCCTGCCGTGGCAACAGGGACCACTACCTGTGTGGGTCATGGTTGTTTTGCTGTGGTGTATTCATGATGCACCATGTCATGCCAGTGTCCATGTGGCAATACAGGGTCCCTGGGAATCTACCTGTCGATGAGCTGTGATGCCTGGGGCACATCTGTCCTCACATGTCACTGTGGTGTGTGTTTGGAACGTGGCAGCAGTACATGGGTACTGTGACACAGCCTAATGATATCCCATAGCACAACCTGGGACTTGTTGAGGGAACATGTTGAACTGTGATGTTAGATGTTAGCCATGTAGGTGCCATACATGTCCTTACGGAACGGCACACGCATCATGTACTAGTGTCTCGTAATGGTGTATCATGTGATATTGTGTCTGGTCTATGCCACATATGTGGGGTGACTGACAATCTTTCTTTCTTCACCTATGCACTGCAGGGCACCAGCTGTCCATCGGCCATTCCCTGACCTTGCAACAGTGGTTGAACGGGACTGCATCCGACGGTACCGCTTCACCAGGCCACTGATTGAGGAATTGGCGGTGCAGTTGGCCCCACATTTGCAACCTGGCCGGACATACCCCACAGCGCTGACCCCCAAGGTGAAGGTGATGGCAGCCCTACACTTCTTTGCCACCGGTACCTTTCAACACACTGTGGCGTCTGCTGGTGGGATGTCACAGACCATGTTCAGCCGTGTGCTCCGTGATGTTTTGGTGGCTATGTTGAGATACCTGAACCAGTACATCTATTTCCCTAGACTTCAACAACTCACTGACGTGAAGAGTGACTTCTATGCCCTGGGGAGGATGTCGCATGTCATTGGCTCCATTGATGGTACACATGTGGCTTTGGTACCACCACAGGCCCAGGAGCAGGCATACAGGAACCGCAAGCACTACCATTCGGTCAATGCACTGGTGGTATGTCTTGCAGATATGTGCATCACACACGTGTGTGCCCGTTTCCCCGGTTCTGCACACGATGCCTACGTGATGAGGAGTAGTCGCATCCCGAGGATGATGTCACAGATGCGGAACCAGCGTGCCTGGCTTGTTGGTGTTTACTGACTATGTACCATTGTGTGTGTTCTGCAAGGTATTGTTCCACCCTCTTTTCCAACTCAGCTAATGTGCAATTGTCTGTATGTAGGTGACTCCGGATACCCCAACATGCCGTGGTTGCTGACGCCCCTCAGGAACCCTGTGACACCAGCCCAGATGCGTTACAATGAGGCACATGGTCGGACCAGGAGAGTGATTGAGCGGACAATTGGTCTCCTGAAGAGCCGCTTCCGCTGCCTGGACAAGACAGGAGGGGCCCTCCCATATGCCCCAGCAAAGGTGTGCAAGATTGTCATTGTCTGCTGCATGCTACACAACCTGGCTGTGCGGAAGGAGTTGCCTCTCATCCTGGATGACGATGATCAACATCCGCCACCTGTGGAGGATCCTGGCCTGGACCACGATGCCAGTGGTGATGATGAGTGATGGTGATGTCCGCACACAGCTCATCACCAACTTCTTCAGCTGAATGTGAGTATCCGGAGATGTCATGTCAATGATGTGAGTATGCATGATATGTGTTGGTGGTGCTCTGGTGCTGTTTGAGTGTGGCCATGTGCTACATGACTGTATGCGTGTAGCGATGTGTCCTTACAGGTAGTCTGTACTCCCCAACAGTGTTGACATGCTAACGTGGTTCTGGGTGGGTATCTTGTGACATGTATTGGGCATGAGTATTGCAGTTCTGTCCTGTTCTTCAGTGCTTTTGACTGTGTGTCATTTCTGTCCTTCACAGGGTACTTTCAGAGTTGTTTGGTCAACTGTGATCCCCCAACACCGTGATTGAACTTCCAGGGTGGTAGCTGTCGTATCCCTACAGGTGATGTGCGCCACACCCATGGACTTCCTTCCTTCTACACTTGTTGACTGTGTGCCCACTGCCAGGTGGGATTACCTTGCATCTGTAGTGGTTACAACATGTTGCAAATGTGTAATAAACCTGTGCTTCACTTTGTGATGTGCGTTGTCTGTGGTCACACATCTGTCTGACATTTGCTTACTGCACCAGTGGGCTAGTTGACAATGACTGTGAATAGGTGTTGTGTCTGTGCATTGCACCGTATTTCCTGCCAACATCAGTGTAGGCGATGAGTCAGATGGCCTAGGTGTGTATATGTTGTGTAGCCCTGGTGGTGTGTCTCCCTCATATGTGTCACGTTGCCATGACTCACATGCCTGTGTTGTACTTGCTGTAGCAGTTAGCATGCACAGTGTAATTTCGCAGGTCATCATCTCCATGACAGAAACCACGTTGGAATCACAACAGAGGCAGGTATGGTGTATTAGTGTGTTTATTGTCATACATGTGTGAGTATAGTGCACAGGATGGTGGGTGCTGTACATTTTGATTGCAATCCAAAGTTCCTAGATGAATTGGAAGTCCTGGTAGCAGAAATGTCCTGAATAAAGTCCACAGTCATCTGATACATTGGTCCAACTTGTACTCCCCATGTCATGTGGGGGAGTTGTGTTGCAGTCAACAGGGTGTACAGTTTGCGCACAAAGGTGATTATCCAGAACAGGTTTTGGCTTCCTGGGGTTGCACATGGCCATCGGCCTCTCAGTTGCCCCTCCTCGGACGACCCCTCTTCTTTGGGGGGACCCTCAAGTGCAGGCTGCTGCGGTGCAGGGAACTCTCTGCCAGAGACATCCTCCCTCCCTGTGGCAGTTGCAGTTGTTTCAGCACCAGATGCTGTGGGCACACAGGGAGGTGTTGACTGGTTGCTGCTCATCTGGCAGAGGCATTGTAATATGTCCCTATGCACCGCCGTCATCTCTTGCAGTGTGTCCCACTTGGACTCCACGCGGGACATGTGTAAGTCCAAGCGTGCATGATGGGCAGCCTGCTGCTGTCGTATGTCCCTGAGGATCCCCACTACCTGGCTGAACTCTCCGGTGCTGGTCTGGTACGCATCGGCTATGCGTACCAGTTGTGGGTCTTCATGCAGTCCAGACCCCTCTGCGAGCAGCGACCTATGTCTACCACCGCTCCCACCACCCCTGGCGACACGTGCAGTACCTGAGGTGGCACGCACAGGTGATCCTGGGCCCCCTTGGGGGTTGTTGGTGGTGTTGGTGTCCATAGCCCCACATTGGGCAGGGGGCCGTGTGCTGGTGGTGGTGGTGGTCCTTGGTCTGTCCGTGTCGGCAGGGGTGGTTTGTGTGTTGTCAGTCGTTGGAGGGGTGGGTGCAGGGGGTGCAGCTGGTGGTCCTGCTGGTGCTGCATGTTGACTCGCTCCGGAGGTGCCAGGTAGGTCTTCGTCATCCGAGGAGGGCAGAGGCTGTTCCACACCAGTGAGCTCCGTTTCCCCTGGATCCTGGGACAGGGACTCCTCAGCGTCTGCTGCTGTGTCCCCATCATCACCTGTTTTTGGGAGACACACACAATGTATGTTATGTTTCTGCAGGCATCAATGGTTGACACACCTGACAGTTGTGACTGTACCTCTGGATGCGGGCCTGTACATTGCATTGTCCTGAGTTGTCACAGTCAGAGGTTGATATTGGTGTAGCACATTGTCCTGCATACTTTGATCATTTCAATTTGAATGTTGGGGTGTGTACATGGTCTGCATGGGTTGTATTTGGTTGACATCCGGACCTCCTTCTCCCCCCAGCCCAGTTATCCCACCATGAAGCATGCCACCCTTGCAGTGGGTTCAGGTTGACTCTCAGGATGTCAGTGAGTGGTGTCCTGCTGTTGGTGGTGCCCAGTTCCCAGCAGGGCCTTGTGCTCCCCACAGCAGTACCCAGTGTCAGCCATCTTGTCAGTTCTTTTCCACTCCCTGTGATGTGCACATGGTTCAGGGTGGTGTTGATGGGACAGTTGTGGTGGTGACCAATATCTGTGACTGCCTCTCCCATCATGCTATTGCCTCCACCCCCCTTCCCAGCGTGCCCATACTTCCTTCCTTTTGACTCTGCTTCCCTGTGGGGTTGTGTGCCTGTGCTGACAAGATGGCTGACAGTGTTATCCTGGGGTTCGTTTTGCTACAAGTCCAATGTGTGTCCCTGTGCTTCACACAGCATGACCCAGGGTTGTGGTTCTTTGTGGGATATTTGATTGGAGTGTGAGGCAATGCATTCTCCCAGGTGAGTTGTGTGTAGTTTGTGTTAGGGGGTGTGTGGGTGGAGCTGCTGGTGACTATGGTCAGTGCTGTGAGTCCTCCTTCCCACCCAGCCAGATATCCCACCATGGAACGTGCTTCCATTGCAGGGAGTGCAAGTTGTCTTTCAGGATGTCAGTCAGTGGTGTCCTGCTGTTGGTTGGTGCACAGTTCCCAGCAGGGCCTTGTGCTCCCCACAGCAGTAGCCAGTGTCAGCCATCTTGTCAGTTCTTTTCCACTCCCTGTGATGTGCACATGGTTCAGGGTGGTGTTGATGGGACAGTTGTGGTGGTGACCAATATCTGTGACTGCCACTCCCATCATGCTATTGCCTCCACCCCCTTCCCAGCGTGCCCATACTTCCTTCCTTTTGACTCTGCTTCCCTGTGGGGTTGTGTGCCTGTGCTGACAAGATGGCTGACAGTGTTATCCTGGGGTTCGTTTTGCTACAAGTCCCATGTGTGTCCCTGTGCTTCACACAGCATGACCCATGGTTGTGGTTCTTTGTGGGATATTTGATTGGAGTGTGAGGCAATGCATTCTCCCAGGTGAGTTGTGTGTAGTTTGTGTTAGGGGGTGTGTGGGTGGAGCTGCTGGTGACTATGGTCAGTGCTGTGAGTCCTCCTTCCCACCCAGCCAGATATCCCACCATGGAACGTGCTTCCATTGCAGGGAGTGCAAGTTGTCTTTCAGGATGTCAGTCAGTGGTGTCCTGCTGTTGGTTGGTGCACAGTTCCCAGCAGGGCCTTGTGCTCCCCACAGCAGTAGCCAGTGTCAGCCATCTTGTCAGTTCTTTTCCACTCCCTGTGATGTGCACATGGTTCAGGGTGGTGTTGATGGGACAGTTGTAAGGGTGAGCAATATCTGTGACTACCACTCCCATCATGCTATTGCCTCCACCCCCCTTCCCAGCATGCCCATTCTTCCTTCCTTTTGAGTGTACTTCACTGTGTGTGAGTGTGACAGCAATGGCAAGATGGCTGACAGTGGTGTCCTGCTGTTGGTTGGTGCCCAGTTCCCAGCAGGGCCTTGTGCTCCCCACAGCAGAGCACCATTGTCAGACATCTTTGAAGTGGCTTTTCACTCCCTGTGAGGTGTGCATGGTTCAGTGTGAGCTTGCTGGGCCATGTGGGTGGGGGATGTTGAGCTGTGACTACTACTCCCATCATGCTATTGCCTCCACCCCCCTTCCCAGCATGCCCATTCTTCCTTCCTTTTGAGTGTACTTCACTGTGTGTGAGTGTGACAGCAATGGCAAGATGGCTGACAGTGGTGTCCTGCTGTTGGTTGGTGCCCAGTTCCCAGCAGGGCCTTGTGCTCCCCACAACAGAGCACCATTGTCAGACATCTTTGAAGTGGCTTTTCACTCCCTGTGAGGTGTGCATGGTTCAGTGTGAGCTTGCTGGGCCATGTGGGTGGGGGATGTTGAGCTGTGACTACCACTCCCATCATGCTATTGCCTCCACCCCCTTCCCAGCATGCCCATTCTTCCTTCCTTTTGAGTGTACTTCACTGTGTGTGAGTGTGACAGCAATGGCAAGATGGCTGACAGTGGTGTCCTGCTGTTGGTTGGTGCCTAGTTCCCAGCAGGGCCTTGTGCTCCCCACAACAGAGCACCATTGTCAGTCATCTTTGAAGTGGCTTTTCACTCCCTGTGAGGTGTGCATGGTTCAGTGTGAGCTTGCTGGGCCATGTGGGTGGGGGATGTTGAGCTGTGACTACCACTCCCATCATGCTATTGCCTCCACCCCGCTTCCCAGCATGCCCATTCTTCCTTCCTTTTGAGTGTACTTCACTGTGTGTGAGTGTGACAGCAATGGCAAGATGGCTGACAGTGGTGTCCTGCTGTTGGTTGGTGCCCAGTTCCCAGCAGGGCCTTGTGCTCCCCACAACAGAGCACCATTGTCAGTCATCTTTGAAGTGGCTTTTCACTTCCTGTGAGGTGTGCATGATTCAGTGTGAGCTTGCTGGGCCATGTGGGTGGGGGATGTTGAGCTGTGACTACCACTCCCATCATGCTATTGCCTCCACCCCCCTTCCCAGCATGCCCATTATTCCTTCCTTTTGAGTGTACTTCACTGTGTATGAGTGTGACAGCAATGGCAAGATGGCTGACAGTGGTGTCCTGCTGTTGGTTGGTGCCCAGTTCCCAGCAGGGCCTTGTGCTCCTCACAGCAGAGCACCATTGTCAGACATCTTTGAAGTGGCTTTTCACTCCCTGTGAGGTGTGCATGGTTCAGTGTGAGCTTGCTGGGCCATGTGGGTGGTTGATGTTGAGCTGTGACTACCACTCCCATCATGCTATTGCCTACACCCCCCTTCCCAGCATGCCCATACTTCCTTCCTTTTGAGTGTACTTCACTGTGTGTGGGTGTGACAGCAATGACAAGATGGCTGACAGTGGTGTCCTGCTGTTGGCTGGTGCCCAGTTCCCAGCAGGGCCTTGTGCTCCCCACAGCAGAGCACCATTGTCAGACATCTTTGAAGTGGCTTTTCACTCCCTGTGAGGTGTGCATGCTTGGGTGTGATCTTGCTGGGCCATGTGGGTGGGGGATGTTGGGCTGTGACTACCACTCCCAACATGCTTTTGCCTCCACCCCCCTTCCCAGCATGCCCATGCTTCCTTCCTTTTGACTCTGCTTCCCTGTGGGGTTGTGTGCCTGTGCTGACAAGATGGCTGACAGTATTATCCTGGGGTTAGTTTTGCTACAAGTCCCATGTGTGTCCCTGTGCTTCACACAGCATGACCCAGGGTTGTGGTTCTTTGTGGGATATTTGATTTGTGTGTTTGAGTGAATGCATTCTCCCAGGTGAGTTGTGTGTAGTTTGTGTTAGTGGGGTGTGTGGGTGGAGCTGCTGGTGACTATGGTCAGTGCTGTGAGTCCTCCTTCCCACCCAGCCAGATATCCCACCATGGAACGTGCTTCCATTGCAGGGAGTGCATGTTGTCTTTCAGGATGTCAGTCAGTGGTGTCCTGCTGTTGGTTGGTGCACAGTTCCCAGCAGGGCCTTGTGCTCCCCACAGCAGTAGCCAGTGTCAGCCATCTTGTCAGTTTTTTTCCACTCCCTGTGATGAGCACATGGTTCAGGGTGGTGTTGATGGGACAGTTGTGAGGGTGAACAATATCTGTGACTACGACTCCCATGATGCTATTGGCTACACTGACTTGCCCAGCATACACAGAATTCCTTCCTTTCAGTGAGCTTCCCTGTGAGGTGGTGTTGTAGTGGTGGCTACATATCTGACTGTGTTTGTTGGTTAGATTTGTGCCACTGCCTGGCTCTATTTGTTGTTGGGTTTGTACATGTCATGACACAGTTACATATCACTATGAGCTGGCATGTATTGTATTTATCTGACTGACATACACATTTTGGGATGATTCTGTTTTGGTTGGTGTGTATTTGCTAAGGGTGCATGGTTTGACTCTCCCTTGACAGTGATGTGTGTGTATTGTCGCACAATATTGTGTACATTTGTTGTGTACTCACCAGGCTCTGGGATATTTTCTAGTCCATATAGGCTCACTGGTGGTAGGATGGCCCGCACCTTCTCCTCCCAGGGCCTGAGGTATACTGGTTTGGCAGGAGGGCCACTGCCGGTGTGTTGGCTCAAGAGGTAGTCCTTCTTCAACAGCTCCCTGACCCTCCTGCGCACGTCATACCACCTGTTCTGGATGTCTACCTTTGTGCGCAAACATGGTGATTGTGCATTGACCCTGTCAACAATCCTCTCCCACATCTTGGTTTTCTGCGCCATGGGTGTCTGTTGGACCAGTGTACCAAACAGCTGTGGCTCTACCCTGAGGATCTCATCTACCAGGACTTCCAATTCACTATCTAGGAACTTATGATTCTTATTTGGGGGCATGGTGTTGGGTGGTGATGGTGAGTGATGTGTGTGTTGGTGTGCAAGTGAGGGTGTGTTAGTATGTGTTTTGCTGGGTGTATGTGAGGGTGCTATTTGTTGAGGTGCTGCTGGTGTGTGGCTTGTGTGATGGATGAGCTGTGAGTGTGTGTGTGGTTGCTGTCTGTTGGTGTTGAGTGCTGGCAGGTAATTTGAAATTGCAAAGGATCATGGTAGGGATTTGTGTCCTTTATATGGGTGGAGTTGTGGGTGTGTCTTTGTTCCCTGTTTCCCCACCCAGTATTTATTTGCTTTGTAGTTGCTTGTTTGGCCTTTTTTTCTGTGTTTTTTCCTTGGTTCTTTTTGTGCATGTAGGAGACGTTCTTCTGACCGATTCGGACCCTGCAGTTGTCTGGTGCGAGCTTCTCAGATTCATTCACGCTGGGTTTGTGCTGTTTTCTGTGCTGCATACGCGTCGGTTGCGGTGTTTCGGGTTTCTTCGGCTCGCAGTTTTGTATGCGTGTCGGTCGTACGGCTTGGGCCCCGTGCGACTCGGTCGTGTTTTCCACGCGTTGCATCGTACTTGGCGGGTAGGAGTTCGCGGGTACGTTTCGTTCAGGATTCTTCCTGGTGCGTGTCGGTCGGTTCGATTCGCGTGGTTTTCCGGCCGGATGGCTGTTTTCCGCGCGGTTCGGTCGTTCGGCTTGTGTTCCGTACGCGTCGGTCGGGTTTTGCACGCTTCTCATCGTACTTTGCGGGTCGGGCTGCACCGGTACGTGTCGGTCGGAATTAATTCCGGCTCCGAGTCGGACGGTACGTTTTGCGGCCCGAATCGGAATCGGCCCCTTAATTGTTGCCCAGTAATTAATTGCTAGCTACTTTGGTGGAGTCCTGTCTTGTGCCTTCAGTCTAGGGCTCAATCAATCAATCAGGGATTTGTAAAGAGCACTACTCACCCAGGGCTGTACTAACATCACCCATGGGGGGCACTGTCTCCTCTTGAGCTTGCATACAATCCAGCTTAGCTCCTAATACTACTGTTTCTACCGTTGTTCTGTCTGGTTGTCACTTGAAGGCCTGTTTAATAAATGTGCGCTCCCTTCCTAAACATGTGTTAAATTCTATGCGATTTACTATCTTCAAATAGTTTTCGGGGGCTTTAATTTTATCGCCCGGCTAATTATGTTGCTAGTTTCATGAATGACCTCCTTGATGAGACTGCCAGGAGTAATCTTCAATTTGCCAATTTTACGATTCTCTGAGATTTCAACATTTATATTTACTCTGAGTCAAGCGCTGGTAATTCCCAGATCATTGACGCTCTGGCCTCTTTGAATCACTGCCCGATTAAAGACTGTGGAGGCCCCTAGACAGTTGAAATTTCAGGGCCCCCTCGCAAATTATCTCCAAATACCCAATGCACTGGATTTTTCTTTACAAACTGACAGCTGCCAGAAGATGAGCTTTTAAGAGACAAACTGGTATGTGAATCTGATGTCTCTGGTTTAATGTGTACATTACAGTAATACAGTATTTTTTCTCTAGATTCTTTAATGTAAACTTTTCATTTCTTTGAGTTGATTTTTTTTTATCTTTTGGAAACAATATGTAGGAAAGCTTGATTGTAATTTTCTTTCAAGATTAAATCAATCTTATTTTGATTCGTTGTCGTGGGCCCCTAAAAGGAGTGAATGCCCATAGGCCAGTGCCTACTTTGCCTATTTGGTAATCAGGAACTGCTCTGAATCTATTTCAGAAAGTTATTGGACTCACTCATGTAGATGGTCACACTCTGGATCTGGTTTTCACTAATATTTCACATCTTCTAATAACTCTCCACTGCCACTCTCTTGGTCTGATTATTTTCTTATTCCCTTCTAAAATCTTTTATGTTCTTCCTCGTCTTTCTAATAAGCGATCTTGGCATGAAGTGAATGAGTCCAACATGGTCTCATATCTTTCTAGTCATCCCTTGTCACTCAGCAGAGATCATGAGCTGGATGCCTCTCTATTTAACAACTCAGGGGCCGATTCCGATTCGGGCCGGAAAACGTACCGACCGACTCGGTACGGGAATGTAGTCCGACCGTCACGTACCGGCGCTGCCCGACCCGTGTAGTACGATGAAATGCATGTGAATCACGACCGACTCATACGGAACACAAGCTGAACGACTGAACCGCACGGAAACAAGCTATCCGGCCGGGAAACTACGTGAATCGAGCAGACCGACACGCACCAGGAATGAACCCGAACAAAACGTACCCGCGAACTCCGACCCGTGCAGTACGATGCAATGCGTGGAAAACCAGACCGAGTCGCACGGAGCCCAAGCCGTACGACCGACACGCATACAAAACCCAGCCGAAGCAACCCAATACTCCGCGACCGACACGTACGCCGCACATGAAACCCAGCAGGAACACAGCTTGAAAGACTCTGAGAAGCCCGCACAAGCCAACTGCAGCGTCCTACTCGGTCAGTAGAACGTCTCCTACATGCCTAAAAAAATCAAAGGAAAAAATAAAAAAAAAGGGCCAAACAAGCAATGACAAAGCCAATAAATACAGGGGGGAAAAAACATGGAACAAGGACACACCCACAAATCCACCCATATAAAGGCCACAAATCCCTACCATGATCCTTTGCAAATTCAACTGACCCGCCAGCACAGAACACCATCAGACAGCAACCACAGACACACTCACAACTCATCCATCACACAAGCCACACACCATTAGCACCTCACAAATAGCACCCTCACATACACCCAGCAAAACCTACACTCACCCACCCTCACTTGCACACTCACACACACATCAATCCCCACCACCACCCATCACCATGCCCCCAAAGAAGAATCCAAAGTTCCTAGACAGTGAATTGAAGTCCTGGTAGATGAGATCCTCAGGGTAGAGCCACAGTTGTTTGGTACATTGGTCCAACAGACCCCCATGTCGCAGAAAACCAAGATGTGGGAGAGGATTGTCGACAGGTTGAACGCACAATCACCATGTTTGCGCACAAAGTAAGACATCCAGAACAGGTGGTATGATGTGCGCAGAAGGGTCAAGGACCTACTCAAGAAGGATTACGCCGTGAGTCAGCGCACCGGCAGTGGCTCTACTGCCAAACCACTATACCTCAGGCCCTGGGAGGAGAAGGTGAGGGCCATCCTACCACCAGTGAGCGTATATGGACTGTCAAACATCCCAGAGCCTGGTGAGTACACAACCAATATACACACTATTGTGTGACAATACACACACATCACTGTCAAGGGGATAGTCAAACCATGCACCCTTTGCAAATCCACAGCAACCAAAAGATAATCATCCCAAGATGTGCATGTTAGTCGGATAAACACAATACATGCCATCTCATAGTGACATGTAACTGTGTCATGACATGTACAAACCTAACAACAAATAGAGCAAGGCAGTGGCACAAATATAACCAACAAACACAGTCAGATATTTTGCCACCACTAGAACACCACCTCACAGGGAAGCTCACTGAAAGGAAGGAATTCTGTGTATGCTGGTGAAGTGAGTGTAGGCAATAGCATGATGGGAGTTGTAGTCACAGATATTGGTCACCCTCACAATTTGCACATCAACACCACTCTGAACCATGCTCACATCACAGGGAGTGGAAAAGAACTGACAAGATGGCTGACACTGGGTACTACTGTGGGGAGCACAAGGCCCTGCTGGGAACTGTGCACCAACCAACAGCAGGACACCACTGCATGACATCCTGAAAGCCAACTTGCACTCCCTGCAATGGAAGCACGTTCCATGGTGGGATATCTGGCTGGGTGGGAAGGAGGACTGACAGATCTGACCATAGTTACCAGCAGCTTTTCTCACACACCCCCTTAACACAAACTCCACACAACTCACCTGGGAGATTGCATTGCCTCACACTCTAATTAAATATCCCACAAAGAACTACCACACTGGGTTATGCTATGTGAAGCATAGGGACACACTTGGGACGTGTAGCCAAACAAACGCAAATACAACACTGGCAGCCATCCTGTCAGCACAGGCACACCACCCCACATGGAAGCAGAGTCAAAAGGAAGGAAGTATGGGCATGCTGGGAAGGGGGCTGTAGGCAATAGCATGATGGGAGTGGTAGTCACAGCTCAACATCCCCCACCCACATGGCCCAGCAAGCTCAAACTGAAGCATTCACACCTCACAGGCAGTGAAAAGCCACTTCAAAGATGTCTGACACTGCCCTCAGCTGTGGGGAGCACAAGGCCCTGCTGGGAACTGGGCACCAACAAACAACAGGACCACACTGTCAGCCATCTTGCCATTGCTGTCACACTCACACACAGTGAAGTCCACTCAAAAGGAAGGAAGTATGTGCATGCTGGGAAGGGGGTGTAGGCAATAGCATGATGGGAGTGGTAGTCACAGCTCAATATCCCCCACCCACATGGCCCAGCAAGCTCACACTGAAGCATGCACACCTCACAGGCAGTGAAAAGCCACTTCAAAGATGTCTGACACTGCCCTCAGCTGTGGGGAGCACAAGGCCCTGCTGGGAACTGGGCACCAACAAACAACAGGACCACACTGTCAGCCATCTTGCCATTGCTGTCACACTCACACACAGTGAAGTCCACTCAAAAGGAAGGAAGTATGTGCATGCTGGGAAGGGGGTGTAGGCAATAGCATGATGGGAGTGGTAGTCACAGCTCAATATCCCCCACCCACATGGCCCAGCAAGCTCACACTGAAGCATGCACACCTCACAGGCAGTGAAAAGCCACTTCAAAGATGTCTGACACTGCCCTCAGCTGTGGGGAGCACAAGGCCCTGCTGGGAACTGGGCACCAACAAACAACAGGACCACACTGTCAGCCATCTTGCCATTGCTGTCACACTCACACACAGTGAAGTCCACTCAAAAGGAAGGAAGTATGTGCATGCTGGGAAGGGGGTTGTAGGCAATAGCATGATGGGAGTGGTAGTCACAGCTCAACATCCCCCACCCACATGGCCCAGCAAGCTCATACTGAAGCATGCACACCTCACAGGCAGTGAAAAGCCACTTCAAAGATGTCTGGCACTGCCCTCAGCTGTGGGGAGCACAAGGCCCTGCTGGGAAGTGGGCAACAACAAACAACAGGACCACACTGTCAGCCATCTTGCCATTGCTCCACCCGCAATGTTTCCCTGCGCCTCATCCCTGGTGGTCCAGTGGACCTCTGTCTCCTACCTCTAACTCTGCTCTTTCACTCGTTTTTCTACCTTTTATCTTTCACCTTTCTGCACTTTTCTGCATCTCTGCTCTTTTGTGCCTTATTTCTGCTCATTTTCCCTTCCTCTCGCTCTGCCCTTTCACTTGTTTTCACTCGTTTTTCTACCCTCTTTTATCTTTCACCTTTCTGCACTTTTCTGCATCTCTGCTCTTTTGTGCCTTATTTCTGCTCATTTTCCCTTCCTCTCGCTCTGCCCTTTCACTAGTTTTCACTCGTTTTTCTACCCTCTTTTATCTTTCACCTTTCTGCACTTTTCTGCATCTCTGCTCTTTTGTGCCTTATTTCTGCTCATTTTCCCTTCCTCTCGCTCTGCCCTTTCACTAGTTTTCACTCGTTTTTCTACCCTCTTTTATCTTTCACCTTTCTGCATCTCTGCTCTTTTGTGCCTTATTTCTGCCTATTTTCCCTTTTTTCTTTATCCCTTATTTCCTCCCTTTACCTTTCCCCGCCGCTGCTGCCCCCGCGGCCCCTCCCCCCCAGCGCGACCGGCCCAATCCAGCTCCCCTCACCGCTCCCGCCTCCCAGCTGTCCAGCCCTCCCCAACCCCTACTTAATGGCGGCCACTGCGCGGCCGCGCAGTGGCCGCGGGCTGCGGGCGCGCCGCTGGCGCGCCGAAGGCGCGTCAAAGGCAAGCCCGTCTGCGCCCGTCCGCGACCCGACCGCGACCAGCGCCAGGAACCCTGGACCTCAGCCCCGCCAACACAACACCCAGCAGCACTCCACGCACTCAACCCAGGCCGCAACAACAACTGCAAGCTAGCATCACCAGCCGACTCCCACGGACCCTTCAGCTGTCACCGCTGCCGGCACACCTGCAGCACCGCCAAGAACACGGATCCAGCACAACCCGCCCACAAGAACACAACCGAACCGAAGAGCCTGCAATGCATCCTCCTCAACGTCCGATCCCTCCACAAACACGCCACAGAAATCTGGGACCTCCTCGACAGCACCACCCCGGACGTAGCGTTCTTCACCGAAACCTGGACCAACACCACCTCGGGACCGGACATCACCATCGCCATCCCCCAAGGATACAAGATCTCCAGGAAGGACCGCCCCACCCGCCCAGGAGGAGGAATCGCCATCGTCCACAAATCCAGCCTCCGCCTGAGCACACTCCCTGACGAGCCCACAGAACTGATGGAACACCTTCACTTCAAGATACTGGCCAGCCCCACCACCACCCTCCGAGGAACCCTCATCTACCGACCCCCTGGACCCCACGGACCCTTCGCCAACTCCATCACGGACATTATCTCCCCGCAGGCCATCGCATCCACCAACTACACCCTGCTGGGAGACCTCAACTTCCACCTCGACAACCAACTGGACCCCAACACCACATCCCTCCTGGACAACCTCCACAACATTGGACTGCGCCAGATCGTGACCGAGCCCACGCACTCAGCAGGACACACCCTCGACCCCCTCTTCACTACAGGAAACTCCATCACCTTCAGCCACACCACCGAACTCCCATGGACCGACCATCGTTGCGTCCACTTCACCTTCAGAACACCCACCATCCACAGACACCAGCACCTGCTTCCACGAAGAAACTGGACCAAAATCACCGACGACCAGCTCACCTCCTCACTCAACAACTCCACCCCAACCATCGCGGAAAACGACGACCCCAACACCGCAGCCCGAACCCTGCATAGATGGATCTCGGAGAGCACCAACACCATAGCCCCCCTCAAGAAAAACAACAATACCCGCGCGAAGAAAGCCAGATGGTTTACCACCGAACTTCGAGAGTCCAGAAGCACATGCCGCTGCCTCGAAAAGGCCTGGAGGAACACCAAATCCACAGAAGCCCACGACAACTTCAGAGCCGCCACCAACGCCCACCATCAACTCATCAGAGAAACGAGGAAAAAAGCGATTGAAGACAGAATCTCCACCCACGCGCACAACAGCAAGGAACTCTTCAGCATCATCAAGGAGTTCACCCAACCCACTAGCGAGTCTACCGACATCCCTCCCTCACAAGACCTCTGCGACAAACTCAGCACCTTTTTCCACCACAAAATCAAGAGCATCTACGACAACTTCGACGAAGACAACCAACACACTGAACTCTCACCAACCACCCCCGACACCCAGAAACCAGCGATTGACGACTGGACAGCCCTCACCACCGAAGACACACTGAAGACAATGAAGTCAATCCACTCAGGGGCCCCCACGGACCCCTGCCCCCACCACATCTTCAACAGAGCCGCCGACACCATCGCACCCATGCTCCGCCACACCATCAACCGCTCCCTGGCGACCGCCTGCGTCCCTGACGACTGGAAACACGCCGAGGTCAACCCCCTCCTAAAGAAACCCTCAGAGGACCCCACCGACCTCAAAAACTACAGACCCATCTCCCTGCTCCCGTTCCCAGCGAAAGTCATCGAGAAAGCCATCAACATCCAACTCGCCACATTCATTGAAGAACACAACATCCTCGACTCCTCCCAATCCGGCTTCAGAAAAAACCACAGTACGGAAACCGCCCTCCTCGCCGCAACAGACGACATCCGCACCCTACTGGACAAAGGAGAAACAGTAGCCCTCATCCTCCTCGACCTATCAGCGGCGTTCGACACAGTATCCCACCGCACCCTAATACGCAGACTCTACGACGCAGGAATCCAGGACAAGGTCCTCGACTGGATCCGCTCCTTCCTCTCCGGCAGGACGCAGCGGGTCAGACTCCCCCCTTTCCTCTTGGACCCCACACCTACCACCTGCGGAGTCCCCCAGGGCTCCTCCCTCAGCCCGACGCTCTTCAACGTCTACATGGCTCCACTCGCCCCCATCGTCAGAACCTACGGACTCAACATCGTGTCATACGCAGACGACACCCAGCTCATCCTCTCCCTATCCAACGAGCCCAACACCGCCAGACGCAACTTTCAAGAAGGCATGGAAGCCGTCGCCAAATGGATGAAAAACAGCTGCCTACAACTAAACACCAACAAAACAGAAGTACTCATCATGGGCCCAAACCCCGATGCCTGGAGCGACACCTGGTGGCCCCCCGCCCTCGGAAACCCGCCAACCCCCACGGACCACGCACGCAACCTGGGAATCATCCTGGACTCCGAGCTCAAAATGGACCGCCAGATCAACTCTGTCTCGTCTTCCTGCTTCCACACCCTCCGCCTCCTTCGTAAGACCTTCAAATGGATCCCCTCGAACACCGAAAGACCGTCACTCACGCCCTGGTCACCAGCAGACTCGACTACGGCAACGCACTCTACGCCGGAATAAACAAAAACCTCACCCGCAAGCTACAGAACATCCAGAACGCCGCCGCAAGACTGGTCCTCAACCTGCCAAAACACTGCCACATCTCCCAGCACCTGCGCACACTCCACTGGCTCCCTGTCGAGGCGAGAATCACCTTCAAGATGCTCACCCACGCACACAAGGCCCTCCACGGCACCGGACCAGCATACCTGAACAGCCGACTCAAATTCCACGCACCCCAAAGGACCCTACGATCAGCCCAGCTCTCCTACGCCGTGGTCCCCCGCACCAGAAAGACCAGATCGGGAGGCCGCTCCTTCTCCTTCCTCGCGGCCAAAGCATGGAACGCCCTTCCGCTCCACCTCAGACAGACAACATCGCTCCCCATCTTCGCAAGAAACCTCAAAACCTGGCTCTTCGACAGACCCCTCCTTGATGGATGGAACCTGCACCCCCCCCCTAGCGCCTTGAGACCCTTACGGGTGAGTAGTTGCGCTTTAACAAACCCCTGATTGATTGATTGATTGCTGGCACACTCACACACAGTGAAGTCCACTCAAAAGGAAGGAAGTATGGGCATGCTGGGAAGGGGGGTGTAGGCAATAGCATGATGGGAGTGGTAGTCACAGATATTGGTCACCCTCACAATTGGCCCATCAACACCACTCTGAACCATGCTCACATCACAGGGAGTGGAAAAGAACTGACAAGATGGCTGACACTGGGTACTGCTGTGGGGAGCACAAGGCCCTGCTGGGAACTGTGCACCAACCAACAGCAGGACATCACTGCCTGACATCCTGAAAGCCAACTTGCACTCCCTGCAATGGAAGCACGTTCCATGGTGGGATATCTGGCTGGGTGGGAAGGAGGACTGATAGCTCTGACCATAGTTACCAGCAGCTTTTCTCACACACCCCCTTAACACAAACTCCACACAACTCACCTGGGAGATTGCATTGCCTCACACTCTAATTAAATATCCCACAAAGAACTACCACACTGGGTTATGCTATGTGAAGCATAGGGACACTCTTGAGACGTGTAGCCAAACAAACGCAAGGACAACACTGTCAGCCATCCTCTCAGCACAGGCACACCACCCCACAGGGAAGCAGAGTCAAAAGGAAGGAAGTATGGGCATGCTGGGAAGGGGGCTGTAGGCAATAGCATGATGGGAGTGGTAGTCACAGCTCAACATCCCCCACCCACATGGCCCAGCAAGCTCACACTGAAGCATGCACACCTCACAGGCAGTGAAAAGCCACTTCAAAGATGTCTGACACTGCCCTCAGCTGTGGGGAGCACAAGGCCCTGCTGGGAACTGGGCACCAACAAACAACAGGACCACACTGTCAGCCATCTTGCCATTGCTGTCACACTCACACACAGTGAAGTCCACTCAAAAGGAAGGAAGTATGGGCATGCTGGGAAGGGGGTGTAGGCAATAGCATGATGGGAGTGGTAGTCACAGATATTGGTCACCCTCACAATTGGCCCATCAACACCACTCTGAACCATGCTCACATCACAGGGAGTGGAAAAGAACTGACAAGATGGCTGACACTGGGTACTGCTGTGGGGAGCACAAGGCCCTGCTGGGAACTGTGCACCAACCAACAGCAGGACACCACTGCCTGACATCCTGAAAGCCAACTTGCACTCCCTGCAATGGAAGCACGTTCCATGGTGGGATATCTGGCTGGGTGGGAAGGAGGACTGACAGCTCTGACCATAGTTACCAGCAGCTTTTCTCACACACCCCCTTAACACAAACTCCACACAACTCACCTGGGAGATTGCATTGCCTCACACTCTAATTAAATATCCCACAAAGAACTACCACACTGGGTTATGCTATGTGAAGCATAGGGACACTCTTGGGACGTGTAGCCAAACAAACGCAAGGACAACACTGTCAGCCATCCTCTCAGCACAGGCACACCACCCCACAGGGAAGCAGAGTCAAAAGGAAGGAAGTATGGGCATGCTGGGAAGGGGGCTGTAGGCAATAGCATGATGGGAGTGGTAGTCACAGCTCAACATCCCCCACCCACATGGCCCAGCAAGCTCACACTGAAGCATGCACACCTCACAGGCAGTGAAAAGCCACTTCAAAGATGTCTGACACTGCCCTCAGCTGTGGGGAGCACAAGGCCCTGCTGGGAACTGGGCACCAACAAACAACAGGACCACACTGTCAGCCATCTTGCCATTGCTGTCACACTCACACACAGTGAAGTCCACTCAAAAGGAAGGAAGTATGTGCATGCTGGGAAAGGGGGTGTAGGCAATAGCATGATGGGAGTGGTAGTCACAGCTCAACATCCCCCACCCACATGGCCCAGCAAGCTCACACTGAAGCATGCACACCTCACAGGCAGTGAAAAGCCACTTCAATGATGTCTGACACTGCCCTCAGCTGTGGGGAGCACAAGGCCCTGCTGGGAACTGGGCACCAACAAACAACAGGACCACACTGTCAGCCATCTTGCCATTGCTGTCACACTCACACACAGTGAAGTCCACTCAAAAGGAAGGAAGTATGGGCATGCTGGGAAGGGGGTGTAGGCAATAGCATGATGGGAGTGGTAGTCACAGATATTGGTCACCCTCACAATTGGCCCATCAACACCACTCTGAACCATGCTCACATCACAGGGAGTGGAAAAGAACTGACAAGATGGCTGACACTGGGTACTGCTGTGGGGAGCACAAGGCCCTGCTGGGAACTGTGCACCAACCAACAGCAGGACACCACTGCCTGACATCCTGAAAGCCAACTTGCACTCCCTGCAATGGAAGCACGTTCCATGGTGGGATATCTGGCTGGGTGGGAAGGAGGACTGACAGCTCTGACCATAGTTACCAGCAGCTTTTCTCACACACACCCTTAACACAAACTCCACACAACTCACCTGGGAGATTGCATTGCCTCACACTCTAATTAAATATCCCACAAAGAACTACCACACTGGGTTATGCTATGTGAAGCATAGGGACACTCTTGGGACGTGTAGCCAAACAAACGCAAGGACAACACTGTCAGCCATCCTGTCAGCACAGGCACACCACCCCACAGGGAAGCAGAGTCAAAAGGAAGGAAGTATGGGCATGCTGGGAAGGGGGCTGTAGGCAATAGCAAGATGGGAGTGGTAGTCACAGCTCAACATCCCCCACCCACATTGCCCAGCAAGCTCACACTGAAGCATGCACACCTCACAGGCAGTGAAAAGCCACTTCAAAGATGTCTGACACTGCCCTCAGCTGCTGGGAACTGGGCACCAACAAACAACAGGACCACACTGTCAGCCTTCTTGCCATTGCTGTCACACTCACACACAGTGAAGTCCACTCAAAAGGAAGGAAGTATGGGCATGCTGGGAAGGGGGGTGTAGGCAATAGCATGATGGGAGTGGTAGTCACAGATATTGGTCACCCTCACAATTGGCCCATCAACACCACTCTGAACCATGCTCACATCACAGGGAGTGGAAAAGAACTGACAAGATGGCTGATACTGGGTACTGCTGTGGGGAGCACAAGGCCCTGCTGGGAACTGTGCACCAACCAACAGCAGGACACCACTGCCTGACATCCTGAAAGCCAACTTGCACTCCCTGCAATGGAAGCACGTTCCATGGTGGGATAGCTGGCTGGGTGGGAAGGAGGACTGACAGCTCTGACCATAGTTACCAGCAGCTTTCTCACACAGCCCCTTAACACAAACTCCACACAACTCACCTGGGAGATTGCATTGCCTCACACTCTAATTAAATATCCCACAAAGAACTACCACACTGGGTTATGCTGTGTGAAGCATAGGGACACTCTTGGGACGTGTAGCCAAACAAACGCAAGGACAACACTGTCAGCGATCCTGTCAGCATAGGCACACTACCCCACAGGGAAGCAGAGTCAAAAGGAAGGAAGTATGGGCATGCTGGGAAGGGGGCTGTAGGCAATAGCATGATGGGAGTGGTAGTCACAGCTCAACATCCCCCACCCACATTGCCCAGCAAGCTCACACTGAAGCATGCACACCTCACAGGCAGTGAAAAGCCACTTCAAAGATGTCTGACACTGCCCTCAGCTGTGGGGAGCACAAGGCCCTGCTGGGAACTGGGCACCAACAAACAACAGGACCACACTGTCAGCCATCTTGCCATTGCTGTCACACTCACACACAGTGAAATCCACTCAAAAGGAAGGAAGTATGGGCATGCTGGGAAGGGGGTGTAGGCAATAGCATGATGGGAGTGGTAGTCACAGATATTGGTCACCCTCACAATTGGCCCATCAACACCACTCTGAACCATGCTCACATCACAGGGAGTGGAAAAGAACTGACAAGATGGCTGATACTGGGTACTGCTGTGGGGAGCACAAGGCCCTGCTGGGAACTGTGCACCAACCAACAGCAGGACACCACTGCCTGACATCCTGAAAGCCAACTTGCACTCCCTGCAATGGAAGCACGTTCCATGGTGGGATATCTGGCTGGGTGGGAAGGAGGACTGACAGCTCTGACCATAGTTACCAGCAGCTTTTCTCACACAGCCCCTTAACACAAACTCCACACAACTCACCTGGGAGATTGCATTGCCTCACACTCTAATTAAATATCCCACAAAGAACTACCACACTGGGTTATGCTGTGTGAAGCATAGGGACACTCTTGGGACGTGTAGCCAAACAAACGCAAGGAGAACACTGTCAGCGATCCTGTCAGCATAGGCACACTACCCCACAGGGAAGCAGAGTCAAAAGGAAGGAAGTATGGGCATGCTGGGAAGGGGGCTGTAGGCAATAGCATAATGGGAGTGGCAGTCACAGCTCAACATCTCCCACCCACATGGCCCAGCAACCTCACACTGAAGCATGCACACCTGACAGGGAGTGAAAAGCCACTTCAAAGATGTCTGACAATGGTGCTCTGTTGTGGGGAGTACCAGGCCCTGCTGGGAACTGGACACCAACCAACAGCAGGACACCACTGACTGACATCCTGAGAGTCAACCTGCACCCACTGCAAGGGTGGCATGCTTCATGGTGGGATAACTGGGCTGGGGGGAGAAGGAGGTCCGGATGTCAACCAAATACCACCAATGCTGGTCATGCACACACCTCAACATCCACATTGAAATGCATCAGGTTGGCAGGACAATGAGCCACACCAATATCAACCTCTGACTGTGACAACTTAGGACAATGCAATGTACAGGGCTGCATCCAGAGGTACAGTCACAACTGTCATGTGTTTGAACCATTGATGCCTGCAGAAATATAACTTACATTGTGTGTCTCTTCCAAAAACAGGTGATGATGGGGAAACAGCAGCAGATGAGGTGGAGTCCCTGTCCCAGGCTCCGGGGGACCCTGAGCTCCCTGGTGTGGAACAGCCTCTGCCCTCATCGGATGGCGAAGACCAACCTGGCACCTCCGGTGTGAGTCATCATGCAGCACCAGCAGGACCACCATCTTCACCCCCTGCACCCATTCCGCCAACGTCTGCCAACACACAGACCACCCCCGCCGACACGGACAGACCAAGGACACTGAATGACAACAGCACAGGGACCACAGCCCACCATGAAGCATCGGACAACAACCCCAGTACCAACCCCCAAGGGGGCCGAGGGTCACCTGTGCGTGCCACGGCAGCTCCCACACGTGTGGCCAGGGGTGGTAGGCAGAGGTCGCTGTTTGCAGAGGGGTCTGGACTGCATGATGACCCACAACTGGCACGCATTGCTGATGCATACCAGAATAGCACCGGAGAGGTCAGCCAGGTAGTGGAGATCCTCAAGGACATTCAACAGCAGCAGGCTGCCCATCATGCCTGCTTGGAATCCCACATGTCCCGTGTGGAGACACACATGTCCCGTGTGGAGACACACATGTCTGGCATGGAGTCCAAGTGGGACACATTGGAAGAACTGACAGTGGTGCAGAGGCACATATTGTCATGCCTCCGCCAGATTAGCACCAACATGTCCACACCTCCCTGTGTGCCCACAACATCTGGTGCCGCAACAACTGCAACTGCCACAGGGAGGGAGGATGACTCTGGTGGAGAGTCCTCTGCACCGCAGCGGCCTGCACATGAGGGTCCCCCCAGAAAGAAGAGGGGTCGTCCAAGGAAGGACAACTGAGAGGCCGATGGCCATGTACAACCCCCAGGAACCCAACACCTGTTCTGGAAATTCTCCTTTGTGTGCAAACTGTTCACCCTGTCGAATGCAACACAACTCTCCCACATGACATGGGGAGTTTAAGTTGGACTAATGTATCAGATGACTGTGGACTTTACTCAGGACATGTCTGCTACCAACACTTCCAACTCATCTGGGAACTTTGGATTCCAATACCAATGTACAGCACCCACCATCCTGTGCACTATCCTCACACATGTATGTAAATAAACTCACTAATACACCATATTTGCCTCTGTTGTGATTCCAACGTTGTTTTTGTCATGGAGATGATGATCTGCTAAATGACACTGTGCATGCTAACTGCCACAACAAGTTCAACACCGTCATGTGAGTCATGGCGACGTGACACATATGAGGGAGACACACCACTAGGGCTACACAACACATAGACACCAGGGCCATCTGACTCATCGCCTACACTGATGTTGCCAGGAAATACAGTGGAATGCACAGACACCACACCTATTCAGAGTCTGTGTTAACTAGCCCACAGGTGCAGTAAGCAAATGTCAGTCAGATGTGTGACCACAGACAACGCACATCCCAAAGTGAAGCACAGGTTTATTACACATTTGTAACATGTTGTTTCCACTACAAATGCAAGGTAATCCCACATGGCAGTGGCCACACACTCAAAAAATGTAGAAGAAATAAAGTCCAGGGCTGTGTGGCACATCACCTGTAGGGAAACGACTGCTGCCACCCTGAAAGCTGAATCATGGTGTCGGGGATCCAAGTTGACCAAACAACTCTGAAAGCACCCTGTGAAGGACAGACATGACACACAGTCAAAAGCACTGAAGAACAGGACAGAACTGCAATACTCATGCCCAATACATGTCACAAGATACCTACACAAAACCAAGTTAGCATGTCAACACTGTTGAGGAGTACAGACTACCTGTAAGGACACATCGCTGCACGCATCCAGTCAAGTAGCACATGGCCACACTCAAACAGCACCAGAGCACCACCCACACATATCATGCAAACTCACATCACTGACATGACATCTCTGGATACTCACATTCAGCTGAAGAAGTTGGTGATGAGCTGTGTGCGGACATCACCCTCATCATCATCACCATCACTGGCATCGTGGCCCAGGCCAGGATCCTCCACAGGTGGCGGATGTTGATCATCGTCATCCAGGATGAGAGGCAACTCCTTCCGCACAGCCAGGTTGTGTAGCATTCAGCAGACAATGACAATCTTGCACACCTTTGCTGGGGCATATGGGAGGGCCCCTCCTGTCTTGTCTAGGCAGCGGAAGCAGCTCTTCAGGACACCAAATGTCCGCTCGATCACTCTCCTGGTCCGACCATGTGCCTTCTTGTAGCGCATCTGGGCTGGTGTCACAGGGTTCCTGAGGGGTGTCAGCAACCACGGCTTGTTGGGGTATCCGGAGTCACCTACAGACAGACAATTGCACATTAGCTGAGTTGGAAAAGAGGGCGGAATACAACATAGCAGAACACACACAATGGTACAAAGTCAGTACACACCGACAAGCCAGGCACGCTGGTTCTGCATCTGTGACATCATCCTCGGGATGCGACTACTCCTCATCACGTAGGCATCGTGTGCCGAACCGGGGAAACGGGCACACACATGTGAGATGCTCATATCTGCAAGACATACCACCAGAGCATTGATCAAATTATAATGTTTCCTGTTCCTGTGTGCCTGCTCATGTGCCTGTGGTGGTACCAAAGCCACATGTGTCCCATCAATGGAGCCGATGACATGTGGCATCCTCCCCAGGGCATAGAAGTCACTCTTGACATCAGTGAGTTGTTGACGTTTAGGGAAATAGATGTACTGGTTCAGGTATCTCAACATTGCCTCCAAAACATCGCGTAGCACACGGCTGAACATGGTCTGTGACATCCCACCCGCAGACGCCACAGTGTGTTGAAAGGTACTGGTGGCAAAGAAGTGTAGGGCTGCCATCACCTTCACCTTGGGGGTCAGCACTGTAGGGTATGGCCGGCCAGGTTGCAAATGTGGGGCCAACCGCCCTGCCAAATCCTCAATCAGCGGCCTGGTGAAGCGGTACCGTCGGATGCAGTCACGTTCCACCATCGTTGCAAGGTCAGGGAATGGTCTATGGACAGCTGGTGCCCTGCAGTGCATAGGTGAAGAAAGAAAGACTGTCAGTCACCCCACATATGTGCCATTCACCATACTCAATATCACATGATACATCATTACAAGACACAAGTACCTGATGTGTGTGCCGTTCTGTATGGACATATATGGCACCTACATGGCCAACATCTAACATCACAGTTCAACATGTGTTGACAACAAGTTCCAGGTTGTGCTATGGGAAATCATTAGGCTGTGTCACAGTACCCATTTACTGCTGTCACGTTCCAAACACACACCACAGTGACATGTCAGGACAGATGTGCCACAGGCATCACAGCTCATTGACAGGTAGATTCCCAGGGACCCTGTATTGCCACATGGACACTGGCATGACATGGCGTATCATGTACACGTCAGCAAAACAACCATGACTCCCACAGGTAGTGACCCCTGTTGCCTCTGCAGGACAGACATGGACGTCTGGGACACACACACGCACAACATCAAAGTCCATGCACAAACAACGTGGATGTGGAGACTGTCTCCCATTGTGCACATGGAATCAGAGACATCGGAAACACAACATGCACACAGACTGTGGAGGGCCATCACTATTGTGGCAATGGGTCACCCTGTGACGTACATACCTTCCCACATGGGACTCAGGGGGTATGTGACATGACATACACATACACAACCTGGAAATGTGACCATGCCACATGCTCTGAAATGAACAGTTGCACATCACAGTGGTCATGTGCACAACACACAAAGGATTCTGTCCCCATGAACAGGTGCACAGCCTGGGAGTGGCTGCCCCCAAGTGCCAGCCAAAAAACCACATGTTGACCCCCATACACAGAAAAGGTAATGCAGCCTTACATGCCTTAGGATACAGTGTGGACAGGCTGTGGTGTTGTAGGTGTGCCCCTGAGTCCCAGGCAAGTAAATGTGTCTGGCATACGTTCACCAGTGACAAGCATGGTGACATATGCGAGTGACTTGTACAGGGACACGTCGTACAGCAATGGAACGATCGGTGCGCACGCATTGGCCATTGCATATGATGTGAGCGGAGACGCGTTGTACAGCAATGGACCGATCGGTGCGCACGCATTGGCCATTGCATATGATGTGAGCGGAGACGCGTTGTACAGCAATGGACCGATCGGTGCGCACGCATTGGCCATTGCATATGATGTGAACGGATACGCGTTGTACAGCAATGGACCGATCGGTGCGCACGCATTGGCCATTGCATATGATGTGAACGGATACGCGTTGTACAGCAATGGAGCGATCGGTGCGCACGCATTGGCCATTGCATATGATGTGAACGGATACGCGTTGTACAGCAATGGACCGATCGGTGCGCACGCATTGGCCATTGCATATGATGTGAGCGGATACGTGTTGTTTTTCGAAATACGCGTTGTACAGCAATGGAGCGATCGGTGCGCACGCATTGGCCATTGCATATGATGTGAACGGATACGCGTTGTACAGCAATGGACCGATCGGTGCGCACGCATTGGCCATTGCATATGATGTGAGCGGATACGTGTTGTTTTTCGACATACGCGTTGTACAGCAATGGACCGATCGGTGCGCACGCATTGGCCATTGCATATGATGTGAACGGATACGCGTTGTACAGCAATGGACCGATCGGTGAGCAAGCATTGGCCATTGCATATGATGTGAGCGGATACGTGTTGTTTTTCGAAATACGCGTTGTACAGCAATGGACGGATCGGTGCGCACGCATTGGCCATTGCATATGATGTGAACGGATACGCGTTGTACAGCAATGGACCGATCAGTGCGCACACATTGGCCATTGCATATGATGTGAACGGATACGCGTTGTACAGCAATGGACCGATCGGTGCGCACGCATTGGCCATTGCATATGATGTGAGCGGATACGTGTTGTTTTTCGAAATACGCGTTGTACAGCAATGGACCGATCGGTGCGCACACTTTGGCTATGGCCTGACATGGTAACGGACGCGTTTTCGAAGCTTTAACGAGTCTGATGCAGTGAATTCAGTTGGCCACCCACAACAATGTTGCAAATTCATGGGTGTCATGAAGTTGAACATTTGAAGGATGCTGTGGGCGTGTATAAGTGGTGCAATTCCATGGATTGGCCAGTTTCAGAAGATGCAAAGGACTTGGACCTATCACTTTGGACACATGGGACAGTATCTGCCTCTGCAGCACACATATAATGCTGGCTGTTCCCCTGAGAGCTCATTTGCCTGCACTACATGCTCCAGGACGACATCTGCCACTACCACTGCTGCTGTCTCTGCATCCTCTGGCTACTGCAATGGCACGTACTGTGGAGAGAGCCCCAGCCTTCAGCACTGAGGAGAACCAGGCCCTGCTGGACAGCCTCCTTCAACAGTACAGCAAGCTGTATGGGAAACCAGGGGAGCAGGTGAGTGTGCTGTCCACTGCCTCACTAATTGTGCATGTTGTCTGACTAGCAAGACGTACAGTGTGTACATCAGTGGCTAGCATGCTCACTGAGTAGTTGTCACCCCCCAAAGTGTGTAGTCACATGCACTGAACAGGTATAGTGCAGTAACAGTGCATTCCAACAAGGTTTTACTTCCCAGGCAATGATACCATTTAGTAACTGCTGGCAAACTGTTCATAGCCAAAGTTGCACTACCTGTGTAGATCATATGCCCCTGTGATTGAGACATGTATATCCAACTGTGTGATGCACGGAAATGTTGCATGTGTAGTAATGGCCTTTTCACTTTGTCATCCTCACAGGTTGATGCCCACCAGAAGCAGGAGATCTGGCTGACCATCGTCCGGGCAGTACGATCCGTGGGGGTCTACAGGCGCAGGATCCGCAACTGCCAGAAGAGGTGGCAGGACCTTCGGGGCTGGATCCGGAGGATCGCAAGGGTCCAGCTGAAGCTGTTGCCTCCTCGCAGGAGGGGCGGACACCGGACCCTGACCCCCCACATGCTCCGGATCCTGGCGGTGGTCTTCCCTGACCTGGATGGGCAGCTGAATGCCAGACAGCAGCAAGGAGGGGGTAAGTGCTAGCCTCAACTGTGTACTATGACTGACATGCTCTATGCACTCCTTTAGCCTGGTTCCACTTCCACAGTACAACTGTCATGTCGTCCTGGACTCATGTCCCTCACTTGTGTCATGCCCCGTCCTCATCTGATACACAGGTGTGGCCCTTACAGTCTGTGACTTAGGTCACTTGGGTACTGTGTACTTGCAGTTACCTGTGGTTCAAGTTGGGGACAGTATCAGTTACAGGAACTTTGTGGTGGGCTGCATGGGTGGTACAATTGCTCACATTGCCTGTGATCTGACATGTACTCTGGGTATGGCTTTAATATGTGTTCCAATTGCTGCTCTGACTCACCACATGTCTGGGGTATGTGCCACACACCCATGCTGCTGCAGAGGCCAAGGTAGGAGCCTCAGAACTGTGTACATCATGTGTGTGACACATGCATAGCCACCTGCCTAGTGTTCTGGGTAATACCATGATGCACATGGACCAGGACTGTAATGCCTACTCCGTACATCGAAGGCACTCTGTTCTCCCACTCCCGTATGTCAGCATACATATTGGGCATTGTGAGGAGTGCACTCAGATGTGTGCCTCTGTGTCACCGTGGTGTGGCCTTGCTATTTGGACTCCTGGAGTGTTTAACAATTTGGGGTGGCCAGCCATCTGAGTTGTGAATATGGGATCTGCACATAGGTCAATGCATAGGTCTCTGATCCCTTGACTGTGCACAATGTTGTATGAAACATTGAGGTGCCGGCAGCTTTGGTTCATTCTCATCAGACGGTAAAGTGCTCATGTGTATGGATTTGTGTTTGCAGTCACTCAAATGTCTCATTTGATTGACGTGGGATCATCTCAGTCCTCATGATGTGGGTGGCCAGGGGTGCACATGTGCACCTGTCAGCTACAGGGCTTACATTTCTAAAACTCCCCTGATTGTGCCACAGTGCAGACTGGTGTTGTGTGTATGCACTGCCCCTGTGACAGGAGACAGTTATGACTGACTTGCCAGACATGCCTGTGCCATGACATTCCAATCGCAAATGGTGATCCAGCAGTGGTGTGATATGTCCTGCATGCACACCATTGTTGCATTGACTATCAGGACCCTAATAAGGAAATTATTTGGTCTGGTGATGGAGGCAAAACCCGCATATCAACTGAGACTTTGCCCATCACCTTTCCTGACACGTGTACAGAGTCAGTGGCAGGAGATGGCATGTGTTTGGAGTGACACATTTCCCTGTATACTCTTGGATGTCCAACAACTGTGTATGTGGTGCATGTGTGCACATATGATTAGTCGCATACAACAGGCAGCAGATAGATGGGTGCATGGACAGGTAGGATATGTGTGGCATGACTGACTGTGAGGCAGACAATGGGCTTCTTGAAATCAGTGTCAGCACGAATTGCAATGTCTAGCAAATGATGGCAGGGCTTGCTCTGTGACGTGCTGTACTTACTGTGGTGTGTGTGGTCAGTACAGGTGACTAATGTTCCTCTGTTTATCCTGATTGTTTGCAGATACATCCACAGCCACAGGAGGAGACAGCTCCACGGACCAAGAGGAGCGGCAGAGCCAGACTGGGTCCACTGCAGGGGAGACCGAGGGACCCAGTGGCACGGAGGGTGAGAGGAGCCACACTGAGGATACCTCAGCTATGACCACCTCGGCTGGGGAAGACAGCATCTCCAGTGAGGACTCCCTTGTGGAGGCGGGTGTCAGCAGACCAGAGGCAACCTCAAGCAAGTCTGTCCCGCCACCACCACCATCTTCACCCTCCCATCTACTCCCATCCCACATGTCCGTGGACGCTCCCGTGTAGGGGAGCGTGTCTCCTTCATGCCAGGCACCGCACCCCCTGCCTCTGTCCCCCCTGCTGCCCTGAGTGTGGAGTCTGTGGACTTGCTGAAACAGATCCATGTAGGGCAGACATCAATTCTGAGTGTCCTCCATGTACACACTGGTCTTTTGACACAACTGGTGTCATTCATGGAGGGCATGTCATCTGGCATGTCTGCCCTACATCGGACCAATCAGTCCATGGCCTCCTCACTGACGGCAGCAGTGTCCCTCCTGCAACAGTCCCTTGCCCCTCCTACCTCTGCCCCATCCACAATATCCAGCACCCTGCCTGTCCCAAGCACACACACACCGGCACCGGCATGCACCAGCACTGACACAAGCAGCACACAGACACACACACCAAAATCCAGACGCACACGCACGCACAGTCAGGGGAGTGATACCTCACTCACAGGGGCTGGGGCCCAGACACACACACACGCATCCACGAGCACTGCGTAGTCCTCAGATGCCTCTCCCTCCAAAAGCCCTTCCGTTACCTCACCTGCAACCCCCCCTCCCAGAAGCTCTTCCTCTGTGAGCTTGGCCTCTTCCCCACAGATACACCTGACACGAAGTCCAGGCGGAAGAGGCGACCACCACACACAGAGGGGAGTGCCCCTCACACCCAGACACCCTCCCCCAGTCACAGGCAGACAGAAGACCCCATTTGTAAGTCCCCCCGGACCAGGAAGGGCAAGACCCCACCACCACCACCACGCAGCTCCACCACACAGTCTCTCTCCTCCATCCCCCAGGCCACCACTGCACAGGTTCCACCACCACACCCTGCCCCAGGTTCCCCCACACACCGATACCGCATCCCCAAACTGCTTAGGCCCTCCCCCCTACCACTTGCTCTTCCACCCCCAAAACAGACACTCTGCCTGTTTGTGCCACTGGTGGGCCGTCCCCTCTGTCCTGCCCATCTCATCTGCCCCCCTTCCACTCCCTTGGAGCTGTGCACTGCAGTGGAGTCCACAACCACCCCGTCTGACTCGGGCACTGCAGTGAGGACCCAGTCCACTCCATCTGACCGGCCCACTGCAGTGGTTGCAGCACCCACAACATCTGAGTTGTGCCCTACAGTGGTGCCGGCCCCCACTGAGTCAGACACCTCCACTGCAGTTGCCGGTGACACTCCTGCATCCACCACCCCTTCACTGCCTCCTTCTGGCATCCCCTGATCCTGTCCCTGCGGTGCCTGGCCTGCCCCTTGTATGCCCCTCCGAGGGGGATGTCCCCTGTCCGTAGCAGTGCAGGCAAGCAATGGGTGACAAGTTGTCACGTATCACCCTGTTGGGACTGTGTATTTGGACTGGCCATTGGCCTTAGTTTCTTTTGGACTTCAAATTTCTATTTAACATTTGCTGAATAAAGCCTCTTTTTGTTTAATTGTGGTTTTTCTTTGGATGTACATGATGTAGATGAGTATCATCATGCATTAGCAGTTGTAATAGTGTTCAGATCAGGAAAATGAGGTGTTGCTGTGATGGACTCCATGTGGTCCATGGGATATGTGTCCTAATGTAGTCTGGATCTATAGCATCCTTTGCTGCAGTCTGAGGGTGTAATGTTCAGCATTTGACACATGGATGTACGTTTTGCATTTGTAAATTAACATCTTTGGCTTACACTGATGCACATCTGGTGTGCTTCCCACTGTTCAATGTTTCTATTTCCCTGACTGTGTGCCCATCTCCACTGGACATGCAGTTTAGCACATCAATGTTGAAGGACTCATCTGTGTATACAGTGCAACTTGCTTGACACGTGTTTAGGGTGTATGCAGATGACTGACGTGACACTCCCGTACCCAGGCTGATGTGAGCAGAGCCTTCAGTGTGTTGTAGTTGTTGACTCACTGACCGAGTGTTCTGCTGACATGTTTGAGTCGTGCACAGACAAGGTTTGGCACAGCGGACCTTCCACAGGAGTGGAGTGCCCTCATGGCAGTGTGTAATCCCGTGACATTGGCTGGGCACATGTTGTGTGTTGTGTGAGCATGTCTGTGTGTGTTCCCTTCCCTTTTCCTACACAGGCTGTGTCCCTAGGGATGTTCCTGTTTGTGATGCTTGCTGAGTTGTCCTGTGTTCATCCAGCATCTTGGACCTGGTTTCTCCGGGATGTGGGTGCATGGCAAACTAATGTTCATGAGGTTGTCATCCCTAGTTGTCTTTGTTGTCAGGGCTGGGGATGTGGGCAAACGCAGATGGGACACAGTCAGGATTCCCCTTGGCATTTGTGGGTTACACAAGTCATGTGATTTACAGTTTGTGGTAGCTTTCAGTGATTGTGACACGTTGTGTGTGTGACTGCTGCCACTCCTCAGGGTCAGAGCTGCAATGTTGGAAGTTGTCTATGTGTGTTCTTTGTGTGTCACCTTGGCTTCTTCCTTGGTGTGTGACTGTGGCAGGGATCCCATTGATTGGGGTGGATTTCACGTCATGCCCATGTACGGCGTACTGTGCAGTGTGTCAGACATTCACGAGTCTTGTTGACTGGCCATGTGTGATGGGTTTCACACCTTAGTTCCCACCACCCCCCCTGGGATTGTCATGGGTGCATGTGCAATGTCACCAGTCCATGTGAGCTTCACAGCTGCACATTGGTGGAGATCAAGGTGTGTGGTGTTGAGTGTGTGCAAATGTGAGTTGTTGCACGGCTAGACCCCTACCTCCATATTGGCCTTGGCTAACAGGCCGTGCTGATTGATTTGTGCTTGTGTAGGTGTGATGGTAGTTAGTTGCTCAGGACACATGGCTGTGGTTCACAGTGTGAACGACATCTACCTTTGTCATCACAGTGGGATTATCATGCAGGCTAGTGTCACCACAATGTGGGGTCCCTGGGGGTAGTGCTGTGGTGGGTCTGTCTCTTGCTGTGTTAGTCGCTGTTCCTACAAGCTTGTGTGACATGTGTAATTTGGGCTCCCTCTCATCTAACAATGCCTGATTGCCCACATAGGGGAATCCGATCCATGAGTTACTTTTGTGTGGCACTGTATACACATCTGTGTAATTGGGATTCAGGCCTCCTCATGTGTTGTGTGGTTGCCTGGGGACACTGGCACACACCCCCATCACCTGTTGTGTTTGATATGCAGTGTGAGGCTGCCTGTTTGTGTTTGTGCATCTACACCACTGCATTGGCATATCTTTAGTGTTGCATTGGCTGTATGTTGTTTGGTGGATTTCCCCTGCTGTCCCTGGGACTACTAGGTCATTAGTCAGCACAATAATCATGGTTTGTACGTCCCATTGCTGCCATGGTATGGTATTTGTTCACCTCACATCTACAGTCTCCACAGGATATCTACATTTGTGTGTCCATTGGTGCAGATATGTGGGTCAGCATTATGATGGTCATTTCTGTCATTGTGTAATTGATAAATGTTGACAATATCAGCCCCCATGGGTGATGTTTGTCTGCACATGGCCAAAGGTATGTCTTATTTGCACTGCACTGTTTGCCTCACCCAATCTATGTTGCTATGGGACACATGCACTACTTTGCCACTGATGTGTTTGTTGTTGTGTGACCAGGAATCATCCATGCTGTTTCGCAGTTGCAGCTTTTTTCCATGGCAACACTTACCTTTTGGTCACTGTGATGATGGGGCTTTAGACCCCATTGCCACAATGTTCTAAATGTGCTTCAGCTATGGACCCCACACTTACATTTTGGACACTGTGATGATGGGGGTTTAGACCCCATTGCCACAATGTTCTAAATGTGCTTCAGCTATGGACCTCACACTTACATTTTGGACACTGTGATGATGGGGGTTTAGACCCCATTGCCACAATGTTCTAAATGTGCTTCAGCTATGGACCCCACACTTACATTTTGGACACTGTGATGATGGGGGTTTAGACCCCATTGCCACAATGTTCTAAATGTGCTTCAGCTATGGACCCCACACTTACCTTTTGGTCACTGTGATGATGGGGGTTTAGACCCCATTGCCACAGTGGTCATGGTCTGCTTTGCATTGTGGAGGCCACACACATTTATGTGTGACACATGTGATAGGGGGTCACATTGTATGTTCATTGTCATGTTCAGTGTGGTAGGCATTTGACACTGACTACACACACTTGTCATGATGTTGGGGTGATGTCTTTTTCTGACATTCCTTATGTTGGAATATGCTGGTTGTGTCATGCATTACCCATCCTATGAGTGGGGATGGTAGTGGTGGTAGGCATCAAGACCCCCATGAGTGGGGGTGGTGTTAGTGGTAGCCATCCATCCCCCTATGAGTGGGGATGGTAGGAGTGACAGGCATCCAGGCCCCCATTAGTAGGGGTGGTGGTAGTGGTAGGCATCCATCCCCCTATGGGTGGGGATGGTGTTAGTGGTAGGCATCCAGGCCCCCATGAGTAGGGGTGGTGGTAGTGGTAGGCATCCAGGCCCCCATGAGTAGGGGTGGTGTTAGTGGTAGGCATCCAGGCCCCCATGAGTAGGGGTGGTGTTAGTGGTAGGCATCCAGGCCCCCATGAGTAGGGGTGGTGTTAGTGGTAGGCATCCATCCCCCTAAGGGTGGGGATGGTAGTAGTGACAGGCATCCAGGCCCCCCTGAGTAGGGGTGGTGGTAGTGGTAGGCATCCAGGCCCCCATGAGTAGGGGTGGTGTTAGTGGTAGGCATCCAGTCCCCCATGAGTAGGGGTGGTGGTAGTGGTAGGCATCCATCCCCCTATGGGTGGGGATGGTGTTAGTGGTAGGCATCCAGGCCCCCATGAGTAGGGGTGGTGGTAGTGGTAGGCATCCATCCCCCTAAGGGTGGGGATGGTAGTAGTGACAGGCATCCAGGCCCCCCTGAGTAGGGGTGGTGGTAGTGGTAGGCATCCATCCCCCTATGGGTGGGGCTGGTAGTAGTGACAGGCATCCAGGCCCCCATGAGTAGGGGTGGTGGTAGTGGTAGGCATCCAGGCCCCCATGAGTAGGGGTGGTGGTAGTGGTAGGGATCCAGGCCCCCATGAGTAGGGGTAGTGTTAGTGGTAGGCATCCAGGCCCCCATGAGTAGGGGTGGTGTTAGTGGTAGGCATCCATCCCCCTAAGGGTGGGGATGGTAGTAGTGACAGGCATCCAGGCCCCCCTGAGTAGGGGTGGTGGTAGTGGTAGCCATCCATCCCCCTATGGGTGGGGATGGTGTTAGTGGTAGGCATCCAGGCCCCCATGAGTAGGGGTGGTGTTAGTGGTAGGCATCCAGGCCCCCATGAGTAGGGGTGGTGGTAGTGGTAGGCATCCAGGCCCCCATGAGTAGGGGTGGTGTTAGTGGTAGGCATCCAGGCCCCCCTGAGTAGGGGTGGTGGTAGTGGTAGGCATCCAGGCCCCCATGAGTAGGGGTGGTGGTAGTGGTAGGCATCCATCCCCCTATGGGTGGGGATGGTGTTAGTGGTAGGCATCAAGGCCCCCATGAGTAGGGGTGGTGGTAGTGGTAGGCATCCAGGCCCCCATGAGTAGGGGTGGTGTTAGTGGTAGGCATCCAGGCACCCATGAGTAGGGGTGGTGTTAGTGGTAGGCATCCATCCCCCTATGGGTGGGGATGGTGTTAGTGGTAGGCATCCAGGCCCCCATGAGTAGGGTTGGTGGTAGTGGTAGGCATCCATCCCCCTAAGGGTGGGGATGGTAGTAGTGACAGGCATCCAGGCCCCCCTGAGTAGGGGTGGTGGTAGTAGTAGGCATCCACCCCCCTATGGGGGGGATGGTAGTAGTGACAGGCATCCAGGCCCCCATGAGTAGGGGTGGTGGTAGTGGTAGGCATCCAGGCCCCCATGAGTAAGGGTGGTGGTAGTGGTAGGCATCCAGGCCCCCATGAGTAGGGGTGGTGTTAGTGGTAGGCATCCAGGCCCCCATAAGTAGGGGTGGTGTTAGTGGTAGGCATCCAGGCCCCCATGAGTAGGGGTGGTGTTAGTGGTAGGCATCAGTAGGCATCCAGGCCCCCATGAGTAGGGGTGGTGTTAGTGGTAGGCATCCAGGCCCCCATGAGTAGGGGTGGTGTTAGTGGTAGGCATCCAGGCCCCCATGAGTAGGGGTGGTGTTAGTGGTAGGCATCCAGGCCCCCATGAGTAGGGGTGTTGTTAGTGGTAGGCATCCAGGCCCCCATGAGTAGGGGTGGTGGTAGTGGTAGTCATCCATCCCCCTATGAGTGGTGATGGTAGTAGTGACAGGCATCCAGGCCCCCATGAGTAGGGGTGGTGGTAGTGGTAGGCATCCATCCCCCTATGGGTGGGGATGGTAGTAGTGACAGGCATCCAGGCCCCCATGAGTAGGGGTGGTGGTAGTGGTAGGCATCAAGGCCCCCATGAGTAGGGGTGGTGGTAGTGGTAGGCATCCAGGCCCCCATGAGTAGGGGTGGTGGTAGTGGTAGGCATCCATCCCCCTATGGGTGGGGATGGTGTTAGTGGTAGGCATCCAGGCCCCCATGAGTAGGGGTGGTGGTAGTGGTAGGCATCCAGGCCCCCATGAGTAGGGGTGGTGGTAGTGGTAGGCATCCAGGCCCCCATGAGTAGGGGTGGTGGTAGGCATCCATCCCCCTATGGGTGGGGATGGTAGTAGTGACAGGCATCCAGGCCCCCATGAGTAGGGGTGGTGTTAGTGGTAGGCATCCATCCCCCTAAGGGTGGGGATGGTAGTAGTGACAGGCATCCAGGCCCCCCTGAGTAGGGGTGGTGGTAGTGGTAGGCATCCATCCCCCTATGGGTGTGTATGGCATTGGTGATAGCCATCCCGCCCCTATGGTTCTGCTGTTGCTAGTGTACGTCATTCCTGCATCCCTATGTGTGTGTGACATATGTCGGGTACGTGTCGTTTGTTTGTGTTGTGGGTGTTTGACTTACCGTCTGCGCCGTACGCGTCCGTACCGGTCCCGGTAATAGATGTAGAGTATTGGTAGGACCTGCGCGATGGGATTCATGGTTGGGTCGTCTCGTTCGGGTTTCTCGTGGCTTTGACTCGTACTCGTCGCTGGCTTGTTCTTCTCGTCGCCGTGGATCGTCTTGTGGCGCGAATCGGAGCTTATGTACAGCTCTCCCAGATGCTCTGACGTGCCGGACGTAGCGACGGGTTCGGCGCATATGGAAGGCGCATCGTACTAGTCCGGCCGTAAGGTGCTGTGTATTTGCTTCCGTGCGACTCGATTCGGCGTTTACAGTTCCGGCTCGGGCGGGGAACAGGAGCTGAAATGGGTGAGGACGGCTCGCTCGGAATCTGTGCTGTTATGCGCATCGTACTTGCTTGTTCGGACGACTGTTCGAATCGGTCGGGAAACACGCGTTCGGCTTGGTTTTTTTCCGGACGAATACTGTTAGGTGCACTTCCGGCCGAGATCGGAATCGACCCCTCAGTGTCCACTACGACTGATTTTCTTAGCACGGTGAGAGGCAAATCATCAGGTAGAGCTCTCCTTTCGACCCTTGGATTGGCTTTTGCCTGCTTTAGCAACCATAATTGCCTGTTTTAGCAACCATAAAAACTAATTGTAGAAAATGTGAACGTTTTTGGCGGAAAAATTATTATTCATCTGAGAAACCGTCCTATAAACAGGCTTTGAAAGACTATTTTATAGCTCTGCGTAAGGCTCAAGATCAATATTTTGCTGATCAGATTGTGGAAACCTCTAATGCTCTGAAAGAGATCTCCAAAATTGTTCAATCATTTCTAGCTCCTGAAGCCTGCACTAGACGTATTCCTTCTTCAGCTGATGTCTGCGAGAACATCTCTCTGTTTTGTTTAGTAGAAAATCACTAAGATGTACGCTGAATTTCAGGTTGATGATATACCGGTACATTATACTGACATCAGCCCGTCAATTAACACAACCTCCAATCCTGTGCTGTCCTCTCTTGAAAGCGTTTCTTTGGATGCTCCATCCCAGGCTATTTTGACCTGATGTTTGGGATCCCCTTCTGATCCCTGTCCCCCTCCTATTTTTCCAAAGCCCTACATGCCATTAGCCCTTTAATTAATGAACATTTGAATAATTCACTGCAGCAGGCTGTGGTTCCTAAGCTTGGGAGATCCTTTCCAATTACAGGCCTATTTCGTTGCTTCCTGCACTGTCTAAACTGTTTGAGAGAATTGTCAATGGGCAGCTTAACTTCTTTCCTGAGTTTAATAATCTTTTACATTGCTCGCAGTCTGGCTTCATGCCCTGTAAGAGCACGCAATCAGCCCTGCTCGAGGTCACAGAGTTTATAAAACTGTATCTTGATCAAAGACGCTATAGTGGTTTTATTAGATCTCCCTGCCACCTTTGGTACTGTTTCTTACCCCATACTGATGCAACGCTAAGTTAGCAGTGCCATTGGCGGCCTTGCTCTACAGTGGCTTCAGTTGTTTCTATCTGATCGGTTTCAAATAGTCCATCTCTCCCTTATTCATCTGCTCCAAAGCCACTGAACTATATTGTTCATCAGGGCTCATCCCTGAGCTCCACGCTTTTTAATGTTCAAATCCCCCCTCTTGTTGAGATTATTGAGCCTCTGGGTCCTAAGGTAGTGTCATATGTCGATGATACTCAGCTACTGCTATCCTTTTCCAAGGACAACAGTGAACTTTAACACTTTTTCCAACCGTGCCTTGTAAAAGTGGCAGATTGGATAAAGCGCAGCTCTTTAAAACTTAGTGCCTGATTTAGATATTGGTTGATGGGTTACTCTGTCACAGCGGTGACGGATATTCTGCCCGCCGAAATATAAACCCTATAATATCCTATGAGATTTCTATTTCGGCGGACAGGATATCCACCACCATTGTGACAGAGTAGCCCATCCGCCAAGATCTAAATCAGGCCCTTAAAACTGAAGCCGCCTCTTTCGCTGATCGCCTTCCATTTGGTCCAGTGCTTGGTGGCCATTATAAGTCCCTCCTCCCTTCCCCTATAGAGGAGGTTAGGAACCTCGGAGTAAAATTTTATAAAGATCTTTCCTCTGTGCTGCCGGTGAAGGCTGTCACTGGCTCCTGGTTTTCTATTGTAAAAAGTCTTAAAACATTACTGAGACTATTGGTGGAATCAACTAGGAAAACTATTGTTCACTCTCTGATTATCTCTTGCCTGTACTATGCAAACAGCCTATATCTGAGGCTGCCAGACTATTTGCTTCAGCGTTTACAGGTGAATCAGAACGCCTCAGTTTGCCTTTTGCTAAACATTCCTTGTCAGGAATCAGTTTCAGGACACCTAAAATCTTTTCATTGGTTGCTGCACTAAAGTTTATTATTTTTAAATGTTTTTCTACTTATTTTCAGGGCTTTCTATAACAAAGGGCCAGTTGAATGAAGGAACAGAATTCAAGCCTACCGTCCTTCCCGTTCACTTAGATCTTCCAATCAGTGGTTTCAGCTGTTGGTCCCTTCTTTTCGCCTTGCTCTTGTGGCGGCCTATTCTTTCACTTTCCTCCCCTAACCTTTTGAATGCTCTTCAATTCAATATTTGTGCTGCACCTAACAAATCTTCATTAAAAAAAACTTTTAAAAACTTGGCTGTTTCAATCAGGTGAACAATTTCTTCTTTTCATTCCTGTACTCAGCTAGCAGCGCTGGGATGCTTATTAGGCAGCTGTGCACTTTACAAATGGCATTTTTATTAATTCATAAGATAAACAAAGGAAATAAATGGGAAATATTTTTCAATGTCAAAAAATGTATACTATTCAATTTTTTTATTTTAACATAATTTTTACAAAGTAAACCTTTTCTTTAAAAAAAAATATTTTATTGAGTTTTTTCATGGTACGGGTAACCTTCATCTAAAATATTATTCACCGAGACATAAGAAACAGCACGAAGGTTGTCAATAAACGACCCCATATTTCATCACATGATTCAACATAATCAATATTGGATATTGAATATAGCAGGATCCTTATTAAACAATGCCCTGTCTAACAGCCCTCCCTATAAATATAATTAAAAACTTACAAGTTGAGGTCCACGACAAGGGGAATAAAAGTACTCTAATATAGAGATAGGCGAGACACCAGCCTCCCTTTACCTCCATCTTCCTCACCTCTCTCTAAATGACAATCCATATTTAAATAACATCAGAACATTATAGCAGCAATACATATTTTGTTAACAAGCTATCATTCCCTGTAATACATCAAAATTCCTAGATAACTGTCTCGTCGCTCCTTGGAGACATACAATACAATGATAATTTAGCAGCCTAATAACCATACAACATTGAACTGTCCTGGAATAAAGTGCTTTGGGGAAACAAAAGTGCATACAGTTACTACAATCCAGCCCAGCAGTTGGATACCCTAGAATATCACATAGTTCATTCAAATCTAGTAAACTTTTTTAGGTACAGGTAGTATAAATCTCATATGCCAACAATGCTTCAAATATATGCAAAACATCTGCTGCTGTAAGGGAAAAGAGAGAGAATAGTCAGCACTGCGTAAAACCCATCAACAGGTGAAATTAAATGGAAATGCAACTTCAACCAAACACACACACAGCCTACCTGTTAGACCTGGCACCTTTTGGCATGGTTTCCCCAGTCTTTGTACCTCTGACCTCCTGTCTTTAGCTGTAAGCTGGATTTCGTTTTTGCTGGCTGCAGGACTCTGGACACTTTACCACTGCTGACCAGTGTTAAAGTGCAAGTGCTCCCTGTCTTAAATGTAACGGTATTTGGTGTCTCCATGATTGGCCTATTTGATATACTGGTAAGTCTCTAGTACTGTGCACCAGGTCTGCCCAGGGCCTGTAAGTCAAATGCTACTAGTGGGCTTGCAGCACTGATTGTGGCACCCACCTGAGTAGCCATGTAAGTATGCCTAAGCCCTGCCACTGCAGTGTCTGTGTGCACAGTGTTTCACTGCCATGTCGACCTGGCAAGTACCCCCTACTTGCCCGGCCCAAACCTTCCCTTTTATTACGTGTAGGGCACCCCTAAGATAAGCCCTAAGTAGCCCTGGGGCAGGGTGCAGTGTATTTAAAAGGTAGGACATGTGGTTTTAAGATTTACATGTTCTGGTAGTGAAAAAGTGCTAAATTCATTTTTCACTACAGCAAGGGCTATATTCCCCATAGGCCAGCATTGGAGCTGCCTTGTAGCAATTTATAAGTGTATCTTCCAATTGGGAGCTGATAGAAATTTGGAGATTGGTGTTTCTGGACTCACAATTTCAAAACACATCTTTTAGTGAAGTTGGTTTTTAAACTGCAGGCATGAAAATGCCACTTTTAGAAAGTTTGTATAACAAGCAACAATGTCTCAACAGGTATTATTAGAGGGTAATTTTACTTTAAAAAAAGCATGCACATAAAAGTTGCAAAAAGGGAAGGAAATAGGGAGACAATAGTATTTATAGCAGTTAAATGCAATGATTAATCTGTATTTAGGCAGAGGTAGCAAAAATAGAAAAGGGCTATATATATTTTTTTTTCCTGAGTTTTATATAGCACGAACTTGACCCGAAGGTAACAGAGCACTTTACATGAGCACCAGTTGCATTACACAAGGACACATTCATTTTTGTTAGGCACAGGGAGATTAAGTGATTTGCCCAGAATCACAGGATCTTAAGCGCCTTTGCTGTGACTCGAACCCGGTTACCCAGTTTTCAGGTCAACCGCCCTAGCCGTTAGACCACATCCTCTCCCCGAGGATATTGCTGGACTTAGTTACATTAAATGTACATGTAACCCGTACAGACTTGTGCACAATAGTGCTCGTGAAGTATAAAGTGAACAGCGCAAGTGACAAGTGAAAAAATTCTATATACAGCGATAAGACGGCTCAGGACAAGGAAAACAAGAATGTCAATATTTACAAAGAACTTTAAGTGGTTCTGATATATTAATGCATAGTTAGGGGAACATTTATTTTAATTGAACCACAAAAGTAGCTCCAAAAGTTGCGCTGGAGTGTCAATGGCGTTCCGACCTGTATAGAGTTCAAGTCATCTTCTGGACCAGGTTACTGATTTTGCCGAAGTGCGATGTGTATATCTGGGAAAGAGTTCCAACCGGGTCAAAGCACGCAGTCACCAGGAATGGGGTCGCCGAACGATACCAAGTGAAATGTTGCAAACAGGGGCAATTTTGGAAGAATCCGGTCAATGAATTTAAAGTTGTGACCATTGGTTGAGGCTGCCAAGTTGAGGCTTCGTGAAGCAAATCAACCGTTGAGAGCACGAGAAACTTGAGTTGAAGAGACCCGGAGGTCTGGTAAGCAATGCGCAGATCCTCGGATAGCCGCAGGCTTATCAGTGAGATTCAGGTTAATCATTTCATTTCACTGCTATAATTACTACTGTCTCCCTGTTTCCATCCCTTTTTGCAACTTTTATATGCATGCTTTTTTTTTTTAAAGTAAAATTGCCCTCTACTAATAACTGTTGAGACAGTGTTGCTTGTTATACATATTATCTACCCAGGTCTCAACTGAATTAACGGGTAGCCTCCAGTTTTTTGGTTTTACATATTTTTAGAAAATTGGCATTTTCTTGCTTAAACTTTCTGTGCCTCTGCCTGTCCATAAAATACACATCCGGGTTGGATGACAGGTGAGCCTTGTGAATTCACTCTAGACAGTACAAAACAGGGAGAGACACCCCTAACTGCCAAAAGTGACTGGGTAGATCCAAATCTGCAAAGAGGGTTCTTTTTTGTGCAACCGCCTCGAGTGGATATTAATATGCAAATCAGCAGGCTATGAAAATGCACTAAAAACTAATGTATACAATAAAAGAGCCTTATCAAAATTTCTTTAAAAAACTAAACACTATCTTGTTGTGTACAGAGAAATATCAATATATCTTTTATTCAATCAAATTATATACATTCCATAAAATCATATATATGTATTTAAAAGCATATTTCACACATTTTCACCATTGCTAATACATTTTTAGATCCTTTAGATTCACACAAGTAAATGAATCTCTTAGTATTTAACAATTTAAAACATATTATGGCACAATTTAAAAGCATAAAAACAATTCATAGGAAACTTGATTAAGAAAAATACTATCGACGCAGCGTTTTGGTGGTACTTGAAGTGGTTCACCCCACCTTCGTCAGGACACGATATTACATAACATACACAATTTCTTTCTCACCTGCCTCAGCACTGTGTCTTTTTGTGTGCAGTGGTGGCTGAATCAGTCCAACTTTCTAGGGAGTTTTGATCCTTTTGTTGTGCTGTGGGGAAGTGCTAATTCACCTGTTACCTTAAAGGCCAGCCACAAATTCTGGGTCCTAGTTTACTGCGATGCATCCCCAGCGATGCCTTACTTCCTCGCCCCCTGCTGCAACGTTTTTGTTTTGTCATCGTTTACAAGGTACTGTAACCGGGGTCTGTATGACTCCATCACTGGCCTGGGCTCCATCGCGGTCAGTCCTGAACTTTGAGATTCAACTCCATCCAGTTGGAGCTATTGTGTTTCTAAGCACTATAATTGCATTTAATCTTTGAGGATTTGTAATTTGAGCTGTGTATGTTGGAGTTTTGTCGTTTTGGTCATGTTTTACTCAGATAAATATTGGCTGTGTTTCTAAATTGGTGTGGATTACTTCTGTGGTGTTTTTACTGTGTGTATATAGAAATACTTTACACATTTCCTCTGAGGATAATCCTGACTGCTCTTGCCAAGCTACCAAGAGGGTGAGCACGGGTTATTCTGAAGGTGTAACTTACCCTGACTAAAGTGATGGTCTCGGCTTGGACAGTGTGCAAACCATTGCCAACCAGAAACCCAGTTTCAAACACTGCCCACATAAGAAAGCAAGTTGCACATGAAAAGAACATTTGTTTCAATATTTTGGTGATATCTTTTTAGTTTTAACCTCAGTTTGAATAACAATTATTTGAGGAGAAGAAAGAGTAGTAAGAGAGGATAGACTAACTGCATGTTACTATGTAGATTTGTTTGTTGTTTTTTAAATTCTAATGTGCTGTTGCAAGTTGTTACGTGTTTTTAGATAGGCAGACATGTCGAATGACTGCCTATTCTGAAGGGCAGGACAAAGGAATTAAAGAGAGATTGGCTTAAGTGGTGATACAAAAACTAGTTGTGAGAAAGGAGTGTTGAGTTCTTAGTAGGACTTAGGTTTGAGGTTCCTGGAACAGGCAGGCCTTATAGCAGGTCAGGGTGCCTGGTAGTTGTAGTCTCTTGTAATTAAATCACTCTGGAAATGTTTTGGTTCCCACTGTATACCATAGGCCTGTGAATTAAGTGTTGAAGGGATGAGTTAAAGGCAGGCTTAGAATGTTGAGGTTTGACTTACATGCAGCGTAATAAAGACATGTAAAATTACTCTCTGTGTGTGGTGGACTTATTGGCGAGTGCCTAGGATGGCAGGATGCTACAACTGGTGACGAGGATGGGATCCAAAGTCCATACGCTGAAAACGCTCTTCCAGAGAGTTTGTCGTGGTTCAGCAAACTGCTCCTGTGTGCAACATATTCTGTGGTTGAAGTGTGCAATCGATGCTGGCACAGGTGGAGTCTCAGCTTGTGTATGTTAAGATTTTTGTCCTTTTGGTCTTGTTTTACTTAGATAAAGATTGGTTATTTTTCTAAACTGGTGTGGGGTCCATTTGTAGTTCTTTCACTGTGTTTATGTACAAATGCTTTACACATTACCTCTGAGATAAGCCTGACTTCTCTTGCTAAGCTACTAAGAAGGTGAGCAGGGGTTATCTTAGCTGTGTAATCCCCTTACACTGTCTAGAATAAGGGTCCCTACTTGGACAGGGTGTAAGCCACTGCCAACTAGAGACCTCCATTTCTAACACACCTCACCTATGCAGATCACTGACACTTTGACTGCCAGTTCCCCATTTCCAGAGACCTGATCAGGACGTGTGATTCAGGCACCACGACACTTAATTGAAGAATTGTAATTGCTTGTGCATCTATGTATTTATTCGTATATTTATTTATGTCTTTATTTGTCCATTTTTGAAAGTTGTGACTATTTATTTAACAAAGCGGGAGATGTAGGGGCAGATTTACGAGTTCTGGCGCATCTCTGCAAATCAGCAGCGATGCACCAGAACAGATGCGACACGCAATTCCCTCCCTGCACCACCACAAATGCGTCGCATTTACAATGCGACGCACCGTGGCGCAAGGATAGGGCGATGCGTGTCGCATCCTGTGGAGTAAGGGCGGCGCATTGCTGGAGTCGTGTCGCAAGCGCGACGCGGCTCCAGCAATGCTCAGGGGCGCCCTATGCCTAACATGCTGCGTCACTCCTTACGCCTGCTTCAAGCAGGCGCAGGGTATTGACGCAGCATGGACGTAAAAGTGACTCAGTGAAATCTTGTAGATTTCACTGCGTCACTTTTACGAGGCGTTCCTGCGACAGAACGCCCACCCTGCGCCGGAACGCCCACAGGAAACCTAACGCAGGTTTCATGTGGTGCAGGGCCTTACAACGTGACGCATCTCCCTAGATGCGTCACGTTGTAAATAAGGCGCAACGTGGCACATGGTTTACGCCGCCGCTGCGTCACAGAAGTGACGCAACGGCGGCGTAAATGTGGCGCATGGGGCTTGTAAATCTGCCCAGTAGTGTCTTGTCATAAAAGAACGCCTGAACTCTTTTGGTTCCCACTGTATACCATAGGCCTTTGACATAAACGTTGGAGGGATGAGTTGAAGGCAGGCTTAAAATGTTGAGTTCTGACTTACATGCAGCGGAATAAAGACATGTAAAATTACTCTCCATGTGTGGTGTACTTACTGGCTAGTGCCTAGGCTGGCAGGATGCTACAGTGGTGAGGATATGCTCCTTGAGAGGGACGAAACAGAGGAATGAATCTATGCTACCAGGAAGATCATATGCCACCTGCATCCCACATAAGTTCTATTTCACGTACCTCCTCTCACCGTGTCACTTTTTATTGGGTCACCCACGGTGCCTGCATTGACATAATCTGTCAACTCCTGACATGTGACCACCTTCTCTCCTCCATTGAGGCTGTTTGGAGACCATGTAGTTCCTTGTACTAGGTAACTACAAAGTCTGTCTCCTCAGTAAATTTCCTCTTCCTCTTGAGTGGGAATAGTGGCATCTTGGAATCTGTCTCTGTTGTGTGGCATCCTGTTGGTTAGGCAGTCCAAATGGAAAAGGGCAGAGCCTAGAGTGTGTGCTGCATTGATGTGTTTAGAGTGTTAATGTGAGTAAGGTGTTTGTGATTTTTTTCATTTTCATGGTGTTTGGAGTTCTCTGTCCAGGTATCCGAGATCTCCGTGCTGGTGGTGCCTTTCTCCACTGCTTGGGAAGAGAACTTCTTCAACTAGCTTATAGTAGAAATTCAACTGACAATTTACCACATGGTCAGAATTTCAGTCATATGATGCTCCACCCCTTTGTATAAGGGGATGAATACTTGCAAATGCGTCCGAGATGAGATTTCTGCCTAGGCGTTGTCAGTAATCTACGGGTGAGGAGATCTCTGCACATAGATTTCCTTTTGTTAATCAACCCCTTAATTTTTATTGCAACTTTTGAAGTTTTAAATTTAAAAATGGGGAATAAGTTCACATGCATAGAGGGCCAGGGCCGGCTCTAGGGCGGTGCGATCGGTGCGGCCGCACCGGGCGTTGACTTGGGGTGGGGGTGTCATTTTTGAAAATGTGTATCATCTTTTTAAAAGCACTTGCTGCCTCTTTCCTGGCCTCCAGCAACTTTCAGACTTCAATTAAAATGTCAAGAGCAGTCCCGTGATTAATCATCTTCCTGGAAAGAGACCGGAGGTTTGTCTAGTGGAAATTTTGACTCATCCTAAGGTAGCACAGAGGGTTAATGTGCCTGCTGCTAAGAAAGCGTACCATGCAGATAACGAAGTGCATATAATGTAAATAGGTCAGTGGGTTACTGCTTCTGCAAGAGAGCTCCTTTTGTTACTTGTCATTTCTAACTCAAAATCCTAATATAGAACATTGAGCTATTAACTGTCACCCTAGAGCTGCTGCAAACTGCAAGGTATATGTTAGAGCTATATGTTTTTTTGTCCAGTCTTTCATTATGCTAATATTGTGAAAAGGGTTCATTTGGGTAGAAAACAATTCTTATTATGAAAGAGAACCCTTACAATGATGTTGTGTTTTTAATTCTGAATTTGTGCTTTTCCTGAATAAGAACTTTAACTATATTGCCTACCAGTATCAATGACATGCCACTCCTACACTACACCTTGTAGTACTGTCTGATGTAACATTTCCTATACACTGATTTACACACATATGATTGTCTCTGTGCAATGTGTGTGTGGTGTAAAGTGCTCTGACACCTTACACTGGTATGAGTGGTGCAATAAAACTAAATGAATCTGAGAGACAGTGGTTATGGAGACTTGAGAGGCACTGTTAAAGGGTGCTAGTGAGGGAATCCGTGGCAGAGGTGGTCATTGGGGGGGGCGCCAACAGACATTGTCGCACAGGGCGCCACCAGCGCTAAAGCCGGCCCTGTGAGGGCCAATACTACAGTTTTTATGCACGGAATTACACCTGCTGTCGTTTTTTGCTTTCTTAATTTTCTGCACATCGTATCCGGGACAATTACCGAGGCAAAACTCATGAACAAACGTTATTTGTCCTCACCCAATAATGTGTGCAAAGTGAAATAACTGCCACAAAACATTACCGCCGAGTCAGCACTTTGTGTACCACCCAGAACGCTAGTACGTTGCATTTTCTTTTATTAGCAGCAGTCATATTTAGAAAACTTGGAGCCCACGTTTGTACAAAACATTTTTTTGAGGCATATAACTGTTTGGTTTACTATTAATTCTGGAATCGACTCATTGTTCACAAAGTATGATAACTAATAAATGTTCAGCTGGGCTTGGTACATCGCCATTATGGTTTCATATAGAATATATGTTTGTCTGCATGGATTCTACGGCAGGCCTCCATCTGCTGTTTTCCTATGTTGATTTATGCACCTAATAAATTCTTGATGTAAACATTACATTATCACAACCTTTACTCCAGAGAGCCCTGCTTCACTGCCAGATTTTTTTGCACTTTCGCTGGAACAGCTCATCAGTAAAAATAAACTGTCTGTGGAAAGTTCATGGGGCCTGTAACTGGGGTAGTTATATTACCGATTTTAATTCATGTACGTGAACATTTGCGTTCTGCATTTACTGTAATCGGAAAAAAATGATAAAACCCAAAAGATTACAGTATGAGCGATGAAAGAGCTTTTGAAACCGAGGATTTCAATTTCATATATGCCCAATACTGCATGCTGGCCTTCCCAAGGAGCTGTAAATACCAGATGCTAATATTGCAGCCTTTCAAGCCCTCGAGGACTTGAAAGGGTGAGTCAACGTGTCAGGATTCCAGTTTACGACCTACAGGTTGCTCAGAAATCAGCAGAGATTAAATAAATCATGGAGCTACCTTACCAAAATCATCTCTTTCCATCATCAACCTTTAAAACTAAAGTTGTTAATAAAAAAATATTATATGCATTTAAAATTACAATTGATTCTCTGGTAATAAATATGAATAGACAAAGCAACAGACTTAACAAAGCAACAAAAACAACAGTTCCAGATATGCTGAAGTTAAAACGTTATTAGAAACTGCAGCCGTTATTATGTCAGGATTACCACCTACCAATTCCCCTACCATGCAATCAAGCCCTTTTAAGGAGGCATTAGAAAATGTAATGGACTGGATAAGAACTCTGCTCCTCCACCGTGAGTGGGGAATAAGGCCTGTATGACTGTTTTCTAACCACCCAACTTTTTTCTGCCTAATTCTCCAGATGTGTACCAGGGGAACTCTCTTTGATGAGCAGGATGAGGCCATGTGAGGACCCTCCATAGATCCTCTGTATGCCTCTGTCCGATAATGCATCTGGTGCTTAGGAACCTCCATACACATTTGCAAGACCTTGGGAGAAGCCTCGCATACATCACCCACATAAAGAACATACAAAAGCTGGCCTACATGTGTTTGATGTATGGGGTTACAGAACTGGCTCTAAAATTCACAAGACTGGCATTGTGAGGAAGGAGGGACTGAGTTGATTAGGCCCCATGCACTTAACGATGCAGCTTTGCAGTGCATGTGGCCTGCTGGAGTTAGCGGCTAATGGGAGCATCTGCCAGTCACGCTGTTCATTCGGTAACAAATGGGACACTGCACCAAACAGTACCCTTCCCTGCTGCATGATAGAAAGACCCACCTATTTCAGAGACGTAGGTCACATGTTCAGTGGAAAATATAACACTCTTTCAGCTGCATCATGAACTAACTGTAAGATAAATCGCAATGTCAGCAATTTCAGTTATTAGGCATTGATTATGTGGCAACAGAGACTTTACTGGGGGGCATCTCTTTACTAGAGAGTTCACCACAAGTGGCGGTTTAAAAAAAAAAACATGGAATTTAGACAGTGTATTGCCCTTCCTCCTTTATAAAGGTCTTAAGTTCAACATTTGCAAACTCTTCAGAGTAAGGGGGTGGGAGAGCCTCCTTAAAACAATTGTTCTGAACGCCCTCAAAAACATATTTTTGTCGGGTATTATTTGGAGGTGAAGAACATCTGGGTTTCCCATGGCAGAGCCTCAGATAAAATCGTTTACTCAGCAGCCAGTCAGCCACAAGACTGTTGAGCCTCACTTGGGAAGCCTCTCCAAATTTAGGGCAGAGATACAGCCACTGATTATTTTCCTTATCAGAGGCAAACCCTTGCTTTCTGGTTGTTTCTGAAAAGCGAAAAAGAATGTTAAGAGGCCACAACAACATGGTTGATCACTCTCCATTCATCTTCACCAAAAATGTTTTCACTGTACTGATGGACGGACTTTCTGCAAATAGATCCTTGCTATACAGGAAGAAATCTCTAAATGTTGTGGGTGGTCCTCCACTGGCGGGGACGGGAGGAGCGGGGGGGGAAGGGGTGGAGGGACAGAGCTGAGTGCTTTGCTGATCAAGTAAGCGGGCATGTTATCTACTGGGATTTTTGTGAGGTCCTAAGTGAATTAGGAGGTCACTGATAGAATTGGCAAATATCTGTAGCAACCTGATTTTCACCTTGATGGATAGAACATTTCAATTAGAAATTTGTTAGGAATTGAAGACACTAGCATGTATGCGAGATGCATGAGGCTATGCAAATGTTGTATATAACTAAGAAATTACCATATATTCGATGATGTGATGGCATGATCAAATAAATTACCATATGAAGTTGAACCCTAACAGGACCAGACAACTTCTGTGAGCGAGTGCGTGGATTCTCAAATGTTTTGAGTGATACAATAGGGAAACTGAAAGTGATACGTAATGACATTTTAAATCTCACTCTGGCACCTAAAGGTATCTAGTACAGTTTTCCAAGTATCAGGGTTTTGTAGTAAAACAATTTAAGATTGTAATGTCTCACCAAAACTGTGTTCATGGAAGCTACAGAAGGCTGTGGTAGACCAAAGGCATTAACAAAATTGAGATATTAGTCGAACAGGATGTGTGCTGTAGTTTCAATTGTGTTGTGGTAGAGAAGAAATGTAATCATTTTCAGAGTGCCGATGATGAATTGGATTGACTAAGGGCAGGTTGGAGCCAAGCATGAAGTCATCAAATTTAACTGATGGGATATGGAGGGAAAGAAGCCATCTACTTTTAGTTCATCAATGAGTTTTAGCATAAATTACATTTTTTGTGAGTATTTAATTTAATACATTATTCAACATTCAGCTCTCTAACTTTATCTAGAAGGCTTGACGTTTCAGCTATCCTTATCTGAACAATTTGTCAGATTAATTTACACACCACCTTGGTGGTATAATTTGTCTAGTATTTTGTGTATGAGGAGGGAAGGTTAATTGGGAGAACAATGCATTGATCAGGTCACACCAGTTGTATCTAAATACGTGAATATGTTTTATAGTATTGGTATGCAAAATATAAAGATAGTATTTAGTAAGTGTCAGGAGTGTTATGACTTTCAAAAATTCTTCATGTTTTGTTGGGAGGACTGTTGTTGACAGTGTTGAGTTTCATATTCTCATTAATGGACTTAATATTATTGGTAAAGTATAATAAAAAATAAATGGCATTCATTCACTGGGGCAATAGTTATGGTTTCTTGCAGAGTGGCACATTTGGATATGTAAATATTTAAATACAGTTTTTGATGGGTTAATTGAAGTGTTTAGTTTGGTATTGTCTATAGTTTGCTTTGGTGGAAATAATCATTTGGTTGTACCCAACTTCCATCAATTATTAGGTCCCAATGTAGCAAACCTTTTTTGTGGTAACCAAGTCTGCAATTCACAAAGTCATAGGTTTGTAGACAGCAAATCATTATGTTCAAAAGAAACATTGCCAGCTGGAAATTACTTTCTGACTCGCAAAGAGCCCTTAGCCACTGACTGCGATTCGATAGGAGGAAGGGGCTTGAAAGGGGAGTCCCTCTCCTCCAACCAATTCACAGTGTAATGCATAAGTGGTTTGTGACTGCAGTTGTGGTCATAAACTATTGATCTGATACGTTGATATGATAGTGACTCCATAAAGAGGATTATATCCTCTTCACTAAGGGAAAGCAGTTCATATGGGACAGCTTTTACCTGGAGAATGTGTGCATTTGTCAATATGGAGAGAAGACTGTGGCCAAGGAGACCACTTCATGTTTCCCCTAATGTTACTCACTTAATGCCACCTTTCCTTAAAGCAAAGCCATGTACATTCAAAGATAATGTCTGCTTTAAACATTGTTGGCATTCAGTGAATATATCTACTGCTGAGACACACTTGAATCTCACAACTCCCACTTTGGCTCCTTCCCCAGCCCCCAATGAATGGTTTATATAGCTACATACTCTGCACTTCCCTTCCCATCTTCCCAGTTACTATGTTCTTCAGTTGTTATACTGTTGATTTCCAACTGCAGCTATGTTAAGCAACACCACTCATACAGTAAACCTGTTAGACCTGGCACCATTAGCGTGGGTCTCCCCTGCATTTTTGCCTTTGCCACCTGTGTTTTTGCTGTGTGCTGGACTCCGTTTTGCTGGTCTAGATGCTTTGGGCAATTTGCCACTGCTGTACAGTGCCAAAGTGCAAGTGCTCCCTTTGTAAATTGTTGTTATGGATTAGTGATTCCATGATTGGCATATTTGATTTACTTGTCAGACCCTAGTACAGTGCACTGTGTGTGCCCAGGGCCTGTAAATCAAATGCTGCTAGTGGGCTGCAGCACTGATTGAGCCACCCACAGAAGCAGCCTGTAAAATGTAACGCTGGACTGCCATTGCAGAGCCTGTGTGCAGTCTAGTACTGCCATGTCGACTTGGCAAGTGTACCCACTTGCAAGTCCCTAAACCTTGCCTTTTCTACATATTAGTCACCCCTAAGGTAGGTCCAAGGTACCCCTGTGGGCAGGGTGCAGATTATGTGAAAGGTAGGACATGCCCTAGCATGTGTGGCATGTCATGATAGTGAATTACTGCCAATTTTGTTTTTCACTATTGCAAGGCTACCTGTTCCCATAGGACAGAATGGGGAGTTTGTTTATAACATCTAATAAACATAACTGCCCCTGGGAACAAGGTAGGAAAATAAAGTTTAGTATGCCTGAACTCAGAATGTTAAAATGCATCTTTTAGTGAGGGTGATTTTTACATTCTGTGTTTGAAAATACCACTTTCAGAATGTAGGTATTTTCCTGCCTAACCATCCAGTGTGCCTCTGCTAGGTTTGTGTATTGCATGTCTGGCTTTTGGATGGCAGGGGCTGGAGAGGGGCAGTGGCTCCAGAGAGCCTGATGAGTCAGGGCTGGGCTGAATGACCTGGGCTGCATTTAGAGTAGGGGGAGGAGATTTCCTTTCACCTGAATGGGCCTGGCCTACCTTCAACAATGCTGTCTCCACCTCCTGCCAGGAAGCTGCACCGGTGAGGACAGAACTTGTTTTGGCTGGGTACAGACACTCTCTCTGCCTTCAGAGAACAAAGGATGTTTGTGTATAAAAAGAGGGGCCCAGACCCCAGACTTTTAGATCACTTCTGGAAATCAAGAGGAACCTTTGCCAAGGAAAAGAGCCGGAGAAGCTGAGGAGGAATACTGCCCCTGTGCTGTTGGCTGTCTGGGGTTGGCCTGCAGTGACTACTTGCTGCCAAGGAAAGGAGAAGGACTTTGCTGTTTGCTGTGTCCCCTGCTTGAAGAAGATCTCCAAGGGCTTGAAATTGAGCTTGCCTCCTGTTGTGAAGTTTCAAGGACACAAAGACTTCATTTCTTCTGTCTCTCTGCATCTGGAACTGCTGTTTCAGCTGCCATAGAAGGAAATTGCAACACCGACGCCGGTGAGCGACGCCGTAACCTGCACCGAAGCCGTGGGCATCGCTCGTGAAGAGCACGACACACCGCCCCGGCTTGCACCATAGGCCCGGCGCCTGCTGACTCCGTGCCGCATCACCTCCGAAGCCGTTATCGAGGCCGCTGCCTGCACCGGAGCCAAGGACACCGCTCAACCCGTCCGCGACGCACCGTCCCGACTCAAACCGCAGCCCCGACTTCACCGATGCTGGTGCTTCATCAACGCGGAGCTGATTCTCGACGTGGGTGACTCCTGAATCCATCGTCATTGCACCGCCATAAGGAACTGCCGCCTCGCCGCCATTGTGACGTCACCTCCCCGACACAGTAAGGAACCGAGGTCTCACCTCCCCTGCACCTCAGTAAGGAACCGAGGCTTCACTTCCCCTGGGGTCGTAAGGAACCGACGCTGCCCAGCGCCAACGAAGCATCACCTCCCCGACGCCGTGCACCGTCTTTGCTTTCATCAATTCCAAGGTACTATTCTTTGTGGGTCTGCTTGACTCCGTGCCCGACGCCGGGCACATCGCGGTCAGCGCCGTACTTTGGGATTTTCATCTGTCACGACGTCGTAATAACTCCAGGTGGAGTTATTTGTTGCTACAAGCTTTAATTGAGTGAATAACCTATTGTTGAGGATATCTTGATAACTGTATTGTGGATTTTTGTCGTTTGGTCTTGTTTTGGTTTAGATAAAGATTACTTATTTTTCTAAACTTCTGTGGTGTCCATTTGTAGTGTTTTAACTGTATTACTGTATGTGTTCACAAATGCTTTACACTCTGCCTCTGAGATAAGCCTGTCTGCTCGTGCCAAGCTACCAAGGGGGTGAGCAGGGGTTATTTTAGAAGTGTATCTCCCTTACCCTGACTAGAAGCAAGGGTCCCTTTTTGGACAAAGGTACCTACCTCTGCCAACTAGAGACCCCCATTTCTAACATTGGTGGTCAGCGGTGAGGATCTGGACTTGCATTTGTGTCTTACATACAGTGATTGGTGTACACTACTAGTATAGTGCAGCCCAGTACGCAACCACATACATTTGGTAGAGTTTTTTTCCTTGGATTTTTTTGCATCTTGAGAACTGCCAATTTTCACCATGAGCAAACCATCACTTGCATCTGTGGATATTGAATTTGAAGAGGAAAGGGTTGATACCTACACTGTGCCACAACCTAAAGCTGTCTGCAAAAAATTTAAAATCTTTGTGAGAGGCCTCACCAGAAAGGAGGAATACCAAAAGGCGCTAGGGCCTGGTTGGAATCAAGGCATGCCAGTGAGCATACCGAAGAGCCTATGGTGGAGGGAGAGAATTTAGATGGGCAGCAGGAGGGGTTATTGGGCCTGACTGGGGGAAAGTTGCCTTCAAGGGTGGGCAGCAGTGTATCTTCAAAGGGTCTGTCTCCAGAGGAGTTGGAGGACAGGGAGAGAAGCAGATTGCATGAGATGGAGCTTGCAAAGCTCAGGCTGGGGAAGGAGTGTGACATGGAGAGTATGAAATTGGAGTTGGAGAGCAAGAAATTGGCCATGGAGGAGAAAAAGATGCTTTTAGAGCATGAGAGAGGGTTGAGGGAGTTGGATCTGAAAGCAAAACGTTTAGAGATCAATCCCTCTGATGGCAGCTCACCATCAGTGCCTGGAGAAGGAACGGTATACATTCTCAAATATGTTATTAAGGATTTCATGAAGCATGAGGACATTGGTCAGTGGTTCAAGGCCTATGAGGTAGCAATGAGGTCCCACTGGGTCCCTGAGAAAGATTGGGGAGCGGGGTTGTGGGGCCGCTTTATCAGTGAAGGAAGGGAAACATTGCTAGCTTTGCCCACTGAGGATCAGATGTCCTATGCCCCAATGAAGGAAGCCTTGATAGCCAGGTATGGGTTGACTCCAGAGCTGTATAGGCAGAACTTTAGAAACTGCAAGAAGCTGGAGTCAAGTACTTGGGTGGAGTATGTGTCCTATTTTTGCAGAGCATTGGATGGTTGGGTGAAGGGTAGCAAGGTGAATGATTTGCAGGGGCTCTATGATTTGGTTGCATGGGAGCACTTGTCAGATAATTGTTTTCCGGAGCTACGCCAGCACTTGATTGACACTAAGCTGACTGACCCCAGGAAGCTTGCTGTGGAGGTGGACCACTGGGTCAGCACCAGGGTCCAAAAAGAATGTGTGGGAGACTCCGCCAAAGGTGGGCAGGGTCCCCAGCAGAAGAGTGGGGGAGACAAGGGTAAACAGAAGGAGTTCCAAAAAGGGCCCCAAAGTAATCCCCAAGGGAACCAAGGTAAGGTTTCCCAGCCTCCTACTGAAAAGAAGCCATGGATCCCGACAGGTAAGCCTGTTCATAGGGGTTCCAAGGCATGTTTTGATTGTGGTCAGGTGGGCCACTTCCAAGGGGATCCTAGGTGTCCCAAAAAGGTTACCACCGCACCCACTGGTGCACTGACCCGAGAAATGGCTTTTGTAGCTTTGGGGGAGGAGTCGGGTGCCCCAGAGGGGTGGGGTTCCACAGAAATGTTCCTGGTCTCTTTAGGAGACAGTGAGATGGTCCCAAGAGCTTATCTGCCAGATAACACTAAGAAGTACAGGCAGTGGGTGACCATCAATGGCCATAGTGTGGAGGCTCTGAGAGACACCGGAGCCAGTGTGACAGCTGTCAGTTGTCGGCTGGTGTCTGAAGAGCAGGTGGTCCCCAACGCATTCTACCCCATATGTTGCCGCTGACAATTCAGAGTGCCTCTGCAAAGTGGCACAGGTTCCTTTTGAGTGGGGGGGTCTCAGGTACCTTGAAAGTAGCTGTGAGGCCAGCCATGCCTGTGGACTGTCTGCTAGGCAATGATTTGGAGAGCTCCCCTTGGGCGAAGGTGGAGCGGAGGTCTCATTTAGAGATGTTGGGTCTGCCTGAGTGGGCGTGTGTGACCACTCGGTCAATGGCAGCCAGTAAGGGCATTCAATCAATCAATCAATCAGGGAATTGTAAGCGCTCTACTCACTCGTGAGGGTCTCAAGGCGCTACTCATTGTAGGTCTTGCCAGACTTGCCAGGCAAGTGGTAAGAGTGGGAAGAAGTGTAAGGCTCCTCTCCAACCTTTCCCTGTGGTCAGCACCCCCTTTGAGAGGGTGGGTATTGACATTGTGGGGCCTCTGGATCCCAAGACAGCCATGGGCAACAGGTTTATCCGGGTCTTGGTGGACCATGCCACCCGGTACCCGGAAGCCATCCCTTTCCGGACAGTGACGGCCCACGTGGTGGGTCGAGCGTTGATGGGGATTTTCTCCAGTGTGGTGTTCCCCAGATAGGTGGTGTCCGACTGTGGTACCATCTTCATATCTAAGTATATGAAGTTCCTGGGGCAGGAGTGCGGTGTTACCTACAAGTTCACCACTCCTTATTACCCCCAAGGTAATGGGCTGGTTGAGAGATTCAACCTGACCCTGAAGGGCATGATTGTGTGTCTAGGTGAACCCATGAGGCGTAAGTGGGACGTCCTGTTACCATGCCTTTTGTTTGCTTACAGAGAGGTACCGCAGAAGTCCTTAGGATACAGTCCCTTTGAGCTCCTGTATGGGCATCCTGTAAGAGAACATCTAAGTCTGGTGAAAGAAGGCTGGGAGAAAGCTCCCAGTAAACCTCCCCAGGATGTATATAGCTACATGCAGGCCTTCAGAAACCAGACTAAGCGCTTCAGACAACTCGCTCAGGCGCATCTGGAAGCCAGCCAGGAGGAGATGAAACGTTGGTATGATCAGAATGCCACTCTGATTGAGTTTCAGCCTGGACAGAAAGTATGGGTCATGGCCCCAGTGGACCCTTGTGTTCTCCAGGATAAGTGGACCAGGCCATTTGAGGTGGTGGAGCGCAAGAGTAAAGTCACCTACTTGATGGACTTTCAGTCTCCCTGGAACCCTTTGCAGGTCCTGCATGTGAACCGCCTGAAGCCCCACTTGGAGCGGTCCGAAGTGGGCATGCTCCTAGCAACAGATGCTGGAATGGAGGAGGAGACTGAGCCTCTTAATGACCTCCTGTCTGCAAAGGAGCACTATGGGCCAGTGAACGGTGTATCACTCTCCCCCGCCCTGACTTATGAACAGCAGAGTGACTGTCACCAACTGTTGGGACAGTTTGCTGCTCTGTTCTCCCTGACCCCTGGTGTTACTCAGTGGTGTGTCCATAATGTTGACCCCGGGGACAGTCCTCCTGTAAAGTACAAAATTTACAGAGTGACTGACAGGGTCAAGGCTTGCATCAAGGAAGAGGTCTCCAAGATGTTAGCGTTAGGGGTGATTGAGCCCTCAAACAGCCCTTGGGCCAGCCCAGTGGTCTTGGTCCCGAAGGCTGCTGCACCCGGTGCCACGCCAGAACTCCGTTTCTGTGTGGACTACTGAGTACTCAATTCGGTCACCAGGACTGATGCGCACCCCATCCCCAGAGCTGATGAGTTCATAGATCGGTTGGGAGCTGCCCAGTACCTCAGTACGTTTGACTTAACGTCTGGGTACTGGCAGATTGCCTTAACTTATGGGGCAAAGGAGAGGTCAACATTTTCAATACCAGAGGGGCACTACCAATTCCGGGTGATGCCCTTTGGGTTGAAGAATGCCCCTGCCACCTTTCAGAGGTTGGTCAACCAGGTGTTGGCTGGACTGGAGGATTTCAGTGACGCCTACCTGGATGACAAAGCAGTGTTCAGTGTCACTTGGGAGGAACATCTACACCACCTCTGGGAAGTGTTGAATGCTCTGCAGAGGGCAGGCCTCACGAACAAGGCGAGTAAGAGCCAGATTGGGCAGGGTTCTGTGGTGTACTTGGGACACCAGGTAGGGAGCGGCCAGGTGGCGCCCCTACAGCCCAAGATTGATACCATTCTGGCTTGGGAACCCCCACAAGACCCAGACAGAGGTGAGAGCCTTTTTAGGACTCACAGGGTGTTACAGGAGATTTGTCAAGGAGTTGCCCCCTTGACAGAGCTGACTTCCAGGAAGCAGCCCAAGAAGGTGAATTGGACTGACGCCTGCCAGAAGGCTCTTGATGCCCTGAAATCTGCCATGTGCATGGCGCCCGTGCTTCAGGTGCTCAACTTCTCAAGGGAATTCATTGTGAAGACAAATGCTTCAGAGCATGGTGTGGGGGCTGTGCTCTCACAGCTGAATGGAGAGGGCCTAGACCAACCTGTAGCCTTCATTAGTAGGAGGTTACTTCCACGGGAACAGAGGTGGAGTGCGATTGAGCGTGAGGCATTTGCTGTGGTCTGGGCACTGAAGAAGCTGAGGCCCTACTTGTTTGGGACTCACTTCCGGGTTCAGACAGACCACAGGCCCCTCAGATGGTTGATGCAAATGAGGGGTGAGAATCCAAAGTTATTGAGGTGGTCAGTTTCCCTACAGGGGATAGACTTTACAGTGGAACACCACCCTGGTACTGAGCATGCCAATGCTGATGGTCTGTCCAGATTTTTACACCTTAGTGAAGAGAACTCCCAAGAGGGTGGGTAGTTCTACCCACATTTCAGCTGGAGGGGACACGTGTTAGACCTGGCACCATTGGCGTGAGTCTCCCCTGCATTTTTGCCTTTGCCTCCTGTGTTTTTGCTGTGTGTTGGACTCCGTTTTGCTGGTCTAGATGCTTTGGGCACTTTGCCACTGCTGTTCAGTGCCAAAGTGCAAGTACTCCCTTTGTAAATTGTTGTTATGGATTAGTGATTCCATGATTGGCATATTTGATTTACTTGTCAGACCCTAGTACAGTGCACAGTGTGTGCCCAGGGTCTGTAAATCAAATGCTGCTAGTGGGCTGCAGCACTGATTGTGCCACCCACAGAAGCAGCCTGTAAAATGTAACTCTGGCCTGTCATTGCAGAGCCTGTGTGCAGTCTAGGACTGCCATGTCGACTTGGCAAGTGTACCCACTTGCTAGTCCCTAAATCTTCCCTTTTCTACATATTAATCACCCCTAAGGTAGGCCCAAGGTACACCTGTGGGCAGGGTGCAGTATATGTGAATGGCAGGACATGCCCTAGCGTGTGTTGCTTGTCCTGATAGTGAATTACTGCCAATTTCGTTTTTCAATAATGCAAGGCTCCTTGTCCCATAGGACAGAATGGGGAGTTTGTTTATAACATCTCATAAACATACCTGCCCTTGGGAGCAAGGTAGGAAAATAGAGTTTAGTATGCCTGAACTCAGAATGTTAAAATGCATCTGTTAGTGAGGGTGATTTTTACAATCTGTGTTTGAAAGTACCACTTTTAGAAAGTAGGTATTTTCTTGCCTAACCATCCAGTGTGCCTCTACTAGGTTTGTGTATTGCATGTCTGGCTTTTGGATGACAGGGGCTGGAGAGGGGCAGTTGCTCCAGAGAGCCTAATGAGTCAGGGCTGGGCTGAATTGACCTGGGCTGCATTTAGAGTAGGGGGAGGAGATTTCCTTTCACCTGAATGGGCCTGGTCTACCTTCAACAATGCTGTCTCCACCTCCTGCCAGGAAGCTGCACAAGTGAGGACAGAACTCGTTTTGGCAGGGTACAGACACTCTTTGCCTTCAGAGAACAAAGGATTTTTGTGTATAAAAAGAGGGGCCCAGACCCCAGACGTTTAGATCACTTCTGGGAATCAAGAGGAACCTTTGCCAAGGAGAAGAGCCGGAGAAGCTGAGGAGGAATACTGCCCCTGTGCTGTTTGTTGTCTAGGGTTGGCCTTCAGTGGCTACTTGCTGCCAAGGAAAGGAGAAGGACTTTGCTGTTTGCTGTGTCCCCTGCTTGAAGAAGATCTCCAAGGGCTTGAAATTGAGCTTGCCTCCTGTTCTGAAGTCTCAGGGACACAAAGACTTAATTTCTTCTGTCTCTCTGCATCTGGTAGTATAGGAAGGAGAATCCTTTGGACTAAATTACTGGTAACAATGGAACTGGGAGTTTTGACCCTAACAATGTCATGCAACACACACTCAAATGCTATCACTCCAAGTATACCTTTGGGAAGACTGCTCATACATCTGAAAGACAATCTAAACAATATACCACATTTTTAGAAAAATATCAAAATCTTTTATTAAAAAAATCTCATAGAGCGGGGGCGTGGCTTGCAGCCGAGGAAGATGGCCGCAAGCTAGAAGAGCTGCGCTAGCAGTCAGCTATACAACACCCAAAATCCGGCAAAATCCGACACAGAAGTAACACCCCACGGCGTGTGATGGTGTCGGGAGGTGGCGCAATGCAGCGGTGCCCGAGACGACCCCCCCAGGTCTGTTAAAACCGTGACTCGGGGACCCGGGCCATTCGAGCCGGAGCGGCAAAATGGCGCCCGCCGCTGGGGAGAGTGTCGCCTGACGGAGACCCCGCAAGAGGGTGGCCGATCGCGCCTGCTGGGGTGCGCTCCACTAACCTCCTGAGGCGGCGGACAGCACGAGCGCAGTAGCAGGAGGTGCCGTGACCTGCTCTGGATGAGGCTCTGACTCGACCGAGCCTGCGGCGCGGGAGTGGAGATAGACGCGGTGCATCCCCGGGCATAGACTCACGGGGAGGCCCTGACAGTGAAGGCCGGCGGCGAGCTGGAGGTACGCACAGAGCCCCGGGGTTGAACACCGGGGCGGGAGCCCACCCCGCCTTGAAGAGCCTGCTGATGAGCGGTCGGGCAGGGAGTAAGCCCGGAACAGACAAGCAGCATACAGGAGTGGCTTCGTGCAGCGTGTGAAGGGAGAGGCTGCGACAACAGGGTGAAAGTGAGGGCGGGCGGCATCTGGCCGGTGGCCGGCTATGGCAGCAACAGCGACAGGGCCCGGAGCTCTGGAGAAGACACCGGCCCCCAACAGGACACTCACTGGGCTGAACTTCCAGTAGGACTCGGACGGCTGGATGCGTCCCGAGAGACTGCCTGAGGCACAGGAGTAGCGAGCAGCAGTGACGACCCCCGGCGAGGTAAGAACCCAGCGCTGCAGGCGGCAGTTGGACCTGACATACTCCGGGGGCGGCGGACAAACACAGCAGCGGACCAAGTAGGAGCGGGCGGCCCGGGACAGCGTATGCGACTGTGTTGAGTCCCGGGTCCTTGGCGAGGGTGCATCAACGGTGCCATAGCCCAGGCACCACAGCACCTGCGGCCCCCGCGAGCACGCCCAGCCCACCGACAATCCACCATCCAAGAAGGGAGACCGGGGCACGGTGCGGAGGGGACCTAGCCAGAACTTTGAGCCGCCTACACAGGCTTGAACGGCAGAGCGGGCAGCTCCAGCGGGTGACTAGCAGGTCAGCGGCGGGTGCCGGAGGGCCCCACAAATTCCCTGCGATCCGACCAGCGGTGCCCCTGCACCACGTGCGCCAGGAATACGCCTCCTGAAATGGGCCGCACTAGACCGATAGGACAAGGCCAGTCTAACCACATCGACAAATACACGGTGGCCATGGGAAAGAAGGATGGTCTCCAAGGGGCGCGCCAGCAGGGGGAAACCGAGGACAACGGGCCCGAACCATCGCTCAGAGACATCATGGCGGCCATTAGGGACCTACGTGGCACATTGGAGCCTAAGCTGGACTCAGTGACGGAGGAGGTTAATTTACTGCGCGCAGATTTCCGGAAAATGTCGGATAAAGTGGCCGTGGCAGAGACTGGGATCGGCAGCCTCCAATCCAAGACAAAGAGACTTGAAGAACAGGTAGCTGCCCTGACGAAAAACCAAACGGACATATATGCGCGGCTGGAGGATCAGGAGGGACGTGCGAGGCGCAACAACATCCGCATAGTGGGGGTCCCGGAGGGGCTGGAAGGGCCATCCACGCACTGGTTCGTAGAGGACCTCATACTCAATCACTTGAAGCCGAAGCTCCTCTCCAACTTCTTTTCGGTGGAAAGGGCTCATCGCGCACTGGGGGGCAGGCCAAAGCCTGGGGCCCCTCCGCGTACCATCATCGCCCGAATCCTGAACTATCGAGACCGGGATGTTATCCTGCAAGCATCACGGGTATCTGGGGACCTTCAGCTCGAGAACGCCACGATCCGTTTCTTTCCGGACTTCACTCTCCATGTCCAAAGACAGAGACGGTCCTTTGAAGGGGTTAAAAGGGCCCTTAGGGAACAAGGAGTGAAGTATATGATGCTATACCCAGCTCGCCTCAAGATCTTAGACGGCAATAAGTCATATTTTTTCGATTCACCGGCAGAGGCCAGCGACTGGTTGGAAGGGTGGCGAACAGTGGGCAGAAATGGAGGCCCGCGCAGGCCGGAGAACCGCCAGGCTGGCCGCGATCCAGTGGACACTGACAGAGCAGCACCGGACATCGAAGGTCATGAGCAGAGTGGGCTTGGATGACGGGGGTGAGCGTAACCCATTGGGGTGAAACTGACCCTTGGTAATGGGGGGGCACAAGGCATTTGAGACCATGGGGATGCACGGGAACTCAGAGAGGCACTCCTGACTGCCGAACTACAGTGTTGTGGGCATGTTCCGGGTGGAAAGGCAGACTCAATGCCCCAAATGTTGATTCAGTGCAGGCAGGGAGTGCTCTGGGGGGGGGCTCGGGGAGTTGGCCGTATTAGCTAGGGGTATAGGCATAATAGTGGGTGTAATATTGAGAAGTGTGGCTCAATGGTTAGAGCGGCAGACCCTGATGCAGAGATCTGGCCCGGGACCAGGGTTCAATTCCCGCCTCGGCGGGTCTTGGGCTCAATTTCCTCGGACCTGATAATTCTCGCCTCGGTGCCTATTCTAATCATGGGTCCCACTCTGCAACTCTGGGCAATAGCTTGCTTAATCTCCACAACGGCCCCAACAGCGCTGGGATGCCTGGCTTCACCCTGGGGGTGCCCAGGAGTGGACATTTCACAGGGAAAAGCCAGGAAGGGTTCCACAGCGGTATGCGTACAGCGCCAGGACACCTCTTTGGGGGTATAAGTGCGCTTTACAAGTACGAATTTCATTTCATTTCATATCCGCCACTTAGGTATACTTCTTTCTGCTGACTGCAAGCTTACGTTCCCTTTCAAGTTGATTTGGGGCTGATGGGGCGACAGGCACTCTGCCAGTTTGAAAGGTGGGAGGTTGGGGACCCACCGAGCAGGGAGGCAGGGAGGGGGGAGTTGGGAGGGAAGGGGACGGGTTTGTGGGAAAATTTATGTTTTGCTCATTATCAAATAAGTGTTTTTGCATGTGAGATTTGCCATCATAGGACACGGAGGGTCATGGTCTATCCGAGGAAAGTGGTGTCCCTAGCCATACATGGGTGAACAGACACAGGTTAAAATATGGGCGTGGAACGTAAACGGGCTGGGCAACAAAATCAAACGTACTCTGGTGTTGCAGCACCTAAAGCGGCACACCCCTGATGTGGTCCTCCTGCAGGAGACGCATCTGAGAGGCAATAGATGCAAGGCACTTGACCGCTTTGGGTACAAAATGGTGGTCCACTCGGGGTTTACATCTGGCTCTAGGGGGGTGGGTATTTTGATTTGCAACGCCCTTCCCATGGTAATTTCTGATACGTGGACTGACGACTCGGGCTGCATGGCGGCAGTGTCGGGTAGATGGGAGGGCCGTACGGTTGTGCTGGGCTCATGCTATATCCCGCCCGGCCTACACACCACGACTTTTGCACGGCTGGGCTCCTTCCTGGCGGATCTTCCCCGGGGAACCCTTCTGGTTGGGGGAGACATGAACGCTGTAATGAATGCTGACCTAGATTGTTCGGGCGGGGGGCAGGGGTTCAGGGGAGAAAATGGGTTGCAGGGCTTCATTAAGGCACTGGGACTAGGGGACCTGTGGCGCACGCACCATCCCACACGCAGACATTACACGTTCTATTCGGCCAGACACGGGTCCATTTCAAGACTAGACCACTTGCTAGCGCGCATCGACCAGATGGGCGAATATGTGGAACCCCATATCATGGCCCGGGGAATCTCTGACCACTCCCCAGTGAGTGTTATCCTTAAAGGTCCGGCGATTAACAAGGCGGCATTCCTGAGGATAGACCCGTGGTACCTTCGAGATGCAACCCTGGGAGACAGACTTCGGGAGGGCTCTAAGCTGTATTTTGAAGAAAACAGGGGGTCAGTTGAGTCCCACCTCACGCTATGGGAGGCATACAAGACTGTCTTGAGAGGACAGGCCCAGGCCCTGATTGTGGCCAAAAAGTAAGAGGAGTCCCTGCAGATCAGGCAGCTAGAACAGGAGATAGCAGATCTGGAGCGGGATGCCGGCGACACCCCCACAGTGGATCGCAGCCATACATTGGCCCTTAAACAGAAGGAATTCCGGGCGTTGGCAGAGAGAGAGGCGCAAGCCTACTCCCTCGCCACGCAACACCGGATCTATGATTTAGGGGATAAAGCCCTGAAGGTTTTGGCGTGGCTGGAGCGTAGGGACAGGGAGCGGTCCTGGGTGGCTGAGATACGGTGTGCGATAGGTTCATTAGCATCCACTAGCACGGCTATAGCGGAGGAGTTCGCGTCTTACTTTGAGGGGGTCTACACCCCGGTTTGCACCAGGTCAGAGCAAGACTGTGCGGAGTTCCTGCAGGACTTCCATCTGCCCACACTGTCTCAGGAACAAAGAGATCGACTAGAGGCAGAATTAACGGGGGAGGAAGTGGGGGAGGCCCTCAATTCCCTCCAATCTGGGAAAGCACAGGGACCAAATGGGCTCCCAGTAGAGATATTCAAGCGACAGGCGAACGTCATCACGGGGCCCCTTCTTCAGATGTATCAAGAAGCGCGAAAGGTAGGAAGGCTCCCACCTGATCAGAGGGAAGCCACGATCGTAGTGATCCACAAGGCAGGCAAGCCGGCAGATCAATGCTCTTCCTACCGGCCAATCTCGCTTATTAACGTCGAGGCAAAAATCCTAGCTAAGGCCCTGGCGGATAGGCTGCTTCCGGTTATGTCGGATCTTGTGCACGTTGACCAGTCGGGTTTCATGCCGCGCAGGAGCACCCGCCATAATCTACGTCGCCTATATGGCGTATTACATATGACAGAAGATGTGGGGAACACTCAGACGGCACTGATGGCGCTAGACGCCTCAATGGCGTTCAATAGTATTGAATGGCCGTACTTATTTATGGTTCTCCAACGATTAGGTTTTGGCCCGACATTTTGCAGCTGGGTGCGCCTCCTGTATGAGCAACCGACAGCGAGAGTGAGAGTTAATGGGACGGTGTCCAGAGCCTTCCAACTCCGAAGGGGTACGAGGCAGGGCTGCCCCCTGTCCCCCCTCCTGTTTGCGCTGGCTTTGGAGCCGCTGGCCCACTGGATCAGGCGGGATGGGGCTTTCTGGGGTCTGGCACTGAACAGTGACTGGGAAGAGCGTATTTCTTTATACGCGGACGATATTGTGTTATATATGGCCAGGCCATACAGTCGATGGCGCGGGCGCTGCATCTCTTCGAACTATTCGGTAGCTATTCGGGATACACTATTAACTGGGCGAAATCAGTGATTTACCCGCTTTCGGGTCCTCCACCGCGGATCCCGACCAGGTGCCCAGCATCACTTGCTGTTGACGGGTTTAAGTACCTGGGGGTATACATCACCAGGGATAGGGCGGAGTTCCATGCCAAGAATCTGGAATCCCAACTGACACGCCTGGCAAATGACGTGTGTCATTGGCGGTCGCTACCTCTCTCCCTCATGGGACGTGTGGCAATGTTCAAGATGCTTGCACTGCCTAGACTCCTCTATATCCTACAAAACACGCCGTATCCGATTCCGACTGGGGTATTCACACGAATATCCCGGGCAGTACGGACTCTGCTCTGGGATGGTGGCAACCCCAGGATTGCGCTGCACAAACTGACGAGAGGAGTGTATGATGGGGGGCTGGCCCTCCCAGACATACAATTGTACTACTGGGCTTCCCAGCTACAGGTGGTCAATGATTGGGTGTATGCGCCCAGGACGGAACCGGCCTACAGGGTCGACCGGATGGTAATGCCAGATGGTAATTGCGAGCCATTGCTGTATGCCCGTAAGCCAAGGAAGGACTGGCCCCCACACACGGCGGTGGTGGTCCAGTGTTGGAGGGAAGCCAACAAATTCCTGGGGTGGCAGGGCTCCCTGACGGGCAGAACCCCCTTATGGCAAGGCGAGCTCTTAGAAGACGTGACCCGACTCAATGGTTTCCGGGGTTGGAAATTAATAGGCATCGAATACTTGGGAGACGTATGGCAGGGTAAGGCCCCCCGCTCCTTTGAATGTTTGAAGAAAGAGTACGATCTCCATGACTCACAGCGATACCACTACCTTCGCCTCACCCACGCCCTACGCTCCCACATATGGAGTGGCACGACCATCCCGGAGTATTCCCCCATGGAGGATAGGTTGCTCCTGCATCCCATCTTGGAGAAATCCACTTCTACCATATACCGCAAACTCATAAATAACAAACCTGACCCATTGGTTTCGCTGCGAGAGCGATGGGCGAGTGATGTGGGTGCCCTGGAGGATGATGATTGGCAGGACGCCCAGCAAAGTCCGCGGGAGATAGCAATTCGCGCCAGGTTCCGCTTAGTGCAGTTAAAAATTTTACATCGCGTATATTATCCTCACACACATTTGTATACCTGGGGCAGAAGTCCGTCGGCCCTATGTGTACGGGGATGTAGAGGGGATGGCTTCTTCTATCATATACTATGGGAGTGCCCGGAGATAGTGCCTTTCTGGACTAGGGTTACGGACACAATGGCAGCGGTTGTGGGCTCACCGGTCCCGCGGGAGCCCAGATGGTTATTGTTAATGATTAAGGGGGCAACTGACTGGTCCAGACACAATGAGATCTGGCTGGCACTGGCAGCCGGGGTTGCAAAAAGGAATATCGCCAGCAGCTGGGGGGCGCAGGCCCCTCCGCAATGGGATCAATGGCTGCGGGACCTTGATTGGTGTCAGAGAGCTGAGGAGACCATCTATAAGAGTAGAGGTTGCCCTAAGAAATGGGAAAAGGTCTGGGGGCCTTGGCGGAAATACAGGGCGATGGGGGGTGGGTCAGGATTGGGTTGTACCACTTGAATGCCCTGCATGGGTCGATGCTCACTGTACATATCACTGTGAAATGTGTCTACATAATACTAAGGAATGTCTCTATCACATGCTTTATGAACAATGTTCTGTAATGTCTGATAATATGAGCACAGTTAATAAAAAGATTTACAAAAAAAAAAAAAATCTCATAGAGCATAAAAAACCACAACGACATGATTCATAAGATTACAATGCATAAAATATCTAAATGAGCTTGAAAAAACTCCTAAGTGTAATTCATACACATATGCATCAAAAAACAATTTAAAAGAAACATATGAGAGTACATGAAAATAGACAAAAATAATATGTCATTGAAAATCAACCATCCGTGATTACACAAATTCTAGGGCTGGAGCCCGGTATGTCTCACTTCGTTGAATACTCAAAGGCCCAGACCATGACACAGATTAGGTTGTATTCAAAGGGGCATCGACGCGTTTCGATGGCTAGTGGATGATACCATCTTTGTCAAGACAAACAGATTCCGACTCTCAGAAAATTAAAAAGCAACAATGCTGCAGTCAAAAAACACCTGCATAATAAAAACATATGGCTTAATACCTCAAAGTATATACATATAACAAAATAAATCACTGTATTCATAACATGATCCTACTGATGTAATGTTAAAAGAGGAGATTTAAACATCAAATAGTAGTAAACCAGAACATATGATCCCCTTCCCAATTTTCTTTTTTATTTTAGAAAAACAATCACATTCATTCTTCTCACTAACTGCTCCCACAATTTCATACATGTGTAATATTTACCAAATTAGGATTGACTGCATTACGTATTAATTCTACTGCAATTGGACCTTCAGAAGGCAGGGCTTACCTATATTCAATGGGGTAGGCCACTTCGACTTCCAGAAACTGTTATGGTCATGGGAGGATAAAATAAATCCTTCCATCGTCCAAATGAAGAAATATATATATATCTATGGGGAAAATTAGAATCGTGTTATAAGCGACCCTCCTTCCTCCTTATTATTTGGTCCCCATTGTTCTATTTCGGGAAGCTATATCTCTCTCACCTGGATTATTAGTATTGACTGGCCGCCTCGTTTTTCATACCACCAGGAAGTAATAGTTCGAGGATACACTATATCTCTAATTCAATTCCTTAGTCACTGTAACGACAAGTGTAATCTAAATTAGTCCCCATTACTCGCTAGCTGGGGCTACTCGTGGTATCACATAGAGCCGCCATAATAAATTTATATTCTAAGTACCTGATCGGAGAATGACGGGATTCAAGGATTTTAATTTTATGTCCTTGGTACTTATTTTCGTATTTTCCTCTGGCTTCCACGTGCCCTTTTATAATTAGGATCTAGACAAGGAAAGTATACATTTTTGTATAATTATGCACCAATGATATTGGGAAATAGTTATCTCTATCATTATTATTATAGTTTCAGCAGAATTAAATTTTTAAATTCGTAGGACAGCTGGACTCGTATTCTTAAGATTATTGCTGCCGGTATCAGTGATTACTATCGATCATTTAGTCTAACCTAATTAAACTTTAAAAGGAGCCTGTCAACTTCCTATACTTTTATTCAACCGACATGTTGAATAAAAGCCCTCTTTCGCCATTGATCTCTACTCGCTAAAGAAAACATTTTTCTAGTTATATTCTGCACTGAGCCCTTACCCAACACTCATAATTGCCAACCTTAAACATTGCTGCAGAATAAAAGGAAAACTGTAAGTATTCTCTAACAACATACATTGCTTTCGTATTTACCTTAATAATCCAGGAAGCAATGCTGGCTGTCAAGTTATTGACAAAAGTCTTTAAGAGTTTAAAATACTTCTAAGCTACGAACGCTCTCGATATATTAAAGGAGATTAGCCCCTCCCGGCACATGCAGACCGCAATGGCAAACACTTAGGGGCCGATTCCGATCTCGGTCGGAGGCGCACCTAATATCATTCGGTCGGGAAAAAAGCCATGCGAATGCCTGTTTCCCGACCGAACCGCACATTATTCCGAACGAGCAAGTACGATGCGCACAACAGCATAGATTCCGACCCAGTCGTACTCACCCAATCCAGGTCCTGTTCCCCGACCGAGCCGGATCCGTAAACGCAGAATCGAGTCGCACGGAAGCCAAAATGCAGCCCCGTCCGGCCAAGTACGATGCGCTTCCCGTACGCGCCGAACCCGTCGCTACGCACGGCACGTCAAAGCATCCGGGAGAGGCGCACATAAGCTCCGATTCGCGCCACAACACGATCCACGGCTACGAGATGAACATGCCAGCTACGAGGACGAGGCGAAGCAACGAGAAAGACGAACCAACCATGAATCCCATCGTGCCGATCCTACCAATATTCTACATTTACTACCGGAACAGGCACGGACGCGTACGGCGCAGAAGGTAAGTCAGACACCAACCACAAAAACAAACTACACGTACCCGACATATCACACACACACAGAGGGATGCAGAAATTACTTACACCAGCAACAGCAGCACCATAGGGGCGGGATGGCCATCACCAATGCCACATATACACATAGGGGCCCGGATGCCTACCACTACTACCACCTCTACCCAGGGGGTGCCAGATGCCTACCACTACTACCACCTCTACCCATGGGGGGCTGGATGCCTGTCACTACTACCACCTCTACCCAGGGGGTGGCAGATGCCTACCACTACTACCATCTCTACCCAGGGGGTGCCAGATGCCTACCACTACTACCACCCTTACCCAGGGGGTGCCAGATGCCTACCACTACTACCACCCCTACCCAGTGGGTGTCAGATGCCTACCACTACTACCACCTCTACCCAGGGGGTGCCAGATGCCTACCACTACTACCACCTCTACCCAGGGGGTGCCAGATGCCTACCACTACTACCACCTCTACCCAGGGGGTGCCAGATGCCTACCACTACTACCACCTCTACCCATGGGCGGCTGGATGCCTGTCACTACTACCACCCTTACCCAGGGGGTGCCAGATGCCTACCACTACTACCACCCTTACCCAGGGGGTGCCAGATGCCTACCACTACTACCACCTCTACCCAGGGGTGCCAGATGCCTACCACTACTACCACCTCTACCCAGGGGGTGCCAGATGCCTACCACTACTACCACCTCTACCCATGGGGGGCTGGATGCCTGTCACTACTACCACCCTTACCCAGGGGGTGCCAGATGCCTACCACTACTACCACCCCTACCCAGGGGTGCCAGATGCCTACCACTACTACCACCTCTACCCAGGGGTGCCAGATGCCTGTCACTACTACCACCCTTACCCAGGGGGTGCCAGATGCCTACCACTACTACCACCTCTACCCATGGGGGCTGGATGCCTGTCACAACTACCACCCCTACCCAGGGGGTGCCAGATTCCTACCACTACTACCACCCCTACCCAGGGGTGCCAGATGCCTACCACTACTACCACCTCTACCCAGGGGGTGCCAGATGCCTGTCACTACTACCACCCTTACCCAGGGGTGCCAGATGCCTACCACTACTACCACCTCTACCCATGGGGGGCTGGATGCCTGTCACAACTACCACCCTTACCCAGGGGTGCCAGATGCCTACCACTACTACCACCCCTACCCAGGGGGTGCCAGATGCCTACCACTACTACCACCCTTACCCAGTGGGTGCCAGATGCCTACCACTACTACCACCCCTACCCAGGGGGTGCCAGATGCCTACCACTACTACCACCTCTACCCAGGGGTGCCAGATGCCTACCACTACTACCACCTCTACCCAGGGGTGCCAGATGCCTGTCACTACTACCACCCTTACCCAGGCGGTGCCAGATGCCTACCACTACTACCACCTCTACCCATGGGGGGCTGGATGCCTGTCACAACTACCACCCTTACCCAGGGGGTGCCAGATGCCTACCACCACTACCACCCTTACCCAGGGGTGCCAGATGCCTACCACTACTACCACCTCTACCCAGGGGTGCCAGATGCCTACCACTACTACCACCTCTACCCATGGGGGGCTGGATGCCTGTCACTACTACCACCCTTACCCAGGGGTGCCAGATGCCTACCACTACTACCACCCTTACCCAGGGGCTGCCAGATGCCTACCACTACTACCACCCCTACCCAGGGGGTGCCAGATGCCTACCACTACTACCACCTCTAGCCAGGGGGTGCCAGATGCCTACCACTACTACCACCTCTACCCAGGGGGTGCCAGATGCCTACCACTACTACCACCTCTACCCATGGGGGGCTGGATGCCTGTCACTACTACCACCCTTACCCATGGGGGGCTGGATGCCTACCACTACTACCACCTCTACCCATGGGGGGCTGGATGCCTACCACCAACAACACCCCCACTCACAGGATGGCTAATACATGACACAACAAGCACACACCAACATAAAGAATGCAACATAAAGACATCCCCCCAACACCATGACAAGCGTGTGTAGACTGTGTCAAATGCCTACAACACTGAACATGACTTTGAACGTACAATGTGACCCCCTATCACATGTGCCACACATAAATGTGTGTGGCCCCCACAATGCAAGCAGGCCATGACCATTGTGGCAATGGGATCCAAACCCCGATCATCACAGTGACCAAAATGTAAGTGTGGGGTCCATAGCTGAAGCACATTTTGAACATTGTGGCAATGGGGTCCATACCCCCATCATCACAGTGACCAAAATGTAAGTGTGGGGTCCATAGCTGAAGCACATTTTGAACATTGTGGCAATGGGGTCCAAACCCCCATCATCACAGTGACAAAAATGTAAGTGTGGGGTCCATAGCTGAAGCACATCTTGAACATTGTGGCAATGGGGTCCAAACCCCCATCATCACAGTGACCAAAATGTAAGTGTGGGGACCATAGCTGAAGCACATTTTGAACATTGTGGCAATGGGGTCCATACCCCCATCATCACAGTGACCAAAATGTAAGTGTGGGGTCCATAGCTGAAGCACATTTTGAACATTGTGGCAATGGGGTCCAAACCCCCATCATCACAGTGACCAACATGTAAGTGTGGGGACCATAGCTGAAGCACATTTTGAACATTGTGGCAATGGGGTCCATACCCCCATCATCACAGTGACCAAAATGTAAGTGTGGGATCCATAGCTGAAGCACATTTTGAACATTGTGGCAATGGGGTCCAAACCTCCATCATCACAGTGACAAATATGTATGTGTTGACAAAGAATAAGCTGCAACTGCCAAACTGCATGGATGATTCCTGGTCACAGAACAACAAACACATCAGTGGCAAAGTAGTGCTTGCGTCCCATAGCAACATAGATTGGGAGAGGCAAACAGTGCAGTGCAAATAAGACATACCTTTGGCCATGTGCAGACAAACATCACCCATGGGGGCTGACACTGTCAACATTCATCAATGACACAATGACAGAAGTGACCATCAGAATGCAGACCCACATATTTGCACCAATGGGGACACAAATGCAGATACCCTGTGGAGACTGTAGATGTGAGGTGAACAGATACCATACCATGGCAGCAATGGGACACACAAACAATGATCATTGTGCTGACTGATGACCTAGGAGTCCCAGGGACAGCAGGGGAAACCCACCAAACAACATACAGCCAATGGCACACCAAAGATATGCCAATGCAGTGGTGCAGATGCACAAACACAAACAGGCAGACCCACACTGCACAACAAACACAACAGGTGAGGGGGGGTGCCAGTGTCCCCAGGCAACCACACAACACATGAGGAGGCCTGAATACCAATTACACAGATGTGCATACAGTGCCACACAAAGGTAACTCATGGATCCAAATCCCCTATGTGGGCAATCAGGCATTGTCAGATGAGAGGGAGCACAAATCACACATGTCACACAAGCATGTAGGAACAGCAACTGACACAGCAAGACACAGAGACACCACAGCACTACCCCCAGGGCCCCCACAATGTGGTGACCATGGGCTGCATTACAATCCCACTGTGATGACAAAGCTAGATGTCGTTCACACTGTGAACCACAGTCATGTGTCCTGAGCAACAAACTACCATCACACCTACACAAGCACAAATCAATCAGCACGGCCAGTAAGCCAAGGCCAACATGGAGGCAGGGGTCTAGCCGGGCAACAACTCTCATCTGCACACACCCAACACCACACACCTCGACCTCCAACAATGTGCAGCAGTGAAGCTCACATGCACTGGTGACATTGCACATGCACCCATGACAATCCCAGGGGGGTGGCGGGAACCAAGGTGCAGAAACACATCACACATGGCCACTCAACAAGACTCCTGAATGTCTGACACACTGCACACTACGCTGTACATGGACATGACGGCAATACCACACCAACCAATGGGATCCCAGCCACAGTCACACACCAATGAAGAAGCCAAGGTCACCCACAAAGAACACACATAGACAACTACCAACATTGCAGCCCTGACCCTGAGGAGTGCCAGCAGTCACACACACAACGTGTCACAACCAATGAAAGCTAACACAAACCGGAAATCACATGACAGGTGTAAACAACAAGTGCCAAGGGGAATCCTGACTGTGACCCATCAGCGTCTGCCCACAAACTCAGCCCTGACAGCAAACACACCTATGGGTGACACCCTGATAACCAGTAATGTGCCATGCACCCACATCACAGAGAGCCCAGGGAGAAGACTTTGGGGGAACATAGGTCAACTCAGCAAGCATCACAAACAGGAACATCATTAGGGATCCCAGCATGCACAGCAAAATGGAAGTGAACACACAGACATGCTCATACAACACACACCTTGGGCGCAGGCGATGTCACAGGAGCACACACTGCCATGAGGGGACTCCACTCCTGTGTGAGGAAAGCTGTGCCATATGTCGCCTCAGTAGGGCTCCATCATGTCAGCAGAACACTTGGTCACACAGTCAACAATTAGCACCAAATGAAGGCTCCTGTCACATCAGCCTGGTCATGGGAGTGTCAACAAAATCATCAGCACAGATCCAACACACATGTATAGCAAGTTGCACTGACAACACAGATGAGTCCTTCCCTATTGATGCCCAAACCTGCACGTCCAGTGGAGATGGCCACACGGTCAGGGAAGTAGACTAATTGAACAATGGCAAGCACAACAGATGTGCAGGGATGGAAGCCACAGATGTGACATTGCTAATGTAAGTAGGAAATCCCATTGCCAAATATTGAAAACATGACACCCTCAGATGCTGCTAAGGATGACATGGATACACCACAGGATAGGACACAGTCCCCCTGGACCACATGGGTTCCTGCACAGTAACACTACATATTCATGAGACCAAATATCACCATCACTGCAGCAAGGGCATGGTTAGCATCATCAACATCATGTACATCAGAAGTAAAAGCACTAGAGAACAGAACGTTGCTTTATTCAGCATATGTGGGTTCAAAAGTTGAAGTCATGTAAAAAATAAACAAAGGCCAATGGCCAGTCCATCATGAAAGTCAAAACAGGGTGACAGTGGCAGATGTCACCCTACGCATGCCTGCACTGATGAAAACCAGGGACAATCCCCTCGGAGGGGCATACGGGGGCAGGCCAGGCACTGCAGGGACAGGATCAGGGCTCACCAGAAGGAGGCAGGGAAGGGGTGGTGGGTGCTGGAGAGCCACTGACAACTGCAGTGGAGGTGTCTGACATGGTGTGTGCCGGCACAACTGGGGGGCATGACTCAGATGGTGTGGGCGACGGCACGACTGCAGTGGACCGTGCAGATGGAGTGGACAGGTTCGCCACTGCAGTGCCCAAGTCAGACAGGGTGGGGGTGGCCTCCACTGCAGTGCCTACCTCCAGGGGAGGAGAATGGGGATCAGGTAAGGAGGGCAGGACAGAGGGGGAGGACACCCTCACCACACCAGTGGCACAGACAAGCGCAGCGGGGGTGTGGGGCCGGAAGAGCAAGTGGCAGGGGGAGAAGGCCTGATCCTTTTGGGGATGGTGTATCTGTGGGTGGGGGAACCTGGGGCAGGGTGTGGGGGGGGCACCTGTAGAGTGGGGGCCTGAGGGATGGAGGAAGGAGACTTGGTGCCTGAGCTGCAGGGCGGCGGCGGGGTCTTGCTCTTCCGGGTCCGGGGGGACTTGCGGGTGGGGGCGTCAGTCGGTCTGCACCTGGGGGAGGGTGTCCGGGGGCGAGGGGCACTCCGCTCCGTGTGGGTGGGCTTCCTCTTCCCCCTGAATGCTGTATCAGCTGGATCGGAGGGGAAGAGGCCGAGGTCACTGAGGAAGAGCCGCTGTGTCTTTGGGGTTGCAGGTGAGGCAAGGGAGGGGGCTTTGGAGGGAGAGGCAACTGAGGACTGCGCAGTGCTCGTGGATGCATGTGTGTGTGCCTGGGCCCCATCCCCTGTGAGTGTGGTTTCAGTCCCCTGACTGTGCGTGCGTGTGCGTCTTGTTTGTGGCGTGTGTGTCTGTGTGCTGCTCGTGTCTGTGCTGGTGTGTGCCTGTGCTGGTGTGTGTGTGCTTGGGACAGGTAAGGTGCTGGGGAGTGTGGATGGGGCAGAGGCAGGAGGGGTGAGGGACTGTCGGAGGAGGGACACTGCTGCCGTCAGGTAGGAGTCCATGGACCTATTGCCCCTCTGTAGGGCAGACATGCCCGATGAGATGCCCTCCATGAACGACACCAGCTGAGTCAACAGAGTGGTGTGGGCATGGAGGACACTCAGCATCGCTGTCTGCCCTACATGGAGCTGGCGAAGGAGGTACACAGACTCCTCACTCAGGGAGGCAGGGGACACAGGGGCAGGGGGTGCGGTGCCTGGCCCGAAGGAGACACGCTCCCGAACATGGGAGCCTCCACGGACCTCAGGAATGGGAGCCGATGGGAGGGCGGTGGTGGTGGAGGCGGGGACAGCAACACTAGCTGGGGTGTGGTGGCTGCTGACACCCGCCTCCATAAGGGAGTCATCCTCCGAGCTGCTGTGGTCCTCAGCTGAGGTGGATGGTGCTGAGGACTCCTCGGTGTGGCTCCCCTCGCCCTCCATGCCACTGGGTCCCTCCGACCACTCCTCGGCTGCTGACCCAGTCTGGCTCTGAGGCTCCTCCTGGTCTGTGGAGCTGTCCCCTCCTGTGGCCGTGGATGTATCTGCAATCGATAGGGAAACAGACAGACATCAGTCACCTGCACCGAATGCACACACCACAGTTAGTACAGCACATTACAGAGCAAGCCCTGGCATCCTTAGTTGAACATTGCTAAAAGTGCCCAAACAGAACAGGAGAAGCCAATTGTCAGTCTGATGGTCAACCATGGCACTCACATCCCACCTGGCCTTGCACCCATCTGTCTGGTGTCTGTTGGATGGCAATACCCCAGTGTGGACACATGCACCACCTACACAGTAGTTGGACAGTGCAGAGAACCCGGTTAAGCATGTGAACATGCACACATCACAACTCTTGCCACTGAGTCAGTACAGGTGTCCGGATGAAAGGGATGCCCAGAGTCAAATAGGAAATGCATGTGATGCATACCAGCGACAGACACCATGATGCACCCATGTCCTGATAGTCATTGCCACAATGGTGTGCATGTAGCACATGTCACTCCCCTGCAGGATCACTAATAGGAAGTCACATGCCATGGCACAGGCATGCCTGCTAAGTCATACATCACTGTCTCCAGTCACATGGGCAGGGCAGCCAGACAACAACACTCTGCACTGTGTCACAATAGTAGGTCATGGGGAATGCAAGTCCTGGAGCTGAACAAGTGCACATGTACATCCCCCACACACCACATCATCTGAACCCTTATCTGTCCAGGTCATACCGATTGGACATATGGGAGACCTGTAACACAACCCTCTGAACCTGAGCACCTCACAATCTGCTGTGAATGGGAGACAGCTGCCTGAACTTCACATTCGCATACCCCAGTCTGCACGGTCAGGTGATCAAACACCTATGTGTCACACAAGTATCGTCTCCTATGGTCACATCTCCGGTGGCATGCTGAGCCCCAACCGAGAAACACCCCAGCAGTCCTGACAACAAAGCCACAGCACACTGACACAGAGGCAGACACCTGAGGGGACAATTCACTGAGCACAACGTGTCAGCTGATACACAGGAGTGGGAGTACAGAGTGTATTGTATGGCCTGGAGTAGGCATGACTGTCCTGCCCCACATGAATGAGGGATGAGCCCTGGACAGTAGGCAGCTGCCTAAGTATGTGTGACACACATTATATACACACTCCTAGGGCCCAAACATTGTTCCCACCCGCAGCATGGGTGTGTGCCAGATACCCCAGGCACATGTGGTGGATCAGCTCAGCAATTGGACCACATCTCAAAGTAACACGCAGATTACATGTCAGAACACAGGCATTGTGTAAGCAATGGACCCACCCATGATGCCCACCACAGAGTTAGGGAAACAGATGCTGTCCCCCACCTTGAGTCAAGCAAACTGCAAGGACACAGTACCCAAGTGACACAATTCCCTGACTGTAAGGGCCACACCTGGGTATCAGATGAGGAGTGTGCAGTGGAAAATAGAGGGACATGGGTCCTGGACCACATGACTGATGTACTGTGGAAGTTTAACCAGGCCAGAGGAGGGCACATAGCATGGCAGACATAGTTCACAATGCAGTGATGGACTCACCCCCTCCTTGCTGCTCACTGGCCTTCAGCTGCCCATCCAGATCAGGGAAGACCACCGCCAGGATCCTGAGCATGTGGGGGGTCAGGGTCCGGTGTCCGCCCCTCCTGCGAGGAGGCGACAGCTTCAGCTGGACCCGTGCGATCCTCTGGGTCCAGCCCCTAAGGTCCTGCCACCTCTTCTGGCAGTTGCGGATCCGGCGCTTGTAGACCCCCACGGATCTCACTGCCCGGACGATGGTCAGCCATATCTGCTGCTTCTGGTGGGCATCAACCTGTGAGGATGACAAAGTGAGAATGCCATTACTACACATGCAACATATCCGTGCATTACACAGTTGGATATACATGTCTCAATCACAGGGGCACATGATGTACACAGGCAGTGCAACGATGGCCATGGACAGTATGCCAGCAGTTACTACATGGTATCATTGCCTGGGAAGTTAAACCTTGTTTAAATGCACTGTCACTGCACTATACCTGTCCAGTGCATGTAACTACACACTATGGGGGGTGACAACTACTCAGTGAGCCTGCTAGCCAGTGGGGTGCAGACTGTTAGCCTTGCTAGTCAGACAACATGCACATTTAGGAAGGCAGTGGACAGAACACTCACCTGCTCCCCTGCTTTCCCATACAGCTTGCTGTACTGTGGAAGGAGGCTGTCCAGCAGGGCCTGGTTCTCCTCAGTGCTGAAGGCTGGGGCTCTCTCCACAGTACGTGCCATTGCAGGGTCCAGAGGGTGCAGATACAGCAGCAGTGGTGGTGGCAGATGTCGTCCTGGAGCATGTAGTGCAGGCAAGTGAGCTCTCAGGGGAACAGCCAGCATTATATGTGTGCTGCAGAGGCAGATACTGTCCCATATGTCCAAAGTGATAGGTCCAAGTCGTTTGCATCTTCTGAATCTGGCCAATCCATGGAATTGCACCACTTACACACGCCCACAGCATCCTTCAAAAGTTCAACTTCATGACACCCATGAATTTGCAACATTGTTGTGGGTGACCAACTGAATTTACAGCATCAGACTCGTTCAAAATTTGAAAACGCGTCCGTTGCCAGGCCAGGCCATAGCCAATGGGTGCGCACCGATCGGTCCATTGCTGTTCAACGCGTACCCAGGATACAACGCGTACCCGCACACATTGAATGCAATGGGCCGGCCGGGCACACCGATCGGTCCATTGCTGTTCAACGCGTACCCAGGTTACAACACGTACCCGCACACATTGAATGCAATGGGCCGGCCGGGCATACCGATCGGTCCATTGCTGTTCAACGCGTACCCAGGATACAACGCGTACCCGCACACATTGAATGCAATGGGCCGGCCGGGCACACCGATCGGTCCATTGCTGTTCAACGCGTACCCAGGATACAACGCGTACCCGCACACATTGAATGCAATGGGCCGGCCGGGCACACCGATCGGTCCATTGCTGTTCAACGCGTACCCAGGATACAACGCGTACCCGCACACATTGAATGCAATGGGCCGGCCGGGCACACCGATCGGTCCATTGCTGTTCAATGCGTACCCAGGATACAACGCGTACCCGCACACATTGAATGCAATGGCCAATGTGTGCGCACCGATCAGTCCATTGCTGTCCAAGGCGTATTGCGAATACAACGCGTACCAGCACACATTGAATGCAATGGCCAATGTGTGCGCACCGATCAGTCCATTGCTGTCCAACGCGTATTGCGAATACAACGCGTACCAGCACACATTGAATGCAATGGCCAATGTGTGCGCACCGATCAGTCCATTGCTGTTCAACGCGTACCCAGGATACAACGCGTACCCGCACACATTGAATGCAATGGCCAATGTGTGCGCACCGATCAGTCCATTGCTGTCCAACGCGTATTGCGAATACAACGCGTACCAGCACACATTGAATGCAATGGCCAATGTGTGCGCACCGATCAGTCCATTGCTGTCCAACGCGTATTGCGAATACAAAGCGTACCAGCACACATTGAATGCAATGGCCAATGTGTGCGCACCGATCGGTCGATTGCTGTCCAACGCGTATTGCGAATACAACGCGTACCAGCACACATTGAATGCAATGGCCAATGTGTGCGCACCGATCAGTCCATTGCTGTCCAACGCGTATTGCGAATACAACGCGTACCAGCACACATTGAATGCAATGGCCAATGTGTGCGCACCGATCAGTCCATTGCTGTCCAATGCGTATTGCGAATACAACGCGTACCAGCACACATTGAATGCAATGGCCAATGTGTGCGCACCGATCAGTCCATTGCTGTCCAACGCGTATTGCGAATACAATGAGTACCAGCACACATTGAATGCAATGGCCAATGTGTGCGCACCGATCGGTCCATTGCTGTCCAACGCGTCCCTGTACAAGTCACTGGCATATGTCACCATGCCTGTCACAGGTGAACATATGCCAGCCACATATACTTCCCAGGGAGTGAGGGGCACACCTACAACACCACAGCCTGTCCAAACTGTATCCTAAGGCATGTAAGGCTGCATTACCTATTCTGTGTATGGGGGTGAACATGTTGTTCTGTGGATGTCACTTGGGGGCAGCCACCCCCAGGCTGTGCACGTGTTCATGGGGACAGGATCCTTGGTGTTTCGTGTACATGACCACTGTGATGTGCAACTGTTCATATCTGAGCATGTGGCATGGTCACATTTCACGGTGGTGTATGTGTATGTCATGTCACATACCCCCTGAGTCCCATGTGGGACGGTATGTTTAACCCAGGGTGACCCATTGGCACAATAGTGATGGTCCTCCACAGTCTGTGTGCATGTTGTGTTTACAATGTCTCTGATTTCATGTGCACAATGGGAGACAGTCTCCACATCCACGTTGTTTGTTCATGGACTTTGATGTTGTGCGTGTGTGTGTCACAGACGTCCATGTCTGTCCTGCCGAGGCAACAGGGACCACTACTTGTGGGGGTCATGGTTGTTTTGCTGTGGTGTATACATGATACACCATGTCATGCCAGTGTCCATGTGGCAATACAGGGTCCCTGGGAATCTAGCTGTCGTTGAGCTGTGATGCCTGGGGCACATCTGTCCTCACATGTCACTGTGGGGTGCGTTTGTAACGTGGCAGCAGGAGATGGGAACTGTGACACGGCCTCATGATATCCAATGTCACAACCTGGGACTTATTGATGCCACTTGTTGAACTGTGATGTTAGATGTTGGCCATGTATGTGCCATACATGTCATTACGGAACTGCACACATCATGTACTTGTGCCTCATAATGATGTATCATGTGATATTGAGTGTGTTCAATGCCACATATGTGGGGTGACTGACAATCTTTCTTTCTTCACCTATGCACTGCAGGGCACCAGCTGTCCATAGACCATTCCCTGACCTGGCAACGATGGTGGAACGTGACAGCATCCGACGGTACCGCTTCACCAGGCAGCTGATTGAGGATTTGGCAGTGCGCTTGGCACCACATTTGCAACCTGGCCGGCCGTACCCTACAGCGCTGACCCCCAAGGTGAAGGTGATGGCAGCCCTACACTTCTTTGCCACCGGTACCTTTCAACACACTGTGGCGACTGCTGGTGGGATGTCACAGACCATGTTCAGCCGTGTGCTCCACGATGTTTTGGAGGCTATGTTGATATACCTGAACCAGTACATCTATTTCCCTAGACTCCAACAACTCACTGACGTGAAGAGTGACTTCTATGCCCTGGGGAGGATGCCGCATGTCATTGGCTCCATTGATGGGACACATGTGGCTTTGGTACCACCACAGGCCCAAGAGCAGGCACACAGGAACCGCATACACTACCACTCGGTCAATGCACTGGTGGTCTGTCTTGCAGATATGAGCATCTCACACGTGTGTGCCCGTTTCCCCGGTTCTGCACACGATGCCTACGTGATGAGGAGTAGTCGCATCCCGAGGATGATGTCACAGATGCCGAACCAGCGTGCCTGGCTTGTTGGTGTGTACTGACTTTGTACCATTGTGTGTGTTCTGCAATGTAGTGTTCCACCCTCTTTTCCAACTCAGCTAATGTGTAATTGTCTGTATGTAGGTGACTCGGGATACCCCAACATGCCGTGGTTGCTGACGCCCCTCAGGAACCCTGTGACACCAGCCCAGATGCGCTACAATGAGGCACATGGTCGGACCAGGAGAGTGATTGAGCGGACATTTGGTCTCCTGAAGAGCCGCTTCCGCTGCCTGGACAAGACAGGATGGTCCCTCCCATATGCCCCAGCAAAGGTGTGCAAGATTGTCATTGTTTGCTGCATGCTACACAACCTGTCAGTGCGGAAGGAGTTGCCTCTCATCCTGGATGACGATGATCAACGTCCGCCACCTGTGGAGGATCCTGGCCTGGACCACGATGCCAGTGATGATGATGATGATGATGGTGATGTCCGCACACAGCTCATCACCAACTTCTTTAGCTGAATGTGAGTATCCAGAGATGTCATGTCAATGATGTGAGTTTGCATGATATGTGTTGGTGGTGCTCTGGTGCTGTTTGAGTGTGTCCATGGGCTACATGACTGTATGCGTGTAGCGATGTGTCCTTACAGATAGTCTGTACTCCCCAACAGTGTTGACATGCTAACTTGGTTCTGGGTGGGTATCTTGTGACATGTATTGGGCATGAGTATTGCAGTTCTGTCCTGTTCTTCAGTGCTTTTGACTGTGTGCCATTTCTGTCCTTCACAGGGTACTTTCAGAGTCGTTTGGTCAACTGTGATCCCCGACACCGTGATTCGACTTCCAGGGTGGTAGCTGTCGTGTCCCTACAGGTGATGTGCGCCACACCCATGGACTTCCTTCCTTCTACACTTGTTGACTGTGTGCCCGCTGCCAGGTGGGATTACCTTGCATCTGTAGTGGTTACAACATGTTGCAAATGTGTAATAAACCTGTGCTTCACTTTGTGATGTGCGTTGTCTGTGGTCACACATTTGACTGACATTTGCTTACTGCACCAGTGGGCTAGTTGACTAAGACTGTGAATAGGTGTTGTGTCTGTGCATTGCACCGTATTTCCTGGCAACATCAGTGTAGGCAATGAGTCAGATGGCCTAGGTGTGTATTTGTTGTGTAGCCCTGGTGGTGTGTCTCCCTCATATGTGTCACGTTGCCATGACTCACATGCCTGTGTTGTACTTGCTGTAGCAGTTAGCATGCACAGCGTAATTTCTCTGGTCATCATCTCCATGACAGAAACCACGTTGGAATCACGACAGAGGCAGGTATGGTGTATTAGTGTGTTTATTGTCATACATGTGTGTGAATAGTGCACAGGATGGTGAGTGCTGTACATTTTGATTGCAATCCAAAGTTCCTAGATGAATTGGAAGTCCTGGTAGCAGAAATGTCCTGTATCAAGTCCACAGTCATCTGAGACATTGGTCCAACTTGTACTCCCCATGTCATGTGGGGGAGTTGTGTTGCAGTCAACAGGGTGAACAGTTTGCGCACAAAGGTGATTATCCAGAACAGGTGTTGGCTTCCTGGGGGTTGTGCATGGCCATCAGCCTCTCAGTTGTCCTTCCTCGGACGACCCCTCTTCTTTGGGGGGGACCCTCAAGTGCAGGCTGCTGCGGTGCAGGGACTCTCCGCCAGAGTCATCCTGCCTCCCTGTGGCAGTTGCAGTTGTTTCAGCACCAGATGTTGTGGGCACACAGGGAGGTGTTGACTGGTTGCTGCTCATCTGGCGGAGGCATTGTAATATGTCCCTATGCACCGCCGTCATCTCTTGCAGTGTGTCCCACTTGGACTCCACGCGGGACATGTGTGAGTCCAAGCGGGCATGATGGGCAGCCTGCTGCTGTTTAATGTCCCTGAGGAGCCCCACTACCTGGCTGAGCTCTCCGGTGCTGGACTGGTACGCATCGGCTATGCGTGCCAGTTGTGGGTCATCATGCAGTCCAGACCCCTCTGCGATCAGCGACCTATGTCTCCCACCCCTCCCACCACCCCTGGCGACACGTGCAGTACCTGAGGTGGCACGCACAGGTGACCCTGGGCCCCCTTGGGGGTTGTTGGTGGTGTTGGTGTCCATGGCCCCACGTTGGTCCAGGGTCCCTGTGCTGGTGGTGGTGGTGCTCCTTGGTCTGTCCATGTCGGCAGGGGTGGTATGTGTGTTGACAGTCGTTGGAGGGGTGGGTGCAGGGGGTGCAGCTGGTGGTCCTGCTGGTGCTGCATGATGACTTGCTACGGAGGTGCCAGGTGGGTCTTCTTCATCCGAGGAGGGCAGAGGCTGTTCCACACCAGTGAGCTCCGTATCCTCTTGAGCCTCGGACGGGGACTCCTCAGCGTCTGCTGCTGTGTCCCCATCATCACCTGTTTTTGTGAGACACACACAATGTATGTTATGTTTCTGCAGGCATCAATGGTTGACACACCTGACAGTTGTGACTGTGCCTCTGGATGCGAGCCTGTACATTGCATTGTCCTAAGTTGTCACAGTCAGGGGTTGATATTGGTGTAGCACATTGTCCTGCATTATTTGGGCATTTCTATGTGAATGTTGGGGTGTGTACATGGTCTGCATTGGTTGTATTTGGTTGACATCCGGCCCTCCTTCCCACCCAGCCAGATATTCCACCATGGAACGTGCTTCCATTGCAGGGAGTGCAAGTTGTCTTTCAGGATGTCAGTCAGTGGTGTCCTGCTGTTGGTTGGTGAACAGTTGCCAGCAGGGCCTTGTGCTCCCCACAGCAGTAGCCAGTGTCAGCCATCTTGTGAGTTGTTTTCCACTCCCTGTGATGTGTGCATGGGTCAGGGTGGTGTTGATGGGACAGTTGTGGGGGTGACCAATATCTGTGACTACCACTCCCATCATGCTATTGCCTCCACCCCCTTCCCAGCATGCCCATGCTTCCTTCCCTTTGACTCTGCTTCCCTGTGGGGTTGTGTGCCTGTGCTGACAGGATGGCTGACAGTGTTATCCTGGGGTTAGTTTTGCTACAAGTCCCATGTGTGTCCCTGTGCTTCACTCAGCATGACCCAGGGTTGTGGTTCTTTGTGGGATATTTGATTGGAGTGTGAGGCAATGCATTCTCCCAGGTGAGTTTTGTGGAGTTTGTGTTAGGGGTGTGTGTGAGAAACGCTGCTGGTAACTATGGTCAGGGCTGTGAGTCCTCCTTCCCACCCAGCCAGATATCCCACCATGGAACGTGCTTCCATTGCAGGGAGTGCAAGTTGTCTTTCAGGATGTCAGTCAGTGGTGTCCTGCTGTTGGTTGGTGCCCAGTTGCCAGCAGGGCCTTGTGCTCCCCACAGCAGTAGCCAGTGTCAGCCATCTTGTCACTTGTTTTCCACTCCCTGTGATGTGCGCATGGTTCAGGGTGGTGTTGATGGGACAGTTGTGGGGGTGACCAATATCTGTGACTACCACTCCCATCTTGCTATTGCCTCCACCCCACTTCCCAGCATGCCCATACTTACTTGCTTTTGGGTGGACTTCACTGTGTGTGAGTGTGAGAGCAATGGCAAGATGGCTGACAGTGGTGTCCTGCTGTTAGTTGGTGGCCAGTTCCCAGCATGGCCTTGTGCTCCCCACAACAGAGCACCAGTGTCAGACATCTTTGATGGGGCTTTCCACTCTCTGTGGGGTGTGCAAGCTTGAGTGTGAGCTTGCTGGGCCATGTGGGTGGGGGATGTTGAGCTGTGACTACCACTCCCATCATGCTATTGCCTCCACCCCACTTCCCAGCATGCCCATACTTACTTGCTTTTGGGTGGACTTCACTGTGTGTGAGTGTGAGAGCAATGGCAAGATGGCTGACAGTGGTGTCCTGCTGTTAGTTGGTGGCCAGTTCCCAGCATGGCCTTGTGCTCCCCAAAACAGAGCACCAGTGTCAGACATCTTTGATGGGGCTTTCCACTCTCTGTGGGGTGTGCATGCTTGAGTGTGAGCTTGCTGGGCCATGTGGGTGGGGGATGTTGAGCTGTGACTACCACTCCCATCATGCTATTGCCTCCACCCCACTTCCCAGCATGCCCATACTTACTTGCTTTTGGGTGGACTTCACTGTGTGTGAGTGTGAGAGCAATGGCAAGATGGCTGACAGTGGTGTCCTGCTGTTAGTTGGTGGCCAGTTCCCAGCATGGCCTTGTGCTCCCCACAACAGAGCACCAGTGTCAGACATCTTTGATGGGGCTTTCCACTCTCTGTGGGGTGTGCATGCTTGAGTGTGAGCTTGATGGGCCATGTGGGTGGGGGATGTTGAGCTGTGACTACCACTCCCATCATGCTATTGCCTCCACCCCCCCTTCCCAGCATGCCCATGCTTCCTTCCCTTTGACTCTGCTTCCCTGTGGGGTTGTGTGCCTGTGCTGACAAGATGGCTGACAGTGTTATCCTGGGGTTAGTTTTGCTAGAAGTCCCATGTGTGTCCCTGTGCTTCAATCAGCATGACCCAGGGTTGTGGTTCTTTGTGGGATATTTGATTGGAGTGTGAGGCAATGCATTCTCCCAGGTGTGTTGTGTGTAGTTTGTGTTAGGGGGGTGTGTGGGTGGAGCTGCTGGTGACTATGGTCAGTGCTGTGAGTCCTCCTTCCCACCCAGCCAAATATCCCACCATGGAAGGTGCTTCCATTGCAGGGAGTGCAAGTTGTCTTTCAGGATGTCAGTCAGTGGTGTCCTGCTGTTGGTTGGTGCACAGTTGCCAGCAGGACCTTGTGCTCCTCACAGCAGTAGCCAGTGTCAGCCATCTTGTCAGTTGTTTTCCACTCCCTGTGATGTGAGCATGGTTCATGGTGGTGTTGATGTGCGCATTGTGAGGGTGGGCAATATCTGTGACTACGACTCCCATGATGCTATTGGCTACACTGACTTGCCCAGCATACACAGTATTCCTTCCTTTCAGTGGGCTTCACTGTGTGGTGGTGTTGTAGTGGTGGCTACATGTCTGGATGTGTTTGTTAGTTATATTTGTGCCACTGCCCAGCTGTAGTTGTAGTTGTGTTTGTACATGTGATGACACAGTTACATGTCACTATGAGATGGCATGTGTTGTGTTTATCTGACTGACATACACATTTTGGGATGGTTCTGTTCTAGTTGCTGTGTATTTGCTAAGGGTGCATGGTTTGACTCTCCCCTTGACAGTGATGTGTGTGTATTGTGGCACAATATTGTGTACATCAGTTGTGTACTCACCAGGCTCTGGGATGTTTTCTAGTCCATATACGCTCACTGGTGGTAGGATGGCCCGCACCTTCTCCTCCCAGGGCCTGAGGTATACTGGCTTGGCAGGAGGGCCACTGCCGGTGTGTTGGCTCAAGAGGTAGTCCTTCTTCAACAGCTCCCTGACCCTCCTGCGCACGTCATACCACCTGTTCTGGATGTCTATCTTTGTGCACAAACATGGTGATTGTGCGTTCACCCTGTCGACGATCCTCTCCCACATCTTGGTTTTCTGCGACATGGGTGTCTGTTGGACCCGTGTACCAAACAGCTGTGGCTCTACCCTGAGGATCTCATCTACCAGGACTTCCAATTCACTATCTAGGAACTTATGATTCTTCTTTGGGGGCATGGTGATGGGTGGTGATGGTGAGTGATGTGTGTGTTGGTGTGCAGGTGAAGGTGTGTGAGTGTGTGTTTTGCTGGGTGTATGTGCGGTTGCTATTTGTTGGGGTGCTGATGGTGTGTGGCTTGTGTGATGGATGAGCTGTGGGTGTGTGGTTGCTGTCTTTTGAGTGCTGGCAGGTAATTAGAATTTGCAAAGGATCATGGTAGGGATTTGTGTCCTTTATATGGGTGGAGTAGTGGGTGTGTCTTTGTTCCCTGCCCCCCCAGTATTTATTGGCTTTGTAATTGCTTGTTTGGCCTTTTTTTGTGTATTTTCCCTTTGTACTGTTTGTGCATGTAGGAGACGTTCTTGTGACCGAGTCGGACCCTGCAGTTGTCTCGTACGGGCTTCTCCGATTCGTTCACGCTGTGTTTGTGCTGTTTTCTATGCTGCGTACGCGTCGGTCGCGGTGTTTTGGATTGCTTCGGCTCGCAGTTTTGTATGCGTGTCGGTCGTACGGCTTGTCCTCCGTACGACTCGGTCGTGTTTTCCACGCGTTGCATCGTACTTGGCGGGTAGGAGTTCGCGGGTACGTTTCGTTCGGGATTGTTCCGGGTGCGTGTCGGTCGGTTCGATTCGCGTGTTTTTCCGGCCGGATTGCTGTTTTCCACGCGGCTCGGTCGTTCGGCTTGTGTTCCGTACGAGTCGGTCGGGTTTTGCACGCTTTTCATCGTACTTTGCGGGTCGGGCTGCACCGGTACGTGTCGGTCGGAATTAATTCCGGCTCCGAGTCGGTCGGTACGTTTTCCGGCCCGAATCGGAATCGACCCCTTATTTGTGGCAATATTGTCCGATCGCAGTGGCGTCTTCCTGATGGTGTGTGATGGCGGGAGAAAGGTTTAATCCGACGAAACCACAGTATTATTTATACCGTTTCCCATCACTTTCACCTGTGTATCATTAGTTACACACGGCGTTCGCCGGTTCGAGCCCAATCGGGACCGACTTCCGACGGGTAATAGAAAGAGACAAAGGCAGAAACACTCTACTCTGCCTACCGGCAAACAGCGCCATCTTAGAATGGATAGCTGGCTGATTTATTATGTTCAAAAATCGGCAGTTATTGTTAAAATGGATTAAAATTTAGAAATCGGGATCAAATTTTATCGACAGTTAAAAATATAAGTATTAATCTTATATTATAAAAAATAAATTGGGAAAAGTTTAAACCTTCAACACCTCCTTGTCTATATGACTGAAAATACCAGATTAAAATGAATGATTTATACACTTTTTCATATTAATAATCAGACATTTTTTAGATGTTACTGGATCGAATTTTAAAACAAAATCCGATCTCCTTTAACAATAAACAAAGCGGGTATTCATCAAATGGTATAAAAAGACCCTCATAATATTAAAATCGATTTTTAAACCATTTGTGCCTCCTCATTTTGCAAGACTGATATTGTGCAGTTGAATTAAAAAAGGCATGGTTGCATCCACCTTTTTTATATATAAGCCCTATCGGGGGTACAGGAAGAAACCCGCGGCTATACAAAAGTACTGATGTAATGGCTGTATAAAACCAGCCTATAAATATTAATCAAGGTCCTTTTAACAAGTTATAAGGGACCCCAGCCAGCAGGGCTACATCCCTATGTGGATTGCTGTTTGGACTGACCATCTAAACAAAGGACATCCAGTCCTCTCTGGTGTTTAGAACTTTAATAACGGTGTTCAACTGGCAAATATACCATTGCTCTCTCATCGTTCTAACCCTGTCCACATTGCCTCCGCGCCTGTTGATCTTTATTTTTTCGAGAATGAACCACCGAAAATCCTCACATTTGTGACCTCGTTCAGCAAAGTGAGTAGTCAGTGGTGCATTTTCTTTATTGATGCGTACGGAGGACTTATGTTCTAGTAGCCTGTATCTTAATTCGCGTCCAGTCTCGCCTACATAGCCCAAACCGCATGGGCAAATTAAAAAATAAACAACATTTTTGCTTCTGCAGTTTGTCAGGGCCACTGATGAAAAGGTCTGGCCATTGTGTTCTAGTTTTTTGGCTACTAGGCATTGTTCACACATAGAACATGATCCACATTTGTGGTTCCCTACAGCTTTAGATTGATATAAGGTGGTTTGAATATTCTCATCTTGGTCAGTATATGTGTGAACTAATGAATTGCGTATGTTTTTGTTACGCTTAAAAGCGAACATGGGTTTATTAATGAGTTCTTCTCTGTCGTTATTGATGATTTTCCAATTTCTATTAATTATATTTTTGATTTGATTGCTGATGTGAGAAAATTTACTTACAAACACTATTTTTTCATTAGCTAGTTTTTTATCTTTCTTGTTTGTGGTACCTAACAGGGCTTCTCTATTTTAGAATCTGGCTCTTTTATATGAGTTTTTAATTAGTTTTTTTTGGATAACCTCTATCACTAAGTTTTTTCTTTAGTGTATCCGAATGTAAATAGAAGTCTTCGAGTGTAGAACAGTTTCTGCGGAGACGCAAGAATTCCCCAAAGGGGATATTATCTTTCTGTGCTTTGGGGTGATTAATTGCGTAATGTAACAGGGTATTTTTATCTGTCGGCTTACTATATAATTCTACAGCTAATTTCCCATCTAGGTCTTTGATGCAGATGTCCAAGAAATTAATCCTGGAATTACTGCATTGGGAAGTGAATCTCAAATTTGGGTCACCCAGATTGAGCCAAGAAATAAATTCTGTCAATTGGTCACAGGCACCGTTCCAGATGAAGATGATATCATCAATGAAACGATACCAGTGACTAATATTTTCGAAAAAAGGTGCTAGTTCGTTGAAAATATGAACTGTTTCAAATTTGCTAACATAGAAGCAGGCCAGACTTGGGGCGCAAGTTGCGCTCATACTGGTCCCCTTGATTTGGTGATAAAGATCTTTTTTATATAGGAAAAAGTTGTTCTTCAGGACCATGCTGATACAGCTCATGATGAAGTCCAAATTGCCACCTCCTAGATTTTCTGCTTCTAAAATTGTTTTGACTGTTCTTATAGTGTCATCTTGGGGAATGTTCGTGTATAGGGCTTCAATGTCCAGGGTGACCAGAAACTGGGTCACCCTGTTGAAACCCAATCCCTCAAAGGTGGCAATGGCATGGGCCGAATCTCTAAGGTAAGATGTTTGTTTTGCAACAATAGGTTTTAAAAAGAAATCAGCATACTTGCTAAGAGGTTCCAAAATAGAACCTATACTACTCACTATGGGACGCATTGGGGGGTCATGGCTGTTTTTATGGATTTTCGGCAATCCGTAAATTGCTGGTGTTATGGGATCTGTGGTGAATAAGAATTTAAATTCTTCATCACAGATCCAATCTTCACTTCTAGCTAGATCGAGTAATTCGCGGACCTCTCTCCTCAATTGGATGCTATTGATATGGGAGACCTGCCTGTAATGTTCTTTAACATTCAAAAGATTAATCATTCTCACATCATAATCTTTATCATCAAAGACTACAACCCCACCGCCTTTGTCGGCGGGCTTAATAATAATGCTGGTATCTTCCTTGAGTTGTTTTAAGGCTATTCTATGGGGATGTGAGAAGTTGTTGTGTGATTTGAATGGACGATCAAAAAGATGTTTAATTTCAATTTCAACGGATTTTTCAAAAATCTCTATATTTTTACTTACTTGGCCTAGAGTCGGGGTAAAAGTTGATTTGCCCCGCAGGCCAGTAGTATTCGTACTAGGGCGACTCTCTCTCCCTGTAAAGAAATCCTTGAGTCTAATTTTCCTAAAAAATGATTTGAGATCTTTCTCAAATTCAAATTTGTTTGGGGCTACTGTAGGGGCAAAGCTGAATCCTCTCTCAAGAACTTCCTTTTCTAAATTAGTAAGGTTTTTTGCAGATAAATTTATAATGGGGATTTTATCTACCGCCAATATCTGCGGTTCCTGGTCTTCAAATATTCCTGGGGTGGATAATTTGCTGCCACTTCCCCCCTGTTTGCACTCCTGTAGTTCCCTTGGTCTCTCTTCTGGCGTTGCCCTAAAAAAGGCTCTGGTTCCATGTTGTAGCGCATTCTCCCCCTGGTGTCATGTTACTGATTCTCTTCCTCACTACTCGAGCAGGAGGTATCTGAGAAAGTAATCCTCTTGTTACCTCCTCTCGAGTAGATGGGTTTTTGGAAGGTTGGTTTCTCCCATCGCTGTTCCCTTTTAGAATCATAATAATCTTTCTCCAAATAGGGATACGTTTTTTCTGCACTAAATTTCTCGATATCTTTCCTAAGTTTATTCGTTTTTTTATTAACTAGGTATTCCCTATAACCTTCGGCTTCCAGTTTCATTTCTTCAAGTCTTTTTTGATTTCCTCTATTAAATTGGTGTCTTTTATTTTATTCTCTAAGTCTTCAATCTCTTTCTTCTCAATGATTATTATCTCCTGTGCCGTCTCTATGATTAATATGAGCCAGTCCCGGCTACAACGATTCGCAATGTGCGACCACGTCTCTAAAAAAATTTTATGCTCGACAAATAATCCTGGCTCATTTCTTATTTGAAGACCAATTGGTATCACGCCTGTTTTTAGATACTCAATGAGGAATTCAGCGTGTAGCTCGGTACGAATTAATTTCTTTTTCAAATTATATAATTTAAGTAGTTGTTCTTGGTTTGTAGGATTCGTACTGTTGGTGGTTCTACTCCTAGAGTTTGAGTTAATAAGTCTATTGAATTGGTATAAGAAAAACTGAACGTTTTAAAATTGTCCATGTTTTCACTAATGAAAGGCAATTATGACCTTATGGAGTGCTCGATACTTCCAAGAGCAAACACCTCTTCAACCCAACTGGGCTGTACTGGAAATTAAAAGAAAATAAGAGGAACCCCTTAATGCCAAAGGAATAGGGTTATATACAATAGTATAGGAAGGAGAATCCTTTGGACTAAATTACTGGTAACAATGGAACTGGGAGTTTTGACCCTAACAATGTTATGCAACACACACTCAAATGCTATCACTCCAAGTATACCTTTGGTAAGACTGCTCATACATCTGAAAGACAATCTAAACAATATACCACATTTTTAGAAAAATATCAAAATCTTTTATTAAAAAATCTCATAGAGCATAAAAAACCACAACAACATAAATCATAAGATTAAAATGCACAAAATATCTAAATGAGCTTGAAAAAACTCCTAAGTGTAATTCATACACATATGCATCAAAAAACAATTTAAAAGAAACATATGAGAGTACATGAAAATAGACAAAAATAATATGTCATTGAAAATCAACCATCCGTGATTACACAAATTCTAGGGCTGGAGCCCGGTATGTCTCACTTCGTTGAATACTCAAAGGCCCAGACCGTGACACAGATTAGGTTGTATTCAAAGGGGCGTCGACGCGTTTCGATGGCTAGTGGATGATACCATCTTTGTCAAGACAAACAGATTCCGACTCTCAGAAAATTAAAAAGCAACAATGCTGCAGTCAAAAAACACCTGCATAATAAAAACATATGGCTTAATACCTCAAAGTATATACATATAACAAAATAAATCACTGTATTCATAACATGATCCTACTGATGTAATGTTAAAAGAGGAGATTTAAACATCAAATAGTAGTCAACCAGAACATATGATCCCCTTCCCAATTTTTTTTTTTTTTTTTTAAAAACAATCACATTCATTCTTCTCACTAACTGCTCCCACAATTTCATACATGTGTAATATTTACCAAATTGGGATTGACTGCATTACGTATTAATTCTACTGCAATTGGACCTTCAGAGGCAGGGCTTACCTATATTCCATGGGGTAGGCCACTTCGACTTCCAGAAACTGTTATGGTCATGGGAGGATAAAATAAATCCTTCCGTCGTCCAAATGAAGAAATATATATATATCTATGGGGAAAATTAGAATCGTGTTATAAGCGACCCTCCTTCCTCCTTATTATTTGGTCCCCATTGTTCTATTTCGGGAAGCTATATCTCTCTCACCTGGATTATTAGTATTGACTGGCCGCCTCGTTTTTCATACCACCAGGAAGTAATAGTTCGAGGATACACTATATCTCTCATCAATTCCTTAGTCACTGTAACGACAAGTGTAATCTAAATTATGCACCAATGATATTGGGAAATAGTTATCTCTATCATTATTATTATAGTTTCAGCAGAATTAAATTTTTTAATTCGTAGGACAGCTGGACTCGTATTCTTAAGATTATTGCTGCCGGTATCAGTGATTACTATCGATCATTTAGTCTAACCTAATTAAACTTTAAAAGGAGCCTGTCAACTTCCTATACTTTTATTCAACCGACATGTGTCTGTGGCTGCTTAAACAAGCCCTCTTTCGCCATTGATCTCTACTCGCTAAAGAAAACATTTTTCTAGTTATATTCTGCACTGAGCCCTTACCCAACACTCATAATTGCCAACCTTAAACATTGCTGCAGAATAAAAGGAAAACTGTAAGTATTCTCTAACAACATACATTGCTTTCGTATTTACCTTAATAATCCAGGAAGCAATGCTGGCTGTCAAGTTATTGACAAAAGTCTTTAAGAGTTTAAAATACTTCTAAGCTACGAACGCTCTCGATATATTAAAGGAGATTAGCCCCTCCCAGCACATGCAGACCGCAATGGCAAACACTTACTTGTGGCAATATTGTCCGATCGCAGTGACGTCTTCCTGATGGTGTGTGATGGCGGGAGAAAGGTTTAATCCGACGAAAACACAGTATTATTTATACCGTTTCCCATCACTTTCACCTGTGTATCATTAGTTACACACGGCGTTCGCCGGTTCGAGCCCAATCGGGACCGACTTCCGACGGGTAATAGAAAGAGACAAAGGCAGAAACACTCTACTCTACCTACCGGCAAACAGCGCCATCTTAGAATGGATAGCTGGCTGATTTATTATGTTCAAAAATCGGCAGTTATTGTTAAAATGGATTAAAATTTAGAAATCGGGATCAAATTTTATCGACAGTTAAAAATATAAGTATTAATCTTATATTATAAAAAATAAATTGGGAAAAGTTTAAACCTTCAACACCTCCTTGTCTATATGACTGGAAATACCAGATTAAAATGAATGATTTATACACTTTTTCATATTAATAATCAGACATTTTTTAGATGTTACTGGATCGAATTTTAAAACAAAATCCGATCTCCTTTAACAATAAACAAAGCGGGTATTCATCAAATGGTATAAAAAGACCCTCATAATATTAAAATCGATTTTTAAACCATTTGTGCCTCCTCATTTTGCAAGACTGATATTGTGCAGTTGAATTAAAAAAAGGCATGGTTGCATCCACCTTTTTTATATATAAGCCCTATCGGGGGTACAGGAAGAAACCCGCGGCTATACAAAAGTACTGATGTAATGGCTGTATAAAACCAGCCTATAAATATTAATCAAGGTACTTTTAACAAGTTATAAGGGACCCCAGCCAGCAGGGCTACATCCCTATGTGGATTGCTGTTTGGACTGACCATCTAAACAAAGGACATCCAGTCCTCTCTGGTGTTTAGACCTTTAATAACGGTGTTCAACTGGCAAATATACCATTGCTCTCTCATCTTTCTAACCCTGTCCACATTGCCTCCGCGCCTGTTGATCTTTATTTTTCGAGAATGAACCACCGAAAATCCTCACATTTGTGACCTCGTTCAGCAAAGTGAGTAGTCAGTGGTGCATTTTCTTTATTGATGCGTACGGAGGACTTATGTTCTAGTAGCCTGTATCTTAATTCGCGTCCAGTCTCGCCTACATAGCCCAAACCGCATGGGCAAATTAAAAAATAAACAACATTTTTGCTTCTGCAGTTTGTCAGGGCCACTGATGAAAAGGTCTGGCCATTGTGTTCTGGAACTGCTGTTTCAGCTGCCACAGAAGGAAATTGCAACACCGACGCCGGTGAGCGACACCGTAACCTGCACCGAAGCCATGTGCACCGCTCGCGAAGAGCACGACGTGCAGCCCCTACTTGCACCGTAGGCCCAGTGCAGTCATTGAGGCCACTGCCTGCACCGGAGCCGAGGACACCGCTCGTGACATCCGTGACGCACCGTCCCGACTCGCACCGCAGCCCCGAATTCACCGACGCCAGTGCTTCATCAACGCGGAGCCGATCCTCGACGTGGGTGACTCCTGAATCCATCGACATTGCACCGTCATAAGGAACCAATGCCTCACCACCATTCTGACATCACCTCCCCGACACTGTAAGGAACCGGCGTCTCACCTCCCCTGCACCATAGTAAGGAACCGAGGCTTCACCTCCCCTGGAGTCGTAAGGAACCGATGCAGTGCGGCGCCAACGAAGCATCACCTCCCCGACGCCGTGCACCGTCTTTGCTTTCATCAATTCCAAGGTACTGTTCTTTGTGGGTCTGCTTGACTCTGTGCCCGACGCCGGGCATCTCTCGGTCGGTGCCGTACTTTGGCATTTTCATCTGTCACGACGTCATAATAACTCCAGGTGGAGTTATTTGTTGCTACAAGCTTTAATTCAGTGAATAACCTATTTTTTGAGGATATCTTGATAATTGTATTGTGGATTTTTGTTGTTTCGTCTTGTTTTGGTTTAGGTAAAAATTACTTATTTTTCTAAACTGGTGCGGTGTCCATTTGTAGTATTTTCACTGTATAGCTATATGTATTCACATATGCTTTACTCTCTGCCTCTGAGATAAGCTTGTCTGCTCGTGGCAAGCTACCGAGGGGGTGAGCAGGGATTATTTTAGAAGTGTATCCCTGTTACCCTGACTAGAAGCAAGGGTCCCTATTTGGACAAAGGTACCTACCTCTGCCAATTAGAGACCCCCATTTCTAACAAATCCTTACACTGCATCTTTTATCCACACGGATGCAGCTTGGGCTACTACTCAAAGGCGAACCTTCCACAACGCTTGGTGCGCTGAGCTGCTTACCATAATTATGTTGAGTGTATGTGATACTGACAATCACAATGCACCTTTTTATCTTGATTTGATCTAACTGTCCATAGAGGAATGCATAATGTTTGACATTACAATGTGACCTTGAATAGGTTTAATGAAACATACTTAAAAATAAAAAAGAAGCAACAATGCAGGTGCACCAAATAACATAAAAGCAAGGCCAGGTTTTGAAAAATCACAATAGCCATATACTGTGATAGCATCACATAACAATGGGTGTCTTAGAGGATTAATATATAAAGATGTGCTAATGAAGAATGGAGTCTCCTTAAGCAAACAATGAAACTGAAACGCAGGCTCCCACCGATGTACAAGATATGTGCTGTGTATAGGTATGTATCTCCCCATAGAAACATGAGGTTTACACTCGTTGAAGTAAGAACTGGTATGGACAGAAAAATAGTCCTATATGTCAACCACATTAGATTAGGATCAATAGTCTGAGAGAAAAGTGTTCATTCTACTTGCTGGACAGAGGCAAGGTGATAGGCTGGGTCCATTTCCCGAAGTAATGCTGTTACTAAGTGAGATTATTAGGTGTAAAGAATGCAGTTTCATTAAGGAGGGGCCAGAGCAAAGGCAAGCATAAACTCAAAGAGTGACTTAAATTCTTTCCTAAATTGAAGCAGCATTAGGGTGGTCTATGTCATGGGTACTCAGGTGCTGGCTGAAACAACCTATGTGGAGAACCAGAATATCCCACCCAAGGGGCTCAATTGGGCTGATCACACCTGGGGCTGGCACAGGTTACACAACACCAGGTTCCCAGATGAGGAGCCACTCCAATATGGAGGATGGGCTGACATAGAGGACACATTAGTGGGGGAGATGACCTCTGTGGAACACAAGAAGGCATGCAAGCATGAAATCCTCAAAGACGCTATGACAGGAAATAGCGTACATAAGTCCTCCCCCCTGAAAGCACTGTGATGAGAACAGCACACAAATTGTCTGAACACCTTTAGTGCATGTGAAGGTAAACATGTGTACAAGGTATCGGAAAGCATGAGGAATGGAGCATGAATGAATGCAGCGATGGACGAGAAAGCAAAAGACACACAATTGATGGACGGAATGCAGAACAAATCAAAACATTCAACCCCAGTCAAAGATCTGGGTTAAATCCATCATTCTTTTGCTTACCATGCCACCCCAGTTTAGACCTGGCCATATGCAAATCAGTCTTGACCCTGTGCCTCATGGGAACAGTCCAGACCGAACTGCCAAGCCAGGTCCTCCCTGGACCGGAAACAAGCATCCTAGGACCGGTTTCAGGGTTTCACCCCTCAACAGTGATGAAGCATGAATGAATGCAGCGCTATGGCAACAATAATAGAGCTAACTGATAATGAAGACTTCATCTTCCATCATGCCTAGGCTTTACTGTTTTCACTTTCCATTTTTGGTGTTTTTTTTTTCAGTGATTTCAATACCTTAAAAAACAGTGGTTGTCAGTGGTTACACATTTCCGCGCCCTTAAAACATCTAAAACTGTGTTTTTCCGGTGTTTATGGAACGTTTCGCTTTTATTATTGCTCGCTTTCCTCACTGATTGTGCATGGAATATAGACAGTGTACATACAGTATATATGAGGTTCAAATACATTTTTACAAATCAAGCTTATAGTACTACACTGTACAATACTACTTCAGTGAGTCTTTGGTCATGTGCGATCGCTCTTTCCTTCTCATGTAAACTTAATCTGTGACAAGGCCATCTCAACAGTTCCACTTGAGACGGGCAACGCCAAAACAGCCAGTACACAATTTGCTAACTCTGGTCACCTACATAGCTTTCCATGTCAATACTGGCACACCTGAAGATTGTGTTTCTCTGGGACAGGTTCTACAACATAAGCATTGAACTGGGAGCATATATCCTCAGAATTATTGAAGAGATCAAAAATGCAGCACTACTTTTCAAGAATGCAGTAGAGTGTCATTTCTTTCACATCACTATCAATATGCGACCAAACATCCTCACATTTCTTACCATTTCTTGCCATTGGCATCATCACTAAGCAAAAATTCTGTAAACCATTGCCACATGCATAAAATAGCATTCATAGCCTCTAGGACTGAGAACCACTGGCTAAATGATACAGTTGGGATGAATCGTTCTTTGATGACACACAAAACACAAAATGAGAAATACATGCGTTATAGTTCACGCATATAACTAAATTGTGCACCAGAATGGACTGCAAAGTCCTTTCAGCATACCATGTAGCAAATGGCAAGGATCTCTTATGGGGAAGCACTTCAGCTCAGGTATCAATTATGACAGGTCATCACACAACTTTTTGATATACATAGCTGAATCACTACAACTACAAACAATATCTCTCCAATCTTTGTTGAATTTGGTAAGAACTTTTGGCAGCAGCATTCCAAGTGACACTGTGTTCCATGTTTTCCAAAGGTCTGGTGCCATGTTTTCACCAATATCCCAGATGCTTGGTGACAGCACTCTTTTCACATATACCTGTCACTGCACCTTGCATTGAATGTTTAAAGCCTGGGGTGTTTGGCAATTCACCTACTATCAATTCAAGTTTTCAAGTTTCAAGTTTGGCGCACTTCCTGGGGAGCAGTCTATCTGTTCTCTCTGGACAACATTGGGAGTAGTCGGACTGTCCTCGGCATCGCTCCCGCTGGGCCTGAAAGTATCAGGTTAGTGCACGTGTGTGTTTGGCTTCTGACAGATTGCCTAGCCCATGTACTCACCTAGCCCAAGCGATGGATATGAACTGGATCCTAACGACAGTTCTAGAGACCCTTACTAGTTTACAGTAAGAGGTACAGGCTTCCTGAGCAGAAAGTCAGGAGTTGCTAGAAGAACTGGGGTCTGTTCATCAGGAAGTAGTTGGGTTGTCCCGAAAAGGGAAACCCAATGGCGGAAAATCACACTTGAAACCCTGGACCTTCCCACCACCCTTCGACACATGGGCCTCTACTACTTACCACAGCTCAGTCAGTTCACCCATGGGAAGTGGGGGAGCCACCCAGTGAGGTGTAGTTTTCTTCTCAATCCCTCAGGCCCTGGTAGGTATACACCCTATCCAGGTAATTAACACTCCAAAGATTCTGTTAGCCACTCCTGAGCGGTTCTATGGGGACCCCAAGTAGTTTAGTGTATTCCTCCATCCGTGTAGGCTTCATTTCCTCTGCAAACCAACCGCTTTCCCAAATGACCAAAGAAAGATTGACTTCGTACTCTCCTATCTAGGTAGAAACACTGCTAGCTGGTCCATCCCGCTGATTGAACGAAATGACACATTGCTATTTAATTTCCCAGGGTTCTGCAGTGAAATATGGAAGCTGTTCAATCGGAAAACGCGCCTTCTTTCATTATACCGTAAGCTAATTACACTATGACAGGGTTTCCAGGATTTGTTAACCTATCTTACAACTTTCAACTACCTAGTTGTGGAAACCGAGTGACTGGTAGAGAAGAGGGCCTCCTTATTCTATGAAGGCTTGCACAGTGAACTAAAGGACTTCTTAGCCCAGGTAGTCAACCTCCCTAACACTTGAGAAGATCTCAGAGATCTAACAGTCCAGCTGGATCATTGGCTACAAGAGAGAAAGGGGGATCGCAATTGGGTAGATTACAAGTATGTGGTAGTCTGTCCAAAAGTCATAGGTGAAGAAGGATCAAGGTCTTCAAACGGGTGTGAATCCATGAAGGTCAATGGCATCCGAGGGCCCCTATCCCCTGAAGAAAGAGAGAAAAGAAGAAAACTCAAAATGTGTATGTATTGTGGGAGGAGCGGCTACTTTGGCAGCGAATGCAGAGCCCGGAACAAGACGCACGAGAATAAGGGCCCAAGCCCTAATAAGATCCAAGCAGTGGTTCAGCAAGCCTCAGACGAAGAAGCTGAATCGGAAAACTAAAGTTCCCAAGCAGGCTGAGGTCCCTTGTTCAGGAATTGGAACGCCCAAGATCTCAATGTTGGCCAACACTCTGCATAACTCTGCCACTCACATGAATATACAGGTGACCTTGTGGATCCCAGAAGGTGATCAGGTGGTAGTGTCAGCCCTACTGTATTCCAGAGCAACCGGTAACTTTGTTTTATTGATCGCACCTATGCACAAAAGCTGCATGTTCCATGTATTGAGAAGCATTCACCGGAACCTCAGGACCTGTACGGTATCATATAATTACTGTGATCATGCAATTTGGACAACAATTTGAGCACATACAGTTTGACTTCCTACATACTCCCCAATTCGGACTCATCGTGGGATTGCCATGGCTCACATTGCATGATCCAACTGTTCGGTGGGCCAACCGGACAGTGACCATGAGTTTCCGGTTTTGTCAAAACCATTGCACCAAGGACCAGGTGCTGGCAACACTAGTGGCAGAGAATTTGGCCAGGCTAATCACCTTTGGAAGCGTCGCACTCCAAGCCTATTGTGTATTGACATTACCAGACGCCTGTGGAGACTATTGAGCGATATTTGGTAAACAATGGGCGAGCCACCTCCCACCTCATCAGGAGTGTAGGAAAGTGCCTCTTTTGACATAGTTAGCCCCCACTTTTTGCTTGATGCCTGATGTGGTTTTGAACTGTAAGTGCACTGGGAACTATTCTCAGAAAAATGAAGGGACATTGAATGAGAAAGATGATGAGTCTTATGACCTCATGAAGAAATTACATCAGTGTGAGAAGTTGGCCTGGCATATGCTGTCCACTAATTATAGTGGGCACCTTGCACCAGTCCAAACAACCCCTTATTGGAGATAGGTTAAAGACAACCTTTATTGAAAGCTATCCTAGTGGTAGCTATGGAGAGCAGCCTTCAGGCTAAGTCTTGAAGGAATGTAAAGCAGCTTGTTTTACCAGTCTATAATCTCTTGAGTGACCAAATGAAAGAGCACCACACCAGGTATATATTCAAAATATATGTATTTATTACTAAACACACCCCTCTAGTCTCTTTATGAGGCTAGAGTTCGAAGTACATAAGTTATAAGTTATTTAAACACAGTAATAGCACAAATACACGTTTGGGCCCTAGGGGCGTACCAAACCATATACCAATAAAGTGGTATAAGAACCACGACTGAGCTAGACACTAGGCCTAGAGCCTCTAGAAGTGCTTGGACCACAAGGAACCACCCAAGGTAGTGACACAGGGGACCCACGGGGGACGCGTGCAGTGTAGTAACACAGCCGCGAATCGCCGTTAACTTCTATGGAGAAAGTCGCGGTTTGGAATTTAAAGAAAAGGGACAGTTAAAGAAGGACTTGGAGCAAACCCTTTGATAACTAGGTCGTTCTAGAGTCTCTACCCATGGGAGCACTGGAGTACTCTTGTTACCTCACCCAGGGAAGCCGGGTGCATAGGTGCCTTTCGGGGTCGGGTTTCGTCGTCGATTTGAATGGCGATCTGCTGCAAAGTGCTGCTGGCGACCAAGTGAAAAGTGTCCGGGTGGATCCAAGGGTGGATCGGAGATCTGAAGAACCTGAAAGCAGAGGGGACAGAGTCTGGGTCACTAGCCAGTGACCAGGAAGGCGATGAGCAGATGCCCACCGATGTCGAGTGCTTCAGGTAGGTTGATGGTCATCTTGACTCTTCAGCCACGAGGTCCAGGAGGCGTTGTCGGTGACCAGGAGCGGGATTCGGGCTGGTACACGATGTCTGTCGAGTGCTGAGGTGTCGGCGACCGGATTGGACCCAACAAGCCTTGGCAACGGCAAGTCTTGATGAAGATGAAGATTGACGATTGTGCAGACCAGCAAGGTCTGAGGAACTCACCCAGCAAGGGTAAGTGAGGGCAAGCCTGGAGCAACCAGGGAGCCCAAGTAGAAAAGATTGGCCTTCGTGAAGGGCTACTAACCAATGGGCTAGCGACCGCAAAGGAGCCTCGAGACGGTGCACATGGAGCTGGCTCACAGGACACTCGTGGAGTGGAGGCCAGTGATCTTCGGTGCAGTTGGTGCTGGAGGCTGGGGCTACTCAGAACCCAAAGCACAACTTTGTGGGAGACCCAGAAGAGGATGCACTTGCAAATGCGTGCGGTGTCCAGGGGTCACGGTTCCACGTTACCCACAACAGCTACGGGCCTCAGCTTTGCTGGGGACTCAGGGCAGCCTCCACGAAGTCTGGAAATCTACCTCTGGTGATGCAAAGACTTCGGCGTCCGACGGGAGCTTCAGCGATGCAGACCGGACAATTGCTTCTTTGGTGCCTGCCAAGCAGGGGAGTCACTCCTTGACCCCAAGGGAGATTCTTCTGTCCTCTAATCTTTAAGTAGAGCGTCGAAGGTCCAGGATTCTGTGTCAGAGTTTCGTCCAGGGATAATCTAAAGTCCTAAGGACTGGGGTCCCATACTTATACTAAGTTTAGGGGTTGGACTTACTCTGTGGTCCCACCTATGGGTGGGTCAGGGCAGAGGGGTGGCTACACCCCTTTCCCTTTGTCCAGTTCGCGCCAAAGCAGGGGCTGGAAGCCCCTGATCCGGTTTGAACTGGGGTATGCACAGGGACACCAAATGTGCCCCCAGTGCAGGACTTCAAAGCACCCGAGAGTGCTCCCGCCCAGCCCCAATATACACTATCCTGTCTGGGGAGGTGGTCACACCTCCCTGGGACAGGAAACCTATTGTCCAGGCCTCCCCTGCCGGAGTTTCGGTCAGCAGCAGGAGGCCAGACTCGTGTCTGTGGCAGCGGCATCCATTTTGTGATGCCAGGGCTTGGAAAGTCAGTACCGGGCATACCGGTGTGTACATGTCTTTCCCTCTAGAAGAGTGGAATGCTACCCCCGCTGCCAGAACTGGCGGGGGGGTAGTGTTCCAAGATGTTTGACACCAAACACGACATGTTTCCGTGCAGCCATCCCAAAGTTAGCATTTAACGCGAGGTTATAATGCGCTTAAGAGTATATGGTCAGGCTGCACTACAAACAGCATCAGAGAAGGGTCTCCGAACGCTGCAGAGGGGCCCTGCTCATGCAGGGGCACCCTCTCACATAGGAACCACGCACTCTGCCTTCAGGATTGATAAGGCCTGCCATAGGAGTGACTTATAGGTTTATATGTGTGTATGTATACAGTGATATAGGTAGCCTATATCACAATAAGGGGTGCATGCACCACCTTACCCAGGCTGCAGTAGCAGACCTGTGGTGTCAGTTTGGATGGCCTTCCAGGGGTGGCACAATACATGCTGCAGCCCCTGGTAGGCCTCTGAGGTACCTATGCCCTGGGTACATAGTATACCATATACTAGGGACTTATAAGGGCACTCCAGATTCCAATCAGAGATGTGCCTAAGGCACATGGAAACCATTTTAGAGAGGAAGCAGCTAGGCTGGGGTTCTGATTAGCAGGGCCCCAGCCAGACTAAGGTCGAAAAACAGTGAAGCATCAGCAAAAAGTGGGGGTACCCATGTGAAGCAGATCCTACTCTCCTACACAACCCCCCCAAACGTAGGGACATTAAACTAACCTTGCCCAGTTAAGTCTTCATGTTCTAAGTGGAAGTACCTAGAGAGTCCATCTGCATTGGCATGGTTACTCCCAGGTCTATGTTCCACTGTGAAGTCCATCCCCTGTAGGGAAATGGACCACCTAAGCAGTTTGGGGTTTTCACCCTTCATTTGTTTTAGCCATAAGAGGGGCTTATGGTCTGTTTGAACAAGGAAGTGAGTACCAAACAAGTATGGCCTCAACTTCTTCAGAGCCCAGACCACAGCAAAGGCCTCCCTCTCAATGGCTGACCAACGTTTCTCTCTAGGGGTCAGCCTTCTGCTAATGAAAGCTACTGGCTGATCCTGACCTTCTTCATTCAATTGTGACAGTACAGCCCCTACCCCCAATTCAGATGCATCAGTTTGAACAATGAACTTCTTGGAGTAATCAGGACTCTGTAGAATGGGAGCAGTGCACATGGCCTGCTTCAGGTCATCAAATGCCTTTTGACAGCTAACTGTCCACTGAACCTTTTTGGGCGTTTTCTTGGAAGTTAAGTCATTCAGGGGTGTCACTATTGATCCATACCCCTTGACAAATCTCCTATAGTACCCAGTCAGGCCTAAGAAGGCTCTCACCTGAGTCTGGGTAGTTGGAGCAGTCCAGTCCATGATGGTCTGGATCTTGCTCTGCAAGGGTTGAACCTGGCCTCCACCCACAAGGTGGCCCAGGTACACAACCTGACTCTGCCCTATCTGGCACTTGGTGGCCTTGATAGTCAGGCCTGCCTTTTGCAGGGCCTGTAAAACATTTCTGAGGTGGACCAGGTGATCCTCCCAGGTGGAGCTAAAGACAGCAATATCATCTAGATATGCTGCACTATAGGCTTCCAGACCTGTAAGGACTGTATTCACCAACCTCTGAAAAGTGGCAGGTGCATTCTTCAGACCAAAGGGCATCACCACGAATTGATAATGCCCACTAGGGGTTGAGAATGCTGTTTTTGGCTTTGCATCATCAGCTAGTCTGATCTGCCAGTAGCCAGCTGTCAGGTCAAATGTGCTTAGATACTTGGCTGATGCCAAAGTGTCTATTAGCTCATCTGCCCTAGGTATTGGATGGGCATCAGTCCTAGTGACTGCATTGAGACCCCTGTAGTCCACACAAAACCTCATCTCTCTTTTCCCACCACTGGTGTGAGGTTTTGGCACAAGGACCACTGGACTAGCCCAAGGGCTATCTGAGGGTTCAATAACTCCCAAATCCAACATTTTCTGGACTTCTGTCCTGATACAGTCCCTGACATGGTCAGGTTGCCTATAAATCTTATTTTTAATAGGCAGACTGTCCCCAGTGTCCACTTCATGAGTGCACCAGGTGGTCTGACTTGGAGTCAGTGAGAACATGTGTCTGAACTGATTGAGCACCTGTCTACAATCAGTTTGCTGCTGGGTAGTGAGGCTGCCTGCCAAGGCTACACCATCTACTGACCCATCATCAGGGTTCTGTGAGAGCAGGTCAGGGAGTGGGTCACTCTCTTCCTCCTGTCCCTCATCAGTAGCCATGAGCAAGCCCATGTCTGCCCTGTCCACATATGGTTTTAACCTGTTGACATGGAGAACCCTGTGGGGACTCCTGGGTGTTCCTAGGTCTACTAAGTAGGTAACCTCACCCTTCTGTTCAACAATGGTATGGGGTCCACTCCATTTGTCTTGGAGAGCTGCTGGGGCCACTGGCTCCAACACCCACACCTTCTGCCCTGGCTGATAAACAGTCAGTACAGCCTTTTGGTCATGCCAGGCCTTTTGAAGTTCCTGGCTAGCCTCAAGGTTTTTAGTTGCCTTTTTCATATACTCAGCCATCCGGGAGCGGAGACCAAGTACGTAGTCCACTATGTCTTGCTTTGGGGGCTTGAGAGGTAACTCCCATCCTTCCTTCACCAAGCACAGTGGACCCCTGACAGGGTGACCAAACAAAAGTTCAAAAGGGCTGTAGCCAACCCCTTTTGAGGCACCTCCCTGTATGCAAATAAAAGGCAGGGCAAGAGTATGTCCCATCTTCGCCTAAGCTTTTCTGGGAGCCCTTTAATCATGCCCTTCAAGGTTTTGTTGAATCTCTCAACTAAACCATTGCATTGTGGGTTATAGGGTGTGGTGAACTTGTAAGTCACTCCACACTCCTTCCACATTGCTTTTAAGTATCCAGACATAAAGTTAGCACCCCTGTCTGATACAACCTCCTTAGGAAAGCCCACTCTTGAGAAAATTCCCAGGAGGGCCCTTGCCACCACAGGTGCTGTAGTGGTCCTAAGGGGAATAGCCTCTGGGTACCTGGTGGCATGATCCACTACCACCAGGATAAACCTGTGCCCAGATGCTGTTTGGGGATCCATGGGACCAACAATGTCAATCCCCACCCTTTCAAAGGGAACCCCCACCACAGGTAGTGGTATCAGGGGGCCTTTGTAGTGCCACCTGCCTTGCCACTGGCCTGGCAGGTTACACAGGAGCGACAAAACTCCTTGGTGTCTTCAGACATGTGGGGCCAGTGAAAGTGAGGGACAATTCTGTCCCAAGTCTTGTTCTGGCCCAGGTGACCTGCTAAGGGAATATCATGGGCTAGGGTCAATAGGAAGCCCCTGAACTTCAGAGGTATAACCAACCTCCTGGTAGCACCAGGCTTGGGGTCTCTACACTCTGAGTACAAGAGTCCATCATCCCAATACACAGTATGGGGACCACTAGCTTTCCCAGCAGCCTCAGCAGCAGCTTGCTGTCTGAGGGGTTCAAGAGAGGGGCAGCTCTGCTGCTCCTGGCTCAGATCTGCCCTGGAAGGTCCCCCTGTCCCCAAGAACTCAACCTGTTCAGGTTCAAGCTCCTCTGGGACAGTTCCTTCCTCAGGACTGAGATCATCCCCCTCAAGGGACTGATCTTCCTTCTGAGCCAAGGGGAAGGTACTGCCTTTACCCTACTACTCCTCCTCTTGGAAGGCACTTGGTCCATTATTCCAGAATCCAAGGCCTGTTCAGTGCTAGACATTTTGGCTTGTGACCTGGTCACAGCAAACACATCTGCAGGGATCCCCAGCATTTCTGCATGGGTCCTGAGCTCCACTTCTGCCCAAGCTGAAGTTTCTAAGTCATTGCCAAGCAAGCATTCAACGGGTAGGTCTGCACTTACCACAACCTTCTTAAGGCCAGTTACCCCTCCCCAGGAGAAGTTAACAACTGCCAGAGTATGGTCTGTTCTGACATTGCTAGCATTGGTCACTTGGTACATCTCACCAAGTATAACTTGCCCAGGATTCACAAGGTCTTGTGTCACCATGGTGACACTTGCCCCTGTGTCCCTAAATGCCAAAGCCTCTCGTCCATTGATTAAAGGCTGTTGTCTGTACTTGCCCAGATTACTGGGACTCATAGAGGAGGTCATATCCATGCCTCCATCACAGACTAGGACAGCCTGAGTGAGTTCTCTGACAAGGTCAGAGCCCATCTCAGTACCCGGGGTCAACCCTACTAAACCCTTGGCTGTAGTACTCCCACCACCAACTGTAACTGCACTAGGGGGAGCAGGTGCCTTAGGGGCATATGTGGGGGCTGGAGTCGAGTCTTTGGACTTGGTGCAATCACTGGTCCAGTGGGTCTTTTGCTTACAGACCTTGCACCATGGTTTTCTTTGGCCTTTCCCTTTGGTAGACTGTGAATCCCCACCTGAAGAAGATTTTTGGGGGCCTTGTGAAGACTTTTGATCTTTACCCTTCTCCCCACCCTTATCAGAGGTTTTCGAATCTTGCTTATTTTATTTTATTTATTTTATTTATAAAGTTTTATATAGCGCGAACATGACCCACGCGGGTATCAGAGCGCTTTACAATATACAGTTATTAGACATTAGATGGTTGAGGTAGTATACATACATTCGATATTTGCCATTCAGTACAAAGAGGTAGATAGTAGTATATGGGTAGCATAGGTGACTGGTAGTCAACATTTGAAAGGATTTATAAAGCGCTGGCTAGACCCGGAGGTATGAGAGCGCTTTACATAAGAATCAGAACATAGTTGCAGGTTACATCGTTACAAAGGTTACACAGTTATTAGAGCATAGCTACATAATTACATGTTACGTCGAGACAAACAGTAAGGACATATATGTAAGGGAAAAAGCAGGCAAGGGGAGAGATACAAGGGGAGAGGGGTAGGAGCAGGGGGAGTAGATATAGAATGAAGGGGGAAAGAAGAGGGGGAGGGTGAAAGACACAGCAAGAAAGAAGAGGGGTAGGGTGACGGGGGCACAAACCGATAAACGCGTAATAGCTGCGTCCAAAGTCCAGTGAACTGTGATCCCAGGGGAAGTGGCACCATTCTCCCATCTCCGTTGCGAGAGGCTCCCTATTAAGCAGTGGACTCTCTCAGAGGGGTCTCTTAGGATGCTTCTTAGGATCACCACCTTGGTTCTGTACCTTCTGCTTCACCCTGGTTCTGACCCATTTGTCTGCCTTCTTAAGTTCTTTCCCAATTCTTGGGGAGAGGTCAGATCAGAGTCTACCAGGTGCTGATGCAACAGCTGATTTTGACAGTTATTAAGAGTCTGCTCCCTCATTATCAGATTGTACAATCCTGTGAAGTCACATACCTTACTGCCCAATAACCAACCTTCCAGAGCCTTGGCAGAACAATCAACAAAGTCTACCCAGTCTTGAGTCTGTGCTTTTTGGGTATCCCTGAACTTTAACCTGTATTGTTCAGTGGTTAGGCCAAACCCATCAATTAGAGCACTCTTCAAGACTTTGTAATTATCAGCATCCTCCTCTCTAACAGTGAGGAGCTTGTCTCTACCTTTGTCTGCAAAGGAGAGCCACAAGATTGCTGCCCACTGCTCCTGAGGGACCCTCTGTACTTTACAGGCCCTCTCTAGAGCAGTTATCCATTTGTGGATGTAATCCCCACTCTGGTAGGGAGGGACAATCTTGCTCAGGTTTCTATGGTCATAAGACCTTTCCCTATCTTTGGGGAAACTGCTGCCACCATGGGACTCTAGTCCCAACTTTTGCCTCTCTCTATAGAGATCTAGGGACTCCCTGTCTATAGCCAATTGCTGTTTCCTGAGTTCAAGCTGAGTTTGCTCATATTGAATCAGTCTCTTTCTTCTCTCATGAGAGGATTCCCTCCTATGAGAGGAGACAGAGGACCCTATTGAGGTGTCAGAGTGGTTAGACTCCTGAGAAGGAGACCTAGACCTTCTGGGCACACTCAGAACTCTTCCTGCGGGGACAAAGGGGAGGTCAGTCTGATCCTCTCCCTCCTCCTCCTCCACAGGAGGAATTGGATTCTCCAGGACAAGGTCATTTTCACCTTCCTGGCCAGTTTCAGAGGGGGGGTCCTGGGTTTCTTCACCCCTGGCCCCTCCCTCATCATCTGCCCCACCCTCTTTGCCTACCCCTTCAGACCCTAGGGGCCTGCTGAGATCATCAGCTAGTAACACCTCCCTGAGGTGTTGGGTGCTGGCACTTTTGCCTGCCTTCAACTTCCTAGTATTGCATAATGCTCTCAATTCCAAGAATGGGAGTTTATCATACTTGGAGGGAAGAAGCCCACTGGCTTCTGGCAAGGACTCACTGGGTCCTGGCTTTGAAGACATTACTAGTGAGGTGTGGTGTATGCACTACCTACTCTAGTGTGGCCTACTAAACTCTCTTGAGTTGTAGAAAGGGTGTGCTGTCCCTTAACACACAACTCTAAGTTCAGTAGAACTTACTGTATACTAAGCTTAATTTATATGTACCTTAGGTACCTTTAGTGGTTTTCAGTTGATCAATTCAATTGAGATTATCTGGTAAAACAATAGCAAGCTGGAATCCCACACGCTGCACACCAATGTGAGAAGTTGGCCTGGCATATGCTGTCCACTAATTATAGTGGGCACCTTGCACCAGTCCAAACAACCCCTTATTGGAGATAGGTTAAAGACAACCTTTATTGAAAGCTATCCTAGTGGTAGCTATGGAGAGCAGCCTTCAGGCTAAGTCTTGAAGGAATGTAAAGCAGCTTGTTTTACCAGTCTATAATCTCTTGAGTGACCAAATGAAAGAGCACCACACCAGGTATATATTCAAAATATATGTATTTATTACTAAACACACCCCTCTAGTCTCTTTATGAGGCTAGAGTTCGAAGTACATAAGTTATAAGTTATTTAAACACAGTAATAGCACAAATACACGTTTGGGCCCTAGGGGTGTACCAAACCATATACCAATAAAGTGGTATAAGAACCACGACTGAGCTAGACACTAGGCCTAGAGCCTCTAGAAGTGCTTGGACCACAAGGAACCACCCAAGGCAGTGACACAGGGGACCCACGGGGGACGCGTGCAGTGTAGTAACACAGCCGCAAATCGCCGTTAACTTCTATGGAGAAAGTCGCGGTTTGGAATTTAAAGAAAAGGGACACTTAAAGAAGGACTTGGAGCAAACCCTTTGAGAACTAGGTCGTTCTAGAGTCTCTACCCACGGGAGCACCGGAGTACTCTTGTTACCTCACCCAGGGAAGCCGGGTGCATAGGTGCCTTTCGGGGTCGGGTTTCGTCGTCGATTTGAATGGCGATCTGCTGCAAAGTGCTGCTGGCAACCAAGTGAAAAGTGTCCGGGTGGATCCAAGGGTGGATCGGAGATCTGAAGAACCTGAAAGCAGAGGGGACAGAGTCTGGGTCACTAGCCAGTGACCAGGAAGGCGATGAGCAGATGCCCACCGATGTCGAGTGCTTCAGGTAGGTTGACGGTCGTCTTGACTCTTCAGCCACGAGGTCCAGGAGGCGTTGTCGGCGACCAGGAGCGGGATTCCGGCTGGTACACAATGTCTGTCGAGTGCTGAGGTGTTGGTGACCAGATTGGACCCAACAAGCCTTGGCAACGGCAAGTCTCGATGAAGATGAAGATTGACGATTGTGCAGACCAGCAAGGTCTGAGGAACTCACCCAGCAAGGGTAAGTGAGGGCAAGCCTGGAGCAACCAGGGAGCCCAAGTAAAAAAGGATTGGCCTTCGTGAAGGGCTACTAGCCAACGGGCTAGTGACCGCAAAGGAGCCTCAAGACGGTGCACGTGGAGCTGGCTCACAGGACACTCATGGAGTGGAGGCCAGTGATCTTCGGTGCAGTTGGTGCTGGACGCTGGGGCTACTCGGAGCCCAAAGCACGACTTAATGGGAGACCCAGAAGAGGATGCACTTGCAAATGTGTGCGGTGTCCAGGGGTCATGGTTCCATGTTACCCACGACAGCTACGGGCCTCAGCTTTGCTGGGGACTCAGGGCAGCCTCGGGGAAGTCTGGAAATCCACCTCTGGTGATGCAAAGACTTCGGCGTCCGACAGGAGCTTCAGCGATGCAGACCGGACAATTGCTTCTTTGGTGCCTGCCAAGCAGGGGAGTCACTCCTTGACCCCAAGGGAGATTCTTCTGTCCTCTAATCTTTAAGTAGAGCGTCGAAGGTCCAGGATTCTGTGTCAGAGTTTCATCCAGGGATAATCTAAAGTCCTAAGGACTGGGGACCCATACTTATACTAAGTTTAGGGGTTGGACTTACTCTGTGGTCCCACCTATGGGTGGGTCAGGGCAGAGGGGTGGCTACACCCCTTTCCCTTTGTCCAGTTCGCGCCAAAGCAGGGGCTGGAAGCCCCTGATCCGGTTTGAACTGGGGTATGCACTAGGGACACCAAATGTGCCCCCAGTGCAGGACTTCAAAGCACCCGAGAGTGCTCCCGCCCAGCCCCAATACACACTATCCTGTCTGGGGAGGTGGTCACACCTCCCTGGGACAGGAAACCTATTGTCCAGGCCTCCCCTGCCGGAGTTTCGGTCAGCAGCAGGAGGCCAGACTCGTGTCTGTGGCAGCGGCATCCATTTTGTGATGCCAGGGCTTGGAAAGTCAGTACTGGGCATACCGGTGTGTACATGTCTTTCCCTCTAGAAGGGTGGAATGCTACCCCCGCCGCCAGAACTGGCGGGGGGGTAGTATTCCAAGACGTTTGACACCAAACACGACATGTTTCCGTGCAGCCATCCCAAAGTTAGCATTTAACGCGAGGTTATAATGCGCTTAAGAGTATATGGTCAGGCTGCACTACAAACAGCATCAGAGAAGGGTCTCCGAACGCTGCAGAGGGGCCCTGCTCATGCAGGGGCACCCTCTCACATAGGAACCACGCACTCTGCCTTCAGGATTGATAAGGCCTGCCATAGGAGTGACTTATAGGTTTATATGTGTGTATGTATATAGTGATATAGGTAGCCTATATCACAATAAGGGGTGCATGCACCACCTTACCCAGGCTGCAGTAGCAGACCTGTGGTGTCAGTTTGGATGGCCTTCCAGGGGTGGCACAATACATGCTGCAGCCCCTGGTAGGCCTTTGAGGTACCTATGCCCTGGGTACATAGTATACCATATACTAGGGACTTATAAGGGCACTCCAGATTCCAATCAGAGATGTGCCTAAGGCACATGGAAACCATTTTAGAGAGGAAGCAGCTAGGCTGGGGTTCTGATTAGCAGGGCCCCAGCCAGACTAAGGTCGAAAAACAGTGAAGCATCAGCAAAAAGTGGGGGTACCCATGTGAAGCAGATCCTACTCTCCTACAATCAGCATCTGGCAGACCTAGGTTCACTTTTCCCTCTAGAGTTGGGGAAGAAGGCCGACCACTGGGTCAAAACAATGGTTAACAAAACTATTACAGGTGGGGGTGACCAAAAGAAAGAGGCCAAAAAGGAATGATGGTCACCAAAAGGATATAAAACAAAAATGAGTCTTCTTCAGACCCCCAAAAACCTGCTCAGGGGATGGGCCCAGAAACTCTTCACAGTCCAAGGGAGGGTTCCAGGGTAAAATCTGGGATTCCAAGAAAGCTTGGTGTTTTGATTGTAAGAAAACTGGGCACCAAACTGGAGACCCTAGATGTAAAAATAAAAGAATGCCTCTAGCAAACCTGCAGTAGATGCACTTGCAAGTCTCCAGATGGGATCACAGGTGGGCCCTAACTATGTCAGAGAGCCTGCTGAGGCAGCACTAGTCACAGAGGGTGGAGTGGACATTGCAATCCTGGCTGCCTGGCCCAGTAATCTGGAAAAATATGGACAAGAGCCACATATAAATGAAGTGAAGGTTGAAGCTCTGTGAGATACTGGTGCCAGTGTCACTGTGGTTGCTGAACAACTGGAGACCTCAGGCCAGCACTTCCCTGGAGAGACTTACACAGTCCTCAATGCTGACAATCAGGCTAAGTACATCCAATGGTGTTGGTGTCCTTAGAATAGGGAAGGGGTTACTGGTCACAAAAGTGTGGCGGTATCTCCTCGCAATCCCAGTCCAGTGTTTGCTTCTCAATGATTTTGAGTACTCTGCATGGGCTGAGTTAGAAAGTAAACCCCAATGCAGCAATGCTGGGAGTGCCTGAATGGGTGTGTGTGTGTGAACACCAGAGCACAGAGTAGAACCAAAGGTGAAAAAGAAGTGTTGGAGCCTGAAATTATGGACCAACCTTCCAAGAGGAAGGGAGAGAAGTCTGGGCAGCCAGCTTCTATACAGACACCAGATCAAGTCCACTCTCATCAGGGAAAAGACTTGTCAGCCCCAGAGGGAACAGAACCCAGGAGCTTGGGCCTTACATGGCAGAGTTTTTGGGCCCAGGGGGACCCTCTATGGAAGATCTGTGCCAGGGGCAGAGAACCTATCCCACTCTTGAAAGCCTGAGGCAACAAGCTGCTGATCAGGAAAAGGGAAGTGTCAGTGGTTCCCACAGGACCTATTGGGAGGAGGGACACCTATACACTGAGGCCAGATACCCCAAACCTGGTGCCACTAGGAGAGGGGTAATGCCTTAGCAATTTAGAGAATTCCTCCTAACATTGGCCCATGGCATTCTCCTAGCTGGGCATCTTTGCCAGACCAAAACATAGTCAGTTGGTGAACCACTTCTAACGGCCAGGTATGTCTCAGAAGGTGAAGGAGTTTTCTAAGTCCTGTGCCACCTGTCAAGCAAGTGACAAGACAGGTAGCCTCCTGAAGGCCCCCTTAATACCACTTCCAGTGGTTGGGGTATCCTTTGAAAGCTTGGAGATCGACACTGTTGGTCCCCTTGACCATCCAACAGCATAAGGGAACAAATGTATTCTGGTGGTAGTGGATCATGCCACCAGGTACCCTGAGGCAATTCCCCTAAGGGCCACCACTGCCCCTGAAGTGGCCAAGGCCCTCCTTGGTATTTCTACTAGGTTTGGCTAAGGAGGTAGTATCAGACAGATATACAAACTTCATATCTGCATTCTTAGAGCATATGTGGACTGGGTTGACCTAAAGGTTCACTACACCATACCATCTGCAGACCAATGGGCTTGTTGAAAGGTTTAACAAGACCCTAAAAGGTATGATTGGTGGACTACCTGAAAAACTAAGAAGGAGGTGGGGTGTTTTACTACCATGTCTGCGTTTTGCTTACAGAGAAGAGCCACAAAATGGAGTAGGGTTCTCCCCCTTTGAACCTTTGTTTGGACACCCTGTAAGGGGTTCACTCTGTCTGGTGAAGAAAGGCTGGGAGAGACCCCTTAAAGAACCAAAACAAGACACTGTGGATTATGTACTTGGCCTTCACTCAAGGATGGCTGAATACATGAAAAAGCAAATAAAATCCTTGAGGCAACCAAGAGCTACAGAAACTCTGGTATGATCAAAAGGCTTCTATGGTGGAGTTTCAACCAGGGCAGACGGTGATGGTTTTGAAGCCTGTGGCACCTATGGCCCTCAATGACAAATGGACTGGGCCCTACCATGTCCTTGAGAGAAAAGGGGAGGTTACCTATTTAGGGAACCTCTCCCTCACCTCCTCTCAAACAACCTTAAAGATGGTTCAGTAGAAGGAGTAGTCTTTTCAGACACCCTTACTGACAAACAGCAGACTGATTTCGGTCAAGTCCTAACTCAGTTTGCTGAGCTCTTTTCTTTGATCCCTGGTCAGACTAGCTGGTGCACCCACGATGTGGACACTGGTGACAGCCTACCTGTCAAAAACAAAATATACAGGCAGTTCGATCATGTCAAAGAAATCATCAAGGCTGAAGTAAGGAAGATGCTGTAATTCGGTGTCATTGAACCTTCAGAGAGCCCCTGGGCTAGCCCAGCCATTTTAGTCCCAAAGCATCATTCCCAGGGTAAAAACAAATTAGGTTTTGTGTGGACTATTGGGGCCTCAATGCAGTCACCAAAACAGATAATCATCCAATTCCAAGGGCTGATGAGTTGATTGACAGGTTGGGGGCAGTCACATATCAGAGCACCTTTGGTCTCACATCAGGATACTTGCAGATAGGTCTGACCCCTGAAGTTAAAGAGACATCAGCATTCTCAACCCCAGAAGGGCACTTCCAGTTTACTGTGATGCCCTTTGGCTTAAAAAATGCCCCGGCCACCTTTCAGAGGTTGGTGAATAAAGTCCTTGCTGGATTGGAGTCCTTTATGTTTAAATTTGTTTATTGTTGCTGCTATAGCATAGTTTAAGTGTCACAATGCTGGGTTGGCATCAACATTCGGACACTCTCAGCTCATATGCAGCTTTTAACTTAAACTTAAACAGTTAAGATCCTCTCCCTCCGCCCCTCCCCCCTCAGATGCCAGCTGTATCCAAAGCATGTCCTTAGCCTGAGTCATAGGACTGGGAGGTATTAGTGGGTTGGGGATTCCGTCAAGTGCAGTAGCTTGAGGTATTTAGGGCAAGTAAGGTCAGTAAATTCTTGTGAAAGAAGTGTTATGAATGGGCGCCATGGGTCTCTAAAAGTGTCCCCACTTGGGTCAAGTGACGTTGCCAACCTTTCTATTCCTAGGAGGTCTCAACTGTGGCGTAACCAAGCTAGTCACTCTGGGACCCTTTCAGTGCCCCAGAGGGCCAGTATTGTCTTGTGCGCAGATCGGAGGGCTAGCGTGATATGCCTACCCCGTTTGGAGCGGAGCGGATAGGTCAGCTGGTTGGGGAGACCCAGTATAGTGAAAGAGGGAAATCTGGGGTGTTGAGTATCGAACAGAGTGTTTATTTCTGTTAGAATCTCTTCCCAGAAGGCTGTTAATCTGGGGCATTCCCACAAAATATGGAGCAGTGTCCCTGGAGAGTTTTTACACCTCCAACATTTATCCCCTCTGTCTGGATTCATTTTATACAATTTAGCTGGGGTCCAATACCAATATGAGGCGATCTTCACTGCCGTTTCTGTCCTGGAAACATTTGGTGTCGTACATCGTGCCCTATAATATATGTCCTGCCATTCTTTTTGTGTTAGGGGGCGTCCAAGTTCCTGTTCCCACCTCAACTGAGCTGTGGTTTTCATCTGTGGCTCTGAGCCCAACAACAATTTATATAAGTCTGTGACTAGGGACTCTTGTCAGAGTCCCTGCCCAGGAGCCACCGCTCGAAGTTAGTCAGAGGACGTTGTGCGGCTTCTCTCGTTGCCGGGTCCATGACCCAGTGCCTAATTTGTGTGTAGTGAAATCTCTCCTCTTCAGGGAGTGCAAAGTCTGCTTTTAGTGTGTCGAATGGGATGGGGCCTTCTTCATCAAAGAGATGTCCCACAGACCTGCACCTGGGCCTCTGCCAAGCTTTGAATGCCTTACGGTGCAGTCCTGGTGTGAAGTCTGGGTTTTCTACTATTGAGGTTAGCGGTGACGGGAACGATGTAAAATAATTTTTAATCCCTACTGCGTCCCAAACCCTCAGTAGAGGCCCTGTGATTGCCGAGAGGTATAAGTTAGGGGGGCGGCCCACCTTCTTCAGGAAGGGAATCTTCCATAGGGAGGTCCCCGCTAATGCCCTGTCCATAAATAGCCATGATTTCTCGGATTCAGGATGTGACCATTCCACCATGTAACGTAGCTGAGCTGCCTGGAAGTAATTCTGTAAGGATGGGATACCCAAACCACCCTCCCTCGGGCTGTCAACTCCAGTTCCATTTCATCCGGGGACACCGATTCGCCCAGACGAAAGCCTGAAAGGTCTTCTATAAAGATTGAATTGCCCCAGGTGGAAGCCAGAGGGGCAGTGTCAGGAATATATATAGTATTCTAGGGAGAGCTGTAATTTTTAGGGCTGCCACTCGTCCAGAAAAGATGGCGAATAAGGCTGCCAGCGGAGTAGGTCTGTTTTCACTCTATCAACTAATTCTTTGTAATTAAGTGTCACAGTCCCTTGGATAGTCAGTGAGAGCTGAATGCCTAAGTAACAGATGCTTGATCTCCAGCTGATCGAGTACATATGCGTGAGGTGTTCCTGTGTAGTCCGGGGCACCATCAGGCTCAGTGCTTGTGATTTCGAAATATTAATTTGGAGTCCCAACACTGCTCCAAATCCCCTGACCTCCTGTAAGAAGCTCAGAAGAGTGGACCGGGGATCGTTGAAAGAGACTATAATGTTGTCGGCGTATAGGGTGATCAGGTGTTCCTCACCTCCAAAGTGTACCCCTCCCACCTCTGGCGAGTCCCTCACTCTTTGCGCGAATGGCTCCATATAGAGCGCGAATAGGAGAGGAGAGAGGGGGCAGCCCTGTCGCATACCACGACGTATTGGGAAACTCTCAGAATTCCTGCCTTTCACCCTGACCGACGCTCGGGGTCTCCCATATCCGCTAAGCACCCAGGCTCGAAACCTATATCCCAGCCCAAAGTGGTTCAGGATCTCTGCCAGATAGGGCCAGTGCACCCTATCAAAAGCTTTCTCTGCATCTATTGAGAAGAGTATGATCTCTTGCTGAGAACGGAATGCGTTATTAATAAGCTGGAGCAGTCGCTTGGTATTATCAGGGCATTGTCTGTTGGGTATAAAGCCGTACTCGTCAGGTCCAACCAACCCTGCCATCATGGGGCCTAGCCGCGCCGCCAGTATTCCAGTGAACAACTTCACGTCAACATTTAGGAGCGAGATTGGTCTATAAGACCCGCACAGTTTCTTATCCTTGCCCGGCTTCGCAATTACTGTGATAGAGGCCTCTAACATGGACGGGGGAAGTGTCGACGGATCTATGATTGCGTTAAACACCTTTGTAAGAAGAGTGGCCATTAGGCCACAATATGTTTTACAAAAAATGGCCGAGAAGCCGTCCGGGCCCAGGGAATTGTTAGATTTTAGCCTAGCAATCGCGGATATGACCTCCTTGGTTCTAATAGGTGCATCCAGTTCTGCCGCCTGGTCTACTGCCACCTTGGAGACCTGTGCTCCCCCCAGGTAGTCCAAAACGGGCTTGGATGGGAGGTCTTGTGCCGTGTAAAGGTCCATAGAAAACTCCCCAAACCGAGTAGCTACTGCCTCATCCACCTCTATCTCCTCCCCCGTTTCCGCGATCTAGGTCTCTACCGTATTGGCCTGGCGTTGCCCCTTCAGTTTATTCACTAGCATCCTCCCACACCTGTTCCCCCCCCATATAAAAAGCATGCTGAAGGCGCAGAAGCGAGTATTCGGCTTGACGAGGTCCAGGCCTGCTAGTTGTTTCCGAGATGCCTCCAATTGTCGCCACACCCTGGGGGCCCCTGTACGGTGGTGAATGCGTTCCAGTTCCCGAACTTGGGTCAGGAGCTTTGCCCTGATATCTCGTCTTGCCCTGTTGACCCGCGCTGAAATTTCAATCAATACTTCTCTAATCACTGCCTTAAGAGTGTCCCATATCATCACAGGGGGGGATTTGGGGCTGTCATTTACCGAAAGTAGTCTTTTATGGCTGCCTCCACTTGTTGCGCCTTTTCCGGGCAACACAACAAAGCCTCTCTCAGTCTCCAGGTTTTAGGTGTTCGGCCCTGGGGCGAAAGAGCAAGGTCCAGTACAACTGCCGATTGATCCGAGAGGGTTCGAGGGTCAATCTCGACTAAGACTGGACTCTAAGTAGGTACAATGATGGGTGCACTACCTTATCGACTGGAAGGACTTTGGTCCAGAGGAATGGTCATGGAAACCAGTGGTAACCTATGAACCCCTGTACAGGTTTCATGCCCGATATCCTGCCAAACATGGTCAACCGCCAGGAACGTGGTCTTTGTGGCGGGGTGTACTGTCATGGGCACTCAGGTGCTGGCTGGAACGACCCATGTGGAGAACCTCAATATCCCATCCAAGGGGCTCAATTGGGCCAAGCACACCTGGTGCTTGCTCAGTTTACACCACACCAGGGTCCTAGGTGAGGAGCCACTCCATGACGGAGGATGGGCTGACATAGAGGACACATTAATGGGGGATATGATCACTGTGCAACACTAGAAGGCATCCAAGCAGGAAATCCCCAAGACGCTATGACAGGAAATAGCTCACATAATCCCTACTGAAAGCGATGTGAGGAGAACAGCACATAAATTGTCCAAACACCTTTAGTGCCTGTGAAGATAAACACGTGTATAAGGTATCTGACCCTATGAGGAATGGAGCATGAATGAATGCAGCAATGGAGCATGAATGAATGCAGAGCTATGGCAACAATAATAGTGCTGACTGATAATGAGGACTTCATCTTCCATCATGCCTTAGGCTATTCACGCACCAGGAGTTGGTACTCACGAGAATTGAGAGCTCCTGGTGACCATGTAGGATCATTGGAGGGTATTTAAACCACTCCAATCGACTGCAACCTTGCCAGGCAATCTGCCTACCTCAAAGAACAGTCCTGCTATCCTGAGTCTGCAAAACACACAAGATGATGGACGGAATGTTGCACATTGGCAAACATTCACCCCCAGTCACAGATCTGGGTTTAATCCATCGTTATTTTGCTTCACCACGCCACCCCAGTTCAGACATAGCCATATGCAAATCAGTCTTGACCCTGTGCCTCATGGGAACAGTCCAGACCGAACTGCCAAGCCATGTCTTCCTGGACCGAATCAAGCATCCTAGGACCGGTTTCGGGCTTTCAGCCCTCATCAGCCAGGATAGCTTGACTCCAGTGGCGTAGTGAGCACGGGACCCACGTCTGGGCATACCCTTCCCACTTAGGGCGAAATGCAAAACACACAAGATGATGGACGGAATGTTGCACATTGGCAAACATTCACCCCCAGTCACAGATCTGAGTTTAATCCATCGTTATTTTGCTTCACCACGCCACCCCGGTTCAGACATAGCCATATGCAAATCAGTCTTGACCCTGTGCCTCATGGGAACAGTCCAAAGCGAAATGCCAAGCCATGTCTTCCCTGGACCGGAATCAAGCATCCTAGGACCGGTTTCGGGCTTTCAGCCCTCATCAGCCAGGATAGCTTGACTCCAGTGGCGTAGTGAGCACGGGACCCACGTCTGGGCATACCCTTCCCACTTAGGGCGAAATGCAAAACACACAAGATGATGGACGGAATGTTGCACATTGGCAAACATTCACCCCCAGTCACAGATCTGGGTTTAATCCATCATTATTTTGCTTCACCACGCCACCCCAGTTCAGACATAGCCATATGCAAATCAGTCTTGACCCTGTGCCTCATGGGAACAGTCCAGACCGAACTGCCAAGCCATGTCTTCCTGGACCGGAATCAAGCATCCTAGGACCGGTTTCGGGCTTTCAGCCCTCATCAGCCAGGATAGCTTGACTCCAGTGGCGTAGTGAGCACGGGACCCATGTCTGGGCATACCCTTCCCACTTAGGGCGAAATGCAAAACACACAAGATGATGGACGGAATGTTGCACATTGGCAAACATTCACCCCCAGTCACAGATATGGGTTTAATCCATTGTTATTTTGCTTCACCACGCCACCCCAGTTCAGACATAGCCATATGCAAATCAGCCTTGACCCTGTGCCTCATGGGAACAGTCCAGACCGAACTGCCAAGCCATGTCTTCCCTGGACCGGAATCAAGCATCCTGAGGACCGGTTTCGGGCTTCCAGCCCTCATCAGCCAGGATAGCTTGACTCCAGTGGCGTAGTGAGCACGGGACCCACGTCTGGGCATACCCTTCCCACATAGGGCGAAATGCAAAACACACAAATGATGGACGGAATGTTGCACATTGGCAAACATTCACCCCCAGTCACAGATCTGGGTTTAATCCATCGTTATTTTGCTTCACCATGCCACCCCAGTTCAGACATAGCCATATGCAAATCAGTCTTGACCCTGTGCCTCATGGGAACAGTCCAGACCGAACTGCCAAGCCATGTCTTCCCTGGACCGGAATCAAGCATCCTAGGACCGGTTTCGGGCTTTCAGCCCTCATCAGCCAGGATAGCTTGACTCCAGTGGCGTAGTGAGCACGGGACCCACGTCTGGGCATACCCTTCCCACTTAGGGCGAAATGCAAAACACACAAGATGATGGACGGAATGTTGCACATTGGCAAACATTCACCCCCAGTCACAGATCTGGGTTTAATCCATCGTTATTTTGCTTCACCACGCCACCCCAGTTCAGACATAGCCATATGCAAATCAGTCTTGACCCTGTGCCTCATGGGAACAGTCCAGACCGAACTGCCAAGCCATGTCTTCCCTGGACCGGAATCAAGCATCCTAGGACCGGTTTCGGGCTTTCAGCCCTCATCAGCCAGGTTAGCTTGACTCCAGTGGCGTAGTGAGCACGGGACCCACGTCTGGGCATACCCTTCCCACTTAGGGCGAAATGCAAAACACACAAGATGATGGATGGAATGTTGCACATTGGCAAACATTCACCCCCAGTCACAGATCTGGGTTTAATCCATCGTTATTTTGCTTCACCACGCCACCCCAGTTCAGACATAGCCATATGCAAATCAGTCTTGACCCTGTGCCTCATGGGAATAGTCCAGACCGAACTGCCAAGCCATGTCTTCCCTGGACCGGAATCAAGCATCCTAGGACCGGTTTCGGGCTTTCAGCCCTCATCAGCCAGGATAGCTTGACTCCAGTGGCGTAGTGAGCACGGGACCCACGTCTGGGCATACCCTTCCCACTTAGGGCGAAATGCAAAACACACAAGATGATGGACGGAACGTTGCACATTGGCAAACATTCACCCCCAGTCACAGATCTGGGTTTAATCCATCGTTATTTTGCTTCACCACGCCACCCCAGTTCAGACATAGCCATATGCAAATCAGTCTTGACCCTGTGCCTCATGGGAACAGTCCAGACCGAACTGCCAAGCCATGTCTTCCCTGGACCGGAATCAAGCATCCTAGGACCGGTTTCGGGCTTTCAGCCCTCATCAGCCAGGATAGCTTGACTCCAGTGGCGTAGTGAGCACGGGACCCACGTCTGGGCATACCCTTCCCACTTAGGGCGAAATGCAAAACACACAAGATGATGGACGGAATGTTGCACATTGGCAAACATTCACCCCCAGTCACAGATCTGGGTTTAATCCATCGTTATTTTGCTTCACCACGCCACTCCCAGTTCAGACATAGCCATATGCAAATCAGTCTTGACCCTGTGCCTCATGGGAACAGTCCAGACCGAACTGCCAAGCCATGTCTTCCCTGGACCGGAATCAAGCATCCTAGGACCGGTTTCGGGCTTTCAGCCCTCATCAGCCAGGATAGCTTGACTCCAGTGGCGTAGTGAGCACGGGACCCACGTCTGGGCATACCCTTCCCACTTAGGGCGAAATGCAAAACACACAAGATGATGGACGGAATGTTGCACATTGGCAAACATTCACCCCCAGTCACAGATCTGGGTTTAATCCATCGTTATTTTGCTTCACCACGCCACCCCAGTTCAGACATAGCCATATGCAAATCAGTCTTGACCCTGTGCCTCATGGGAACAGTCCAGACCGAACTGCCAAGCCATGTCTTCCCTGGACCGGAATCAAGCATCCTAGGACCGGTTTTGGGCTTTCAGCCCTCATCAGCCAGGATAGCTTGACTCCAGTGGCGTAGTGAGCACGGGACCCACGTCTGGGCATACCCTTCGCACTTAGGGCGAAATGCAAAACACACAAGATGATGGACGGAATGTTGCACATTGGCAAACATTCACCCCCAGTCACAGATCTGGGTTTAATCCATCGTTATTTTGCTTCACTACGCCACCCCAGTTCAGACATAGCCATATGCAAATCAGTCTTGACCCTGTGCCTCATGGGAACAGTCCAGACCGAACTGCCAAGCCATGTCTTCCCTGGACCGGAATCAAGCATCCTAGGACCGGTTTCGGGCTTTCAGCCCTCATCAGCCAGGATAGCTTGACTCCAGTGGCGTAGTGAGCACGGGACCCACGTCTGGGCATACCCTTCCCACTTAGGGCGAAATGCAAAACACACAAGATGATGGACGGAATGTTGCACATTGGCAAACATTCACCCCCAGTCACAGATCTGGGTTTAATCCATCGTTATTTTGCTTCACCACGCCACCCCAGTTCAGACATAGCCATATGCAAATCAGTCTTGACCCTGTGCCTCATGGGAACAGTCCAGACCGAACTGCCAAGCCATGTCTTCCCTGGACCGGAATCAAGCATCCTAGGACCGGTGTCGGGCTTTCAGCCCTCATCAGCCAGGATAGCTTGACTCCAGTGGCGTAGTGAGCACGGGACCCACGTCTGGGCATACCCTTCCCACTTAGGGCGAAATGCAAAACACACAAGATGATGGACGGAATGTTGCACATTGGCAAACATTCACCCCCAGTCACAGATCTGGGTTTAATCCATCGTTATTTTGCTTCACCACGCCACCCCAGTTCAGACATAGCCATATGCAAATCAGTCTTGACCCTGTGCCTCATGGGAACAGTCCAGACTGAACTGCCAAGCCATGTCTTCCCTTGACCGGAATCAAGCATCCTAGGACCGGTTTTGGGCTTTCAGCCCTCATCAGCCAGGATAGCTTGACTCCAGTGGCGTAGTGAGCACGGGACCCACGTCTGGGCATACCCTTCCCACTTAGGGCGAAATGCAAAACACACAAGATAATGGACGGAATGTTGCACATTGGCAAACATTCACCCCCAGTCACAGATCTGGGTTTAATCCATCGTTATTTTGCTTCACCACGCCACCCCAGTTCAGACATAGCCATATGCAAATCAGTCTTGACCCTGTGCCTCATGGGAACAGTCCAGACCGAACTGCCAAGCCATGTCTTCCCTTGACCGGAATCAAGCATCCTAGGACCGGTTTCGGGCTTTCAGCCCTCATCAGCCAGGATAGCTTGACTCCAGTGGCGTAGTGAGCACGGGACCCACGTCTGGGCATACCCTTCCCACTTAGGGCGAAATGCAAAACACACAAGATAATGGACGGAATGTTGCACATTGGCAAACATTCACCCCCAGTCACAGATCTGGGTTTAATCCATCGTTATTTTGCTTCACCACGCCACCCCAGTTCAGACATAGCCATATGCAAATCAGTCTTGACCCTGTGCCTCATGGGAACAGTCCAGACCGAACTGCCAAGCCATGTCTTCCCTGGACCGGAATCAAGCATCCTAGGACCGGTTTCGGGCTTTCAGCCCTCATCAGCAAGGATAGCTTGACTCCAGTGGCGTAGTGAGCACGGGACCCACGTCTGGGCATACCCTTACCACTTAGGGCGAAATGCAAAACACACAAGATGATGGACGGAATGTTGCACATTGGCAAACATTCACCCTCAGTCACAGATCTGGGTTTAATCCATCGTTATTTTGCTTCACCACGCCACCCCAGTTCAGACATAGCCATATGCAAATCAGTCTTGACCCTGTGCCTCATGGGAACAGTCCAGACCGAACTGCCAAGCCATGTCTTCCCTGGACCGGAATCAAGCATCCTAGGACCAGTTTCGGGCTTTCAGCCCTCATCAGCCAGGATAGCTTGACTCCAGTGGCGTAGTGAGCACGGGACCCACGTCTGGGCATACCCTTCCCACTTAGGGCTGAAATGCAAAACACACAAGATGATGGACGGAATGTTGCACATTGGCAAACATTCACCCCCAGTCACAGATCTGGGTTTAATCCATCGTTATTTTGCTTCACCACGCCACCCCAGTTCAGACATAGCCATATGCAAATCAGTCTTGACCCTGTGCCTCATGGGAACAGTCCAGACCGAACTGCCAAGCCATGTCTTCCTGGACCGGAATCAAGCATCCTAGGACCGGTTTCGGGCTTTCAGCCCTCATCAGCCAGGATAGCTTGACTCCAGTGGCGTAGTGAGCACGGGACCCACGTCTGGGCATACCCTTCCCACTTAGGGCGAAATGCAAAACACACAAGATAATGGACGGAATGTTGCACATTGGCAAACATTCACCCCCAGTCACAGATCTGGGTTTAATCCATCGTTATTTTGCTTCACCACGCCACCCCAGTTCAGACATAGCCATATGCAAATCAGTCTTGACCCTGTGCCTCATGGGAACAGTCCAGACTGAACTGCTTAGCCATGTCTTCCCTTGACCGGAATCAAGCATCCTAGGACCGGTTTTGGGCTTTCAGCCCTCATCAGCCAGGATAGCTTGACTCCAGTGGCGTAGTGAGCACGGGACCCACGTCTGGGCATACCCTTCCCACTTAGGGCGAAATGCAAAACACACAAGATAATGGACGGAATGTTGCACATTGGCAAACATTCACCCCCAGTCACAGATCTGGGTTTAATCCATCGTTATTTTGCTTCACCACGCCACCCCAGTTCAGACATAGCCATATGCAAATCAGTCTTGACCCTGTGCCTCATGGGAACAGTCCAGACCGAACTGCCAAGCCATGTCTTCCCTGGACCGGAATAAAGCATCTTAGGACCGGTTTCGGGCTTTCAGCCCTCATCAGCCAGGATAGCTTGACTCCAGTGGCGTAATGAGCACGGGACCCACGTCTGGGCATACCCTTCCCACTTGAGGCGAAATGCAAAACACACAAGATGATGGACGGAATGTTGCACATTGGCAAACATTCACCCCCAGTCACAGATCTGGGTTTAATCCATCGTTATTTTGCTTCACCACGCCACCCCAGTTCAGACATAGCCATATGCAAATCAGTCTTGACCCTGTGCCTCATGGGAACAGTCCAGACCGAACTGCCAAGCCATGTCTTCCCTGGACCGGAATCAAGCATCCTAGGACCGGTTTCGGGCTTTCAGCCCTCATCAGCAAGGATAGCTTGACTCCAGTGGCGTAGTGAGCACGGGACCCACGTCTGGGCATACCCTTCCCACTTAGGGCGAAATGCAAAACACACAAGATGATGGACGGAATGTTGCACATTGGCAAACATTCACCCTCAGTCACAGATCTGGGTTTAATCCATCGTTATTTTGCTTCACCACGCCACCCCAGTTCAGACATAGCCATATGCAAATCATTCTTGACCCTGTGCCTCATGGGAACAGTCCAGACCGAACTGCCAAGCCATGTCTTCCCTGGACCGGAATCAAGCATCCTAGGACCGGTTTCGGGCTTTCAGCCCTCATCAGCCAGGATAGCTTGACTCCAGTGGCGTAGTGAGCACGGGACCCACGTCTGGGCATACCCTTCCCACTTAGGGCGAAATGCAAAACACACAAGATGATGGACGGAATGTTGCACATTGGCAAACATTCACCCCCAGTCACAGATCTGGGTTTAATCCATCGTTATTTTGCTTCACCACCCCTTTGGTTTTGGTTTTGCTTTGTTTGCCGTAAGTTGGCAGGGTATGCCCAGACGTGGGTCCCTTGCTCACTTTGCCACTGGATTCAAGATAGCCTGGCTGATGAGGGCTGTGAGCCCGAAACCGGTCCCAGGATGCTTGTTTCCGGTCCAGGGAAGACATGGCTTGGCAGTTCGGGCTGGACTGTTCCCATGAGGCACAGGGTCAGACTGATTTGCATATGGCCATGTCTGAACTGGGGTGGCGGAGTGAGCTAAAGAATGATGATGGATTAAACCTAGATCAGTTGACTGGGGGTGAGTGCTTGTATTGTCAACACTCCGTCCATCATCCCCTTTGGTTTTGCTTTGTTCACCCTAAGTTGGCAGGGTATGCCCAGACGTGGGTCCCTTGCTCACTTTGCCACTGGATTCAAGATAGCCTGGCTGATGAGGGCTGTGAGCCCGAGACCGGTCCCAGGATGCTTGTTTCCGGTCCAGGGAAGACATGGCTTGGCAGTTCGGGCTGGACTGTTCCCATGAGGCACAGGGTCAGACTGATTTGCATATGGCCATGTCTGAACTGGGTTGATGGAGTGAGCTAAAGAATGATGATGGATTAAACCCAGATCAGTTGACTGGGGGTGAGTGCTTGTATTGTCAACACTCCGTCCATCATCCCCTTTGGTTTTGCTTTGTTCGCCCTAAGTTGGCAGGGTATGCCCAGACGTGGGTCCCTTGCTCACTTTGCCACTGGATTCAAGATAGCCTGGCTGATGAGGGCTGTGAGTCCGAAACCGGTCCCAGGATGCTTGTTTCCGGTCCAGGGAAGACATGGCTTGGCAGTTCGGGCTGGACTGTTCCCATGAGGCACAGGGTCAGACTGATTTGCATATGGCCATGTCTGAACTGGGGTGGCGGAGTGAGCTAAAGAATGATGATGGATTAAACCCAGATCAGTTGACTGGGGGTGAGTGCTTGTATTGTCAACACTCCGTCCATCATCCCCTTTGGTTTTGCTTTGTTCGCCCTAAGTTGGCAGGGTATGCCCAGACGTGGGTCCCTTGCTCACTTTGCCACTGGATTCAAGATAGCCTGGCTGATGAGGGCTGTGAGCCCGAAGCCGGTCCCAGGATGCTTGTTTCCGGTCCAGGGAAGACATGGCTTGGCAGTTTGGGCTGGACTGTTCCCATGAGGCACAGGGTCAGACTGATTTGCATATGGCCATGTCTGAACTGGGGGGGCGGAGTGAGCTAAAGAATGATGATGGATTAAACCCAGATCAGTTGACTGGGGGTGAGTGCGGGTATTGTCAACACTCCGTCCATCATCCCCTTTGGTTTTGCTTTGTTCGCCCTAAGTTGGCAGGGTATGCCCAGACGTGGGTCCCTTGCTCACTTTGCCACTGGATTCAAGATAGCCTGGCTGATGAGGGCTGTGAGCCCGAAACCGGTCCCAGGATGCTTGTTTCCGGTCCAGGGAAGACATGGCTTGGCAGTTCGGGCTGGACTGTTCCCATGAGGCACAGGGTCAGACTGATTTGCATATGGCCATGTCTGAACTGGGGTGGCGGAGTGAGCTAAAGAATGATGATGGATTAAACCCAGATCAGTTGACTGGGGGTGAGTGCTTGTATTGTCAACACTCCGTCCATCATCCCCTTTGGTTTTGCTTTGTTCGCCCTAAGTTGGCAGGGTATGCCCAGACGTGGGTCCCTTGCTCACTTTGCCACTGGATTCAAGATAGCCTGGCTGATGAGTGCTGTGAGCCCGAAACCGGTCCCAGGATGCTTGTTTCCGGTCCAGGGAAGACATGGCTTGGCAGTTTGGGCTGGACTGTTCCCATGAGGCACAGGGTCAGACTGATTTGCATATGGCCATGTCTGAACTGGGTGGCGGAGTGAGCTAAAGAATGATGATGGATTAAACCCAGATCAGTTGACTGGGGGTGAGTGCTTGTATTGTCAACACTCCGTCCATCATCCCCTTTGGTTTTGCTTTGTTCGCCCTAAGTTGGCAGGGTATGCCCAGACGTGGGTCCCTTGTTCACTTTGCCACTGGATTCAAGATAGCCTGGCTGATGAGGGCTGTGAGCCCGAAACCGGTCCCAGGATGCTTGTTTTGGGTCCAGGGAAAGACATGGCTTGGCAGTTTGGGCTGGACTGTTCCTATGAGGCACAGGGTCAGACTGATTTGCATATGGCCATGTCTGAACTGGGGTGGCGGAGTGAGCTAAAGAATGATGATGGATTAAACCCAGATCAGTTGACTGGGGGTGAGTGCTTGTATTGTCAACACTCCGTCCATCATCCCCTTTGGTTTTGCTTTGTTCGCCCTAAGTTGGCAGGGTATGCCCAGACGTGGGTCCCTTGCTCACTTTGCCACTGGATTCAAGATAGCCTGGCTGATGAGGGCTGTGAGCCCGAAACCGGTCCCAGGATGCTTGTTTCCGGTCCAGGGAAGACATGGCTTGGCAGTTCGGGCTGGACTGTTCCCATGAGGCACAGGGTCAGACTGATTTGCATATGGCCATGTCTGAACTGGGGTGGCAGAGTGAGCTAAAGAATGATGATGGATTAAACCCAGATCAGTTGATTGGGGGTGAGTGCTTGTATTGTCAACACTCCGTCCATCATCCCCTTTGGTTTTTATCCTGAGTCTGCAGCACGTCCTGCCTGGTATAGGAAAGCTAGCCGCCGACGGAATCACCCAAGGAGGGACAATGCTGCTACAGGCTGGCTCACTGCAATTATGGCTGAATGATCCATAGAACTGACTGCAGCATCCGGATTCACTGGGGGAATGCCCCTCCAGCTAAGTCAGCGTTGGAGCGACTTCACTTGAGTACATGACTGATTCTGTTGCCAACTTTGCTGACTTCAAAAATATTAACCCATATGTGCTGCTAACCCCGTCGGTGCTCAGAGCTGGTACCCGATCCTATTTACACCTGAGGTGCATGAGATTATGAACCTTGCAGTACTAACTCAGAAAGCTTCCACAACCGCATGTAAGGCATGGAGAACTTTTAATAAAGGTCATTGAATGAAGGGCTTCCATGGACTTAAGTTCAAAAGCACTACAAGCTGTGCATCGCTTCCCGCCTGTGCATCTAAAAGCTATACAGCCTCTGCTTTGAAGTGAGTGTGTGTGTGACCCTAACACCCTACACGCATGTGAGTGAGAGTGAGTGTGAGAGGGGGTTGAAGATGCTGATAAATATTTCCTTCTTTCCATACATAGGTGGAAGTCTCCTGGGTCAAGCCTTACACCTACATCTGGCGCACTCAAAACAAAATCCATGAATAACCAGAGAGGGAGAACTACTGCACACCATAGGCTGTCTTTGTTATTTTGTCCCAACCCCCATTCCCCTTGGCACACTTCCCGGGGAGCAGTCTATCTGTTCTCCTTGAAGAACGACATTGGGAGTGGTCGGACTGTCCTTGGCATCGCTCCCGCTGTGCCCAGAAGTATCAGGTTAGTGCACATGTGTACTTGGCTTCTGACAGTCTATACAGGGGATGTTGTTCCATATTCTGGGTGCTTAGACATAAAAGACCTGCTTTCTTGTTTTTTCTTTTTAACACTTTTTAGTATCCAGTCTGCTGGTGGCCTGGCTACAGGTGTGTCAAAAGTCACCTGAGATGGTGAGCTTGTCCGCAAGATATGCAAGGGGAGTTGGTCATGCCTTCTGTGGCCTCTGTAATGGTATATGTGACTGAAAAAGTGTCTTTCAGCACTTTTATATCTCTATCTATAATATGGATAGGAGCTTCTTTTTTGGAATAAGCAGCCCTCTCTCATATGAAACCATCAACACTTCTCTTGTTTCTTGTTTGAAGCTGACCGAAAAAAAAAACAGTTAAAATCTGTCAGGAAGTGTAATCTAAGACTCATTTGCCCTGTGGCATACAAGGAGGGAAAGCTAGTTGCAGGGATCGTCTCGGGTCTTTGCTTAGCTTGATGAAGCCTTTGGTGACACAGGACAAGAGTAATACCATTCAGATTAAAATTATAAATCTGACAGTGCGCAATTTGAATCAGAATATACAGCATATACTAAAACATTAAAGTGTGTGAATATACAAAAATACATCTTTCCTTGACTAAAGTACGTCCAGGTGCCATTACAAGAATATGCCCCAGGGGTGTGGCTTCCATGCTGAGGAGGATGGCCGTGGGTTGAGGAGGCTCCGTGCCACGGTTGCTTTGCCTTGAGCTTTTCTTTATCATCCCTCCGAGGCCCGTTACTTACAGGAAAGCTGTTCTCTAGTGCTCTGGAATGCAGAGCACGTCTTCATGATGTTCTGGCTGACGGTCCATTTTTGGTGTTCTTCAGTGGAGCGCCGCCGGCACCGCACCTCAGCATTGCGGCTGCCGGCCCTATGACAAAGTTTCTCTTCATTTTCCAGAGGTAATTGTACATCTATCCTTCATCTCTCCTTCAGGATGTTTTCAGCATTTTACCACAGAAGTGTGATTTTTTTATGATGTTGCTTCACATTGGCCAGCTGAAATATCAGACTTATCCTTCAAGCTCCATTACTTAGCTTAGCTCTTCACTTATTTACTGTATTTAAATAACTGTGGCAGGGTATTTTATACTCTCTCTTTGATATTATTACTTCCTGTATGAGAAGACTGCAAAAGGTTAAACTCACACACGTCACACGTTGATCATCAGTCTGACTGTACTGGGCTGCACAGTATTGAATCAATGGCAACTTCTATGTCATTGGACACCATGCCTACTCCTCAGCTTCGACCTGCTCTCAAACCTAAACAGGCAGGACCACTAAATACTTCAAATAAGATTCTCCCTCACCTGATATATTGTCTTCCTCCATATCCATGACACTCTTATTAGAGGAAATCGGCTCTTCACCCCTAAATAAGGAGACTAACATCAGAATAAAAATTTTAGATACAAAGTGGTCTTCCATGGAATTGCAAATTGTGGATGCCAAGCAACGGATTCGCGATTTTCAAGAGGAAGCTTTCAAAATAGTCGTCATGCAGAGAGACAATAACTTATAACAATACAACATGCAGAAAACCTTGAAAAAGTAAATAGGCTCAACAATGTTTGCATTTATGGTCGTTCTGAAGATGTGGAGAAAAAAGAACCGTTTTCTTCTTCACCACTTTTTGCCACAGCTTCTTAATTTACTATATCTACCTAAACTCAACATTCAATGTTCTCACAGGCTTGGTCATACCATTTCTGCTTCACCTAAACCCAGCAACATTATTATCCTATTCTTGGAATATACCGACCTTCTTAAAGTTTTACAAGCTACAGCTCTGAGGAACATGAGTGCTCATTTTAGTTTGATTCAGCAATGTACTTTCAGAGTTACTTATAAGGATAATTTGTTTAATTTCACAGATCCTGTGGAGGTTAAGAAATTTCTTTAAGACCATTTCAGTATTTCCATGGAGATTGCTGGTCCTTCCAGGCATTGACTTGTCCTGTTCTGTTTCGTTTGTTCTCTTAAACTCTATGTTACTCAATATATATTTGATAATGATTCCTATCTTTTAAATGTACTTTTTTGTGTTTTTCCTTTGTTTTTATTTACATGCCTATAATCTTACTTTCTTCTTGTTACAGGTTTTGTATCACCCTCTTGTCATTATTTTGCTGTTCATAGCCATGTGATGTGAGTGGCCCCTCGCATCTGTCAACCTCATGACATTCTGTCACCATCCCCTCCCTTGTGTACCATTACAAACAGGTACTTCCTTCAGTTGCCATGTTTATGGCCTGTACTGTCTTCTTTTTTTCGTATTTTCATGTCCCTTTCCTCTTTCTTTACTATGACCTTGCTCTGTGCCCCTCAGGATACCCAACTCCCGGGCCGTAAGGTCAATAGCCATTTGCACTGTCCTTGAACGCGCATCATAACAACAACAAAATTGTCGATCCCCAATGAGGGATCTATAAAACGTCCCCCTCCCTGGACATACAGTGCAACAACATGACTTTGCACTGCAAATCCAAATGTATTCTCACTGTCAGGACCTACAGCCTAAACCCCCCCCCCAACTACTACCTACCACAAATGTGGAGAAGTCACCCATCAAACAATGAGTTGGGAATACAATGATGACAACCCCCACAGAATGCACAACAAGCTACCCACCCATAATGGCTGCAGGGATAATTCAAGATTCTAATCAATTCACCCTTCTCCACACCTACTACAGCAGAAGCATATAGTCCCCTCGTAAAGGAACAAGCAGTGGATTAAGCAATCTATATACATGAGGGTCCCAGTCCTCACTATGCTTTCGCTGTCAGAGGTCGCATGCAGCGTGTCGTCCTCTCACTGTAAAGAATTCTCTTCCATCCCAAGCTTCTGCTATGGAAGGGCCAGGGCCATGGTACCATCATTTTGTATTTCCACCCTTGCAGGAGGTTGTGAAATGATCTATGGTATTGCCCTGAGGGCCCTCACCTGTCTGTCTTAATGAGTGCCTGAGTGTCGCAGCTACAGGGCAAAACGGTCACCACAACCAGCTGCAGGGTAAGTCAACCTCAAAGGGGGGGGGGCAAGACAGCAAACCCCCCCACTGGTGGGTCAACTCGGAGGGAAAGCAGGCCCCCAAGCGTAAGCAGGCGTATCACCTACCACTTGCCAAAGGTAGCAGAGGGGTCAGGGACAGGCACTCCCAGGTCCAGACTCTGAGCAGGATCTCTATGAACTTCCATACATTTCCATCCCTGGCAGGACTCCAGCAACTTCTAGCCACCTCCGTCTGGCATAACAACCCCGCTGGGGCCCAGCTCAAAAGGGTGCCACTCACTGCTGCCAAATGCTGTTAAGGGATCACCCCAGTGGCCACTCAGGGCCCAGGTGCAGTCCACAGCCCTAGCTCACAAGGGTTGCTCCTTCTTCCCCCGATGGGGCCCTTCTCTCCACCGGGACCAGGCAACCGCAAACAAGACAGCCAGAGGGACGACCGCACCCAAGAAGTACCAGCAGGAGGATTTCAGGTCCACAGAAAGGGCGCAGGCCGATGCCGCACCGCTCCCCTCACTCCGTCCCATGCAGGTGCAGCAAGGCGCTGGCCTCCGAGCCACGTACAGTCCCGCACCAGCACTCTAAGCCACTCCAGGCCCCGACTGGGTGTGCCCCAGGGCACAAGTCCTAAAAAAAGAAGTGGGGGGACTAACCTAGTTAATCTGTATGCAAGTGGCATCGCGGCGCGTGGCATCGCGGCGCGTGACATCACGGCACGTGACATCACAGGAACTGGCATCACAAGAAGTGATATCAGATCTTAAGCCCTCACATATATGCTTAGCAGGTGTATCATGAGTACATTTGAGCACATTTCGAGTATACTTGCAAACCCTCCTGATTTAGGCAGAAGATTCACACTTTTGTACGCTACATATAAAACAATGTTACCTTTTGTCAGCGTTAAGCTTTCTATAGCCATAGTGCTTTAAAAGAAATAGTGATATTTAAATCATTACAACGCCTCCTCAAGGGTAATAAGCGTATATAAATGCAATTTATTTTGTGCAAATACTGGGAAAGATCAACACATCTGACTTCTAACAGTGCATGCAAATCTCCTAAACAGAGCCTGAACAAAGTGAAAAACTGCCTCTTTAAAGTATGTGTGAAGTGCTAACAAGGTGCGAGCCTTTGTTTCTCCTCTGCTGCATTTGCATCAGGTGTCAGGCTCCTGACTGCTGCCAGCCAGGAGACTCTAATGAAAGGAGGCCTGATGACCCCTGAGACTCGGCCTTTGTTATGGCCGAGTATCCCAGCAGGAGTCAGAAATAAGAGAGCCCCGTCCCCGCCTGCACGTTGTTGTGATCGAAAGCAGACAACAACGTGCAGGCGCTGCTGAATGTGTCCCGGTGTTTGGAAATTACACCGGGACGAATTCAGCATCTTTTTTAGTGGGGCCCAACTTCTTGGCAGGGTGGACGGCATCCACCCAGTGAAAGAAGTGGGGGGACGACGTCCACCCGCGTGGACCGACCCCCGACTCGTGCCTTGGTGTGTCCCTATGGGAGTGTCTTGCTTGTGGCAGTTTTCTCGATCCAGGGCGGAGCTCCAGCCTCGCCAGAGGAGAAGTATTCTGGCAGCTACATCCCAGCGGCCTGCAGAGCCACCAGAGCAAGGCCCCGGGTCCGCCACGAGTCGCTGCTCACCGCCGCCAACAAACGCTCCCCCTCAGCCCGTCGGGGCAAAATTCAAGGTGTGATGGAAGGGCTAGGATAAATGCCCTAAAAAAACGGGCTCATCAATGACCATTAAGGCAGGATTGTGCTGGATAATGCGGAATCGGCTGAGAGCCTCTTAGGAGCGCGTCCTGTCATCCACCTTGCGTGGCCACGCCCCTGTAAATATTGCGTGGTTGAACTATTTACGCTCTTGTTCCATGAAATATTATAATGTAAACATTGTCTTCTCTGTACTTGTAAGGGGCCCGCTATGCACTGGGACCAACACTGCCCTTTAATAAATAGAATAAAGAAATTAAATATGGTAGGAGGTCAGATAGTGTCCATAACCTCTCGTCGGGTGGATTTTTGTGACCAGCTACCGAGCATTGTACCTAAGACATAAAAAATTCATGACTATATTTTCTTTTTTTGACAAATACGTATTAATGGTGTGTATAGCAGAAGCACAATATATCTGTAAGAAAATTAGCTAGTACTGTAAGAAATCTTTTCTGCATGGACATTCTAGATTTCTCACCTTTTTCTAGACCTTGTTTTTGCAGGTATTAAGATCCTTTGACACTGCTGCTCAGTGTCACAGTGTGCGTGCTCTGTCCCTAAAGTGGTACTGTTGAACTTGTTTCACTCTGTTAACTATTTACTTTTCTTTTACGGCCTTGGTAGATTGTGCAGGAAATGCACCAATGGCATGGAAGGTAAATGCCATGCCTGGGTTTCGGTGTGTATTTAAAGATATCACTGAAATTTACGGCTGCCAGGAGTACCAATGTGCAGTGACATATGACAATATAAAAGAAAATCTCTTTTACATTTAGGTATACCATGTATATATATCATTATCCATATATATGCACGGTGAAAGTGCAATCTACTGATCTTATCAGTGGACTGCTCCCCTTCCTGCACATCTCTTCCTCGTAGCTGCTGCCCCCAAGCTCCCTGCTGCTGACCATCTGACCCTCAGGTCAGTGGTTTGAGGCCCTCCTCCACCCGCAGGCTCCTGCCTGCACCTCATCCCTGGTGGTCTAGTGGAAAAGTGTCTCAGCTCTGCTGCTGTGCTGACCTCTGTCTCTCTTTCTCTGAATCTTTTTCTGTCTTTTTTCACCTCTTTCATCTTTTTTGCACTTTTTTTTCCTTTTGCACCTTTTTGCCACTTTGTCGCTTCTGGGCTTTTTCCCTCCTTTTTGCCCCTGCCGCTGCGATCCCCTGTGACCTGTCCCCCTCCAGTGCCACTTTCCCATTCCCCGCGTTTCCTGCCTTCCAGCTGTCAAGTCACCTGCACACTACTTAATAGTGGCTGCTGTGTGGCCGCTGGCGCGCCAAAGGCAAGCCAGTCTGCGCCCGTCAACACCTGGTTCGTGCCCAGTGCCACAGACTCTGGTTCTCGGACCCGCCATCGCTACAACACCTGCATCCACCGTGCCCTCAACCCCGGATGCAACACTGCCTGCAGCCTTGCGACACCAAATGACACCCATGGCCCCGTCTCTTGCCGCCACTGCTACGGCACCCTCACCCACCTCCGCACTCCAGTTCCTCCTACCACTCAGTTGACCCACAGTGTACCCGTCCGTCTCAGCTGCATCCTCCTCAACACTCGCTCCCTCCACAAACACAACAAGCAAGGAATACTTCATTTCCAAGTCCAAACCAACCCCAACACCACCCTCTGTGGCACCCTCGTCTACAGAGCTCCTGGCCCCTGGCCACCCTTCACCGACGCCTCATTGTCTTCATAGCACCCCAGTCTCTCACATCCACCAACGACATCCTACTCGGTGGCCTCAATTTTCACCTAGACAATTCCAAAACCAGAACACTGAATCCCTTCTGGAGAACCTCGCTGGTGTAGGACTCAAGCAGCTAGTCACGTTGTAAAATTCCGAAATAAAAAAGGCAGCAAGTCCAAAATAAAGGAAACAGGAATTTAATGGAGAAGGCACAGTACTGCTCAGTCCAGGTCTCAGAGCAGAGTCACTAACAGAGAACCACCAGAGATTCCAATTCTAATTGGAATTCTAACAACAGTGTGGCAGAATTCCAATTCTAATTGGAATTCTAACAACAGTGTGGCAGGTGCCAGTGTAGAAAGAATACAGGGAATTAAAGGGAAAGAGCGGGTAAAAGGAAATGCACAATGCAACACATTTCTCCCCTGAGGAGAAACTAAGAAATAACATCAATGCATTTGGTAACACGTCTGACATTCCATACTTTGCCATCTTGGGTGACAACACTATTATGATTGACTTTTACAATCTTAATTGGTCTACCAAATTTCATTTCACCTTTATGTACAAACCCAGGCTTTCGTATCCTGACCCATTCTCCAACAGTAAAAGAAGGTTCTTTGACTTTCATATGGACATCATAATGACATTTACTTTTGAGTTGTTTAACTTTCACTCTTTGAGCTACATCATCAACATTGATGCTAGAGTTACAACCATTCGTAGCTTTTCTGAACCACCATGGACACAATTTGGAAATGGGATCCCTACCTCTCAATAAACGGAAAGGTGAAACTTCAGTGGTAGTGTGAGGAGTTATGCGGTACAACCACAGCTTTTCTCTCAGTTTATCCTTCCACTGGACACCAAAATTGTGTGCCCACAAAATGTCTTGCTTAAGAACCCTATTATATCTCTCCACCTGGCCATTTCCCTGAGGTTCATATAATGCTGTAGTCACATGTCTAATATTGGAAAATTTAAGAAAATCAAACATCACCTGGGACTTAAACTGCACACCATTGTCAGAAATAAGAACTTCCGGAAAACCTTCACGGGCTAAAACTTCCTTAAGAAATATAATGACACTTTCAGTAGTAGCATGGGGTACCAGTTTGACCTCGGGCCATTTTGAATGATAATCGATTAACACCAAAGCAAACCTACAATCTTGTGGCAAAAAATTGAAGGGACCAGCTATATCCAAGCCTAATTTCTGCCAAGGATAATCTGGCCATTTGACTGGAATGAGAGGAGCAGGGTCACACTTACACATCTTTTCACTGCTGACACATTCAGAACATTCCCTCACAACCTTGTCCACAAACCTGTCTAAACCAGGCCACCAGAAAACCGACCTGATCAACCTTTTCATAGAGGACATACCCAAATGGCTCTCATGACTCACAGACAAAATGTGGCTGCGAAGAGACGAAGGAGGAATACACTTCCCCTGTCTGAATATCAAATCTCCTTCAACTACAAGTTCTGCTGAAACTTTCCAGAACGGAAAGATTTCAGCAGGAACCTCACTTTTAGAAGGCCACCCTATCCTGGTGTAATCAATAACTTTACACAGGATATCATCTTCACTCATGGCTCCTTTCCACATTTCTTCTGAGATGAAACTAAATTTACCAGATACAATTTCGGTGATGTCAGCAACCACTTCATCATCTTCACATTTATCATCAGAACTGCATGGAAGTCTTGATAAACAATCTGCAGTTACATTTATTTTCCCTGGTACATACTCTACTGCAAAACTATACTCCTGTAAGCGTGACATGAGCCTAGCTATGCGGGCAGTGGCATTAAGTCCTCCTCCAGGAGACAGAATGGATACCAAAGGTTTGTGATCCGTTCTTAAAACAAACCGTGCACCCCAAATATAATTTCGGAAATGCTCCACACCCCAGACACATGCCAACAATTCTCTCTCTATAACAGCATAACGCCTCTCAGTTAAATTAAGGGTACGGGAGGCAAACGCAACATTCCACTCTTCCTTCCCCGCCCGTTGAGACAAAACACAACCTAGACCATACAAGCTAGCATCAACAGTGAGGACACACAACTTATTCATGCAATATGGTTTAAGTGTGGGAGCAGCTAACATTTCTCCTTTTATGCTCTCAAAAGCCTCCTGTTGCCTTTTTCCCCAAACAAACTCAGCATTTTTCCTTGATAGCTCTCTCAAAGGCTCCATTTTGGTGGCAAAATTCATTATGAATTTACTGTAGTATTCACAGAGTCCTGAAAAAGAAAGAAGTTTGTCCTTACAGTCAGGGGCAGGCGCTTTCAAAATAGCATCAATAAGAGATTTTTCGGAACAACACCTTCTTTGGACAGCGTGTGACCAAGATACTCAACAGAATCTTGGTATAATTTACACTTTTTCCTCTTAAGTGTAAGACCATACTCCTTGAGAATACTACAAACATTTCTGAGATGCTCCGTGTGAGAGTTCTAGTCTGGGGAAAAATTAAAATGTCATCTTGGAAACACTTTACGTAAGATTGCATGTCCTTAAAGAGATGGCACATGGACCTCTGAAACACGGAAGCAGCTGACGCCAGTCCAAAAGGCATTCTCTTGAATTGAAACAAACCATGGGGCGTGATAAAAGCTGTCATATGTCGTGACTCTTTCGCCAGTTCTATCTGATGGTACGCGGACCTCAGATCAAGAGTGGAGAAGATGGTGGCCCCTCCCAACATGCTTACTACCTCATTGATGTTGGGTAACGGATGACAATCAATAAGAATATTGGCATTCAGAGCTCTAAGGTCAATGCATAATCTCAAAGACTTATCAGGTTTGCGTGCTAGAACAACTGGTGAAACCCATTCCGAGGACTCTACTTCTTCAATCACACCACCAGATAACATTTCTTTCAAAGCATCACCTAACTCTCCTCTGACATTGATGGGAACATTTCTTAATTTTTGTTTCACAGGCGATGCCCCTTGTTTGAGCTTGATGGCATGTGTGAAACCTTTAAGTTTTCCTAAATCTTCAGAAAAAACGTTTGGAAATTCCTTTACAATATCACTCACCCCTACATCTTCCTCGATTACCATGACAGGTTCTTTGTTACGGGGATTGAGGATTATTCCCAATCTCCATTGGTCTCTCCAACCTAAAACATTGACACCTTTTTTTGCAACATATAACTTGATAAAAGCTGACCTTCCTTTAAACTCAATCTCAGAGGCAATGTATCCTATAAAATCAATAGCCGAACCATCAAAGCCTTGAGCTACAATATCTGGAGGACACAAATCCCCAATGGATTTTTTACCCCCATATTTCTCACTGAAATAACTCTTTGTCACAATGGACCAGGGTGAACCAGAATCTGCCATGAGTTCAAGTTCCTCGTTCAAAAATTTAACAATGCACTTGGGAGAACCTAACGTCTCCCCATCAACCATACATACATTCACCAAGGAGACAACTATCCCTTTTTCAACTTGGGAATCATCGTTAGATGAGTGGTTGCATCTAGTACAAGGAATTTCACAAGGTTGATTGTACCTTACGTAAGAGACTTCACTACCTTTCTTAAAATTCCTATTTCTATCAAAATTTCTCTTCCTGTCATCTCTACATGAATTGGCGAAATGTCCCAACCTACCACACTTGTTACATTCTTTACCTATAGCTGGGCAAAATTTAAAAGAAGCAACATGGTTGTTACTACCGCATCTGTAACATATCACACCTTTGGTAACCAACTTCCCTATTGATGAACTCTTGGTGGTATTGTTCATAGCACAAACTTCGTCACAACTTTTGCTACATTTATCACCCTTTCCATTTGCATCTTCGATAGTTTTCATCCATTTCTCTGATTGCTCGAATGCCTTGGCTGTGGCAATGGTATCATGCAAATTAGGGTTCCCTAATACCCATAGTTGCTCTTGTGTCTTTTTACTCTTTACATTCACTATAATTTGGTCTCTAATCATCTCATCAGTTATGGCCCCAAAATTGCAAGAAATCACCAGTGTTCTGAGGCCCGTTAAGAAATCATCAAATGACTCAGAATCTCTTTGTGATCTAGTGTAAAATTTGTACCTGTTTAGTGCTATACTGGAGGTAGGTTTAAACCTGGTCTCCATGCGTAAAAGGGCTTCATCAAACGTTCCCAGATCAGCTTGAGCCATGGGAAGTGTCCTAAAAACTGCTTGCCCCTCTGAACCAAGACAATGAAGGAGAATGTTTTTCTTCCTTTCATTACCCATTCTATCCCCATCAATGGCCTTCATGTATGTTAAAAATTCTTCCTTCCACCTTGTCCAAAGGATGGGGGGATCCCCTTTCGATTGTAAAAACTTGGTTGGAGGTTCAAACTGCATGGTGCTATGTATAAAATCCCTATTAAAACAGTATAGTTAAGCACGAATGTGAGCACCACTTCTTAAATGACACTAATAACAATGCAAAATGTAAATAACCTAGGGATTCCCTATTAATAGTTAAACACGAATGTGAGCACCACTTCTTGAATGACACTAATAACAATGCAAAATGTAAATAACCTAGGGATTTTCTCTCATAAAATCCATAAAGTTTAACAAATATGTATTCCTTTATAATTGTTCATACAATTGCTGTGCACATCAGCGTGATGTGCAAATTGAAGAAAAAATAACATTAAAATGTTTTCCCAAAACATCACTGATAAAAGTACCTTAACCAATATGAACAAATGCGCAATCGAGCGCATCGACGATATGAAGACTCCCAAAATCTTACACATATAGTGTATATCCGAAGATGAACAAATGCGCAATCGAGCGCATCGATGAGTGTGAAGATCATTGAGGAAATGCGCCAGACAGTGACTGGAACACTTCACAGAGCAAGAAAAGACACTTCCAAGATGGCGGCACCGTAATGACGTAGGGACGCTGCGTTACGGCAATGACGTTGGTTAGTGACACCAGAGATGTAGATAGGATGCAGTACGTCGTGGAACACCTCGCGTAGTGCAGTGGCAGAAGAAGAACGAGACGCTTCAGGTTTCCATGGAAGCAGGTGAGGTTGTGCCGATGTTAAGTTGCTCGCGTGGGAAACGGTTGAGTTTTAAAAATGCTGTACTGTGGTAAATCCGTCAAAAATCCATCCAAACACTTGGGAAACTCAAACCTTCGGTGGTGGATTAAAATTTAATTTATCCACATTCAGGTTGTCGTTGAATTCTTTGTCCAAGTGCAGATCCAGTTGGCAGTTGCTTGAAAAGTTCAAAGTAGTTTGTACCGCTCCTGTGCCTACGATAGTCTCAGGTACCTTGACACTCGTCGCCAGTGTAAAATTCCGAAATAAAAAAGGCAGCAAGTCCAAAATAAAGGAAACAGGAATTTAATGGAGAAGGCACAGTACTGCTCAGTCCAGGTCTCAGAGCAGAGTCACTAACAGAGAACCACCAGAGATTCCAATTCTAATTGGAATTCTAACAACAGTGTGGCAGGTGCCAGGGTAGAAAGAATACAGGGAATTAAAGGGAAAGAGCGGGGAAAAGGAAATGCACAATGCAACACACGTCTCCAACATACTCAGACGGACATACGCTCGACCCCGTTTTCTCTGCCAGCGACAATATCACCTTCAGCCACACCTCTGAACTCCTCTGGACCGACCACTACTGCATCCATTTTGCTTTCACCATACTCACTGTACACCACCGTGTCCACCACTTAGCCTGCAGAAGTTGGAACAAGGTCACTGAAGAACATCTCACCGCCTCCCTCATCACAACCTCACCGCCGACATCCACAGATGCCAACACTTCAGCACGCAACCTCCACTGAGGGATCTCCAACTGTTCCGACACTCTGGCATCCCTCAAGAAAGCCCCCAGCAAGCAACACTCCTAGAAAGCTGGCTGGTTCACTCCCGCCCTTGTGGAATCTAGACACACCCGTAGACGGCTCGAGAAAAGATGGAGGAACAACAAACCCCGGAAGCCAACGCAGCCTTCAAAGATGCCGTCACCGCACACCACCTCCTCCTCAAAACTAGAAAGAAAATGGCCCTCCAAGACAGAATCAACACCAACGCACATAACAGCAAAGAACTCTTTGACATTGTCAAGGAGTTTGCCAAACCCAACAGCGAGACCACAGACATTCCGTCCTCAACAAACTCGCCACCTTTTTCCACCACAAGATCAACCAGATCTATGACAGCTTTGACACCCAAGACCCTCCACCATGCCCACCACCTCTGCACCCAACTATGCCACCCCCCAACAGATCCTGCTCAACTGGACCCCACTCACCACAGACGACATGCTCAAGACCATTAAGAGTATCCACTCCGGCGCCCCCTCGAACCCCTGCCCAAACTACCTCTTCCACAGAGCCGCCACCTCCATCGCTCGAGCTATGCCACACCATCAACTGCTCCATCGAGACCGCCACCTTCCCCGACGACTGGAAACACACCAATATCAATCCCCTGCTGAAGAAGCCCTCCCCCGACCCAACAGACCTTGAGAACTTCAGACCCATCTTCCTGCTCCCTTTCCTAGCCAAGGTTATTGAGAAGGCCATCAACGCACAACTTTCCGAGTTCATCGAAGCCAATCACTTCCTGGACATCTCTCAATCTGGCTTCTGAAGCAACCACAGCACCTAGACTGCCACCAACGACATCCGCTCCCTCCTCAACCAGGACGAAACAGCAGCCCTCATCCTCTTGAACCTCTCAGCTGCCTTCGACACCGTCTCCCACCGCACCCTAAGCACGAGACTTCATGACGCTGGTATCTGCGACAAAGCCCTGGACTGAATTCGCTCCTTCCTTACCATCTGAACACAGCGAGTCAGACTACCACTGTTCCTCTCAGAACCCACAGAGATCAGCTGTGGAGTGCCCCAGGGCTCATCCTTTAGCCCCACCCTCTTCTACGACCACATGACCCCACTCGCTGCCATCGTCAGGAACCACGAGCTTAACATTGTCTCCTATGCTGATGACACCTAGCTGATCCTCTCCCTCACCAATGAACCCACAGTCGCCAGAGACAACTTCCTTGACGGGATGAAGGCCATTGCCATTTGGATGAGAGAAAGCGGCCTCAAACTCAAATCAGACAAGACCGAAGTCCTCATCCTGGGATCCACCTACTCCGCTTGGGACAACTCCAGGTGACCCGCCACACTAGGAACACCCTCCACACCAATGGACCACGCACGAACCCTCGGCATCATACTGGACTCCTCGCTTACAATGAACCGCCAGATCAACGCCGTCTCCTCATCGTGTTTCCACACGCTTCACCTGCTTTGAAAGACCTTTAGAAGAATCCCCATTGAATCCAGAAAGACGGTCACAACACGCTCATCAGCAGCAGACTCGACTACGACATTGCACTCTATGCCGGCGTCACCCAGAAACTCCTCAGGAAACTACAGAACAAAAACCTGCAAGAACTCCACTGGCTCCCAGTCAACAAAAGAGTCACTTTCAAACTCCTCACACATGCCTGCAAAGCCCTCCATGATGCAGGAGCAGCATATCTGAACCACCGCCTCACATTCCACAACCCACCAGACACCTCCGCTCCGCCGAACAGGCCCTGGGCACCGTCCCATGGATCCACAAGACTAGAACCGGAGGAAGATCCTTCTCCTACCTCACCACCAAGACCTAGAACACCTTGTCTCTCCATCTCAGGCAAGCCCTGTCACTGAACCAATACAGGAAGGACCTCAAGACCTGGCTCTTCGACTGAACCCCAGCACCAAGACAGATCAGCAGCCCCTCTGCAGCGCTTTGAGACCCTCACGGGTGAGTAGTTGCACTATATAAACCATAATTGATTGATATATTTATGTATATATATATATTCACTGAAAAAACCATAGGTTTCAGGGACGTTATAGTTACAAATTAGCATTTAAAAAACCTTTGAAATTCACTGAAAAAACCATAGGTTTTAGGGACAGTTATAGTTAGTTGGAGATTGCACTCGTACAAAACCCGTGAAATTCCCCCGTTATAGTTAGTCCAGTTAACTATAACTCGCGCCCCGCAATGCACTGCTGATGACGTCACATATTACATCACTCATGACATGGTCAGTGACATCACTGATGACATCACTGATGACATCTCAAATGACATCACTGATGACATCACTGATGACATCATCCAGTGACTGTGTGTTTCTGTAAAGTTTATATATTTTTAATATATATAGGAAAAGACGTATTGAAGAATGAGTGGGTGTGTAAGTGTCTGTATGGATGATTTAGTAGGTGCGTGACTGACTCTATAAGTGAGTGATTTAACGTATCTTACTGAATGCATGGGTTAGTGACTAAACTGGGTGAATGTCTGTATCCGTCTGTCTGTTGCTGTGTAAGTGGCTGCATGTGTTTGTGAATAGCTACATGAGTGTCTATATGAGTTATTGAATGCTTGTCTGAGTATCTGTATGGGTGCCTGAGTGTTTGTGTGGGAGGGGTGTGTGCAACTCTGTGCATAGATGTGTGAGTGGGTGATTCACTGGGTGGATGGTTTCAAGAGTGCAACTGTGATAGACTGTATGGGTGGGTAAGTGTGTGTAAGAGTGTGTTAGTGAGTGAATGTATGTCCCAGTGGTACATGTTTGAGTAACTACATATGTGAAAGGCAGTATATATGTGTGTTGGAGTATATAAATAGCTATAAGCGAGAGTGAGTGATTGTGATAGTGGCTGTATGGATGAGTGTGTGCTTGTATCAGTGATTGTATAAGAGCGTAAGAATGTGCTACTATTTGTATGAGTAAGTGAGCTGGTGTGTGTATAACTGTATAGGTGAGTAAATGGTAGTGTGTTTAATTATTTGCATGACTGACTAGGTGTGTGAGTACCTCTATGGATGAGTGGCGGTGTTTGAGTGTCTATATAGGAGTATGAGTGCATATGATAGCCATGTACTGAGTGACCGTAAGTATGAGTGACTGTACGGGTGAGTGAGTGGATGTGTGCGTAGACCTAAGAATCAGTGAGTGGGTATGTAGTTATTGGTGTTGGAGTGTCTATGGTTTTGCGAATGGCAGTCTGTAATTTAGAGTGGGTGTATCAAAGGTTATATTAGGGTGTGAGGAGGTGCATCAGATTATCACGTGGATGATGTCATCAGTGATGTCATTTGAGATGTCATCAGTGATGTCATCAGTGATGTCACTGACCATGTCATGAGTGATGTAATATGTGACGTCATCAGCAGTGCATTGCGGGGCGCGAGTTATAGTTAGCTGGACTAACTATAACGGGAGAATTTCACGGGTTTTGTACGAGTGCAATCTCCAACTAACTATAACTGTCCCTAAAACCTATGGTTTTTTGAGTGAATTTCAAAGGTTTTTTAAATGCTAATTTGTAACTATAACGTCCCTGAAACCTATGGTTTTTTCAGTGAATTTCAAAGGTTTTTTAAATGCTAATTTATAACTATAACATGTCTGAAACCTACAGTTTTTTCAGTGAATTTCAAAGGTTTTGTAAATGACAATTTTTAAATGTATTAATTGTTATATAAATTTTTTTCATACTGATTTCCAAATTTTTTAGAAACAATTTTTTTTTACATATTTTATTTTTTAAATTACATTGTAATTACATTATACATTACATTACAAAAAATACTTTCTCAGAATGAATTACTTTAGTTTAATTACTTTGCACATAGGCAATAGACTTTTAAGTACAGTAGTTACAGTTGTTGCAATGGGCAACACATTTTCAAACACAATGCAACATTCAGCTCAATGTGAATTTCTAGTTAAATGCAATTAGTTACTTTATGGATTACTTTTCTAACCACATTACTGGATCCTAGATTCAGTCCTGGGACATCTCCTGTAAACAGTTGAGTAAAAGCGTTTTGGTTACAGTCGTGATTTTTAAGGAATATTATTGTACTTTAAAAGTTCACACTTAGAAACTTTTTCTCATAGAATCACCAATGTTATCCTATGGAAGGAAATTCACTTAGAAGTTAAAAACTGTTATCGTTACTTTTTCTTACTCAGTGTTGGATCCTGGATCCAGCACTGGTGCATCTCCTGTAAACAGTTGAAAGAATGTGTTTAAGTCATACAGGCGATTTTTAGGAATATTTGTAGTTTGTGAAAATCGACACTTTGAAACTTTTCTGCTGAAAACCAGACAATGGATTCCTATAGAAGGAAATTCAAGTTACTGGTAAGTACGGTTAAAATTACTTTTCAGGATCAGTACTGGGCTGAAAGATGCAGCACTGAGGTCTCTCCTGATAACAGGTGAGTAAATCGGAATTCGTATTTTGGCTGATTTTAGAGGAATATTTGAAAGTTCCAAAACTCCACACTTAGAAGAATTTCCAAGTGAAACCAGTCAATGTTAGCCTATGGAAGGAAATTCAAGTTACTGGTAAGTACGGTTAAAATTACTTTTCAGGACCAGTACTGGGCTGAAAGATGCATCACTGAGGTCTCTCCTGATAACAGGTGAGTAAATCAGAATTCGGATTTCGGCTGATTTTAGAGGAATATTTGTATGTTTCAAAAATCAACACTTAGAAACTTTTTCAGCAAAAAGCAGGCAATGATATCCTATGGAAGGAAATTCAAGTTACTGGTAAGTACGGTTAAAATTACTTTTGAGGATCAGTACTGGGCTGAAAGATGCAGCACTGAGGTCTCTCCTGATTACAGGTGAGTAAATCGGAATTCGTATTTCGGCTGATTTTAGAGGAATATTTTAAAGTTCCAAAACTCCACACTTAGAAGAATTTCCAAGTGAAACCAGTCAATGTTAGCCTATGGAAGGAAATTCAAGTTACTGGTAAGTACGGTTAAAATTACTTTTCAGGACCAGTACTGGGCTGAAAGATGCAGCACTGAGGTCTCTCCTGATAACAGGTGAGTAAATCAGAATTCGGATTTCGGCTGATTTTAGAGGAATATTTGTATGTTTCAAAAATCAACACTTAGAAACTTTTTCAGCAAAAAGCAGGCAATGATATCCTATGGAAGGAAATTCAAGTTACTGGTAAGTACGGTTAAAATTACTTTTGAGGATCAGTACTGGGCTGAAAGATGCAGCACTGAGGTCTCTCCTGATAACAGGTGAGTAAATCGGAATTCGTATTTCGGCTGATTTTAGAGGAATATTTTAAAGTTCCAAAACTCCACACTTAGAAGAATTTCCAAGTGAAACCAGTCAATGTTAGCCTATGAAGGAAATTCAAGTTACCGGTAAGTCCGGTTAAAATTACTTTTCAGGACCAGTACTGGGCTGAAAGATGCAGCACTGAGGTCTCTCCTGATAACAGGTGAGTAAATCGGAATTCGTATTTCGGCTGATTTTAGAGGAATATTTTAAAGTTCCAAAATTCCACACTTAGAAGAATTTCCAAGTGAAACCAGTCAATGTTAGCCTATGAAGGAAATTCAAGTTACCGGTAAGTACGGTTAAAATTACTTTTCAGGATCAGTACTGGGCTGAAAAATGCAGCACTGAGGTCTCTCCTGATAACAGGTGAGTAAATCGGAATTCGTATTTCGGCTGATTTTAGAGGAATATTTTAAAGTTCCAAAACTCCACACTTAGAAGAATTTCCAAGTGAAACCAGTCAATGTTAGCCTATGAAGGAAATTCAAGTTACCGGTAAGTACGGTTAAAATTACTTTTCAGGACCAGTACTGGGCTGAAAGATGCAGCACTGAGGTCTCTCCTGATAACAGGTGAGTAAATCGGAATTCGTATTTCGGCTGATTTTAGAGGAATATTTTAAAGTTCCAAAACTCCACACTTAGAAGAATTTCCAAGTGAAACCAGTCAATGTTAGCCTATGGAAGGAAATTCAAGTTACTGGTAAGTACGGTTAAAATTACTTTTCAGGATTAGTACTGGGCTGAAAGATGCAGCACTGAGGTCTCTCCTGATAACAGGTGAGTAAATCAGAATTCGTATTTCGGCTGATTTTAGAGGAATATTTGCACAATGGTGAAGGGAGGGGGCGGGGCCTGAGGTGACATCTGTGCAAACGCGCCCCGTGGCGCATTTTAAGTTGGGGGATTAAGTCCCCTTGAATCATGAGGGTCCCTACGGGCCAACTAGCCCACCAGGAACCTCCAGTATGCGCCAGGGGCTGCGTTGCAGAGACATTTACAGAGGCCACACCCCTTTTACACCTCTCTGCAACGCAGCTCTGTGGCGCTTTCTGGACGTACCTGTTGGGCTAGTTGGCCCCAGGGACCCTCAGGATTGAAGAGGATTTAATTCCCCATCTTAAAACGCGCCACGGGGCCTGTTTGCACACATGTCACCTGAAGCCCCGCCCCTCCCTTCACCACTGTGCAAACGCGCCCCGTGGCGCGTTTTAAGTCGGGGGATTAACTCCCCTTGAATCCTGAGGGTCCCTGGGGTGCAACTAGCCCACCATATACCTCCAAAAAGCGCCATAGAGCTGCGTTGCAGAGAGGTGTAAAAGGGGCGTGGCCTCTGTACACCTCTCTGCAAGGCAGCCCCTGGCGCATACTGGAGGTTCCTGGTGGGCTAGTTGGCCCCAGGGACCCCAGTATTCAAGGGGATCGTTCCCCCTCTGCAAACGCGCCAGGGCGCGTTTGCAGAGTGGTGAAGGAAGGGGGCGGGGCCTACGGGCCCGATCGTTTTTGTTGTTGTTGTTTTTTTTCCCCCTGAAGGGGGGCTGTGTAGCCCCCTTCCTTTTTCCTATTTTTAGGCCCTGGGGACCCCATCCCCCAGGGCCTTTCCCCTTTTTTTAATTAAAATTAAAAAAAAAAAACGGGGAAGGGGCCGCGTGGCCCCCTTCCCTGGGCCTGTATTGGCCCCGGGGACCCCATCCCCGGGGCATGGCCTCTTTTTTTTTATTTGGAGGGGGGCTGCGTGGCCCCCCGCCTCAGGCCATTTAAGGCCCCGGGGACCCCATCCCCCGGGGCCGGCCTTACACTTTTCTTTTTTTTTTTTTTTTTTGTTACTTTGGGGAGGGGGCTGCGTGGCCCCCTCCGTGGCCTCTTATGGCCCCGGGGACCCCATCCCCCGGGGCCTGGCCTCTCGTTGGGGACTGTGGGGGGTCCCCAAACCCCCACAGTCCCGCCGGCTCCCCGTGTCCTACGGGAGCCGGCATTGCTCTTACACATGGGGAGCAGCTAACATGCTGCTCCCCATGTGGAAAGCAATCAGCTTTGGATATTGGAAGAGAGAGCAGGTTTCCTGCTCTCTCTTCCAATATCCAAAGCAAGTTTGCAATGACAGGACGGGAGCCGCGAGGCTCGCGTCCTGTCATTGCAAACAGCAGTGTCCCGGGGGTAGGCACCCTGGGACACTGCAGGAGCCGGCCCTGGGGGGTGGTGGTCCCCAGGGCCATCAAGGGCTCCAGGAGGGGGCCGCGCGGCCCCCCTCCCTACATTTTGAAAGCCCCGGGGAGGTGGTGGTCCCCGGGGCTCTGGGGTCCAAAACGGACCCCCATTTTAATTTTCTTAGTGCCCCGGGAGGTGGTGGTCCCCGGGGCGTGTGGGGGCTGGAGCCCCCACACAGGTTTTTTAAATAAAAAAAGAAGCCCCGGGAGGTGGCGGTCCCCGGGGCTGCGGGAGGGCTCAGAGCCCTCCCGCACCATTACTACATAAAGCCCCGGGGGTGGTGGTCCCCGGGGCTTGGGGGCCCTTAGAGGCCCCCACACATAAAATTAACCCCCCCCAGCATGCCCCCGGGACTTGGCCCACCCGGGGGCCAATTAACATCGAAGCGCGGGAGACCGCGCTTCGATTTTTTTTCTTTCGGCAGGGTTCGCGCTCCCTGAGTGCATCCTGCCGATTTAAAAAAAAATATATATATATTTTTTTGGCCCAGGGGGTCCTTGTGGGACCCCTGAGCAGACCTAGGTGGTCAGGGTGTTTCTACCCTGCCCCCTTTGTGCGCTTTGCGCACTTGTTTCTGTCCCTCGGTTCTACCGAGGGACAAAATGACTGCCAACACTTCCTGGTTTGGAGTGTTGACAGCCAATTAACATAAAGCTCGTGCTCGGGAGGATCCGCGGCCCTAGATATCACTATCTTTTTACTTTTGATTTTCTCAGCAACTACTGAATGGATTTACACAATTTAACAAAAGGGTTCTTTCTGAACCAAGAACTACCTCTTTGCCAAATTTGGTGTAATTCCGTTCAGCAGTTCGGGCTGTAGCCGTGTCTAAAGTTTCCTATGGAAAATTGCATGGGGAAAACGCGTTTTGGGACCCCCTTTTTCTCGGCCCCCGCTGACGAATCCCCCGAGACTTTCAGGGTAGGAGCGGACCGGAGCGGGCCACAAAGTTTGAAAATTTTGCGAAGATACGTCAACCGGCAAGAGAGTTATTTCAAATAGAATGTCGCGGATTTCCTATGGATAATAGGTTGTAACTATAACTATCTACTGGCGACCGCCAGTAGATATATATATATATATATATATATATATATATATATATATATATATATATATATATATATATATACATATATATATATATTATCTACTGGCGGTCGCCAGTAGATAGTTATAGTTAGGACCTATTTTCCATAGGAAATCCGCAACATTCTATTTGAAATAACGTTGGCGCCGGTTGATGGATCTTCGCGAAATTTTCCAACTTGTTGGAGCGCTCCGGTCCGCTCCTATCCTGAAAGTCTCGGGGTGATTCGTCAAGCGGGGGCCGAGAAAAAAGGGGGGTCCCAAAACGTGTTTTCCCCATTCATTTTTCCATAGGAACCGTTAGTCGCAGCTACAGCCCGAACTGCTTAACGGAATTACACCAAATTTGGCAAAGAGGTAGCCCTTGGTTCAGTGTTGTGCCTTTTGCTTAAATGGTGTAAATCCATTCAGTAGTTCCTGAGAAAATCAAAAGTAAAGTCACATATATATCTATGGCCGAGTAGGGTCCGCGTGCCCTCCCGATCACGAGCTGCATGCTAATTGGCTGTCAAGTGGCTGTCAACACTCCAAATCAGGAAGTGTTGGCAGCCATTTTGTCCCTCGGTAGAACTGAGGGACAGAAACAAGTGCGCAAAGCGCAAAAAGGGGCAGGGTAGAAACACCCTGACCCCTAGGTCTGCTCAGGGGTCCCACAAGTACCCCTGGGCAGAAAAAGCATTTTTTTTTAAATCGGCGGAATGCGCTTAGGGTGCGCGGATCTCGCCGATAAAAAAAATCGAACGCGGTCTCCCGCTCGATGCTATTTTGCCCCGGGTGGCCCAAGTCCCGGGGGCATGCGAGGGTGGGTTTATGTTTATGTGGGGGCCTCTAAGGCCCCCCAAGCCCCAGGGACCGCCACCCCCCGGGGCTTTAAATAAAAAATGGTGCGGGAGGGCTCTCCGCCCTCCCGCCACCCCTCGGGGCTTCTTTTTTTTTTTAAATAATCACCTGTGTGGGGGGGCTCCAGCCCCCTACACGCCCCAGGGACCGCCACCTCCCCGGGGCACTTAGAAAACAAATGTGGGGGTCCGTTTCGGACCCCTGAAGCCCCGGGGACCACCACCTCCCCGGGGCTGGGCAATTGAAGGGAGGGGGCCGCGCGGCCCCTCCTGGAGCCTGTGGTGGCCCTGGGGACCGCCACCCCCCAGGGCCGGCTCCTGCAGTGTCCCGGGGTGCCTACCCCCGGGACACTGTACTTTGCTATGACAGGACGGGAGCCTCGCGGCTCCCGTCCTGTCATAGCAAACTGCTTTGGATTTTGGAAGAGAGAGCAGGAAACCTGCTCTCTCTTCCAAAATTCAAAGCAAATTAGCTTTCCACATGGGGAGCTGCATCTTAGCAGCTCCCCATGTGAAAAGCAATGCCGGCTCCCGAGGGACGCGGGAGCCGGCGGGACCGTGGGGGATTGGGGACCCCCACAGTCCCCAACGGAGAGGGCCAGCCCCGGGGATGGGGTCCCCGGGGCAAGTAGTGGCTCGAGAGAGGGGCCACGTGGCCCCCTCCCCCAAAAATAATAATAATAAAAAAAAAAAAAATAAAGGCCTGCCCCGGGGGATGGGGTCCCGGGGCAAAAGGAGGCCTGAGGAGGGGGCCACGCAGCCCCCCTCCTTAAAAAAATCATAAAGAGTGTGGCCATGCCCCGGGGGATGGGGTCCCCTGGGCCGGTATCGGCCACGGGAGGGGGGCCACGCGGCCCCCTTCCCGTTTCGTTTTTATAAAAAAGAAAAAAAAGGGATAAGGCCCTGGGGGATGGGGTCCCCAGGGCCCAAAAAAAGGAAAAAGGAAGAGGGGCCACACAGTCCCCCTTCGAAAAAAAAAAAACTAATTAAAAAAAAAAAACGATTGTGCCGCAGGCCCCGCCTCCTTCCTTTACCACTCTGCAAACGCGCCCCCTGGCGCGTTTGCAGAGGGGGAATGAATTCCCCTTGAATACTGGGGGTCCCTGGGGGCCAACTAGCCCACCAGGAACCTCCAGTATGCACCAGGGGGCTGCGTTGCAGAGAGGTGTACAGAGGCCATGCCCCTTTTTACACCTCTCTGCAACGCAGCTCTGTGGCGCTTTTTGTAGGTACATGGTGGGCTAGTTGGACTCCAGGGACCCTCAGGATTCAAGGGGACTTAATCCCCCAACTTAAAATGCGCCACGGGGTGCGTTTGCACAGTGGTGAAGGGAGGAGGCGGGCTTCAGGTGACATGTGTGCAAACAGGCCCCGTGGCGCGTTTTAAGATGGGGAGTTAAATCCCCTTCAATCCTGAGGGTCCCTGGGGGCCAACTAACCCACCAGGTACGCCCAGAAAGCACCACAGAGCTGCATTGCAGAGAGGTGCAAAAAGGGGCGTGGCCTCTGAACACCTCTCTGCAACGCAGCTCTCTGGCGCATACTGGAGGTATCTGGTGGGCTAGTTGGCCCCTAGGGACCCTCGGGATTGAGGAGGAATTAATTCTCCAACTTAAAACGCGCCACAGGGCGTGTTTGCAGACCTGTCACCTCAGGCCCCACCCCCTTCCTTCACCATTGTGCAAATATTCCTCTAAAATCAGCCGAACTACGAATTCCGATTTACTCACCTGTTATCAGGAGAGACCTCAGTGCTGCATCTTTGAGCCCAGTACTGATCCTGAAAAGTAATTTTAACCGTACTTACCAGTAACTTGAATTTCCTTCCATAGGATATCATTGCCTGCTTTTTGCTGAAAAAGTTTCTAAGTGTCGATTTTTGTAACATACAAATATTCCTCTAAAATCAGCCGAACTACGAATTCCGATTTACTCACCTGTTATCAGGAGAGACCTCAGTGCTGCATCTTTGAGCCCAGTACTGATCCTGAAAAGTAATTTTAACCGTACTTACCAGTAACTTGAATTTCCTTCCATAGGCTAACATTGACTGGTTTCACTTGGAAATTCTTGTGTGTGGAGTTTTGGAACTTTATAATATTCCTCTAAAATCAGCCGAACTACGAATTCCGATTTACTTACCTGTTATCAGGAGAGAACCCAGTGCTGCATCTTTTAGCCCAGCACTGACCCTGAAAAGTAATTCTAACCGTATTTACCAGTAACTTGTATTTCCTTCCATAGGAATCCATTGTCTGGTTTTCAGCAGAAAAGTTTCAGTGTCGATTTTCACAAACTACAAATATTCCTTAAAAATCGCCTGTATGACTTAAACGCATTCTTTCAACTGTTTACAGGAGATGCACCAGTGCTGGATCCAGGATCCACCACTGAGTAAGAAAAAGTAACGATAACACTACTTACCTGCTAAGTGAATTTCCTCCCATAGGATAACATTGGTGATTCTATGTGAAAAAGTTTCTAAGTGTCAACTTTTAAAATACAATAATATTCCTTAAAAATCACTACTGTAATCAAAACGCTTTTACTCAACTGTTTACAGGAGATGTCGCAGGACTGAATCTAGGATCCAGTCCTGTGGTTAGAAAAGTAATCCATAAAGTAACTAATTGCATTTAACTAGAAATTCACATTGAGCTCAATGTTCCATTGTGTTTGAAATTGTGTTGCCCATTGCAACAACTGTAACTACTGTACTTAAAAGTCTATTGCCTATTTGCAAAGTATTTAAACTAAAGTAATTCATTCTGAGAAAGTATATTTTGTAATGTAATGTATAATGTAATTACAATGTAATTTAAAAAATAAAATATGTAAAAATAAATAGTTTAAAAAAATGTAGTAAATCAGTATCAAAAAAATAAATACAACAATTAATACATTTAAAAATTGTCATTTACAAAACCTTTGAAATTCACTGAAAAAAACCATAGGTTTCAGACATGTTATAGTTAGGAATTAGCATTAAAAAAACCTTTGAAATTCACTGAAAAAACCATAGGTTTTAGGGACAGTTATAGTTAGTTGGACATTGCACTCGTACAAAACCCGTGAAATTCCCCCGTTATAGTTAGTTCAGCTAACTATAACTCGCGCCCCCGCAATGCACTGCTGATGACGTCACATATTACATCACTCATGACATGGCCAGTGACATCACTGATGACATCACTGATGACATCTCAAATGACATCACTGATGACATCATCCATGTGATAATTTCATGCATCTTCTCACACCCTAATATAACTTTTGATACACCCACTCTAAATTACAGACTGCCATTCGCAAAGCCATACACACTCCAATACCAATAACTACATACCCACTCACTGATTCTTAGGTCTACACACACACATCTACTCATTCACCCGTCCAGTCACTCATACTTACAGTTACTCAGTACAGGACTATCATATGCACTCATACACCTATATAAACACTCACACACCGCCACTCATCCATAGAGGTACTCACACACCTAGTCAGTCATGCAAAAAATTAATCACACACCCATTTACTCACCTATACAGTTATACACACACCAGCTCACTTACTCATACAAATACTAGCACATTCTTACGCTCTTATACAATAACTGATACAAGCACACATGCATCCATACAGCCACTCTCACAATCACACACTCTCACTTATAGCCTTTTAAATACTCTAACACACATATATACTGCCTTTTACATATGTAGTTACTCGCACATGTACCATTGAGATATACATTCACTCACTAACACACCCATACACACACTCACCCACCCAAACAGTCCATCACAGACGCACTCTTCAAATCATGCACCCAGTGAATCACCCACTCACACATCTATGTACAGAGTCGCACACACCCCACCCACACAAACACTCAGGCACCCATACAGATACTCAGACAACCAATCAATAACTCATATAGACACTCATGTAGCTATTCACAAACCCATGCAGCCACTTACACAGCAACAGACAGACAGATACAGACATTCACCCAGTTTAGTCACTAACCCATGCATTCAGTAAGATACGTTTAATCACTCACTTATAGAGTTAGTCACGCACTTACTAAATCATCCATACAGACACTTATACACCCACTCATTCTTCAATACACCTTGGCATATATATTAAACATATTTAAACTTTAGAGAAACACACAGTCACTGGATGATGTCATCAGTGATGTCATTTGAGATGTCATCAGTGATGTCATCAGTGATGTCACTGACCATGTCATGAGTGATGTAATATGTGATGTCATCAGCAGTGCATTGCGGGGGCGCGAGTTATAGTTAACTGAACTAACTATAACGGGGGAATTTCACGGGTTTTGTACGAGTGCAATGTCCAACTAACTATAACTGTCCCTAAAACCTATGGTTTTTTCAGTGAATATATATATATATATATATATAAAAGTCACAGACGCTGCACTTCGTGGTTCCCAGCCTCCGGCGTCGGTGCCTGCAAACGGCGGCAACAGCCGTGTAAAATGAAAGGATTTCCGTATTTTGTTCGATTTGTCCAAAATGACGAGATGCGGCACACCAGAAGAAGCACAGATTTTATTGTGCACAAACCAAAGGGCGACGCGTTTCGGCGTTAAGCGCTTGACAAGGCTTAACGCCGAAACGCGTCGCTCTTTGGTTTGTGCACAATAAAATCTGTGCTTCTTCTGTGTGCCGCATCTCGTCATTTTGGACAAATCGAACAAAATACGGAAATCCTATCTATATATATATATATATATATATATATACAACCAAAAGAGTTTACCCATTTGGGAGAGCCACACGCAGGTAGGTTGAAAATCACGTTTTATTGTGGAAGCTGCAGCACAGTTTGACAGGAAATCTTGCCTGAAGTTCAGCAGCCTGACGCGTTTCGTGCCAACTCGCACTTTATCAAAGGCATAGTTCAGTCGCAGCGCAAGGCATTACGGTACTACTTTTTGAATCCTGCCACCTGCCCCAGTGGGCGTCGGCTCTCGCTGAGCCTGATGGTAGCTGTAGTGCCGTTTGTACTGCTCCAGTGAGTTGCTCTGACATTGCGACAAATTCAAGTAAATAAAACCCCAGTGGGTAAGGAAAGAGTCCTGCTCTCGCCGCGTTGCACTTTATAACTTCCAGAAATGACCTCCTGCCCTTCATGCTGATCATCATGTGACATCACCATCGGTCCGCATTCGTGCGGCGGGGCTTCCACCACAACCGGGACAGCCGTGACATATCCAACCAAAAAGAGTTTACCCATTTGGGAGAGCCACACGCAGGTAGGTTGAAAATCACGTTTTATTGTGGAAGCTGCAGCACAGTTTGACAGGAAATCTTGCCTGAAGTTCAGCAGCCTGACGCGTTTCGTGCCAACCCGCACTTTATCAAAGGCATAGTTCAGTCGCAGCGCAAGGCATTACGGTACTACTTTTTGAATCCTGCCACCTGCCCCAGTGGGCGTCGGCTCTTGCTGAGCCTGATGGTAGCTGTAGTGCCGTTTGTACTGCTCCAGTGAGTTGCTTTAACATTGCGACAAATTCAAGTAAATAAAACCCCAGTGGGACCGATGGTGATGTCACATGATGATCAGCATGAAGGGCAGGAGGTCGTTTCTGGAAGTTATAAAGTGCAACGCGGCGAGAGCAGGACTCTTTCCTTACCCACTGGGGTTTTATTTACTTGAATTTGTCGCAATGATAAAGCAACTCACTGGAGCAGTACAAACGGCACTACAGCTACCATCAGGCTCAGCGAGAGCCGACGCACACTGGGGCAGGTGTCAGGATTCAAAAAGCAGTACCGTAATGCCTTGCGCTTCGACTGAACTATGCCTTTGATAAAGTGCGAGTTGGCACGAAACGCGTCAGGCTGCTGAACTTCAGGCAAGATTTCCTGTCAAACTGTGCTGCAGCTTCCACAATAAAACGTGATTTTCAACCTACCTGCGTGTGGCTCTCCCAAATGGGTAAACTCTTTTTGGTTGGATATGTCACGGCTGTCCCGGTCGTGGGGAAGCCCCACCACACGAATGCGGACCGATGGTGATGTCACATGATGATCAGCATGAAGGGCAGGAGGTCGTTTCTGGAAGTTATAAAGTGCAACGCGGCAAGAGCAGGACTCTTTCCTTACCCACTGGGGTTTATTTACTTGAATTTGTCGCAATGTTAAAGCAACTCACTGGAGCAGTACAAACGGCACTACAGCTACCATCAGGCTCAGCGAGAGCCGACGCCCACTGGGGCAGGTGGCAGGATTCAAAAAGCAGTACCGTAATGCCTTGTGCTGCGACTGAACTATGCCTTTGATAAAGTGCGAGTTTGCACGAAACGCGTCAGGCTGCTGAATTTCAGGCAAGATTTCCTGTCAAACTGTGCTGCAGCTTCCACAATAAAATGTGATTTTCAACCTACCTGCGTGTGGCTCTCCCAAATGGGTAAACTCTTTTTGGTTGGATATGTCACGGCTGTCCCGGTCGTGGGGGAAGCCTCGCCGCACGAATGCGGACCGATGGTGATGTCACATGATGATCAGCATGAAGGGCAGGAGGTCATTTCTGGAAGTTATAAAGTGCAACGCGGGCAAGAGTATGACTCTTTCCTTACCCACTGGGGTTTTATTTACTTGAATTTGTCGCAATGTTAAAGCAACTCACTGGAGCAGTACAAACGGCACTACAGCTACCATCAGGCTCAGCGAGAGCCGACGCCCACTGGGGCAGGTGGCAGGATTCAAAAAGAAGTACCGTAATGCCTTGCGCTGCGACTGAACTATGCCTTTGATAAAGTGGGAGTTGGCACGAAACGCGTCAGGCTGCTGAACTTCAGGCAAGATTTCCTGTCAAACTGTGCTGCAGCTTCCACAATAAAACATGATTTTCAACCTACCTGCGTGTGGCTCTCCCAAATGGGTAAACTCTTTTTGGTTGGATATGTCACGGCTGTCCCAGTCGTGGGGGAAGCCCCGCCGCACAAATGCGGACCGATGGTGATGTCACATGATGATCAGCATGAAGGGCAGGAGGTCGTTTCTGGAAGTTATAAAGTGCAACGCGGCAAGAGCAGGACTCTTTCCTTACCCACTGGGGTTTTATTTACTTGAATTTGTCGCAATGTTAAAGCAACTCACTGGAGCAGTACAAACGGCACTACAGCTACCATCAGGCTCAGCGAGAGCCAACGCCCACTGGGGCAGGTGGCAGGATTCAAAAGCAGTACCGTAATGCCTTGCGCTGCGACTGAACTATGCCTTTGATAAAGTGCGAGTTGGCACGAAACGCGTCAGGCTGCTGAACTTCAGGCAAGATTTCCTGTCAAACTGTGCTGCAGCTTCCACAATAAAACGTGATTTTCAACCTACCTGCGTGTGGCTCTCCCAAATGGGTAAACTCTTTTTGGTTGGATATGTCACGGCTGTCCCGGTCGTGGGGGAAGCCCCACCACACGAATGCGGACCGATGGTGATGTCACATGATGATCAGCATGAAGGGCAGGAGGTCGTTTCTGGAAGTTATAAAGTGCAACGCGGCAAGAGCAGGACTCTTTCCTTACCCACTGGGGTTTTATTTACTTGAATTTGTCGCAATGTTAAAGCAACTCACTGGAGCAGTACAAACGGCACTACAGCTACCATCAGGCTCAGCGAGAGCCGACGCCCACTGGGGCAGGTGGCAGGATTCAAAAAGCAGTACCGTAATGCCTTGCGCTGCGACTGAACTATGCCTTTGATAAAGTGGGAGTTGGCACGAAACGCGTCAGGCTGCTGAACTTCAGGCAAGATTTCCTGTCAAACTGTGCTACAGCTTCCACAATAAAATGTGATTTTCAACCTACCTGCGTGTGGCTCTCCCAAATGGGTAAACTCTTTTTGGTTGGATATGTCACGGCTGTCCCAGTCGTGGGGAAGCCCCGCCGCACAAATGCGGACCGATGGTGATGTCACATGATGATCAGCATGAAGGGCAGGAGGTCGTTTCTGGAAGTTATAAAGTGCAACGCGGCAAGAGCAGGACTCTTTCCTTACCCACTGGGGTTTTATTTACTTGAATTTGTCGCAATGTTAAAGCAACTCACTGGAGCAGTACAAACGGCACTACAGCTACCATCAGGCTCAGCGAGAGCCAACGCCCACTGGGGCAGGTGGCAGGATTCAAAAAGCAGTACCGTAATGCCTTGCGCTGCGACTGAACTATGCCTTTGATAAAGTGCGAGTTGGCACGAAACGCGTCAGGCTGCTGAACTTCAGGCAAGATTTCCTGTCAAACTGTGCTGCAGCTTCCACAATAAAACGTGATTTTCAACCTACCTGCGTGTGGCTCTCCCAAATGAGTAAACTCTTTTTGGTTGGATATGTCACGGCTGTCCCCGTCGTGGGGGAAGCCCCGCCGCACGAATGCGGACCGATGGTGATGTCACATGATGATCAGCATGAAGGGCAGGAGGTCGTTTCTGGAAGTTATAAAGTGCAACGTGGCGAGAGCAGGACTCTTTCCTTACCCACTGGGGTTTTATTTACTTGAATTTGTCGGAATGTTAAAGCAACTCACTAGAGCAGTACAAACGGCACTACAGCTACCATCAGGCTCAGCGAGAGCCGACGCCCACTGGGGCAGGGCAGGTGGCAGGATTCAAAAAGCAGTACCGTAATGCCTTGCGCTGCGACTGAACTATGCCTTTGATAAAGTGCGAGTTGGCACGAAATGCGTCAGGCTGCTGAACTTCAGGCAAGATTTCCTGTCAAACTGTGCTGCAGCTTCCACAATAAAACGTGATTTTCAACCTACCTGCGTGTGGCTCTCCCAAATGGGTAAACTCTTTTTGGTTGGATATATATATAAAGTTTGGTGTTGAATCATCTACGGTGTCGGCGCCTGCTTCTAAATTGGGGAGCAGGACTGTTGCTTATATATATATATATATATATATATATATATATATATATGCAACAGTCCTGCTCCCCAATTTAGAAGCAGGCGCCGATATATATATATATATATATAGCAACAGTCCTGCTCCCCAATTTAGAAGCAGGCGCCGACACCGTAGATGATTCAACACCAAACTTTTAATTCAGAAGGAGGCCCTGACGCATTTCGGTGGATGTACCACCTTGCTCACATAGTCGGGCGCCATTAAAATTACTAGTTTTATGCATACACACAGATAGGGTTGTCATGGTAACCTTGTCAACTTCATAGACATGGAAGATCACTTGTACATATTAAACATAAAGTGAATTTTTTTTAAAGTAAAGTAAAACAACCATTTACGTGACACACATTGGCCTGATGGAAAATATGCGTTAAAATGAAACTTGAAGATACATTTTATCAAAATGATCTTCAGCCACAATTCAATACTCCAGTTCTGCTTTTCCCACATCCATGGAATCACACTAATATAATATAGAACTATTACAAGTTGTGCTCATAGTGAGCAAATAATATACGTGTTTCATCCACACACCATGTCCTTTGTCTAATATACAGATAACTATTAAGCCCCAGTGGGCCTAGACCCCGATATCAGAGTACATCAGCATAGATTTACTGCTTTGTTCCAATTTTACCTCTACATTAAATGTACACAGTAGCTTGTCCTCATCATGTACTCATGTCAACCACCATGACACTACATTGCCAAAAAATAAAAATAAAATAACCTGATATAAAGTGTGAGGGTTAAAATATAAGTAAATATACCATGCACCTCTGCCTGCTGGAGCGGGAGTAACAAGCTAAAGATGTACCGTTAACTCTTCATCAGAATTTAATACCTGTTGTATTTTGGTATTCAGCATCAATATGTACCGCGATTCGAGTCTCCTTCATTGAAGCTGTCTATTTCCTCCCCTGGGGTTCTTAGAGACAGCATCAAAAACAAAGTATACTAGATCCTTCGTATTCCCTTGATGGCATTGATTTATATGTCTGGCTACTGGATAGCTTTTATCATCATTAGCTATAGCTCTAAGGTGTTGCAGTATCCTGATATGGACCTTGTGTATCGTGCTACCCACATAGCGTTTGTGGCAAGTACACTCAAGCACGTAGACTGCAAAGTCACTTTTGCAGTTATATGATCCTCTGATCTCAATAGGTGTTTCTCTAAGGGGTGACTGGATAGTTTTTGTGTTATGACCATACCTACACGTCTTACATTTCGAGCATTTCTGAAATCCTCTATTCGCTCTCAGCCACTCAGATCCCCTCCTGACCTGCGGAGAATTCTGCACAAGCTCTCTGCGCATGGATTTTGCCCTTCTAAAAGCTATAAGGGGGGCACGGGGGATATCAGGGCCTATTATTGGATCGCTTTCACAATTTTCCAATTTCTATGTAAGATATTACGCAATTTGGAATGATAGGCCGAGTATCCTGTGATAAGACGTACTGGACCATTGTCATTGGACTGTTTCTTTCTCTTCGATATACCAAACAACATATCCTCTCTTTTTTTGGTTTTCACTTTCGCTTCTGCTGACATCAGCACTTCCTGGCTGTAGCCTCGCACCTTAAGTCTTTTAAATAGGTCATTTTGAACTTCACCCAGCGCCTCCTCACTACTGCAGTTGCGCTTCATGTGCAGGCATTCTGCATAGGGGATACTGTTCTTAAGTCTAGTGGGGTGAAAGCTACTAGCGTGTAGGATAGAATTACCCTATGTAGACTTCCTATATGTTCTTGTCTGGATGCTGTTTTTCTTTACATATATCACTAGATCCAAAAAGTGTACTTCTTTTGTGCTAATGTCACATGCGAACGAGAGGTTCGGATCATTGTTATTTAGTCCCTGTGAAAACATCTTTGCTGACTCTGGTGACCCCTTCCACAAAATGAACAAATCATCAATAAATCTAGTCCAGAGGACCACATTCTCTGACCATTCCTGTGCATGGTTGACCATGAGTACCTGCTCCTCCCACCAGCCCATATGCAAATTAGCATAGCTGGGGGCGAAGCAGGTACCCATGGCCGTCCCCTGAATTTGTTTGTAAGTATGTTGTTCATACATGAAGAGGTTATTTTCAAGACACCTCTCGGCCATGCTTATAAGCATAAGTGTATGCTGATGTAAATGTATGGGTCCTGTGCCTAAGTAGTGTTTCAATGGTCTGATTCCATCGACATGTCTGATGCTCATATAAAGAGCCGTGACATATAGGGTCATAAGGACATAAGACTCATCCCAGGATATATCATATATTTTGCGCACGAAGTCTACAGAATCCCGTATGAATGAGGGTAGATTGTGTACATGTTCCTGGAGGAAGTGGTCAATGAATCTAGATGTGTTTTCAAATAGCCCGCCTATAGCCGAAAGTATAGGTCGGCCAGGTGGGTTACTTACGCTCTTATGAACCTTGGGAATTAAGTATAGTATAGGTGTAACTGGGTAGTCAATTTTTAGATAATTCAACTCTCCCTTGAAGATCAACCCCAAATCTCTCCATCTATACAATTCAGCATGGAATTTCTCCTTTATCCCCTGAAGAATCATTGGACCAACCCTACAGTAGCACTCCCTGTCTTGAAGCTGTCTATGCACTTCATTGGTGTACATGTCTAGAGGCCAGAGTACTATGCGGCCCCCTTTATTCAACCATCTTACCACTATGTCTTGTCTGTCCTTAACTTTCTTAATCACATGAGCATATTGCGTTCTGAGATTGTGTTCTGTGTGCAAGAATTTACTACTGGATTCAATTGCAAGTTGTTTGAGATCACTTATAACATTCTCTGAAAATATATCCAAATAGTCTCGGGCATAACTGGCAGAAAGACCGATTTGGGTCTGAATGGAGTCCGTGCGCTGCCATATATATCTAGTCCCATTTCTGCTGCTAGTTCTTCCAAGGGTCGGTTCGTCTGCTGTGTTCCCCCTTGTAGTTCATCCAGATCTTGCAATAATGACGTCTTCAACTGCCAGATTTCTCATTAATGTGATATTCTCATTGTCACTCTGCATTCGATTTGTCTTGCCCTTGAAATACTTTTGTAATTTAAATTTCCTCATAAAACAAAAATAGTCAATTCTTGTTTGTGCATAATCAAAATTAGTAGTGGAACAATATGACAGTCCTAGTGATAAAATCTTTTCTTCTTCTTCACTTAACTCCATATCTGAAAGATTTATAACTGTGTTGTCAATATCCGGCTCACTTGTTACTTTCTCCTTGTCTGTTTTGTTGTGTTCTTTGAACTTCCTTCCCCAGCGTCTACTTTTTCTATTGTTTTTCCTCTTCCTCTTACTCTTTCTCTTCCTACTTTCTCTTTGCGACGTGGCTGACGCCGTAGGTTGAAAGTCCTGTCCAGCCGTAAAAAACGTAGCTCTTTGACGACTGATGGTACCTCTCTGCCAGTGCCCACACCAACCGTAGCATTACTCTACTCAAGATCTGTATCTACCTCCGAGCTCTGTATATATATATATTCACTGAAAAAACCATAGGTTTCAGGCACGTTATAGTTAGAAATTAGCATTTAAAAAACCTTAGAAATTCACTGAAAAAACCATAGGTTTCAGGGGCGTTATAGTTAGTTGGACATTTCACTCGTACAAAACCATAGAAATTCCCCCGTTATAGTTAGTTCAGCTAACTATAACTGGCGCGCCCGCAATGCCATGACATCACTGATGACATCTCAAATGACATCACTGATGACATCACTGATGACATCATCCTTGTGATAGAGTGGCAGACCTCCTCTCACCCTAATATAACCTTTGATACACACTCAAAAATACAAACTAACATTTTCAAAACAATGGACATACCAATACCAGTTACAACACACCTATTCAGTAATTCCAAGATCTATACACACATCCACTCATTCACCAACAGTCCCTATACAGTCACTCATACATGTACTCACTCATCATATGTACTCATACACCTATACATCCTGTTACACACCGCCACTCATCCATAGAGTTACTCACACACATAGTCACACATGCAAACAAAGTATCAAACATCCATTTACTTGCATATACAGTTATACACACACTACCACACTTACTTCTACAGAAACTTACACATACTTACTCTCTTAAACAATCACTTATAGAAACACCTACTTATTTGTACAGGAACTCTTCCAATCTCTCACTCTCACATATACTCACTTATATACACCAATACTCACATATACTAGTTTAAAACATATGTAGTTACTCATAAAGACACTATTGAGACAGTCATTCACTCACTAACACACCCATACACATACTCATCCACCTATACAGTCCTGCACACATGTTGTCTTCAACACATACAAACAGTGAGTCATCATTCATGCATCTATGCACTAAGTAATACCCTCCACCGAACCATACAGACACTCAGACACTCATACTGATACTCAAAAAACCAACTAATAACCCATATAGACACTCATGTAGCTACTCACCAACCCATGCAGCCACTTATACAGAAAGTGAGAGAGTGATACAGATATTTTCATATTTAAACATTACTCACTAACCCATGTATTCACTAAGATACACTTAGTCAGTTATACAATCAATTTTACAAAAAAATCATCCATTTAGACACTTATATACCCATTTATTCTTCCATCGACCTTGAGATATACATATATAAAACATATTTAATTTTCAGAAAAACACACATTCACTGGATGATGTCATCAGTGATGTCATCAGTGATGTCATGAGTGATGTCACTGACCATGTTATGAGTGATATAATATGTGACGTCATCAGCAGTGCATTGCGGGCAGCGTGAGTTATAGTTAGCTGAACTAACTATAACGGGGGAATTTCTATGGTTTTGTGCGAGTGAAATGTCCAACTAACTATAACGCCCCTGAAACCTATGGTTTTTTCAGTGAATTTCTAAGGTTTTTTAAATGCTAATTTCTAACTATAACGTGCCTGAAACCTATGGTTTTTTCAGTGAATTTCTAAGGTTTTTTAAATGCTAATTTCTAACTATAACGTGCCTGAAACCTATGGTTTTTTCAGTGAATATATATATATTTATTATACTATGTATACATGTGAAAATGTCTCGGTCCCCTGTTTGCCTCGGTGGCACGGGAAAAATGGGTGGAACTGACGTCAGCACGCCGACGAGGTCCTCTTATGGCTCCGATGACGTCATACGGTGTCGCGAGCGGAGCCGTGCTCGTTGACGTGGGAGAGCTAGGAAAGAATTTCCGTGGAATGCTGGTGCAGGGGATATTCACCTAAGTGTTCAGGCTAGTCCTTTGGGAGCAACTGTTTATGTTGCCACTCCAGAAACCAAAACCAGTGATCCGAGGACAGAGGCCCTGCAGATGGCACACGAGGTGGGGTGCCCAGTCGTGTGCACCGGCGGGGCAGCGAAGTGACAAGCACCACAACCCACAAAAAAGGTAACGAGGGCACTGAATAACACAGGATCTTCTCTTTGTATCTGGCAGGAACAACGAAGTTAAAATGCCCTAGTACCAAAATGTAGAATTAGTGCTACAACGGTCTTCAAGAGGACCTGCGATGCCGCTTCTGCCTCCCGTACCCTGGAGGCGGCACATGGGTGACGCGGTACGGTCATACTGCGGTGGGACGCACACTCGTTGACCTCTCATGGCACTGCTCCACACTTCAGGGAGGACGCTTTCCATTAGCTATGTTTTCTGATGACATGTCGCGCCGGCCCTGTCTAACAACAGAACTCCTTTAGATCCAAACAGACTCTTCCACTCTCTCACCGGAAGTGAAACCAGGCCATGCGGACACTTTCACAATACAACAGCCGGGAATGCACTTTTCGGTAAAAAAACCACATTCCTTCCTCCTAATTAATCAAATAAACGTCTCACTGAAGAACAGGGGCCAGCTTCGATCGGTAAACAGCCGTTACAACGACTTTTTTACTTTGCGATACCATTACAACGCATGCATTACCACGCATGCGTTGTACATCATGACGTCATTACTACGCATTTTTTTAGAACGCATGGTCATTTACCACACATGCCCTTACAACAAATTTTGTTGTAAAGGTATGTATGGTAAATGACCATGCGTTCTAAAAAACATGTAGACGATCCATGTCGTTGTAAGGAAACAGAGGCTGTTCCGTTTCCTCACAACGACGTGCACCGCCCCTCAGAGATGACATGAAGCAGGAACCACGAGGAGAGAGGAACCATGAGGAGTGAGAGGTAAGGGGGATTGGGCATGGGGTGGGGCTTTCTTTTCTAGGGTTTAGGTAGTGCAGTGGTGTTTGGGTGGTGTAGGGGGTCGTGCTGGAGGTAGTGTTTTAGGGCTTAGGGTAGTGCAGTGGTGTTTGGGTAGTGTAGGGGGTCGTGCTGGGGGTAGTGTTTTAGGGTTTAGGGTAGTGCAGTAGTGTAGGGGGTCATGCTGGGGGTAGTGTTTTAGGGTTTAGGGTAGTGCAGTGGTGTATGGGTAGTGTAGGGGGTCGTGCTGGGGTAGTGTTTTAGGGTTTAGGGTAGTGCAGTGGTGTTTGAGCAGTGTAGGGGGTTATGCTGGTGGTAGTGTTTTAGGGTTTAGGGTAGTGCAGTGGTGTTTGTGTAGTGTAGGGGGTCATGCTGGGGGTAGTGTTTTATGGTTTAGGGTAGTGCAGTGGTGTTTGGGTAGTGTAGGGGGTCATGCTGGGGGTAGATTTAGGGTTTAGGGTAGTGCAGTGGTGTTTGTGTAGTGTAGGGGGTTGTGCTGGGGGTAGTGTTTTAGGGTTTATGTTAGTGCAGTGGTGTTTGGGTAATGTAGGGGGTAGTGCTGGGGTAGTGTTTTAGGGTTTAGGGCAGTGCAGTGGTGTTTGTGTAGTGAAGGGGGTCATGCTGTGGGTAGTGTTTTAGGGTTTAGGGTAGTGCAGTCGTGTTTGTGTAGTGTAGGGGTCGTGTTTTAGGGTATAGGGTAGTACAGTGGTGTTTGGGTAGTGTAGGGGGTCATGCTGGGGTTAGTGTTTTAGGGTTTAGGGTAGTGCAGTGGTGTTTGGGTAGTGTAGGAGGTCGTGCTGGGGGTAGTGTTTTAGGGTTTAGGGTAGTGCAGTGGTGTTTGTGTAGTGTGGGAGGTCATGCTGGGGGTATATTTAGGGTTTAGTGTAGTGCAGTGGTGTTTGGGTAGTGTAGGGAGTCGTGCTGGGGGTAGTGTTTTAGGGTTTAGGGTAGTGCAGTGGTGTTTGGGTAGTGTAGGGAGTCGTGCTGGTGGTAGTGTTTTAGGGTTTAGGGTAGTGCAGTTATGTTTGGGTAGTGTAGGGTGTCGTGCTGGGCGTAGTGTTTTAGGGTTTAGGGTAGTGCAGTGGTGTTTGGGTAGTGGAGGGGGTAGTGTTTTAGGGTTTAGGGTAGTGCGCCCAACCAGCCACAATATCCATGGACAAAGGGGATCCTGACTCTTTGGAACGCTCCGTCAATTGAATAATTTGGGTCAAGGGTCCTACCACGTCCAAGACCTATCAATTCCTTTCTTGGGATCCCTCATATACTTGGAGAAAAAGGTACATAGTTTCTCATCAATTTCAGGCGTGTGTGGCACCTTCCCCTTCAGTGAGGGCCTGGGGCATTCTCCCCTCATCCTATTCCTGACCTCCCTTTCAAGGGGTTGATGGATTTTCCCCACCACATACTCTGCCACTTTGGCGTCAGGTGTCCACTCTGCCGACCTAGGATGGTAAATTTGGGTAGGCTCTAACATGTCCGAGTGGACCCCGTCCCCAACCGGGGACTGAGAGGAGTGGGACTCTGGACGCCAGGGACGCCCCGAGTCCTTATCCTCATCGGAGGAGAAATCATCCTCCGACACACCCTCTCCCTCTAAGGGAAACCCGCCGTCGGGGTCTACAATAGTGGTGACAGTGAACTGGACAGAGGAACCCCATAGGCCTCAGCACCTAACCCACTATCCCTAATATATATAAATAATCTGGAACTACCCAGAAAAATGTGTGCACACTGACAAAACACCCACTGTCACTGTGTGATTCCCATACAGGAATATAACAATTTTAACATAATAGCACAGGTGCACCACATAACAAATTAGACAAGAGGCTGAAATTATTAGTTAATAATAATTTTTTAACGAGATGAAATGATAGTAATCAATTGGTATTTTACAAACAGAACGTTTGTCATTAGTGTGTGTTGTCTTAAGTTTTGTCGTCCTATGTGTATGTATATATATATTTATAAGTGTATTGTGTTTGTTGAATTAACAGCCCTGAGGAAGTCCTTTTGATAAGGACGAAACGCGTCGGATGTGTCTCAAATCACCTTGATTGTGTTTTAAAGACTTCGTTGAAAATAAAGGAATAAACTTGGAAGAAAACTTTGTGGACATGAATTTTATACAACTTTTTGTCTAATTTGTTATGTGGTGCACCTGTGCTATTATGTTAAAATTGTTATATTCCTGTATGGGAATCACACAGTGACAGTGGGTGTTTGTCAGTGTGCACACATTTTTCTGGGTAGTTCCAGATTATTTATATATATTAGGGATAGTGGGTTAGGTGCTGAGGCCTCATGGGGTTCCTCTGTCCAGTTCCTTTTCTTTAAAATTAACTCCCCGATTAGCACTGACCTGCCCTTGAGATTTATACTACATATTTTTCTGCTATAAAATTTAAGAATGTCAAATTTTAAGGATAGACGACAAGAATTAGCCCAGGACTTATTCTCCAATAGTACTAAAACAGGAGGCCTGTTAACAAATGCTACTAAGTTGGAGGGCCTCAAAACAAAATTCCAAAAATTAGAGAAATTAAAAAAACAAGAAGTGTCCAGGTGGTGGGACGGCACCACCTTGGAAAAATACATGGAGAATGAGAAAATCCCAAGAGGGCTTAGAATTTTAATATTCCCTACGTTTGAGGATCTCGACCAGGAATCTCTCAAGGACTGGGAGGGAAATCTTCGCAATGCTTCATTTAACATGATGCGCATCCTTATTAAAAATGCAGAAAAGAAATGCCTCAACCTACAACAGGAAATAGAAGAATTAGAGAAAGAAATTGCAACATCAGATCTTAGAGAAATAGTGAAAAAGAATTATGAGATCTTAGTCAAAATCTTAGATGATTATCAGATTTACTTACGAGATAAAAAGGTTAAAAAAATTAAACGTGACGATAAGGATTACAGGGAAGGAAGAGTTTACACGTTTGCTCGTAAATATGATAACATCAAAGTTTCTGGAGAGGGTAAGAGACAGCGTGAAGATACCCTAGAACTTACCTCTACCAGCAGCGTCACCTCCTTATCCTCAGTAGCAAGTTCAGTTCAAATAGAAGAGGCTACAGGTGTGGTGGAGGTGGAAGGGCGCTCGACTTTTTTATTAGAAATGGAGAGATTCAGAATAGGAGCAAAAACAACAGCAAAAGATCAAAAACAAGAAGGGGGGGCAGGAGATGGCAGGAATATAAACAAAAACAAAAAATCAAGGAACGAGAATTTCACAAGGACCACCAGATCCAAGAAGTGGGAGGACAAGAAGGAATAGAAAATGTTGTAGGGAGCGCTGCACAAGAATTAATGATTGTTAACTTGTCTAGTAAAAATTTATCAGAACATGAGTTGTCTGTATTGAGTAAGGGTTTGGGTTTTTGCCCAACCCAGTCGGGTAATGATGTTGATATTTTTGTGGACTTGTTCAAATTTGTTAGACTATTAAAACTTAAAGATCATTTTTCCCGTAATCCATCATTATGTACTAGAAATGTGGATGAATATACAGCACCTTCACATACTGTTTCTGATGTGAATATGTTACAGATGATGATGTCTTTACAATATGAAATGCCGGTTGATATTGATGTTATCAGAGCAGAACTCAATATCATTGAAGATGTTGAAATGGACAGTGGTTTAAAAACCCGATCCAAATATATCCCGGTAGGAACACACTCAAACATAGATCAGTTCAGGGAGAGAGTCACACAGGGCTTCCACAAATTTCTGGACAGATCCGCATCTCGAAATAAAATCACTAAGAACCTCACCATAGCAGAGAATAAGGCTTTAAAGGAATTAAAATCTGACACCTCCATTGTCATACGGGAGGCGGATAAGGGGGAAATGTGGTGGTCATGGATAGGTCAAACTACATGCAGGAGATCAATCGTCAACTAGCAGACACAACATGTTATACTAGACTGTCTGACAATCCTATAAAAGCACTTAGCAACTACATCAATATGAGGCTGGTGGAATGGCGGGAGAGTGGGCTCCTAAGTGAGGTTGAATGCAATTACCTATTGGTTAAGGAACCAACCTCACCATGTATATATGTGCTTCCAAAAATCCACAAAGGGGGACCTTTCCCCCCGGGACGTCCCATCATCTCGGGGGTCAATTCTCCAACAGAAAGGCTCTCTGAATATGTGGATCAATTTTTACAACCTCTGGTACAAAATTTACCTGCCCACATCAAGGACAGTAAGGACATCCTTGTTAAGTTTGATGGGTTTACTTGGTCAGAGAACCTTCACTTTGTAACCATGGATGTCGCTAGCCTATATACTTGCATAAAAAAGGAATTCGGAGTCAAAGCCTTGGAGTTTTTTTTGGGTCAGAGATCAGCAGATCACTATATGCATAATCAAGTATTGATGGATATGACCGATATTATTCTGTCAAAAAACTTCTTTTTACATGACTCAAAGTGGTACCATCAAATACAGGGCACCGCGATGGGTTCTAGGTTTGCTCCCGCCTATGCCGGGCTCTTTATGGGCTGGTATGAGCGGGAGCATGCCTGGGGCCGGCGCGCGGCACGTTGGATGGAACACATCATTTTCTGGGGCAGGTACATCGATGATGTCATCATGCTCTGGGATGGACCTGCCCCAGACCTTTTAGAGTACCATGCTTACTTAAATGAGAACCCGTATAATGTAAAGCTCACCATTGAATACAGTAAGGAACAGATTAATTTCTTGGACATAAATTTTTATGTGGAAAACGATTGCGTGCAGAGTATGATCCATCGCAAAAGTACTTCTTGCAATAGTACCCTACACTTTGAGAGCGCCCACCCCCCTCATGTGATCAACAACATCCCGTATGGCGAAATGGTTCGCATGCAGAGAAATTGTAGCACTGATGTGACTTGTAATAAGTACATCGAGGAGTCTAAACATCGCTTTCTTGCCAGGGGTTACAATAAAAATATTGTGGAGAGGGCACATAAAGGGATAAATAAAACTTCTAGGCAAAATACTCTCAAACCAAATTACCAAAAAAGGAACAAAATATCGTATGTGGCCTTCACTACACAGTATAATGATCGAAGCAGTAAAGTATATAATGTGCTATGTAAACATTGGTACTTTCTGCGGGAAATTCCCTCTCTCAAAGAATTTGTGACCTTTAAGCCCAAGGTCACATACAGAAGAGGACAGAACTTGAGGAATATTCTATACCCAAGTTATATAACCACGCCAAAGATAGCTTCCTGGTTGCCCCACAAAATTGAAGGCTTTTTACTTGTGGAGATTGCAATGTGTGTAAACTTGGGAAAAATAAAACAAAAACTTTTTGTTTTAATACCAATCGTACATATAGTATCAACCATATGATCAATTGTAAGACCCAGTATGTTACGTATATTCTGGGCTGTCCATGTAATAAAATCTATGTGGGCAGCACCATAAGGCCACTCAAAACGCGGATTCAGGAGCATGTGAGGGCCATACGTAACGGTGATCATAGGTATCCACTAACATACCACATGCAGGAAATTCATGGAACTGATGAAGAATGCTGGTTCATAGGCATTGATCATGTCCCACCCCATCCGAGAGGAGGGAATAGGGAATTAATGCTGAGAAAAAATGAGGCAGGTTGGATATGTAAACTTCGATGTATTGAAATGGGACACAACAATGATGATGAAATGCACTATTTTCTCTAGAGGGTGATCATCATTTTAATGCCCCGGATAAGGTCCTGTGATTATGATGCATTGAACCGCTTCTACTGTAATCTCGCATGTCCTGTTTTTTGTATATTGGTCACGATTAATGAACTGGGAGATTGACCTATGTGGGATTTTAACAAAAGTCATGGCACTATAAACATTAGACTGTCCTTCATATGAATATTATCATGCATTTTCTTTATTTCCATCCCGACGGAATACCACTTCTATACGTTGGATGTGCTTTTCTCTCTAATCATTTGTTACTGTCTCTCCTTACCTCTATTTCTTCCACCTCAGCACTCTGTTTTTGACTTAGTTTTTGTTCATGCTGCATTAATCAGGGTGAAACTCATTACTTGTGCAATGCAGTTTGGGAACCAATGCTTATATTCATATCTCTACCACTTGGGTTGGAGATGTATTTTACTAGTTTCTTTTTTTTTTTTTTTCAACCAGAAGATCTTTATGGTTTCACTCTAACATAGCTTATCTTTTTTCTTGCATAATTATTTGCATTCTGTGACTCTACATTGTGATCCGAGTTGGGCTCATCACTCGCTCTTAGGGACCTTTATCCTGTTCGATATTCTCCTTCCCTTTAGGATAAGGAATCGCCTTTTGACATTTATATCGGTAGTCAATACATATTAATATAAAATGATGGCGGTTAAAGTTCTGGAACGTTGGTTGGATCTTTGCATGATTAGATCGCCACTTTAGACACATCAGTACAAGATGGCGGCCGCATTAGATCCTGTAATTCGAACAAAACCGGGTCTCCTTTTAACACGACACCTCGTTATGGGTTCTATTGTTTATCGACTATGAGTCAAGTAATAAATATAGAACCTACTAGGCGTCGCCTGTATTAGGCATATATGTCGTTCGTGATTTATGAGTAGCGAAATGTAACGTTGAATTAAATTTTAACCTTTAGTACATTAGTTGATTTCATCGATGTTTGGATATCAAACAACACTTGATTTATACAATGTGTTGTTTATAGGTTTCCTCTTTGTTATGTTTAAAATATTAACTTTCCAATACCAGTGTAAACTAATGCACAGGATACACCATTATAAGATGGCGGCCGTTATGGATTACGGAACTCTGTTAGTCCTACAGTACTCGCAGCTGTTTCCGATGAATGCTAATGAGCGCGGGTATATCAAGTCGTTTCTTAACACGGCCACATATGCTTCTATTCCCCAACTGGGTGAGGACTGCCCCGACTGATTCCGGTAAGTTATTTGATGCCGATTTCTGATGTGGCTTGGTCGATGTCCGGCTTTAAGTGTTGTGCATTAGACAGTGTGTCGACTGTGTAATTAGCGTTGCTTGCCTGGGGTATGGCTTCTTTTTGAAGATGAGTAAGGGGTACATTACGTGTCCCCGTTTTGTACCTGTTATGTTTGATGTCGCTTCCGGACTAGGGGATTTAATACTTGGATTAGCCATTATGCTCAACCACGTGTTGATTCTGACTATTGTCGATTCCATGACCACTTAGGTACTCCTCTTTTTCCCGGTGTAGGTCACTTGTAGGGTCTGCGAGTCCCTTGGTTTTGGCGGTTGTCGGTCTTTGACTAAGTAGACTGCTTCATTATTGTGTTCCTTTTATTTTCCTTTTTACATTTATCCGTTTATGTTTATATTGATTCTTTACTTGTAACTGCTATTGATGCCGTTACGTAGCAGCAGGAGCATTTCTAAGATTAGTTTAATCTGGCATCTCCTTTTTAAATCATATGATCACGCCCACGCTAAAGATGTGCTCGTTTTGAACTGCACATTGAAATTAATATTGCAAATTTCTCTTTTGCAAATACAGGTCGGTCATCGTAAATGACGTCATCATTCTTGTATATTTCCTAAATCCCGGACCTGGGATAGAGAACTAATTAAACTGGGAGTCATCATATACCCATTCTTTTCATTTAGATCAAGGCACCAGTAACCACTTTTATATATAGTGAGTATTGGGCATTATACTAACTTTTATAATATCAGTTGCCTGCTCATTTTTGGGGAATTTTAACCCATCTATTTTCTTTAATATAGACATGTTGAAGGACGGATGTCTATTGGTGGTCCATACTTGGCCTTCTGGGTGACTTAAATCCTTCAATTAATATCAATATCAAATATTAACTTGGTAGGTATTATATGCATGGTTTGATTATATAAATGGGAATATTGCTCCTTTTATGGTTCCCTTAAAATAACTTACTTTGTTCTATTGATAGCTCACAACCCTGGGCTCCCTTAATAATTTGAGTCACGTGATCTTTCCTTCTTTTCTGTCTCCGTTTCACTTTATTTGATCCTTAATTCTCATCCCTTGAGCTCTTTAATCTCATTTCTTTCTGCACGCATCTGTTAGGTATTAATACCTGAACATAAAGAGGCTGAAATTATTAGTTAATAATAATTTTTTAACGAGATAAAATGATAGTAATCAATTGGTATTTTACAAAAAGAACGTTTGTCATTAGTATGTGTTGTCTTAAGTTTTGTCGTCCTATGTGTATGTATATATATATTTATAAGTGTATTGTGTTTGTTGAATTAACAGCCCTGAGGAAGTCCTTTTGATAAGGACGAAACGCGTCGGCTGTGTCTCAAATCACCTTGATTGTGTTTTAAAGACTTCGTTGAAAATAAAGGAAGAAACTTGGAAGAAAACTTTGTGGACATGAATTTTATACAACTTTTTGTCTAATTTGTTATGTGGTGCACCTGTGCTATTATGTTAAAATAGTGGTGACAGTGTCGCAATTTTCTCCGGGCCCCTCCTCCTCCCGGCAGGGTGCATGTTTTAGCGTTCGCGCACTCTTGAGGAAGGTCTCCGTAAGCTTATCAAATCCTTCCAAGTGCCCCGCGTTATGCTTAACGGCCCTTTTATTCCCCATCTGGGAGCTATTTGGACCCGCCACCACCAGATCTGGGTCACTGAACACCCCAGGGATGCTTTTCACCAGCTTATCAACCTGATCCCTAAGAGGAGCCAGCGCCCTAGAAATAGTCAGAGAGAGGGCTTGGTCCACTGCTGGAGGGAGAAGTTGGGGGGCCATTCCTCCTCCACTTCCTGGTAGGAGTAGTAAAAATGGTCTTCTGGAGAAGACATGATAGCAGAGGGTGTGAGGACAGAACAAATGCCCTTAAAATCCTTAAGATAGCCCCCTCGCCGGTGCTCCAACAGCTGGGCTTTCCCCGAAGCTGTTATAAGAATAGACTGAGGCGCAATACCAATTACCACCACCAGGTGGCGCTAGTCACTAACGTGGCCGTGTGGGGAAATCACTGCGTAGCGGTGTCAAAATTAGGCGAGGGTTGGTCGGGAATCAAGCGGACACTAAAGGAGTGACCGGATTCCCAAACGCGCGTAAAGACCAGCGGGAGCGCTCGACGGAGCTGCCTCGCTCGGACCAGACGCGCCTGACAGGATCTCACCGCGCGCAGAGCACACAGCGGGAGAAACTGCGAGGGGAGAAGCGCGCTCGGGCAAGAGCCTGCTGCGCAGGGAATATGAAACAATACCAAGGCAATAATGCTAATAACGTGCACAAGAAACCGCTATACAAACAGCAACAACGTCAGATTAAGCCAAGAATGTAAGGAATGCACTTAACTGATGAGCAGTGAAGAAAGAGGAAGCGGAAGGGACGTCACAATATTATATACGATGGACTGTGATATGATTGGACTATAGTTGCCTTGGAGACTACCCCCTAATGGTTCATGGGTTGTGTAGTCTTTTGTTTAATGATTGTTGTGTTACGTTTTCTTTGAACTGCTATGCAAATAAAGTGAGGAAAGATATGCATAATCCTCGCCTCCGTCCTGCCATAGAATTAACTAAACTTTATTTGATCTGATTTAGAAACATAGATCATAAAAGTGTACATAAAAACAGTAAATCCACTTTCCTAATACAATACAGTGAGAATTAATTAAAACCAGTAGGTAAAAACGGGTGTGACAAAGCCCGGTTCAGAGCAACTTCAGGTTAACAGAATCGTAAAGTTCAATGTTTCGCAAGATCAATCTCATGTACTTCGTGCAAAATACGCAATAAGGGGTCCAAGTAAGATGTAACGCTCCAAAACCTGACCAGTTTGCACTATATAAAACTGCAGAAAAACTAAAAATAAAAAGTGTTTTGCACACTTCTGTCATTGGGCTACATGTGGGCTACATCTGGGTGATATTTGTGCTACATTTGGGCTCTTTTTTCTCTGGTGGCCATCTTGGGAGACTTATTTGTTATGAAGTTTCCTAATTTCGTCATTTACTGCAGTCTCCTCAGTAGGAAATGCTTTCAGTTTTTTACTTTGATTCCATCAAGAAGGCATTCAGATGTGTCACACATTTGCCATAAATTCAGAATGTTAGCACTCTAGTTGTTCATTAGATCACTGTAGTAAAGCTACTGCTCACCAGGGAGTTAACTGGAAGTCTACTGCTGGTATTGAAAGTGATTGTTTCAGTCTGCATGTCAGAATTTTCTAATGAAATAGAAGAGGATTTGAGATCTCACTTAAAACATGCCCTACATTTTCTTTCTGCAGCACTAACCATAATTTCTATGGCAAAATGAACCCCCTCATTTTGTTCGTTTTTAAATTAAATGTTTTAAGTGTTAACAGTTTATTCCAATCAAGATGGCTTCAGGTGTGCCATACTTTTGTCATAAGTAAGACTGTTAGCGCTCTAGTTGTTCTTTAGAACACTCTGGGAAGCTGCAGTAGAACACAAAGGCATCAACTGACAGGCTGCTCCTGTTGAAATATAACAGGAAGATATTTGAGATCTCACTTAAAACATGTCCTAATTTTTCTTTCTACAGCACTAACCATAATTTCTATGACAAAATGAACCCCCTCATTTTGTTCCTTTTTAAATTAAATGTTTTAAGAGTTACCAGTTTATTCCAATCAAGATGGCTTCAGGTGTGCCATAATTTTGTCATAAGTAAGACTGTTAGCGCTCTAGTTGTTCTTTAGAACACTCTGGGAAGCTGCAGTAGAACACAAAGGCATCAACTGACAGGCTGCTCCTGTTGAAATATAACAGGAAGATATTTGAGATCACACTTGAAACATGTCCTAATTTTTCTTTCTACAGCACTAACCATAATTTCTATGACAAAATGAACCCCATCATTTTGTTCCTTTTTAAATTAAATGTTTTAAGTGTTACCAGTTTATTCCAATCAAGATGGCTTCAGGTGTGCCATACTTTTGTCATAAGTAAGGCTGTTAGCACTCTAGTTGTTCTTTAGAACACTCTGGGAAGCTGCATTAGAACACAAAGGAATCAACTGACAGTCTCTGCCCTTGTTGGATGTACATGTTTTACTGAGAATGTCAGACTTCATTCTCACATGACTGAGAAAGATAATGTGAATTTACAGAAAATATGCTCTCATTTTAGCTTCTGGAGCACCTTCCAAAACTGTATGGGACAAGCATGTGAAAATAGTTTTCTCTCAAACATGATTCATGATATCCCAGCAGAAGGTTTTTCACAGGGTTAGAACACACCACAATTCCTGAAATTAGTATGGTACCATCAACAAATGAATTCTAATGTAACTAAAGTCTGTTATCACCCTTTATAGTTCTCCTTTTGGTAACCCTCAAAATCTTCGATTCACTACAATGCATTTCAATGGGGTACTATCATTTATATTGGTCCCAAGATGGCTGCCAGCAATTCCAGGATGAAGTGCTGACAGCCAATCAGATCTCACGATGACATGTGTGGTTAGGCTCCGGCCAGATATATATGTGTTTTCTTTTTCAAATTTCTCAGGAACTACTGAACGGATTTACACCATTTAACCAAAAGGCATGACTCTGAACCAAGGGCTACCTTTTTGCCAAATTTGATGTAATTCCGTTCAGCAGTTCGGGCTGTAGCTGCGACTAAAGGTTCCTATGGAAAATTGCATGGGGAAAACACATTTTGGGACCCCCCTTTTTTCTCGGCCCCCACTTGATGAATCACCCGAGACTTTCAGGATAGGAGCGGACCGGAGCGCCCCACGAGTTTTGAAAATTTCGCGAAGATTCATCAACCAGCGCCAAAGTTATTGGAAATAGAATGTTGTGAATTTCCTATGGAAAATAGGTCCTAACTATAACTACCTACTGGCGACCGCCAGTGGGTAATATATATATATATATGTGTTTTTATTTATATGCATATATATGTGTGTGTATATATATATATATACATATATATATATATATATAATTATATATACACACATTTTCTTTCAGTGAAAACAAAGGTTACAGATTTATTATAGTTAGCCTAATACAAAACCATAGAAATTTTGCAGTTACAGTTACCTGACATAACTATAACTTACGTCCACGCAATGCACTGTTTATGACCTCATATATTACATCACTTATAACATGGTCAGTCAGATCACTGATGACATCACAAATGACATCACTGATGACATCAATGATTACATCATCCAGTGAGTGTAAGTGTTTCGTAAACGTTTCTGAGACATAAAGATATACATTAAGCTGCAGCATAAGTTAAATTACTATTCTTTGAGTACTAGTAATTAGTCATACTATTTCTAACATATCCCATCTGAGTGGCTGTGGGACTGTCTGTATCAGTGTGTGAGTGGATGTCTGAATGGCTGTATGGGTGAGTGAGTGGCTTTGTGAGTGGCTGTATTGGAGAGTGTGTGGCTGTATGGGTGAGTTAGTGGCTGTGGGACTGTCTGTATCAGTGTCTGAGTGGTATGTGAATGGCTGTATGGGTGACTGAGTGGCTGTGTAAGTGGATACATGGGTGAGGGAGTGGGTGTGTGAGTGTCTGTAGAGGTAAGTGAGTGGGTGTGAGCAGCTGTATTAGAGTGAGTGGCTGTAAGGGTGAGTGAGTGGGTGTTAGTGGTTGTATGGATGTGTGAATGGGTATGTAAGTGGTTCTGTGGGTGGGTGAATGGGTGTGTCAGTGGCTGTATGGATAAGTGAGTGGGATGTGTGGATGGCTGTATGGGTGAATAAGTGGGTGTGTGAGTAGCTGTATTGGTGAGTGAGTGGCAGTGTGAGTGGCTGTATGGGTGAGTGTGTAGGTGTGTGATTACCTGTAAGGGTGAGAGAGTGGCTGGGTGAGTTTCTGTATGGGTGATTGAGTGGATATGTGAGTGGCTGTAAGGTTGTAAGAGTGGGTGTGTAAATGTCTGTATGGTTCTATGACTGGATGTGTAAATGGCTTTATTGGTGCATGGGTAGGTACATGAGTGGCTGTATGGGTGTCAATGGATGTGTAAGTGGATGTATGAGTGAGTGGATGTGAGAGTGGCTCTATGGCTGAGTGATTGGTTTTGTGAGTACTAGTATGAGTCTGTGAATGGGTATATGAGTGGTTGTTTGGGAGTCAGACTGGGTGTATGAGAGGTTCTATGGGATGTGAGTGGTTCTGTGGATGATGTCATCAGTGATGTCATTTGAGATATCATCATTGATGTCATCAGTAAGTTATAGTTAGCTCAGGCAACTATAACTGCTGAATTTCTATGGTTTTGCATGAGTGAAATCAAGCCTAACTATAACATCCCTGTTACCTTTGTTTTTTTCATTGAATTTCTAAGGCTTTTCTATATTTCCTAACTACAACATCCCTGTGACCTTTTTTTTCAGTGAATTTCTGAGGGTTTTTAAATTCTAATTCCTAACTATAACATCCCTGTAACCTTTGGTTTTGTAAGTGAATTTCTAAGGTTTTTTTAATTGTATTCCCTAACTGTAACCTGTAAGCTTTGAGAGTGAGTGTGTGAGTGAGTGCATGAGTGTCTCATTGGGTGTGTGAGTAAGTGCGTGAGTATCTCAATGGGTGTATGAGTGGGTGTGTGTGTGTGAGTGGCTGCATAAGTGTCTTTGGGTGTGTGAGTGGGTGCATGATTGTCTGAGTGGGTCTGTGTGGGAGTGTGTGAGTGTCTGACTGGGTACATGAGTGTCTGAGTGGGTCTGTGATTGGATGTGAGAGTGTCTGAGTGAGGTTATGTGTGCCTCTATGAGTGTGTGAGTCAGTCTGTGAGTGAGTGCATGAGTGTCTGAGTGGGTCTGTGAGTGAGTGCATGAGTCTCTGAGTGGGTCTTTGAGTGGGTGTGTGAATTTCTGAGTGGGTCTGTGAGTCAGTACATAAGTCTCTGAGTGGATCTGTGAGTGGGTGTGAGAGATTATGAGTTGGTCTGCAAGTGGGTGCATTAATGTCTGAGGGGGTCTGTGAGTGAGTTTACATGCCTGAGTGGGTCTATAAGTGGGTACATTAGTCTCTGAGTGGGCCTGTGAGTGGGTTTGTGAGTTTCTGAGTGGGTCTATGAGTCGGTACATAAGTCTCTGAGTGGGTCTGTGAGTGGGTATGAGAGATTATGAGTGGGTCTGCTAGTGGGTGCATGAATGTCTGAGTGGGTCTGTGTGAGTTTACGTGTTTGAGTGGGTCTGTGAGTTGGTGTGTGATTCTTTGAGTGGGTCTCTGAGTGGGTGTATGAGTTTGAGTGGGTCTATGAGTCGATACGTAAGTCTCTGAGTAGGTCTGTGAGTGGGTGTAAGAGAGTATGAGTGGGTCTGTGAGTGGGTGTATGTATCTGAGTGGGTTTGTGAGTGGCTGTGAGAGTGTCTGATTGTGTCTGTGAGTGGGTACATGAGTTTATGAGTGGGTCTATGAATGTGTGAGAGTTTCTGAATAGGTCTGTGAGAGAGTGTGTGAGTGGGTCTGCGAGTGGGTGTATGAGTGTCTGAGTTGGTCTGTGAGTACAAGCAGGAGCACTTTGACAACTCCCGCCTGCTGTAAGTGGGGTGTTTGCTATTGCTTGGTGAGAACTGTCAGCTTCTGCCAAGCAAAAGCAAACAGGCATGTCCCAGGGGTGGGCACCCCTGGACATAGCAGGAGTTGGCCCAGGGGAGTGGCAGTCCCCAGGGCCATATATGGCCATGTCATGAGTGATGTAAAATGTGAGGTTATAAGCAGTGCATTGCGGGGACTCAAATTATAGTTAGCTCAGCTAACTATAACTGCTGAATTTCTCTGATTTTGGCATGCAAAATCTGAGCCTAACTATAACGTCCCTGTAACCTTTGGTTTTTTTCAGTGAATATCTAAGGTTTTAAAATTCTATTTCCTAACTATAACAGCCCTGTAACATTTGTTTTTTTTCTGTGAATTTCTAATGTTTTTTAATGCTAATTCCTTACTATAACTTACCTGTAACCTTTGTTTTTTTCTGTGAATTTCTATGTTTTTTTTAAGTAGCAATGGTGTTTGAAAGGTGTGGAAAGGGGGTGGGGCCTCTAACCAGCTCTCAGGAATCCTGCTGTGTAGGACTTACAGAAAGTAGCAGGAGGGCTTCTTGGTCCCCAAGGTCCCTTAGCATCCAAGAGAACTTTATTCCCCAACCAGTAGTGTGCCAGGAGATGCCCTTGCAGAGTGGTGCAGAAAGGGGGCGTGGCCTCCAAAGACATCTCAGAAAACTGACTGTGTGGGACTTGCTGGAGGTAACAGGCAGGGTTGTTGGCCCCCAACGACCCTCATCCCCCAACTAGAACTATGCCAGGAGGTACGTTTGCAGAGTGGTGGAGAAAGGAAGTCCTTGATAATTGCATAGGTAGTGCCTGTATGATTCTATGAATGCCATTGCCAAGAACACACTGCGAATACTGGGTGTTTTTGACAAAGTGTAAAACACATATTTAGACATATTTTACATAAAGTTTCAGTGTAGCTATTCAGTAAGATACTGATCTAACTTTCCCCTTTGAATACATTTGTCAAAATAACTACATCAAAAATGCATTTTCCTTCTTCACAGCAACGCCGAAGGTCGCAATGACATCAGTAGTCACAAATACAAATGACGAAATGTAAAACAGATATTTAAACATATTTTAAGTTAAGACACTCAGGAAATTCGACCACATCTCCCCACACCTGAAAGCTTTGAACTGGCTTCCCTTTGAGGCAAGAATACAGCTTAAGCTAGCATGCATCACACACAAGGCTTTATACTCAAATTCCCCTGCATATCTTGCACGGAAACTTGTGATTTCCGGAGGATCCAGAAACTCCCGGGCTGCCAGAAACCTCTTGTTCCAACCTGCACTCTTTCGGAAAAAATAAACGTACAATCGGGCTTTCTCTGGAGCCGCTCCAAGAATATGGAACTCTCTCCCACCTAACATCAGAAAAATCCCTTCCTCGGCCCGCTTCAAAAAGCACGCCAAGACCTTCCTTATGAGCAAATTCCTCGTTTAAACTTGCCCTCAACCACCACTAAGACACGGATCCACGTCTGCCTATTGCCTCCCCTCGGATTTCCTAATCACCCGACCTAGGAACCTGGGTTCTTGTCTTGAGTAATGGTAAATGTAATCTGTAAATACGTATCTCATCTTCAGTAACTGTATATGAAATTTGTAAATACGTGTCTTTCTATGTATCCTATATCCTGCCCCTACTATCTGTTTTTTTCTTTTACCAGGTGATTCTATACCTTTTGTACAATGCTATGTTGCCTGTAAAGCGCTCTGATACCCTAACGGGTCAAGTTCGCGCTCTATAAAACACAGTAATAATAATAATAATAATTTTACACAAAGTTTGAGTCTAGCTGTTTAATAACATAATTATTTAACTTTATTTTAATAACACATTTAACAAAAACAACAATTTCAAAAAATAACTTTCAACATCTGAACTCACGAATAGAACATAACTACAAAACACCCATAAAACTACTCATTCTTACCCAAACTCAACAGGAATCAAAAACTGCTCCGAAACTAGTACAATGCACACTCTGTGAAAAGATCCACTCTAGAGAGACGAATAAAAAACATTCATGTGGGATGACGTCCGTGGTCTATCATCTTAAAATCTAACATAGAAAACATCTCTAACTGGCAATCAAGTAGAGGGAAGCTACATCAGTGGCACCAGCAACAGTAATTCCAGGCCAGAAAGTCCCTTCAGATGTGCAGACTACTGCAACAGATACGGCGCCAGGGTTTTCAACAATGGCCACGTATTGCATGGACTGTGGTGTTGTTATAACTGTCGGTGAGCAGTGTGTTACAGCTATTCACAATGCTGCAAAAAATCATACATGCTAATTTTTTCCCCTTTTATATTTTTTGCACATTTCTCAGTGCACATTTTTTAAACTCTTCCTGTCCCACTTGCCATTTGTGTTATCATAAAAAGAACAAAAAAATGTTACAACTTTTAAAAACCACAAAAAAAAAAATTCAAAAGCAAAACAGAAAATCATGTCACCGGGAAATAATGGAATGTCTTTGGATAATGCACTTTTCAACTAATGTCCATTTAACTTTCTTGAACATTCTTTAAGATGATTTCATATTAAGCAGATTTGTGCAATGTACAATATGTCATAAGACATTGTCAAGGGGTACAAATAAAAACTATTCTTGCAGGACTATAGCCATGCTTTACCATCAAAAACCATACCAAAGCAATAGTGTAAAAGCACCAAGAAAGCAACGCAAGGCTGAAGGACCCTCAACTTCAATAGCAGCCACAACACCAGGGCAGAGAGTCCATTCCGAGGTCCAACATCAACTTCAAGATTTGGCTCCACAGTTTTCCCAGATGGCATCATACTGCATGGATTCATCATCATCATCAAAATTCTTTATTTGGTTATTTCCATAACCGTAAAAGAGTACATCAAACATACTGTTAAAATACAATTAAAAACATAACTCATCACTGTGTATACTTAAAAGAAGAAAGGAACAATTCTTGATGATTTTACAAAAGAGAAGTCAATGGGCAAAGTGTTCACTTACCAAAGTGCATACAGATTAAATTAGTAAAAGCTTAATAAAATCCCTGCTAGGTGAGCAATTTACAATATATATCACTCCTGTTCGACTTATCACAAAGTCACCATAAATCAATAGACATCATTTAACTTCATTACCACACAATTAAAGACCCAAAATAGAAAAATGCATTATTTTTAAAAAATGTATTGCAGTTTTTTACATAAAACAAAACAAAACGGCTCCAGCATTATAATGACAATACAGAGATAGGTACATGCACAGCAGTATCAAATGATCATTCTATTGTTACACCATTGGTTCTAAATCACTGAGACATCCATAGCGTGTTCCTCACGCCCAAACCCCGCAAACACCATATTAAACAATTTAGGGTAGTAAAACATCAGGTATCATTACAACCACATTAAGAGACACCTTCCAGTTCCCATACATAAGCAGGGTATACAGTACCTTATGTAGGTTGGGAGCACAAGCCTTTACTAGGTTCCAATGGGTGTTCTAAGAGGTACAGAGTGAGAGGGTCCCAAATGTCTCAGGGACGGGACGAGAGTGGAAGGAGTTCGGCATAAGTATATGCCTGTTCTTGCCAAAGTGTCATATCCCCAATCCACTCCTTGAATTTAGGCGCTCGGCCCCTGCCCCACCTACAAGCTACACGCCGTCTGGCAAGTAGTAGACTAAATGAGACAAATTTGCGGTTTGCCACTGGTATCTCCTCTGCGTACCCGAGAAGTGCGAGCAGGGGGGATATTGGAATTTCCAAGGGTGTCATCAGTTCCAACGCAGTGAACACCTGCTGCCAGTAGGTAAATACTGAGCTACATTCCCATGCAAGGTGCAGAAAATCAGCATCCTCTGCCTTGCACCTGTCACACTGGTTCGTGTCGCGTAGTCCGTATTTGTGCAGCTTAACCGGGGTATAGTAAAGGCGATGCAAAAACTTGTAATCAGTGATGCGTAGCCTACTGCTAGAGGAGACTAGTTCAGTCTGCTTACAACAATATGCCCACTGTTGTTCAGTGATTTCCTGCCCAAGCTTGGTGGCCCATTTTTTCCTAGCGACGCAGGGAGTGTAAGCTATTTCTGTGTATAGGCTATGGTACAACGTAGATACTAGATGGGAAGCATTGTCAGTTCGCAGCATATGATGCAGTGGGACGACTGCTAGGGGTTCCAGAGGGTATGAAGGAGTATGCTCCTTAAGACCTTGTCGCAAGCGGACATAAAGGAAAATATCCATGGGGGAAGGCGATGCGTCTCGGAATAATTGCGGCATTGTACGAAATGTGCCATTTAAATAGAGGTCCCCCCAGCAATGAATGTTGTGCTTATTTTTAGCCTTTTTAAAGGCACCTTCCTGCAGGACTGGCATCTTCGGATGATATGCAAGCGGGAGTAGCGGGGAGTATAGCATGGTAGCCTGTAGGTGGCGAGCAATGCGTTGCCATGCTTTGACCGTGCAGTCTACTGAAGTCAGACACATCATGCGTGGTGTGAGTGCAGTCAGTATGGCTCCGTCTAGCGGTATAGGGTCCGCCAGCCAGTGTTCCGTTGCTACATGAGGAGTATATCTAGGAGGGTGGAACCAATAATGGGCATAGTGTCCTTGTGCACATAGATAGTACAGTTCAAAATTGGGGACATCGAATCCCCCCTGAGAGTAGGGTCGTGTGAGTGTGTCCCATTGTAACCGGGGCTGTTTACCGCCCCAAACCAGTCTGATTAACTCCGATCTGAGCAAAGAGAAGAAGTGCCTGCCCGGGTAATACGAAATATTCAAAAACAAATATAAGAGCATGGGGAGGACGATCATTTTAATAAGGGAGCTGCGTCCCGCCATAGTGAGAGGGAGAGCGATCCATCGCGTGATACTACTAGTGATATGCTCCAGTGTGCGCCCATAATTAAGCCTCATCAGTTCTTCACGGTCGATGGTAACACCTATCCCCAAATACTTCACTTCAGTCGAGCACCATTCTAAGGGAAAGTCAGTGGGGAATGGTGTAACTGACGTAGTGAGCGGGAAAAGTTGAGATTTGGCCCAGTTGATGTGTATGCCAGAGAGACCACCGTATCTAACAAACTCTCGGACGAGCGGGTTGAGGTTGCGGAGCGGCTCCTTAACGTACAAGGTAACATCATCCGCATAAAGGGAGATTAGAATTGGACGGAGGAAGCAGCGAAGGGCCTTTTCTTGATGGTGCTGCCTGAGTTTTGCCGCCAGGGGTTCTATGGCAAGGCCAAATAGGAGGGGGGAAAGAGGACAGCCCTGCCTGGTACCCTGGGTGAGTGGGATAGAAGAGGATGTATGCCCATTAATCAAAACCCTTGCTGTCGGGGAGGTATAAAGGAGGCGTATCCATGATAAAAAACCTATGGGGAGCCCCATGCATTGAAGAATAGTAAAGAGATAATCCAATTCCACAGAGTCGAAGGCCTTCGTGGCGTATAAAAAGACCGCCACTAGTGCCAGTTGTGGGTCGACGTTCTGTAAAATGGAAAAGAGGGTACGGAGGTTGTGGGAGGTCGCCCTACCAGGGATAAAACCGCCTGATCAGGCAATATTAATTTCTCCATCAATAGGCTGAGGCGGTTAGCTAATAATTTCGCCAGGATTTTCGCGTCTGTATTGATGAGGGAGAGGGGTCGATACGAATCGCAATGATCTGTAGGCTTGCCAGGTTTCAAGAGGGAGATAATAAGTGCCTCTCTCATCGAGCCTGGGAGGATCTGTGACTCATGAGCCTCTATGTACACCTCTTTGAGCACCGGAATTAATTGATCAATGTATGACTTGTAAAAGTCGATGGGAAGCCCATTGGAGCCCGGGGCTTTCCTCGATTTCATTTGCATAATGGCCTCTCTGAGCTCATCATCCTCGAACGGCACCGCTAGAAATTCCCTTTGGTTGTCTCCTAACCATCCCAGTGCTATATCTTCAAGAAAATGGGAAAATCAGGGGGTTCAGTCCTATGGGTGCTGTAGAGGTCCGTGTAAAATGCAGTAAATGTGTGTAAGATAGCAAGACTATCTCTGTGGCGCACCCCTGTGTTATCTATTATGTCAATAATGTAATTGGAAAAGCGGGGCAGGCGAATATCCATCGCTAGTGCCCTACCGGGCCACTCCCGCTTCCCATACCTACGAGCAGTGAAGTATTATAAGAATTGAAATTATAAACCATCTGGCATATTTCTTCTGTTTTCAAAAGCTGTAAATAATACAGGGCCGTACGACATTTCCTTATATTCAGAGTCTTTAAAAGCGGGAGAATGAAATTTCTCTGTGACCCGGAATATAGCTGGCAAAAAAATAAGAAATGCACCATATTTTCTTTAGACCCTGAATCACATGGACATAGTTGAAGGTCAGCATCACAATACGCCTTACGGGGATAGAAAACCAAAAAGTGAGCTTTGCTGAACCTGAATCTGGCCAAATAAAATCTTGCCTGAGTAAATAAGGTTCTATGTTTTCAGTGCAGACCAGCGGCAAGTACTCCTGGACTTTCTTCTTGCCCAGCTCTATGCACTCATTTTCCAGTTTTAACATAGATAGCAAATCCTTTTTAAGCTGGTATTTTGAAATATTTGCAGTTGTTTCTGGAGTACTAACACATTCCCCTCTTCCTACTCGTTCTAACAGTTTCTTAATATGGCTAAGCCAAGGAATCTCCTGCATGCGTTCTAGGCTGAGACAATCTAGTATTATTGCGCGGTTAAGAGTTGGCTCTTCTTTGACCCACACCGAGTTCTACAACATTTTCTGGGCAATTTTTACACAATGCGACAATGGAACTAGACATAGTTCCATATGACATAAAATAATTGGCAGGCTAGTAGGAACCGCCAAGAGATGTCTAAGGAAATTATTTTCTGCTGTCTGTAGTTACGTTGAATTGCAAGAGCCCCACAGTCCCACCCCCATACAGGATAACAGCACAGTAGTGGGCCTTATAGATGGTAATTAAGGAGTCTATCTGCTTATGGCCCAACATTTTTGCAAACCTGAATAGTTCCTCCACATTTCAATTAAAGGAGCTCTTCCTGGCGTTCACAAGATGATACCATGTTCCTCTCTGATCGAAAGGTATACCTAAATACGAAAGGTTGGCACATAAAGTAATTTATCGCTAGTAATAAAACAGGTTTTTAATGGGTGAGGAGTCTGCCCAGCAACCATAACATAGGACTTGGCTGTATTTGTCTTTAATCCAAGATTGCACATAAAATCGTTAAAACTACTTAAAAGTAATTGCAAACCCACCCCAGTCCTGGACATCAAAACACAATGATCAGCATAAAGTAATGCTGGCAAATTTCTACCCTCGTTAGCCTGCCCCCGACCAAGGTGGTTTTCTAGATCATTAATATATAGGCACAATAAAAACAGGGCTAGCACACACCCTTGTCGTAATCCACAATTCATTTTTATAGGGGGAGAGTTCCCCATCTGCTCCACATCTAACTTATGATTCTCTGATATGGACATCAAGGCATAAACAACAGTCAATGAAGGAATTGACAGTAATAAACAATTTCCAACCTTGAAAGATGTGTTATGTATTGTTAAAGATGAGATAAGAAACACATTTGTTTCAAAGAAAAGTGCGAACGGAGTCAATCGTGCTTGACAAATAGGTTTTCCATTTAATGCTACAGTGCAAATTCAGACATTGCATTCTTTTATCGGGGCGCACCCAAAAGAACCTTGGTTTATTGAATATTTTAAACTAAAAACTTGAGTGCACTGCAGTATTATTGTTATAACCATATCTAACTCTGCCAATTATGTCTTGGTACATTTGCGCTAAAAAGTGAACCAGTAGGGGGCCTAAACCCATAGCTAGCATTTTTGACCACAGTTTCCCTCTGTCTACCCAATTGAATGCAGATGTTAAGTCCATAAATCCAAGGTAAAGCGATCCATTCTTGGCTAATGTGTATTTACTTATAAGCAAGTGCAGATTGAGGCACTGCTCAACCATTCCCAGTCCTCTTCTAAAGCCATATTGGATATCATATGGCTTCCCTCTCTCCGTTACCCAGGTTTCTAGTCGATCCAGTAAAACCCTGCCGATTATCTTACAAGGGCAGTCAATCAGCGAGATTGGGTGGTAACACTAAGGATCCACCCTATCCCCTTTCTTGAAGATGGGTACTATTGTCACATTGGCCCAGGATTTAGGTTGGCCTACATGAGCTTTACAGCTCAAAATGTAGGTTAAAACTGGAGCTCAAAGATCGACGTTAGCCAGAAAGAGATCAGCCGGAAAACCATCTGCTTTATTGGCAACGGTTTGACTAGGGGCTTTTCTAACTTCCTCATAAGTTGGTAGTGCCAAACACCCCGCAATTGTACCTGGGCAATAGCCCACAGACACTGGGGAACCGGAAGACTCCCCCTCGCTTCTATATACTGTAGATAAATGTTTAACCCATTTCTCGGGGGAAATAACAACATCAATACAGCTATTATGACTCTCCTGAAAGAAGGGGGCATTTACAATCCTTCAGAAAAATCTGGAATCCTTCTTAACACTGGCTTCATGGAGTGTCTCCCAGGCCTCCTCTCTAATGGTCAGTTTGCGACTAGCACGTGCTTGTTTATATAAAAGTCGACAGCTTCGACTAACATATTGTTCCTCGGCTTTTGTTTCAGGGCCATTATAAGATTAATGTGTGTCTGCGTGCAATTGCTGTCAAACCATTTTGAGACTCTTTGTGCTGTTGAACTCCCACCCCCTGCAGTGCTACATTAATTGACCCAATTATGTCAGCAAAGGCGACAAGCATATGTTTGGATGAATAGTACTCTTCAGGCACTCCTCTATTTGAGCCCTGTTATTGGACATTATCTTTTCCAAGGTGGCATCTGGGTTTATAGTTGACCATTTGTGTAATATGCCCTTATTGTTATGATGCGATATTGGATGTAATTTTGATATCACACTGGATTTCTTATTATTAATTACAAAAAGAAGGGATAATGGAAAATGGTCACTTAAACATTCTTCTAAGATAGAAAAACAAACTAACTGTGGTGTAAAATAGTCAGAAATAGCAATAAAATCAATAAGGCTACCTTGGCCTCAGCCCATGTATGTAATTTGGTTTGGTATGCACTCCGCACAAAAATCTATTGTTAAAAAAGAGAATATTTTGACAGTATAGTATTGAAAATATCGCCACATGGATTGTGTTCAAAATTGCACCTTTCTTCCAAACCCTCGACCTCCAGGCTGCAAATAGAGATAAGGGACACAATCTACAATTACAATCTCCTCCCCAGAATATAATATAGTTGGTCTTAATGTTTCTAACATGTTCACTTAAGGAGTTCTCAAGCTTCTCCGCTATCTTAGAGTTTGTATACACAAAATGATTGTGGTAAAAATTAACAATAACCAAAGTAACATTTGGCTCTAGCGCGATGTTGATAAATTGAAAGAGGGGACAACAGAGGGCTGTCTTAGAGACATTATTTCCTAGGGTGGTTGCTAATAGTGTCAGTAGGCCCCCTCTATGATGACAACCCTGAGCCTGTCCGGCTGGGGTGTGGAAAGAGTCATAGCCATCTATGTAAGGGGCTTCCCTTGCCCAGGTTTCTTGCAAGCAAATTACAGTGTAGCCCTTTACTAACTCAAGTCAGTCATCAATCCACACTTTAGTAGAAAGACCAGCCACATTCCGTGACAAAAAACCAAAGACCATCGGATGATTTTCGATGGCCGTCCTGTGCCTACTTGTACCATCACTATGATCAATGTTACCAACGGGAGCCAGGTGTGTGTTTTGTGCGATTGTATTCTCGAAACTCACTAACCCTGGACAAGGATTGTTATCTTAAACCACATTTGCAATAATTCCCGGTTTATGCACACTTTCATTATTTAAACGCTCGTTATTTTCAGAATAAACAGTGTGACCTCAGTCCATCTTTAGAGCTGCTGTATTTCCCATCATTGCTGTCCTATGTGGGGATGACTTTCCTGCGACCTTATGGTATTTATCACGTGTTTACGCACACTTATGTTGTCATCTGGCACCACTTTTCTAGATGCCACTGGTTGTGAGGACATTGTTTCGTGTGGATGTAGTCAGACGATTTGCTCCAGGGGAGAAAAGGTTAAAAGTGAGCACAGAATAAGATTGCATAACATTGTAGTCCATAGGGTGGAAAATAACCTGGAGGAACTGCTGTGATATTCCCCCTCGATGAGCAGTACCAGGAGAGTTTTTCCAAAAGGAAGCTAACCAGACGCTTGCTTCCAAAATTGATGACAACACATTCGCCAGTGTCAACATTTGCTTGTGAACCCACCCAAGAGACTCTCTGGACATTATTTATGTTTCCAAATAGAGCGTCATAATTAAGCCAGTTTGTTGTTCTTGAGAGCCAATGAATGACTTTATTTTGTAGTTGCAAAGTGTCTTCTTCCTTTTCTGAACATAGGGGAGAAATGTTTTTCAACACTTCTGGTGGTAGATGGAGAACTCTATTAGTGCATGTACTCGTTATTGGCAGCCTGGTACTGGAAGAGACAGGTTTTTCCAATGTATTAGGCCCTGAGTCAAATTGTGCTCCCCCTTGCCTGTGACCCGAACTCTGGATGCTGTTTGGGCCCCTGGGCAAGAAGAGTTGGGAGGCAGCCAGGTGGCCCGGGTCAGGGTGATATCTTGATTGCTAGCTGATTGCTGATGTATTAACTGACTTTGGTCTTGGGCCCTGGTAGCAGAGCGGATTTGCCTGGTTGTTGGAGGGGACAAATCTGCCGATGTTATATCACTGCTCCCCATATATGTACTTGCTATACGATTCATGCTTGATGCAATTAAAGTCTTTAATGAGGAGTCAATGCTATTGAGGATAGCTATGAGTGGATTCAGAGAAATTTTCAGAGTGTTTTCCAGGATGCTTACAAACTGCATGTGTTATAGGATCACCTGTATCTAACTTCGGTGGTTTTTCTGCTAGGGTCTCCCTCTTTGCTGAGATCTTCCCCCTGCTCTCCTTGCCAGCAGTAAGGTTTTTTGTACTACAAGTGACTTTTGGCTATAGGTATGTTTACTGGAACTCTTGGCTTTCTTTGGTGGAGGCGAGCACTCAGGGCCCGATTCTGATGCGGGTTGGAAAAGCTTCCCGACCGAGGGCCTGATTCTGTTGCGGTTAGGAAGGCCTCCTCACGGCATTTGCTCCTTCCAAATCGGATCGGGAACGTGTCTTCCCGACCGAGGGCCCAATTCTGATGCGGTTAGGAACAAATGTTTCCATTGAAGTCAATGGGAGTTCAACCAAATCGTATCTGGAAGCATCCGGATGCATCCTACTCCGCCGGTCGGACTTTCCCGATCCGAGTGGGTCGACACCATTTCCCAACCGATTCGGTCGGGAAGCTTTTCCAACCCGCATCAGAATCGGCCCCAGAGTGTCTGATTGGGGGCCAATTACTTCATTAAAGTCAATCTCTAAAGTCCCCTGGTAGACACATGGATTTGTTGCCACCACTGTTGAATTTTTGCCCTCTGCAGGGGGTAAGTGGACCGTAGCATTAGCATTGGCATTAGGTGCTGCCACTTGTGGGATCATCAACAAAGCCTTTTTTGTGGCCCCCAACCTTTCCTCCACACATTCAATCTCACTGTTGATTGCCCCCATTGCCGTGGTCAGGAAGCTGGTGATTGAGGCAGTCAATGGGCACTCCTATGCGGCGGGCATCACAGACTTCCTCTTACCCAGGGTTCTTACCTTGTACTTCCAGCAGTGTCAAGAAAGGTAGATAGATAAGAAAAATCAGATGAGCCACAATACAAAGCCAAGGAGGGTGGCCTGGCTGGCCTCTTTCGTTGGCTGACGGGCGCAGATGGGCCTGCTCTTGGCCCGGTTTTCGCCCTGCAAGGGGGAGCCCCAAGCAAAGAAATACATGCCTCTGGGAACGGGCTGCATGGCATTGGTGGCGGCTGCCACAAGCAATTCTGGGGTCTGTGGTCCTGCCCCACCAGCACCAACAAGATGGGCTTCCCACAAAGCGGGAGCCCCAGGCAAAGAAATACGCGCCTCCGTGCATGGGCTGTGTGGCGTTGGCAGCGGCTGCCGTGAGTGATTCTGGACCTGTGGTCCTGCCGCACCAGCACCAACAAGACGGGCTTCCTGCGAAGCGGGAGCACCAAGCAAGGAAATACACGACTTCAGGCGTGGGCTGGGTGGTCTTGGTGGGGGCTACCACGAGCGATTCTTGGGCCTGTGGTCCTGCCCCAACAAGATGGGCTTCCCTCAAAGCCGGATCCACAAGCAAAGAAATATGTGCCTCCGGGTGCGGGCTGTGTGGCGTTGGTGGCAGCTGCTGCAAGCAATTCTGGGGCCTGTGGTCCTGCCCCACCAACACCAACAAGATGGGCATGGATTAAGGCGTTGTAGTGAGTGCTGGAGAGCAGTCCATAACGGACCTTCGCAATGCTGCAAAGAATCATAAATGTTTATTTTTTTTTATTTTTGGCCCTTCATTGTTTCTCTAAATTAGCAGGCATTTTATTATCTTACAAAATGGGTATCAAATATCTATGTGCTGTTTATTTTATTATCTTCTGATTTTTTGTAATACTACTTACATATAACTTGCCTTATAGATGAGTCAAAGTGTTCCTCTACAAATAAATACACAGCTAACTTTTGCCAGTTATAAGTATTTACTTTTTCACTTTTTAAATATAAGTCAACAGTCTGTGTTTAAATCTTCTAGTGAGTGCATCGACAACATATACAAACATACTTTGTTTTTTTAGACCACACTGTGTTAAATTTTGTAATCTCTTCTGTAAAACTATCAATTGTAATATATGTGTCCTGTTCTGCAACTCCTCCTCTTAACAACTCTTCATTTTCCCTAGAATCCTGCTCAGGACCAAAGAAACCAAACTGCACATCACCACAAACCTTTTCTATGTCTGCCACAGTACCATGCAAAAGTGCTCTATTCATTTCTCCTAAACATAAAGCAGGAGTTTTCGCATAGTTCGGCCTCCTAAATAAGGTTCGCATTGTTGAGTGGTGTACAGCTAACATCTTGAAATGATGAAATGTGCTTTGGCTAGTGAGTATCCCTGCACATATTTATGCTTTCTAATCTTGCAAGGATCCAATCCTAGTAAAGTACTTATTTTCTGCTTTAAACTTCACCTTGGAAAGATATGTAGAAATGTCCTTAATATATCAATGGATTGCTGTTGAATACTACAGACACTACTACAATTCCATTTCTATTCAGGCGCCTGACTCCGCCTTCCCTAAACCTGTACTCCAGTAACTTGTTCTACATTTGTAGGTACCATCACCTCTTTCGCTGTAGGAGTGCCATTCTTCATTTCATCGTGTATAGGAAAACAAGGGCCACCCTACTCACATGGAACCAGGGTATTTTATAGAATGAGGAACAGTGGTTCCTGTGGACAATGTGTGTAATATATGATAGTAGTTATCTCAATGGCAGTATTCATCGGCACAGAGATGTCGGAGAGAGAAAAGAAACCATATACAACAAGACATTTACGAATATTAGCTGTTTATGTAAATGCATAATCAAATTAATCAAGAAAGGTGCGTGGTGTCTCAAGTGAACATAGAACCTACATATCAAAAGGTGACAATTTGTGACATAAAATAGGTTTCAAGAATACATAAACGACCATAACATAAATATTCAGTCGGTAGTCACAGCCTTCTAGTACAATGGTAGGGGCTGGGGAATGGTTCGTTTTTAGATTTGTGGCGACGGCGTTTTGACCCCCCCATCAATAGGGGGTCACTTCAGGACCTAACATAGAGGGACACCTGAAAAAATGATAACCAAGGAATTAATAAGTAGGCCAAAAAAAGGGAAAAAAATCAAGAGAAATCAAGCGATAGTCATTAACTGATGGTAGTACCTGAAAAATTGTGAATTCACTGTCAGAGTGTAAATTGCACATCACAAGGAACTGTTATCAAGGAGAGGCACTCACAGGGGGCCCATCCTGGCACTGGTTGGGAAAGAGAAATAAAAAATGACATGTGAGCCTTATTGTGGTGTAAAAAGGAGCAAGGAAAAGGACTGTATTGATCTGAGACTTACCCCTGTGAGAGGAGGGGGGCTGACAGTCCTTTCGGCGTATTGTGTGGTATTAAACGTCTGCAATGTAGAGAACACGACAATCCATGTCATGGATGTTTATCTATAAGATAAATAGCGGCAAGAATGAGGAAAAAGCAGGGTATGATGCTGCCTGTGGCTGACAGCGGACAGAGAAGAAGAGATTTGGGGACTTATCTAATTTAGCAGAGCTAGAGAAAATCCTCTTGCATGTGCTGTAAATGAGGCCGCCATAGTCTGCCTCATTAATAATCCAAAGTTACGGAATACGATCAAGGAGGACCGCCGAATTCAGCCTCCGTCTGTAGAATGTCATGGAGCAGTGAGCAGCTGCGGTAGCTAATTATAGCTCGGAGCTGCGCCAGCATGGCCTCGTGCAATGCGGCGTGGCAGGCATTGCTGAAAATACAAGAAGAGCACACGAGTGTCGTGCTGCTCTGCAATCACTAGTGAAGGAGCTTACTGTAGAGTATCCCCGTGGACAGGCCGACACGGAAAGGCTGTTGGAAATCGACATCGTAATCCCGAGGGCGGAAAGGTTGTCCATAGGGTTGTACGATGCGGTTCCGACCAACACAAATACTTTGCGAGTCGGTCGGAACCGATTCGGAATGACCGCGCGGTTTACGTTCTGACAGCAAACATTGTAATCGGGTGGTCGTAATGAGCCCCTAAGTTATGGTTTGGACAGTGATAGCCATAATGCTTTGTGAACTTTCCAGCTGATAATTTCAATTTAAATATTTATTTCTTAGTCAGGAAGTGGTCTCTTATTTTGCTATTCAGTTGTTGCCCCTGAGGACTTAGAAACACAAACCAACTTTGCATTATTGTTGCACTACTTTCATGGGTCACCGCGCAAACAACAAGCTGTGTGCAATATTCTTATTATGTAACCATGGAAAACAATTGCCAAACAGTTTAGGCTAAGCTGAGATGTTTCCATAAATTTAATTGAATGTTTTAGATCAAAAAAGGTTCATGACTTTTTCAGAAGTCTCACTCTGACCTCTCCATACATATAGTAGAATATTAGGTCAAAGTCACATGGCTCATAGCAATCGTTTCCCCTAAACCTTTACAACGCAATCAGAGTCTTCTAAATAAATCAACTTAAAATGCACTAGGGACAGCATGTTTTACTGGCAAATCTGAACAGTTCATAAAAGAGACTTATTGACTTTTATCAGAGAAAAGATTCCAAAGGTATGGAACTCACATATAGACAATCATCCGAAGACAAAACTGCAAAACACAATACTAGATAACCAGAATTGCCCTACAAGCAACGTTTATGTTCTGTGACCTTGTGCCCTGTGAGATCAATGGCAAAGTCTAGACCATCAACATTCCTTGAATGTGGCTGATATAGGGCCTGATTTAGATCTTGGAGGTAATAGTCCCACTGTCACTTTTGTTTCGGCTGACTCACCGCCCATCTACTTGGCAGTGCATTGCAGTAGTGTTCATTTTATAACTTATCAAAGTAAAGTGAACACACATGTATTGACACTAAAAAATATATTGTTGTTGTCATACTTGGGGGTGTTGTGCTTGTGGTGCCTGTGGGTGTGCATGCAATAGTTTGTGTATGTTACGCCTGTGGCATGCAATGTGTAACAAAAAGGGGCATGACACATTTCCTACATATGTTTCTGAGGCAAACACAACATATTTTTTTTTGTTTAAATTTCTTTATTGGGATTTTTATTTTTCATGGTACATAGATACACATTATTAACAGTACATGAGGACAGGCATGTGCAGGCAATTGAGCGGTAGCATTGCTCCATAGAACAACCATCTCAGTAAATATGCAACGTCTCGTGTTATAAACAATGAAACGACATAGAAAATACACTGCAGGTGGACTAGTATGAGTAATGATAAGGTGCCTGGTGCTCGGTGCCTGCATATATGGGTGTCTGTGTGGTGGGGGGTTGATCTGCAGTCCCCCGCACTACCCCCGTAACCCCTGTGATATTGTCCACGAGTGTGTTCCCAATAGAGATACGCTAACAATGTGGGTGTTGGGGGAAAATGTGGAACAAAGAACTGAGGGGGGAATGTGGGGAGGAAGGGGAGGACGGGTAGCCTATGGACTGTATCATGGTGGTTGTCTAGTTTGTGGTGGATTCTGATTTACCTGTGGAGGAGCTGTGATATCCGCAGTGAGGGGGAGAGGAGTCCGGGGGGTGTATGTCTCCCTCGCGGACCGAAGTGTTAGTCCGATGGGGCCCTAGCACACAGTCAGTCATTCACATCCCATGTCTGTTATGTGTTGGTGTTTGTTTGCGCCATGGGGGACTGGTGTGGAGTCTGGGAGTGGGATTGTGTGGTCACAGGTGAGTCCGCTGGTGCTGTCTCCTGAGCAAATTGGAACAGGAGCAAACACAACATATATGTGTATTGATACAAAAATAAGTTGTACTCACCAGTTTCCACTCCACCAGGGACTCACTCAATCGGCAAACTGCCGCTAGGACTACTCCAGCACAACGGGGGCATCTAAATATGCTTGGCAGAATACCACCGGCCTGATGGCTACAGAGCCAGCACACATTTAAATGCGGTGGGTGGGACACCGTCAACCTCGACGGAGTAATTGAAGCTCCTGCCACAGAGGGATGGCAGGAGTCCTGCCAAGATCTAAATCAGGCCCATGGTCTTGTCCCTACCTGCTCATATTCCATGAGGTTCAAATGCTCAGAAAGAAAACCTAAGCAACCTATGCACGCCACAGCCACCAAAACCTGGATAAAGAACTATATGGAACTGGATCCAGTGCATTTTTTGAATCCCCATGCCCCTCATGACTTCATATTCTCCCCAAGACCAACAGTGAGAAAGGAAAGGTTTAGAGTATCAGGATATTCTCTGTCCAACCACCTCCAATCTAGTGGCTCAAAAAGCCTTGTCCAAGCAACACAATGGATAAGAAGGTCCAAATACCAAGAATGAAAGCATTGGTCTTTATGACGCAAAAATGTGCATTTAGTGAGCATGTCACCATTTGGCAGATTTCGTTGCTCTGTCTTCCCAAATATCCTGACCATACCCAATGTTCATGTCTGAGATCCACTCCAAACACTCAGCTTACTGTTTGAACCCCCTATATAAATAATCACATTTGTCATCATCTTTTGCCCACCATCCATCCATCCTGGTGTCTTGCATCTGTTGTTATTCAGACATCTCAACATCACCCCTCAACTTCCTTCGTACCATCTATCCTTTACTCATTTCCCATGTCTGGCAGCTAATAGAAAACTTCACCTAAGCTCCCTATCCCACCTTTACTCAACATGTGGCAGATCTTCACTTATTACAAAAACCAGCAATTCCTAACGTTTCCATCTAACAATGAAAAATTAAGTCTGTCTGTAACATGATCTCCTCCATCATTTTAACTCCAATTTCCCACCAGGCACTTTACCTTTATAATTATCACATGGATTTCCTCAGTCACACTTAAATGCCTCAAAAGAGCCAACCATTTTCTCCCATGTATCTTTTGTTGAAGTGGCAGTGTAGGCCTCCTTCTCAACAAGAACCTCACCAGCTCCTTAGCTACACCCAAAAGACTCTGTTCTCCATCAATCACATTGCCTTCATAATCTTCTCTCCCACAAATTGCAACATATTTATCCTCTTCTGGTGCAGGGACCAACATGCCTGACCATCTGGCATCCTACATATAACTCATAGTTCTTAGGTACTTCAGTTTAGACTCTAATAATAGTTCCCATAAGGTTCCCCTAGCCCAGCTAGTTTCTTTCAAAACAATTCATTAACACCCTCTCTTTTCCAGCTGGGAGGAAGATGTAGAGACAGGTCTTACCGACAGAGACCCAATGGGCACAGTGGCTCCATACTCTAAACCTGTCTGCACTGAGTTAGTCATAGTCAGAAAAGCTGGCATTGTGCACAGAGTGTTGGCGCAGACTGGTGTATGGCTTTGCGCGTGTGAAGAATGCACTACACAATGACGCTGAGAATGAAACTACAAATTCCAGGAAGCCTTGAGCTTGCATGATTTTTGGCAATGGTATCTTGAATGTGTGGGTATATCTTGCCTTGTGTCTTGAGGCATCCTTGCTAGGCAATCATGCCACTATTTTGCTGTAGCCAGGACGCTTGCTTTGTTGAAACATGTTCCGTGCTGGAGACGCAATCTTCAGCTTGGAGAGTTTGGTGAAAGACAATCGTATTTCAGAGAAGGATTCTGAAAATCGGAAAAATTTAATTGATTTGTTTTTGAACTTAGACTTAAATAGTCAAAGATTTTGTTTAAATTTCCTTCCCTTTTGAAGTTTGAATTATTTTGTGAAGAAACAGTCTAATTGTCACCTCAAGGTTTACTAGTTAATAATATTATGTGAATTCAATCTACAAGTTGCATTTAGCGGATAGCATGTGTGGTTAGATTAGGAACCAAAGTGTTAATGAATATCAATTATTTTTCAGTGGTGTTAAAGACAAAACACACCCTAAGACAAATAATATCAAAAAGCTCATACATATGACGTTAGAGGTAGTTTTCTTGCCAGTAGGGAGAGACGTTGCACAGCACTTCAGTGATCAATCCTATCTCACTATATTTCAGTTTTTGGAAAGTCAGCTTCATATCAGGAATGCATGGAGTTGGTTATACAGAGATAATCTCAAGGTAAATCATTTTCAATATAAGAGATACTGAATGTTAAGGACAGATTTTTTAGGATTTCTAATACTGTCTTTAGATATTGTTTCCAACCTGACAATGTCAGTGCCCAACAGAGTTGAGAGGAAAAGTGCAATATCCAATGTCTCTGTGTAATTTCTTACCTTTTTCCCCATTCCATGCCTCAACTATTTGTCTCATATATCAAATGTGTGGTCAGTGTTGGTTGTGGAAAGGATCAGAAGACTGGATCGGTCCTGCTGAATTCAGAAAACATAATGAGTGCTATCTGACATTGACTTTGTCCTTATCCCACTCACCACACACACTATTTCTGTCCACACCATCATCAATATGCCTCTTACAGAACAGAGACAACCACAAGGATATATTAAGCAGGCACAAAGCCAGCATCACTTGGGTTTCCCCTACCTACCTTACATCTAGGTGGCCCATTTCAACCTATCAAGGTGTTTCCTCATAGCTCTTAGCTTTTTTAAAATTTATTAGGTAAGATACTACACTCAACAAATGACTCCTTTTACTCCTATACAGTTCCCACCACTCCTATCCAAACCATTTACACCAATAACAGCAAAATTCACACCCACTCTGACAGATGGAAAAACACTTTTCTTGCTTTCTTTAAGCAGGGACCCTCGGCCAATAATTCTGCCCAGGTCCAGTATATAAACATGTATGATAAGAAATGTATTTCTTCCTGCCGTTCTCACCTAGGATTTTTAAGACGAGAGGACAGAACCTCCAAACCCACCTCTCAGGTCCTAGGCAATACTCATGCACTCCTGACTCTTTACCAGCCACTTTACCTCACCTCTCATTCGAGAACTCATTCACACGCATCTTTATTACTATCTTGTTCTTCCCTGAATATCTTAACCATCTTCAGAATCTTCTCTTTCACCTCCCCAAATCAGATTTCAACTTCAACACAGAAAGCCCTCCTACTCTCTCTCTAATTACTTTGCCATGCAAATTCTCAACTCACTCACCCTTTCTTTTAGCACATGATCATTATTCACCTAGCTCTACAACACATTGCTGCTATTTAGCAAATCCTCTCAATACATCCAAATACTGATAATTTCATGACTACTCAAGAAAACCACAATGGACACGGTCAATTTCTCTAGCAACCTCCTCCCATTCTTTTCCAAAACCACAGGTGTTTAGTGTTCAACAGCCTAACACTCAGCAGCTTCACAATCAACCTCCAGTTAGTGACTGAGATCAACTCTTTTAGGTCTTACATTTTTCTTCAACCCATCTTCTGTACTCGATTATCTCTCTGGAGTTTTAGGCACATGTTGCCACACCACCCTGCTGTCCACCCTATCAGCCTGGGGTATTATCAGCACAGTATTCAGTTGGTTCACTTCTGTCCTTAAGGGCTGCTACTTTCCCATCAAGGGAGTATGCTGCAACTCACTGTAAAAGATGCTTTGTCCTGTAGCTCAGTCCCAAGCCCCTACGTTTCTTGATACACACAATACACCTTGATGAGATCATATTATTATTTGGTTTGTCATAGCCTATTCATGGACAGTACTCAAATGTTCTTCTCCTCCTCCACTTTATTCACCTAAGTCACAAGCACATATTGAGTCACATCCATCCTCCGTTAGATGGCCTTCTGCTATCTTATTCTTAACTAAGCAAGCAAAAATAGAATACATCTACTTCCTTAGCTACTAGTTTGCTCACAGAAATCCCCTTTCCTTGTCTTCACCTTCTGAAATCTTAGCTGCTCAGGAATCTTACAATCAAGTCTAACCGATAAATGAAAGTGAGCACCTTCATAATCTCCACAGGGGCTCCAGCCTGCTTTCACTTGCCCAATTTGACCAACATCTGCAGAATCTGATCATATCCATTAGACCAACACCGTGATCGTATGCAAATTGAACGGTTGCCATAGTCTTCTCATTCTCCTCCTACAGACCTCATTTATGCTCTCTTTGAAAATCTTCAACACTAAAATAATACATTCAGATATACACATGCTCCCTTTCTCTCGTTCAACCTCCATCAAGCAACTGCTCTTATTGCTCTCTTACACACTGGCTGTCAGCATGGAACAGAAGCTTCTTTACTCGTTGGAATATTCAAATCAGTCTAAGTAAAATACATCTACATTGATGCTAACATCCATGTTCGCTGCTCAGTGACCTAGTGCATCTAGTCCTGTGCTGAGCTATCAGTACCATAGCGCCTTGCACTGGATACCTCCCAAGTCCTCTTTTCATGCATTCTGGGAAAAATGTTATCCCCACTCACCTTCTTATGAACTGTATATTGGCAACCACCCCATAGGCAGCCCTAGAGTCCCTTCCAGGCAATGTCGGCTTTAGGGCGATGCGACCGGTGCCGCCGCACCCTGCATCACTCTCAAAGGGACGCCCTTTGCTAGACAGGCTGAGAGAGGTAAGCACAGCTTGCAGAGATCTTTGGGTGCACCACATTTTTCAAGGGATAACAAGAACGGCATGAAAACTTAAGTGGTTAATACACTTGATGGTGATATCTGTGATTGTTTAGTCACAGTTTAACTCTTGAAAAAGCAGTATATAGGATAGGGTCAATTTCCTGCTGCAAAGCACAACATGTAACACTCAGATCACAAGTATCAAGTATACTTCAATAGTTTGCTCTCATGCCAATAAGGCAATCCAAACCACTCATCTAAAAAAACCATCAATAATAAAAACAGAAAGCAAGAATTTCAGAGAATTCATTAGATCAACAATAACAGCCACTATTGTTCGCATACAGCTGTGTTCCTCTAATTCAGAAGATAAAGGCCAGGGTGACAATCAGAAAAAAATGCACACATACACATGTTAACATAGATACAATACAAATATCCATAAAACATTCTAAAATGGATATAATATCAAGATCCAACCCTATTTTGGGTATCAAAAAATATTTGCAGCACAGCCCACCCCAGCCCCAAACATATAAAAACCGCACAGATACTATACTGGTCAATGATAGCTGCAGAGAAAATGATGACTTGACAAAGTGGGTTGAGCAAAATGACAAACTGTACAAGAATGCATTAAACTTCATGCTTAATACTTTAAAAAAATCAAATAGGGAGAATTGTCTACAACTCTCAGATGATGCAACACTGACAAAGTAATGCAACACTACTTAAAAATACACACTCTTTGGAATAAAAAGGAGCAATAAATACAGAGTAAAAATAGCTACACCCCCCTAATCAACACTGTTGTGCAAAAAGCATGTCACTTTAAGAAAGGGTGCAGGTAAGCTAACTGGCTACAACGGACAGAAGTTTTGCCAAAGTCCAGCAGACCACCATATTATTACAGTGCCAAACTATATTCACTGTCACTAATACTACGGACCTGTAGCTTTCTAAAAACAGGCAATAGTAAGCCTTGTCTTATGTTAGTAAAAGAGGCACAAAAAACAATAAGATGCGAGATTGATACTACATCGAGATTACAAAAAGGGGAAAAGTTCCTGTCTCTCCTCCTCCGGTTGGACCCAACCCATTTAATGAAGGTGGGAACCTGGCCCAACTGAAACTTCAGAGCCTATCTCCTCACAGATCTACTCTTGATGTCCCTCAAATAAGGTTGAATTGAACCACAATAAGCAACTTCCACTAGGTGCTGCAAACTGACTCTCTTACTCACGTCAATTGAATCATTATAGAGTGAGTGCTCTTTCATTAAGCATTTTAATGCTTGTTTCTGTTGAAGCACTGACACTAAAGATGCATTTTTATTGTTTGCCCCGGGCGCACCTTTTAAAGGGTGCGCCCAGCACAAACAATAAAAATGCGCCATATTACCATGAATGCACTGCCCCCATGGAAGACGCAAACTCTCGCTGCACTTGGGGCAGCGCATTCCTGTGAAAAACTGAGCGGCTGCTTTAAAGCCGCTCCATGTTTTCACAGTGTAGACGGCAACCGGCCTGCATTTTGAAGGTTAATTAGAGAGCCCCTTGCAGGCGGGTGCAGTGAGTGACTGCACCCACCTGCAAGGGGATGTCTGGGGGATCCATAGGACCCTCTTCCCCCCTCCAGAGGGCTCCTCTCAGGGGGCGCACTGACAGTGCACCACCTTTTGGGTGGCGCACTGTTAGTGCACCTCCTGAAAGCTTCTTTGCCTCTGCGCCCGTGTCTGCAATACCGCGTGGGTGTAGAGGTGAAGGGATTCCCTCATTTGCATGGGGCCATGCCCACATGCAAATGAGGGAACGCCCTCTGAAGATAGCACTGGCGCTTTAAGTGCACCAGCGCTTTCGGTATTACCGAAGCGCACGCACAAGCGTCTGCGGCTCCTTCTGTAATACCAAAGTGCCTCGGGGTGCGCAAAGCAGGTTCAAACTCTTGTTGCGCTCCCGGGCACTTTCATAATACAGCCCCAGGTAGGCAGATTAAGGGACGCTTCCACAACCTCTAGGTTATTTACCCATTGTCCCTTAGGTACCCCTTGCAGGTGAAGTAGTATAAGATACCTCAAGAAGCTTTCATCTGATTTCAACAAACCTGCCCAATAATGGAGCAACCTCTGGCTACATTTGAAAGAAATGTTAGTGAGGCCCAACTCTAGCCTCAGCTCACTTCTCACTGAGCCTGTTGGTAACCCCAACCATTTCTTCCAGATGGTCACATCCATAGAGTAACAGAGAGACTATTCTTACATTATATGCCTCTCGCAGCACTTCTACTGACTTATGTCCCAAAGCCGTATCTAATTTCTGGAGTGAGCCTGCAATGGCCTTGGCCCTTGATTCCTGCAACAAGACATGACCCCGGAAGTTGGGGTTATGGCTTAAAAACACACCGGGTATCTGTATTCCTTAACCACCTCCATTTGGACACCACTCAGCCAACATCTGAGCCTTGGGGGGAGCCTTATACCTTATGAAAAGAAATTACCTTTTTTTTAGACATATTAATCTTTAAATCATTCCCCTTACAATAATGAGAAAATGCATCCAATTGCCGTGGCAGCCCTGCCAGCGTAAGATCTAATAGCACTGTGTTAGCATAAAACAACGCAACTATGTGTTCCGTCCCCAACTTAGGAGGGAAGCCCCCTGACCTGTCTTAAGCCCTCCAAGGCATCTGCTATATAGATATATAGATTGAGAGCAGGAGCGGGGCCAAAATGCACCCGTCTCAAGCCATTGGGTGAACTGATCGTTTTGGACAGGACCCCATTCCCCCAAGTTCCATTGTAATCCAGGAGCCCTCGTGCAATTGGACTATCAGCTTCAAAAGTCCCAGGACACACTTCCATCTGGCCACCTTTTCCCATAAAATGGATCTTTTTACGGTGTCAAACATGGCAGACAAATCGATATAAGTTGCATACAAGGGCTGTTTCCCTGAGAGGGCATAATCCTCCACAAGCAGCTTTAATATCACACAACCATCTGTGGTTGAGTACCCTTTCCGAAAATCCATTTGGGTCAGGGGCAAAATTCTAGCTGCACTCACCCAATCTTCCAAAAGGCATAACAGATGCCTTGCAAAGATTTTACTCATAATATCCAGCAGAATAATCATGCATTAATTGGATGGCTGTGCCCTGTCACCTATTTTAAACAGGGGTACCCTTATACTTCCTTTCCAAGTTTCCAGCAAATTTTGTCCCCCATTATTGCTCCAAACAGTGGAGCCAAGGTCTGTGCCTAGAAGAGATGAATGAGTTTAATAATATCGTCAGGAATGCCATCTGGTCCTTACGTCCTGGAGCTTTTCAAACCTTTGAGCCCAGCTTTGATACCACAAACAGTTGGGAGCGGGATGCTGTCAACTGGCACCTTAACCTGCGGGCTTGCCTGTGGCATACTGGGGGCAACCCCATCACCTTCTCTAATTTTGTGGAGGTCTGAGATGTAGCTAACCCTGGTTTCTTTGGGTATTGACACTGCTGTAATATGTGTGACAAGCCCAAGTATACGGGTAGAAATGCACCAAAAGCTCTTATTGTTGCCAGTACTCAGGAAAGAGATAGCCTTAGTCCATAGGCTCTCTCTTTCCCTCTACTTAATTTGCCACATTTCCTTCCTAAATGCTTTCCTATGTTGTTTAATCAAGCGCTCCCTATGTTCCCCGGCTGCTCTATGTTCTTATTGAGCAAAACTTTGGCCTGTGACTTTTCAGCGCTAAAAAGATCCGTTCTGACCCTGCACCTTACAAGGCCTGCAGACACCCAATCCCTTATGGAGGAAATAAGGTTTTCGAAAGCCTTAACTGTGTGGTGTAAAGGTGTGTTATGTTGCTCTGTAAGGAACCCCTCAGACCATTTATAACATGCCATTTTAATTTGGCTGATCACACAATTCTATGCACCTTTTACAATGCGGTGGCCAGCAATTAGGCCACCTTTATCTTCTCTTAGTCCCCCTAAGCTGTGTGAGGACAAGAGGCTTATAATCTGATAGAGATTTCTATCTGCAGATTCCTTACCTTTGAATTTCCCAGGCATCAGGCTGGATCCGGAAACTTTTGCTGAGCAATACCCCTTGCGCGCGATGTCGCGTGGCTACATTCGGCTCTGCTTCACATCGACAGCGTCGGCGTCGGTGGTGTTGGTTTTGATGTTGCGGTGCCTATATAGGCGCCACCCAGTCAAGCGGACGTCAGTTCTTTTCTTTCCGCGCCAGTAAAGTGCAGATCTGGGAAGAGCTACCCCTCTGCCGCTTTTTGGCAGGCGTTTTCTCGACTTTTGTCAAAATTTTGGGATTCAACTTTGTGTGCGAGGGATGTCTTCGAGAAAGACAGGTTTCAAACCATGCGGGACTTGTTCCCACATGATGTCGGTCACTGTCCCCACCGCGTATGTCTGTGGTGTCTCAAACGTGACCACGATATGAGGTCGTGTTCAGACTGTCGGGCGATGGCCCCGAAGACCTTGAACGAGCGAGCGATGAAGTTGCTTGCGGCCCGGCTGTCGACACCGTCAAGCGAGACTCCGAGGAGGTCACGGTCCCGTTCGAAGAAGAGGAGGTCGCGGGACCGCTCACGGAGCCCTAAGTCCTCTTCCTCCCATTCGAGGTCCTCATCATTGCACACGTTCGCAAAACATTATTGCCTTGATGGTCAGGTATGCAGGGACGGGCACTTTGCCTGTTCAATCCTGCAAGACTTCTTAATTTAGCTCATGAGTCCGCAACCCACCGCCGGGATGGTATGGCTCGGGTATCTGATTCAAAGGTAAGGAATCTGCAGCTAGAAGTCTCTATCAGATGAACAAGTTACTTACCTTCGGTAATGCATTATCTGGTAGAGACTCTATCTAGCTGCATATTCCTTAAAGCCCCACCCATGCCTCCCCGCTTTGCGGACTGATGTGGTAGAACTAGGGTTGTTTCTTCCCCATTTCAGGGTCCTAGTTTTGCACCCGACCACGTCAGTTACTCCGTGGTTCTGCGCTTCTGGCGTGGAAAATATGAAAAGTACTGACGTCCGCGCGCCTGGGTGGCACCTATATAGGCACTGCGATGTCATAACCAACGCTGCCGATGACGTCACGCAGAGCCGAATGGAGCCACCCGATGTCGCGCGCAAGGGGTATTGCTCAGCAAACGTTTCCGGATCCAGCCTGACGCCTGGGAAATTGAAAGGTAACTAATCTGCAGGTAGATAGAGTCTCTACCAGATAATGCGTTACCGAAGGTAAGTAACTTGTTCATCACTACCCCCGAGGTCACCTACAAAAAGATCCTTCACCATGCCAAAATGCTCAGAGGATATTATCACATAATCGATCAGGGATGTTACCCTGCCAGTGTTAAACGCCGGCCGAGACGGCTGATCTCCAAGACACCTACTGTTTATTATGGACATATTGCAGCTATTGACTAGGGTCTCCAAGTGCCTGCACACCGATTCCCTCTCTGACTCCCCAAGACCAGACAGGGAATATTTAGGGGCATATTTACAAGGGCATTGCACCACAGGAACGTCACTTTTAATGATGTTCCTGTGGCGCACTGTCCTGCTCCATATTTACAAGGTGGCGTTAAGCCACTTAATGTGGCATAACGCCACCTTGTAAATATGCCCCTTACCGCAGCTTTCCACTGTGGCAAAGGGGTGGGCAATGGGTGTTGCTGTGGGCATTCCACCAAAACACCTATTGCTTTTTGACACTGCCCCCTATTTACAAGAGTGGCGTAAATATGGGGTGACGCCAAAACAAGACCAGGGATAACCTGGCACAATGAGGAGAAATTAATCATTTCTCCTTGTTTTTGCTGCTTCTATGTGTGCTGCATTCTTCAGCACATACAGAAACAGCAAATCGCCATTAGTGATTGTTCATGTGCAGGAAGGTGTCTTCTTCCTGCACATAAACAATCATAAAAATATTACATTTTGCAACTGCTATATGTGCTGCATTCTGCAGCACACATAGAAGTTACAAATCGCCATTATTAATTGTTTATGTGCAGGAAGGGACACCTTCCTGCACATGAACAATAATTCCCTGCCACCCAGGCCCCCCAGCACTATGGTGCAAGGATGCCTCGTTAGCGCTAGGCAGCTAAATTTAGCACCAGCACTAGGGGATATGCAGGGGTTCACCGCATTCTTGTAAATATGGTGCATCCCTGCGTTTTGAAACTGTAGGAGCAATTTTGGTTTAACACCGCACTCTGTCTGTTTCCTTGTAAATATGCCCTTTAATGTCATATCTTTACCCCTTTGAATAAAAGTCCCTCGTCTACCTGGGAGGAATTTTTCCTATAAAATCACCCATCAGAAAGATGGGCACGCAAGGAAGAAGCCATTGGGTCTGGCCCAACAAAAGTGTCGATTCCCAGAATAGAATTCTTTTACCAAATTTTGGGGGAGAATATGTGTTAATGAGAATCAGGTCGGGGGATCCCATGTAGTCCCCTCTACTCTAATCAGGGCATCCCTTTTTATCCCTCCTCCATGTCATTACAGAGGGAAGCCTAGATACGAATACGACTAGAAAGTTTGGAGAATCACTGGATAGGACAGACACCACAACATCATGCATTGCAGAAACCATCAAGGCAAGGCCCCCAGCAAATCTCCCAAAATGCTCCTTAACTGCTTTTAAACTGGAAAAAAACATAATCAGGCAACCCCCAGTCCTCAGTTTCCCAGGTTTCTTGAATGGCTGGTTTCACCATTTAATTGACCTTGATAACCTGCAAGAGTGACACCAAGTTCCTTTTCATGCTGGCTATGTTCCAGGAGAAGAGAGTGACCCTGATGTCATCAGGATCTTTGTAAAAAGGTTTTTGGACACTCCCTTTTTGAGTTAATGGTCTTCGCTATCCAGTTCCAAGCATACTCATGCTTTTCCGATGACTCCACTTGGTTAGTGAAGATTTGCCTGCCCTCCTCCTTTCCCCCCGAGATCATCTCAAGCCCAACTCCCCCATGGGCTCCCACAATCAGGGGCGGGGGGGACCATTGCTCAAAGACGGGGATGGGGCCCACACCAGTACCTTTCACTCTTGGTGGCCATTAACTGAGATGGCTGGAAAGCCAGAGGCGGGGTAGGATAAGCATAGATATCAAGGCCTGCCTACCTGAGCTCATCCGAGAATTTCAAAACTTCTTACACCACCACCCTGGACTAAAAGTGAGTCCATATATAAGGCCAGGCCGCAGATGACTCCCAGGGTTTCAGCTGTACAAGCAAGGAGATGTCCTAGTGGACATTTTCACCAGCTTAGGGATTGAGTGCAGTAGAGATAAAATACAAGATCTATTGAGCAATCCTTCGGACTCCGAGTCAGTAAAAATGTCTACAAATTGGAGTACTCAGATGGCATCATCAGTAGAACTGGTGGCAGACCTTAACCCCACCAAGTGTCCTCCTCCAGACTGCCTTTCCCCACTTCATCTCTGCCAAAGTGAACGCCCTCCACATTGAAAGCCATGGGTATAACATGATCAGCCTGAGTTGGTCTCAGCACTACCCTAATGTCCGACCCCATATGCTCAGATGGCACTGAGGCAGCACCATAGGGTGCTGCACCCTGGGGAATAGCGGCAGGTTCAAGCAGCACCATGGTATCAGCTGATAAACCCCCAACATGAAATGTAATCTTTCTTGTTCTTTTCTTAGCTATTCTCCAAACTTTCCTTTTTACCTTCTTTTTTTTACTCTTTCTTTTATTATTACTCAACCCTCTTCCATGCTGCATACCTGACTCCTGGGTTGTGGCTTCAGGAATTAACCTCGTGGCTTTGCTTTGGGGGTGGACCTCATGACTTTGCTAAAGATTGGAAAAACTTTGCAGGGTTCCCTTGGGTCCAGAACAGAGCCAGTGGAAACAGCCTCAAAATTAATGCCCTCATGGGCAGAAAGCCCTTCCTCAATATCAATGCCCTAATGGGCAGAAAGCCCTTCCTCCTAAAACAGGGCTTCCAAATCACTTAGGACCAAGGATTGATCATAACTTTTTTCTTGTCTATTTGGCCTGATCCTAGGATCACCCGCCTGAGTGCTCATATCTGCAGTGCAAGTAACGAGGCTCTTTGCACCAGTCTTATACTCTTCTCCAGTCCCATTGGTTGGCAAATTATTCAGTATTACTGATAAAATATCTAAACTATAGTCAGAACTGTCCATGTTCTTTCCTAGTAGAGACAGAATAGATGCCAGAATATGTTCAAGACTCTGCAGAGATCTCGAGAAGGAAACATAATCTACTGAGATGTTCACGGGGGATTCAACAATAAATCAGGAGAAACAGTCAGATTAACTTGATCTGAGATTGTAAGGCTAAGAGTGTTCAAATACATGGCCATTGATTGTTTCCACTGTACCGGCGTTTCGGACGGGACTTCCAACTTCCCCTCCCCGCCCCCGGGACATGGTCTAAATGGTGAAATATCAGGTAGCGTGTAATCCAGACTTAGAGAGGATGAGTGACCAGTAGATTATGTGAGTCCTCAGTAGCTTCCCCCCCTGGTGATACACACAAGGGGGTCCTCTCCCCCGGAGAACAACACACTGACCCGACCAGGGGTGCCACTTGTATTTGAGACCGAGATGGAATAAGAGCCATCTGTTGCTCCACAACCTTTAGCTTAGAGGGGCTGACCTCCTCCTTTGCCGCCACCAATGGAGATGAATGTACAACTTCTCCAGCCTGGGAGTTGTCCTGAAAGAAAACTAGTACTTTGTCCCCCCTTAACTATGGCTAAATGTGGGGCACGCACGGTTTCTCAGTGGGTTAGCTTTGTTATTCTGACATAGTCTGGCAGTTAGAGTATGGCCTGACCTCAATTTTTTGGTGGCCATTTTTACCACGGCCTCAAACTCTCTAGGACTCCCAGACTCTGCTCCACCCATATCAGGTGGCTAACAAGCCCACAAGTGCCCATGTCCACAAGCCGCACCCAGGCTGCCAGCCGACCAGCCCAGCGAAACCCCATTCACAACCCCTACACACGTCGGTGCGACTCACAGCCAAGCCTGGCCAACTTCTCTCACTGCCCACTCTCCCAGCTCAACCGGCTATTCCCTCTTGCCCCCCGCCACAGGAACACTGCTCAACTCCCACCACCTACATGATGAGAGCAGAATGTGCTTGCTGGGGGGGCACTGTTTGGGGCTGCACCTAACTCCATGCTGGGAGAAGGAGATGGGGGGCGCCGCACCAGCCACGGCACGTGCACCTGGGCCGCTTCCTTGGTGCAACTGGTTTCAGTGGGGTCTGACCTTTCTGGGGCAAAAACACTCCACACGGCCTCTAGTCTTTTGCCCCATGCTCCTGTTCCTTTGGAGGAGCTCCTGCTCCTCTGCTCCTGCTCCTGCTCAACTGCTCCTCTCCTGGTACCGTCCCACCAGACCTCAGCACCTTCAGGATCTAGGGCAGCTTTCTGCCGGCGTCCTGTGTGGCACCCCTGCGTACCACTCTGGGTCACACAGTGGACTCTAAGGTATCTCACGGTGCCGCTTTGCAGCACTGATTGCGCTTGCTGTGTAAAAACAACAGGCAGTACAGGAATGGAGGTCCGGGGCGAGCCCAGGAATCCAGGAGAACCACGGCAGAAGGACAGTTTTGCAGCGGAAAATAGGAACGTGTGATGTCACCACATCAGTGCCACTCATAGGCAGTCCAATCTCTCCTGTCTCTCCAAACTCCAATAATTCAGATCACAGATTGTATATATGATGATAGCTCAGTGGGTTACTAGTTTTGTCACAGAGATTCTTTTGTTACTTGGAGTTCATAAGTTACAATCCTTTTGATGTAGCACATTGGGCTATGAAGTGGCATCAAAGTTCTGCATGGAAGTTGCAAGCATAGGTTTAGGACCTTATAGTTTTTTCCTCAATCTTTTGCTATTCTAAGATTACTAAAAAGAGTTCCCTTGGGTAGTAACACAATTTTATTAGAAGGAGACTCCAAACATTGTGTTACATTTCACAGAAGTGATGCAAATCTAGGACAAATAGTTTTGATGTTTATTTTTCAGTGCAAATCCTGAATTTCATTGAAAAGTAGTCTTAGATTAAAACAAGGAGCCACTCAAAGAGTATTACCATTGGTGGTACATGGACATTCCCATGCAACAACAGAAAGAATTTGTTGCTAATCCCTATCTATCTACTACCTTTGGTAGAAAGGAATTTTCATTAAAAAATTATGCCTCTTCTAGGCAGACGTAAAGTTGGAGAAATGATTTTCTCCAAACCTCTCCCACTTTGCAAGTGGCTGCACCCTATAGCACACATACTAAGAGTTAAAGTGTTAAACTTTCCCAAAGCATATGCTGGAAGGGTATCTTACCAGTTAAAACCTGTGCTTGACATTACAACCACCCCCTTGCACAAGGGTGCATTGGCATCTGCATTGGTGCAAGGCAGCTTAAGGAACACTAACACTAGAGGAGAGAGCAACAGAACTATATATTTATAGATATGGTGCTGTTCTCTCTCCTTTTCATGCAGCACAGCAACTTAGGTAACTACATTACGTGAACACGTAGTAAATCTGCTCTTCTGTTTCTCCAGACCCAGAACTCTTAACATATTATGCCTGTGGGACCTGGCAGGGTCTCCCTCAGATTTTTCTTGTGTTCTGTTGCGGTAAGCATTTTTGCTGGCATTATGACCCAGTGTACTTTTTCCCTGATAATCAGTGGTAAAGTGCTTTGTGAGAAGTAGGCCTGGTATATGCTGTCCACTAGTTATAGTGGGCACCTTGCACCAGTCCAATCGACCTTTATTGATGATAGGTTTAAAGTCAACCTTTATTGAAAGCTATCCTAGTGGTAGCTCTGGAGAGCAGACTTCAGGCTAAGTCTTGAAGGAGTGTTAAGCTATTGTTTTACCAGTTATAATCTCATGAATGAACAAATGAAAGGAGAACCACACCAGGTATATATATAAAATATATGTATTTATTACTAAACACTACCCAATAGTCTCTTTATGAGGCTAGAGGTCAAAGTACACAAGTTACAAGTCAAATAGCACAGTAAAATAGCACAATAGACGATTAGCCCTAGGGGCGTACCAAACCATATATTAAGAAAGTGGTATAAGAACCACGACTTAAGTAGACACAAGGCCTAGGGCCTGTAGAATGGCTGGGACCCCAAGGAACCACCCAAGGTAGTGACACAGGGGACCCACGGGGGCTGTGTGCAATGTGTGAACACAGCCGTGAACTCCGTTAAAGTCTATGGGAAAGTCGCGGTAAGAGTTTTAGAGTTTAAGGACACTTAGAAATGGACTAGGACCAAACCCTCTTGGACTTAGACAGTTCTAGAGTTACCACCCACGGGAGCACCGGAGTACTCGAGTTACCTCACCCAGGGAAGCCGGGTGCATAGGTGTCGAATGGTGTCGGGTCGCGTCATCGATTTCAACGGCAGCCTGCAACGAAGTGCTGCTGCCGGGAAGATGCGAAGTGTCCGAAGAGATCCAAGCCTGGATCAGAGTTGAGAAGAACCTGAAAGCAGAGGGGACAGAGTCTTGGTCACTTGCCAGTGACCAGGGGCACGATAGTCGAATGCCCACCGATGTTGGGTGCTTCAGGGGAAAGAGGTGAAGCTTGACTCTTCAGCCACAAGGACCAGGAGGTGTCGACGATGACCAGGAGCTGGATTCGAGCTGTCCCACAAAGGATGTCGAGTACTGCAGCATTGGTGTCCGGATTAAACACAACAAGCCTTGGCAACAGCAACCCACGCAGAAAGGAGAAAGAGGCTTCGGAGCAGACCAGCAAGATCTGAGGGACTCACCACTTGTTGGTGAGTTAGGGCACATCTGGAGCAACCAGAAACGCCCAAAGAAAATCAGAGTTGCCTTCACAGGGACCCACCAGTTGACGGACCAGGGATCGCAAAGGAGCCTTGAGCGGAAATGCAAGAAGCGGGCCCACGGGACACTCGTGGAGTGTAGGCTCACAATCTTTGGTGCAAATGGTGCTCGGGCCTGGGCTACAAGTAACCCAAAGCAGGACTTCAAGAGTTGTCGAGAAGTTGATGCACTAGCAAATGTGCACGGTGTCCAGGAGTTCCGGTTCCACGTCACTCGTGAGGGCTGCGGGTCTCAGCTTTGCTGGGGACTTGGGTCGGCCTCTGAAAAGTCTGGAAATCTTCTTCCTGGGCTGCAAGTACTTCGGAGTCCGGCAGGAGCTTCGGAGATGCAGACTGGCAAATGCTTCATTGGTGCCTGCCAAGCAGGGGAGTCACTCCTTGACCCCAAGGGAGATTTCTTCAGTCCTCTAGTCTTGAGTAGAGCGTCGAAGTTCCAGGATTCAGTTGCAGAGTTTCGTCCAGGGATATCTAAAGTCCTGTTGCCAGGGGTTCCTTACTTATACCTAAGAAAGGGGTTGGACTAACTCTGGGGACCCACCTATGGGAGTGTTTGGAAAGAGGGGTGGCTACACCCATTTCCTTTGTCCAGTTTCGCACCAGAGCAGGGGCTGGCAGCCCCTGCAACCGGTTTGAACTGGGGTATGCACGAGGACACCAAATGTGCCCCCAGTGCAGGACTTCAAAGCACTCTTGGAGTGCACCCACCCAGCCCCAATCCACTAAGGCCTGTCTGGGAGGTGGTCACACCTCCCTGTGACAGGAAACCTATTGTCCAGGCCTCCCCTGCCGGAGTTTCGGTCTGCAGCAGGAGGCCAGACTCGTGTCTGTGGCTGCAGCATCCATTTTGTGATGCCAGGGCTCTTTAAGGTTTCTACCGGGTATACCAGTGGGGACATGTCCCTCCCTCTAGAAGGGTGGAATTCTACCCCCGCCGCCAGGACTGGCGGGGGGGGTAGGATTCCAAGGTGTTTGACACCAAACACGACATGTTTCCGTGCAGCCATCCCAAAGTTAGCATTTACCGTGAGGATATAATGCACTTAAGAGTATATGGTCAGGCTGCACCACAGACAACCCCGGATAGGAGATTCCGAGGGCTGCAGAGGGGCTCTGCTCATGCATGGGCACCCTCTCACATATAACCAAGCACCCTGCCTTCAGGATTGATAAGGCCTGCCATAGGGGTGACTGATAGGTTTCTATGTGCAGTGATAGGTGATATATAGTGAACCTATATCTCTGTGAGGGGTGCATGCACCACCTCACTCAGGCTGCAGTAGCAGTCCTGTGGTGTCATTTTGGATGGCCTTCCAGGGGTGGAACAATACATGCTTCAGCCCCTGGTAGGCCTCTGGGGTACCTATGCCCTGGGTACATAGTATACCATATATTAGGGACTTATAAGGGCACTCCAGAATCCAATCTGGGATGTACCTAAAGTACATAGAATCAATTTATAAGAGAAAGCAGATAGGCTGGGGATCTGAATAGCAGGTTCCCAGCCAAACTAAGTCAAAAACCATCAAAACACCAGAAAAAAAAGTGGGGGCAACCATGTAGTCAGATTCCACCTTCCTACATAACCCCCCCCCCAAACAAAAGGAGATAAGGCTAACCTTGGCCAGTTGAGCCTTTATTGACTAAGTGGCCATATAAGGAAGTACCTGCACTTGCATGGTTACCCCCTATCATATGGTCCACTAAGGTATCCCTCACCCTAAGGGTATGAGAGGGTCTCCACCATGGGGAATTACTACCTGTGGTGTGCTTTGGTAAAGTAAAAGGCTGATGAGGTGTCTGAGTAGGGAAGTGAGACCCTAGGAAAGTTGGTCTCAGCTTCCTCAGATCACTGGTCACCATGTATGCCTGTCTTTCCATGACTGAGTTGCACTTTGCTCTAAGGGTCAACCTTTGGCTGCCTACAGCTGGGGGTTGGGTCCCTTTGGATGGAACTGGAGGGACATGGCAGGTTTGGAACCTTTTGGTCCCAGGTTTGCCCTTGCCTAACAGAGTCCTTCTGGGGGGATCCCTACACAAAGGTACGGGGGATTCCTCAGTGTGTTGAGGAATTTTCACCTGGCTAGGGCTACTAGACTGGGTGCCCCTAATCTGCTGATGTGGGAGTTGCTCTGGACAGGGGGCCCTGTGGGGTCCACTGACCTCCCTTACCACTGCAGCCCTGGGCTGACTGAGGCAAGGTAGAGAGGGGCAGGTTACCTGCTCCAGACTGGGTACCACCTTGGAAGGGTCCCCTGCCATCAGACGGGTTGCCAGGCCAGGCCTGACTACCTCTGGGGCAGTTCCTTCACTAGGGGTAGGATCAGTTCCCTGACGAGGCTGACCCTTACCTATAGTCTGGGGGGAAGAAGACTTTTCTTCAACCCTTGTGCTCTCTTGTGGAGGAGAGTGGGCCATTCTTTCAGGCTCCATCACTCCAAAATTTTCCTGGGGTGGGGCTGTGGCCATCACAGCCCCCCTAACTTTCTCAGGGAAGCCCAGCATTCTCATATGGGCTTGGTGTTCAACTTCAGCCCAGGCTGACATTTCTAGATCATTGCCCATCAGGCAATCTACAAGCAAGGTTGGGGACACTGCCACTCTTTTTGGGCCTGTGACCCCTTCCCAGCTGAGATTGACTATGGCCATGGGGTGATCTGTTCTGACACCATCAATGTTGGTCACCTGGTATTTAAACTCAGGTAAAAGCTGGTGAGGGGGGACTAGTTTCCCTGCCACCATGGTGACACTAGCCCCTGTGTCCCTGAATGCCACAGATTTCTGACCATTAATCATTGGCTCCAGTCTGTACCTGCCCAATGCATTGGGACCCATGGTAAAGGTGGCAAATCCTATACCACCATCAAAGTCAGAGGAGTCTGTTGAGGGGGTCCTGTCTAAACTAGGGCCCACCTCTGTCCCCCTTGCAAAAGCACCTAACTTTTTGGGTGCACTACTCCCAACTGGAGGATTACTACTGGTAGTACCAGGAGGGGTGGTAGTATTTGTTGGAGGAACATTTTCTTTATTGCCAATCCTGGGGCAACTGGGATCAGTTTTCCAGTGGCCAGGCTTTTTACAAACATGGCAATATGGTTTCTTTTGGCCTTTTCCTTTAGTAGATTGGGATTCCCCACCAGATGCAGATTTTTGGGAACCTTGAGAAGACTTCTGGTCTTTACCCTTTTCCCCACCCTTGTCAGAGTTTTTGGAATCTTGCTTCTTTTGGTCACCACCTTGGTTCTGTACCTTCTGCTTCACCCTGGTTCTGACCCATTTGTCTGCCTTCTTTCCCAATTCTTGGGGAGAGGTCAGATCAGAGTCAACCAGGTACTGATGTAGCAACTGATTCTGACAGTTATTAAGAATCTGCTCCCTCATGATTAAATTATACAATACTTTGAAGTCACACACCTTACTGCCAAGTAACCAGCCTTCCAGAGCCTTAGTAGCACAATCTACAAAGTCCACCCAGTCCTGTGTCTGTGCCTTTTGGGTATCTCTGAACTTTAACCTGTATTGCTCAGTGGTTAGGCCAAACCCATCTATCAGGGCACTCTTCAGGACTTGGTAATCATCAGCATCCTCTTCTTGTACAGTGAGGAGCTTGTCTCTACCTTTGTCTGCAAAGGAGAGCCACAAGATTGCTGCCCACTGCTCCTGGGGGACCCTCTGAACTTTACAGGCCCTTTCCAGTGCAGTAATCCATTTGTGGATGTCATCCCCACTCTGGTCGGGAGGGACAATCTTGCTCAGGTTTCTATGGTCATAAGACCTTTCCCTACCACTAGGGAAGTGGCTGCCACCATGGGACTCTAGTCCCAACTTTCTTCTTTGTCTATGAAGCTCTAGGGACTCCTGTCTATAGCCAACTTCTCTCTTCTGATCCTAAGCTGAGCTTCTCCATACTTGAGCAGTCTCTCTTTCCTTTCATGAGAGGACTCCCTCCTATGAGAGGAAACAGAGGTCCCTATTGAGGTGTCAGAGTGGTTAGACTCCTGAGAAGGAGATCTGGACCTTCTAGGCACACTCACAACTCTTCCTGGTGGGGCAAAGAGGAGGCCATTCTGGTCCTCCTCCTCATCTGCAGGAGGAGCTGGATTGTCCAGGGCAAGATCATTGTCATCTCCCTGGTCAGCTTCAGAGGTCAGGTCCTGGGTTTCTTCACCCCTGGGCCCTTCCTCATTTTCTGCCCCACCCTCTCTGCCTATCCCTTCAGACCCTAGGGGTCTTCTGAGATCATCCAACAGAAATATCTCCATGAGACGTTGGGTGTTGGCACTTTTGCCTGTCTTCAGCTTCCTAGTCTTGCACAATGCTCTCAATTCCAAGAATGGGAGGTTGTCATACTTGGAGGGTAGAAGCCCACTGGCTTCTGGCAGGGACCCACTGGTTCCTGGCCTTGAAGACATCACTAGTGGGGTGTGGTGTATGCACTACCTACTCTAGTGTGGCCTACTAACCTCTCTTGAGTTGTAGAAAGGGTGTGCTAAGCCCTTGACACACAACTCTAAGTTAAGTAGAACTTACTATATTTCTAAGCTTGAATTTATATGTACCTCAGGTACCTTTAGTGGTTTTCAGTTAGTCACACACTTGAGATTATCTGGTAAAACAGGGCAAGCTTGAATCCCACCGCTGCCACCAATGTGAGAAGTTGGCCTGGTATATGCTGTCCACTAGTTATAGTGGGCACCTTGCACCAGTCCAATCGACCTTTATTGATGGTAGGTTTAAAGACAACCTTTATTGAAAGCTATCCTAGTGGTAGCTATGGAGAGCAGCCTTCAGGCTAAGTCTTGAAGGAGTGTTAAGCTATTGTTTTACCAGTTATAATCTCATGAATGACCAAATGAAAGGAGAACCACACCAGGTATATATATAAAATATATGTATTTATTACTAAACACTACCCAATAGTCTCTTTATGAGGCTAGAGGTCAAAGTACACAAGTTACAAGTCAAATAGGACAGTAAAATAGCACAATATACGATTAGCCCTAGGGGTGTACCAAACCATATATTAAGAAAGTGGTATAAGAACCACGACTTAAGTAGACACAAGGCCTAGGGCCTGTAGAATCGCTGGGACCCCAATGAACCACCCAAGGTAGTGACACAGGGGACCCACGGGGGCTGTGTGCAGTGTGTGAACACAGCCGCGAGCTCCGTTAAAGACTATGGGAAAGTCGCGGTAAGAGTTTTAGAGTTTAAGGACACTTAGAAATGGACTAGGACCAAACCCTCTTGGACTTAGACAGTTCTAGGGTTACCACCCACGGGAGCACTGGAGTACTCGAGTTACCTCACCCAGGGAAGCCGGGTGCATAGGTGTCGAATGGTGTCGGGTCGCGGCGTCGATTTCAACGGCAGCCTGCAACGAAGTGCTGCTGCCGGGAAGATGCGAAGTGTCCGAAGAGATCCAAGCCTGGATCGGAGATGAGAAGAACCTGAAAGCAGAGGGGACAGAGTCTGGGTCACTTGCCAGTGACCAGGGGCACGATAGTCGAATGCCCACCGATGTCGGGTGTTTCAGGGGAAAGAGGTGAAGCTTGACTCTTCAGCCACGAGGACCAGGAGGCGTTGACGATAACCAGGAGCTAGATTCGAGCTTTCCCACAAAGGATGTCGAGTGCTGCAGTGTTGGTGTCCGGATAGAACACAACAAGCCTTGGCAACAGCAACCCACACAGAAAAGAGAAAGAGGCTTCGGAGCAGACCAGCAAGATCTGAGGGACTCACCACTTGGTGGAGAGTTAGGGCACATCTGTAGCAACCAGAAACGCCCAAAGAAAATCAGAGTTGCCTTCACAGGGACCCACCAGTTGACGGACCAGGGATTGCAAAGGAGCCTCAAGCGGAAATGCAAGAAGCGGGCCCACGGGACACTCATGGAGTGTAGGCTCACAATCTTCGGTGCAAATGGTGCTCGGGGCCTGGGCTATAAGTATTCCAAAGCAGGACTTCAAGAGTTGTCGAGAAGTTGATGCACTAGCAAATGTGCATGGTGTCCAGGAGTTCCGGTTCCACGTCCCTCGTGAGGGCTGCGGGTCTCAGCTTTGCTGGGGACTCGGGACAGCCTCTACGAAGTCTGGAAATCCTCTTCCTGGGCTGCAAATACTTCGGAGTCCGGCGGGAGCTTCGGAGATGCAGACTGGAAAATGCTTTGTTGGTGCCTGCCAAGCAGGCGAGTCACTCCTTGACCCCAAGGGAGATTTCTTCAGTCCTCTAGTCTTGAGTAGAGTGTCGAAGTTCCAGGATTCAGTTGCAGAGTTTCGTCCAGGGATATCTAAAGTCCTGTTGCCAGGGGTTCCTTACTTATACCTAAGAAAGGGGTTGGACTAACTCTGGGGACCCACCTATGGGAGGGTTTGGAAAGAGGGGTGGCTACACCCATTTCCTTTGTCCAGTTTCGCACCAGAGCAGGGGCTGGCAGCCCCTGCAACCGGTTTGAACTGGGGTATGCACGAGGACACCAAATGTGCCCCCAGTGCAGGACTTCAAAGCACTCTTGGAGTGCACCCACCCAGCCCCAATCCACTAAGGCCTGTCTGGGAGGTGGTCACTCCTCCCTGTGACAGGAAACCTATTGTCCAGGCCTCCCCTGCCGGAGTTTCGGTCAGCAGCAGGAGGCCAGACTTGTGTCTGTGGCTGCAGCATCCATTTTGTGATGCCAGGGCTCTTTAAGGTTTCTACCGGGTATACCGGTGGGGACATGTCTCTCCCTCTAGAAGGGTGGAATTCTACCCCCGCCGCCATGACTGGTGGGGGGTAGGATTCCAAGGTGTTTGACACCAAACACGACATGTTTCCGTGCAGCCATCCCAAAGTTAGCATTTACCGCGAGGATATAATGCACTTAAGAGTATATGGTCAGGCTGCACCACAGACAACCCCGGATAGGAGATTCCAAGGGCTGCAGAGGGGCTCTGCTCATGCATGGGCACCCTCTCACATATAACCAAGCACCCTGCCATCAGGATTGATAAGGCCTGCCATAGGGGTGACTGATAGGTTTCTATGTGCAGTGATAGGTGAGATATAGTGAACCTATATCTCTGTGAGGGGTGCATGCGCCACCTCACTCAGGCTGCAGTAGCAGTCCTGTGGTGTAATTTTGGATGGCCTTCCAGGGGTGGCACAATACATGCTTCAGCCCCTGGTAGGCCTCTGGGGTACCTATGCCCTGGGTACATAGTATACCATATATTAGGGACTTATAAGGGCACTCCAGAATCCAATCTGGGATGTACCTAAAGTACATGGAATCAGTTTATAAGAGAAAGCAGATAGGCTGGGGACCTGAATTGCAGGTTCCCAGCCAAACTAAGTCAAAAACCATCAAAACACCAGAAAATAAAGTGAGGGCAACCGTGTAGTCAGATTCCACCTTCCTACATGCTTCTGCTCTCTTCTTAATACATGATGCAATTGGCATCTACCTGATTGGTATATTTCATTTACTTGTAAGTCCCTAATAAATGATGCTACATGTACCCATGACCTGTAAGTTAAATGCTACTAGTGGTCCTGCAGCACTCATTGTGCCACCCACTAAAGTAGCCTTTAAAACATGTCTCAGGCCTACCACTACAACCAGTAATGCAGTTTTAGACAGCCATTGCGACCAGACAAAATGCATTTTTCCAGGCATAAACCTTCCTTTTTAATACTTATAAGTCACTCAAAAGATAGGCCTTGAAGGCTCATAGGTCAGAGTGGACTGTATTGAAAAAGTAGGACATGTGTACTGTTGCAGTGGCAATTCTTTTATTGGGGCGTGGTACCCCTGTTTGTTTTGTTGCCCCTGGCCCCATATAAAATGTTTTGATTGATTCTATTCTTAGCCGCAAGGCCAGCACACTGCTTTATTTTGACATGGCCCAGTCTGAGTTTGCCTTTTTGCATGAGTGAGGAAAGGCGGACGTGGGTGAGGGGGTGCAGCTAAATTGAATGATTGACACACAGGTTGAGCTGGGCTTTGTGGTGAAGTGTGCATGTTAGGCTGGACAGGTGACTTGCTGTGACCAGCCATCCACACCCTTAACCGTCGCCTACCTGCAGCAATGTTAGAAGCCCTGGGGATTACAGCCATAGCGGCAAAGTTTCCTACGGAGTGCTGTCAGCACCTGACTGAGGCAACCCATTTTGCTGCATACATGCTGTTTACTAAGATAAACAGGGCACCAGCCTCCCTTCCTCGACATCTCAGCAGAGGGCCTGGCCACAGCTGAGAAATGCTGCTATCCCAGTACAACTACTGTGCACGCCTTGTAGGGAGACATGGCCGCATGAAAAGGGGCCTCGAGTGGACGAAAGTAAGAAACTGTGATGGACGGTAAGTCACTATTGGAAGGGGTGAATGCAGAGGCGATTTCACTACAGGGTTTAATGCAGTGTGTCTGTAGTGCACGCATCACAAACTTTCAGTTACTGAATCTGGGCTTCCATGCGTTAAATCTCTTATCCCAGTTCGTCAGATGCCCCCAGAAGAGTGTTCATGTCATCAGAACGGAACTCAGACTTTTATTAAGGCCAAAGGCAGGGCATGTAAAGGTTCACTCGGATGACATGTGCCCCCATGCCGTGCTTTACTTCTCAGCAGTGGTAATTTCAGCTCACTAATTAGCTTCCACTTCTCCAAATAGATATCTTTGCATTCTGAGAACATTAAAGTTCCATTTCCATCTGCTTGAAACGAAGGCTGGAGAGCATGTCTTTTAATCACTGGGAGTAGGTTTATGGCCCTATCTTAAGTCCATCATTTGATTTTCTCTGCTGCGAAGGGCGGTGAGTCACTCATGGAAGGTGTGAGTCAGGCACACAGTAAAAATACTTCATGGTCCCTTTGTAGTGCAACTGTACACCTCACAGGCCCCATTTCTAAATTTACAGTGAGTTAGGGCTGACAAATGAGGGCTGCACAGCTCGATACAGTAATGATTGTTTCCAGGAACAAGTGACATGTGATCTTTACTTTGCTTAAGGGCAGAAGATTTAGGACAGGGGCTTAGAGTCAAACACTTTCTCTGTTACTGCCCAAAGGCACTGACCATTTTTTAGGTCGAGACTAGGCAGCGCGCATGCGCTGTCTGCAAGACCTGTTGTAGTCCGTAAAGGACTTTGCTCCCGCCTGCTGCCCCCTCATTTGTTTATTGCTGTGTCACTCTTCTTAGCTGCTTTCTAAATCATTGATGCAGTGATATGTCACTTCCGTTTTTTCAGGAAGAAGCACCCCCCAACTACAGTTTTCCTCCACTTCCATGGTTTCATGGGTTGTTGAGGAGAACTCTTTTCACAATTGTTGCAGCCCAGGATGCTGACCTGCATCATCTAATATGGAGGCCACACATTTATTTTGCTATCCGAGGCTATCTAATTATCTTGCTTTGGTGCGAGGCCACGGGGTCCCTTTGCGATACTGAGCTGGTCCAATCGCTCCACAACTGTGGCTGGAGCCGCTTTTCTTTCCACCCGTTGCTGCGTCCAGCCGCCATGTATTGTACCTAATTAGCTCGCTTTAGTTTGAGGCCGCAGGATCCCTTTGTTACACCCAGCCGGCCCAGCTCCTGTTTCCGGTGCGCCACGACTTTCAGATTTCACTGATTCTGCTTCAGACACCGGGATGCTCAGGGAGAATCTGCATAGTGCCAGGCAATGCTGCGTTTGGCAGGGCTTTAAGGTACAGTAAATGGCGGCTGGCGGGTTATTGCATACACAGTATTTCTTTCTTAGGCGCATTGTTACCCCCTTCAGAGCCTTCTTTTAAACTGAACAAGTATTACATGCTCAGGCGACAGTGGATTCCATGGTGGGGTTATGTTCCATAACTGTTCCCTTGTTAATTTGTTTCCCTGATTCTAAATGTTGGGCTCTCGAGAAGATGAACAGTTGTTAGATTAATCTCTTGTGTGTGGATTTCATGAATGCGTGGCTGCTTCTGGGAAACGTCACCTCATGTGGCGAAGGCTTCCTCCCCCCCTCCTTGATCCAGGCAGCCACAGACCACAGGAGGAAGGGGCAGTTAAATAATAGGCAATCGAAGGGCCTCTGATTGCCCATCCATTATAAGCTAACCCAGTGGCTCACTCAGATGAATGCATGCCGCTGAGAACATACAGTGTCCCAGAGGTGATAAATTCAAATCCCAGCATGGGAGCCTCAGTCTTCCATGTAGGTCCATCAACATCTGTTGCAAATTTATATAGCACAAACTCGACCCGAAGGTATTTAAGCGCATTACATGAGCATCAGTTACGTTACACAAGGACAGATTCATTTTTTGGTAGGCGCGGGGAGATTAAGGGCCATATGTATGAAGCTGTTTTGCGATCGCAAACACTGCGAATCGCAAAAAAACGGTGTTTGCGATCGCAAAACAGAGAATCCCTATGTATAACAGCTTACCAGTGCGCAAAAATGGTAATCGCAAAATTAGCGATTAGCAATTTTGCGAGGCATAGATTCTGCGAATAATTCTGCAAATTCACAATCTGCGACACGTCATTTGCGAAAATCTCAATTAACGTGTTTGCAAATTGCGAATCCGCAAAATAAGATGCATGAAAAAATCGCAATTTGCGAAATTCGCAATTTTGCACATTGCAATTACCACCAAGTATGAGCAGGTGGTAACCAGGTGCAACCTATTTAAAGAGGCCCACAATGCCACAGGGGTTATCCACAATGGCTGGGCTGTACTTGATAGCCAGGAGGCTGCGTATCAGAGCTGCTGCACAGAGAAGGAGACGCCAGGAAAGGATCTTCAGAGCGCGCATCACCCTGTTCCAGCGGACTGTGGAGGAGATCCGTGTGAACTACAGGCTGGACGAAGACAGCATCCTGGACCTAATAGAGGAACTCAAACCCATACTAGAACACCCCACACGCAGGACACACACCATCCCCACCCATGTACAGGTTTTGTGCTCACTGCACCTACTGGCATCAGGGAGTTTTCAGGGGGTGATAGCCACAGCAGGAGGGGTCTCGCAGAGTGCACTTTCGCGCTTCTTCCGCGCTTTCCTTGATGCAATGGTGCAGAGGATGCATCACCACATCCAATTCCCCAGCACACAACAGGCCCTAGATCAGTCCAAGCAGGAGTTCTATCAGATAGCCCAATTCCCACACGTTATTGGCTGCATAGATGGGACCCATGTCGCTATTTCCCCCCCCTCACAGAATGAGTATGTGTTCAGGAATCGCAAGTCCTATCATTCCCTGAACATACAGGTAGTGTGCAATGCCAAACATATAATCACTGATATAGTTGCGAAATACCCAGGCAGCTCCCACGACTCATTCATGTTTCGCCACAGTGGAATCCACCGACGACTCACAGATGGGGAGTTTGGTGAGGGCTACCTGCTAGGTAAATGCATTGCTTACAGGGACACACCAGTAAAGCACAGAAGTGGCAGGGCAGTGCTTAACCTGATTCTTGTCTCCCTGCAGGTGACAGTGCGTATGCTCTACGTGACTACATCCTGACTCCGTACCTGAGTCCAGCCACTGCTGGGGAGCGGAGGTACAACAGTGCCCACAGAGCCACCCGCTGTGCCATTGAGAGGACATTCGGAATCCTCAAGAGCCGTTTCCGCTGCTTACATAAGAGTGGAGGTGCGTTACAGTACAGCCCCGAGACATGTTGCAAAATCGTGGTCGCGTGTGCCATGCTACACAACATCGCCACCAGGAAAGGCACCCCAGTGGATCTTACAGATTCAGACTCATCAGATGAGGAGGGTCCAGCTCCACGATGCAGACCAGCCGGTGGGGTTGGTGCGGCGTCCGGCTGCCAGAGGCGAGATGAGAACACAGAACTATTTCTAGGTGAGTAATGATGACACAATGCTACAGATTGGTGCAAAACTGTGTTTTAATTTCCTTCAGTGCAGGAAAATATCCGTCACACAGCCTAGGGGGGCACACTATGTGAGTCCAAATTGCTTGCACATTTTCAACACACAGTGCAAATCTTTTTCCCAAACATGAGTCAAGATGCAATGGGTTGCCTCACCAATTGCCATGTGCCACTCATGACACTTCAGCATCTGCGTGCATGGCTTGTTGCCCCTCGCTCAGGGTGCCCACTGCCTTCCCCTGAGGCATCGGCTGGTCTCCCCTGACGCGCACTGCAATGTCTGTCCTGTGGGATGGGTGGAGTGATCCTGCTCCTGCTGGATTGCTCCTCATCCTCCAGTGAGCTGAGGAGTCCTGTGCCACCTCTGGCTGCTGCACGCAGCTAGTCCATGGCATGTCTGACCTGCACCAGGCCCTTGGCTACATCCTGGCAGCAGTGTGCCATCTCATGCTGCATGCTGACACAGCGACGTGCCAGCACTGATGTGGCAGTGGACAGGCGGTTTACCGCCATTGTTTACATGTCCAGGCGGGTGTGGAGGCGCTGTCTCTCCCTGCGCCTGACTGCCCGGTCTCTCCGCATCTCTGAGCACAGTGCTTCCAGTGCACCAGTCATGCCCATGAAGCCCTCCCTCATTTGGGTCATGTTGTTGTTGTTCACTGTGAACTGGTGCTGTATTGATTTTATTGCCTTTGCTTGCAGGCGCTGTACCTGTAGCATGTTGCCCTCAAGCCCTGCAAACACTGTGCCTTCGCCTACGGCAGCTGTGCTGGTGGACGGATGTGCCCTGCGCCTGGATGAACTTCCTGGACTAGGACGGACAGGGGACTGTGCTGTGTGCCGTGCAGCACGCTGGCCCTGGACTTGCTGCTCTTCTCCACTTGTGTCCAGTGGATCTGCCTCCATTGGTGGTAGTGGTGGTACTATGAGGCGCCGCCTGCGTGTCACAGGGATTACTGGACTGCCTTCCTCCTGCTCCTCTTGCCCTGACTGTTCTTCGGTGTGGGAAGCATCCTCCCCTCCTGCCATTGATTCCTGTGTTCCTGGTGGTGCTGTGAATGTAAATGCACACATTAATTGGGTGTCCTGCCTCGCATTGGTAATGTAATAAATGTTTCAGTTTCGAGTTACATGGGTCCTATCTGTATGTTTTTAGCCTTTCCTGATTTACTCATTCTGTTTGTTCCTTGCTGGGTGTCACTGCTCCACTGTTTGGTGCATGTAACTACATCTCCCATGATGCATTGCTGGGTGTGCTTGTGTGCATGCACTGGAGTTGCATTCATGTTTGGTGCCTGGGTCTTTCCTGGGTGTGTGAGTGATGTGGTGATGTGTGAGGGGAGTATTAGCATGTTTCTTACCTTGTCTGGTGTTTTGGGGTTCGGAGCTGTCCAGGTCAGCCACGCCACTGACACTCTCCGGCTGCAGGGTGTCCTCCACCAACTCCTCCAAAGGCGTAGAATCAGTAGCAGTGGATGTCCCACCACCGGTCTTCCTTGCCTCAGCCAGCTTTGTAGCCACCTTTTCTTTGGATCTTTTGCGCATATCATACCACCTTTTCCCGAGGTCCTCTACGGTGCGGTGGGTCACGCCGATGGCATTCACCTTCTCTTGTATGTCTGCCCAGATTTTCCTTTTGCGTGCCTCTGGCACACGTAGTGATTGCTTGCCAAACAGGAGATCATGGCTCACCACCATTTCTTGTATGAGCACCTCCTGCTCCCTTTCACTGAACTTATGTTTCCTTTTCCTGGCATTCTCCTCCTGCTGCTTCTCCTTCTTCTGTGTGTCCATGTCTCCTTCACTCAGATGCAGTGCACAAGTGTCTCAGCTCTCCTCCCAGCCTCTCACTCAGCTTCTGGCAATCAGGTGCAGCATGAGTAGTCCCACTTCCTGGTTGTGATGTCATCATGCTGCACCTGAATTCCCGATTCGCTAATTTGCGATTCTTTATTTGCGATTCCTTAATTGCGAATTCGCAATTGAAGGGATCGCAAAATAGGTATTCGCATTTTCTGCGAATTTTTGAGACTACGCTAAATATTTGCGATCTTTTCTTTACATCGGGTTTTGCGATTCTCAAAATGCGATTCGCTATGAATCGCAATTTGAGAATCGCAAATTCCGATTTTGATACATATGGCCCTAAGTGATTTGCCCAGAATCACAGGATGCTGAGCAGACGCCAAGACTCGAAAGCGGTTCCCCAGATCCAAAGTCGGCAGCTCTAGCCATAAGGCTACATCTCTGACTGCAAAAGTGCGGTATTAAGCAGAATGTGAAGCGCAAGGTGTGACTATAACAACGTGTCTTAGGTACTGCACAGTGGGGCATATTCTCAAGGACTCATCGCCGATTTATCGGCACGTTAGCGCCGCAAAAGTGGCGATAGATTTTTCACCTGATTCTCAAGCTGGTGCAAACTGCTGATATCGCCAGTTCTCCAGAGATAGCTTCCGCAAAAAACATCGCCACGGATGAGAGCGACAACTAACGCTAATGATATGCAGAGTAGGCGTTCCCATGCAAAAACACACGAAAACACCACTTCCCGATATTCTCAACGACCAGCCAGATCTGCGATGCAATCCAAAAACAGGCGATAAGGCGCGTTAGCAGCAGAGATTTAACACCTGCATTTTACTGGTGTTAAGCAGGACGACAACCTGCAGTATGAAAGGGAGCCCAGCCCAGAGCCACATCTGCAGATCAACACATGTCATGGAGCTACTGATTATGCAGCTCGGGGACCCAAAGGGCCACAATACCCACCGCCACCACCCCCAGGCCCCCCCAGCCCCATGGACCACCCCCCCCGGACTACCACAGAGGCAGGGCAGAACAAGACAGTGGACCTTCCGAAAACGCACCAGCCTCACAGACTTAACGCCATAGGATGTCATTGCCCACTACAGGCTCAAAAGGAGAACCATCCGCCGCATGCTGACCCACATTGCCCACAGGCTGACGGTACCAACACAGCGGACAACCAACATCCCTCCGCAGACAAAGCTGCTGGCTGTGCTGCACCTGTTGGCCTCTGGTACCTTCCAACCAAATACTGCCAGAGTCGGAGGAGTCTCACAGCCAGCCCTATCAAAGTTCCTCACACCTCTCTTGGATGCCATCATCAAAATGGTACCCCAGCTCTTTCATTTCCCGCACACTGCGCAGGAACAGCTGGAGGCCAAGCAAGGCTTCTACGCCATAGCTGGCTTCCCGCACGTGTTGGGGGCAATTGACTGCACACATGTCCTACTTGTGCCCCCTGCCGACACTGCACACAATTACCGCAACAGAAAGCACATGCATTCCATCAATGTGCAGGCAATAGTGGACCACCGGGGACTCTTCACCAACGTCGTCGCCAACTAGCCAGGCAGTGTGCATGATTCCTACATCTTCCGACAGTCCATCATCAACCAGCGCTTCCAGGATGGCACCTGTGGAAATGCACTGCTCATTGGCAAGTACCAAATGAACACACCACACACCTCAACTCCACAATCATGCAACTCACAACTGTGGGAATGCACATGTCACAAAACAGAAACAACATGCCAAACAACATGCCCACCTACCAGACACGACAACACAAGTAACTGTGGTAACCGTGGCCAGCCATGTAGACAAAACATCCACGTCATGGCACCTCTGCCACACAATTGCAGAATGTGGGGAGAGGTGGGAACCAAGTCTGTGCGAAGGAGGCAAGTGACCCATGAATAAGAATGTACACAATGCCAAGTGTGGCAGTGATGTGCTGGACAGACTTCAGTATGCAGAGCACAGACATGTCCATGTGGACATATACTGCTGGTGTTTGTAGTGTTGTGGACAGTGGACGCAACCATGTCACCTCAGGCAGTGGGGAAGACCTTGGACATGTAGCTATGTTGACCCCCCCTGTAAGCGTAAGCGGAGTGGGCTGGGCCGGCGTACACCAGTCCAGCGTAGGAGTGGGAATAAATAGCCCGGGGCTCTGGGCGTGGTTCACTTCCGGGATGGCCACCAAAGTAAATACTGTGTGTGTCTCTGTGTCCGCCATATCCTGACCATAGGCCTACACACACGGGGCCGACCACCTTCAACGGCCAATATCACAGTGTCGTTGTCAGGCTTGTGGACATACGCAGACAGTCATGACAATGGTGTGTCTTAGGAGTGCAAGTGATGCAACCGTGCAGCGCACACAAGTAAATAGGCTCGGGGGGAGTGAGGAGCAGCTGTGAGGCAACGTAATACACATGGATGCCGCTCATATGCCACAAGCAATACATGTCAAACATGAATCCCAAAGTTGCATGTGAGAAGTTGGCCTGGTATATGCTGTCCACTAATTAAAGTGGGCACCTTGCACCAGTCCAAACAACCTTTATTGATGATTAGGTTAAAGACAACCTTTATTGAAAGCTATCCTAGTGGTAGCTATGGAGAGCAGCCTTCAGGCTAAGTCTCGAAGGAATGTAAAGCAGCTTGTTTTACCAGTATATAACCTCCTGAATGACCAAATGAAAGGAGAACCTCACAAGGTATATATAAAATATATGTATTTATTACTAAACACTCTCTACTAACCTCTTTATGAGATTAGAGAACAAGACACACAATATTAAATCACTAGAACGACAGTAAATAGCACAATACACAGCGGGCTCCAGGGGAAGACCGAACCATATACTAAGAAAGTGGTATAAGAACCATGACTTGACTAGACACAGTGCCTAGAGCACGTAGAATCGCTGGGACCCCAAGGAACCACCCAAGGTAGTGACACAGGGGACCCACGGAGGACGGGTGCAGTGTGGGAACACAGACGCGAGCTCCGTACAACTCTATGGGAAAGTCGCGGTTGGAAATTTAAAGATTAAGGACACTTAGGAGAGGACTTTAAGCAAACCCAGCTAAACATAGAAGGTTCTAAGGCCAGCACCCTTGAGAGTACCGAGGTACCTGAGTTACCTATCCCAGAGGAGCCGGGTGCATAGGGGTCAAGTGGTGTCGGAAACCCTCGTCGTTTTCAATGGCCTTTCTTTCCATGACTGAGTTGTATCTGGCCCTAAGGGTCAACCTTTGGCTGCCTACAGCTGGGGGTTGGGTCCCTTTGGTTGGAACACTAGAGGGAGAGGGTAGGTTTGGAACCATCTGGTCCCAGGTTTGCCCTTGCCCAATAGAGTCTATCTGGGGGTGGTCCCTATTCAATGGTAAGAGGGATCCCTCAGTGGGTTGAGGAATTTTCACCTGGCTAGGGCTACTAGACTGGGTGCCCCTAATCTGTGTATGGGGGGTTCCTCTGGGCAGTGGGCCTTTAGGGGTCCACTGACCTCCCTGACCTCTGGAGCCCTAGGCTGATTGAGGTAGGGTAGAGAGGGTCAGGATACCTGCTCCAGACTGGGTACCACCTTGGAAGGGTCCCCTGCCATCAGGGGGGTTGCCAGGCCAGGCCTGACCACCTCTGGGACAGTTCCTTCACTAGGGGTAGGATCAGTTCCCTGAGGAAGCTGACCCTTACCTATAGTCTGGAAGGAGGAAGACTTTTCTTCAACCCTTCTGCTCTCTTGTGGAGTAGAGTAGGCCATTCTTTCAGGCTCCACCTCTCCAAAATTTCCCTGGGATGGGGCTGAGGCCCTAAGAGCCCCACCAACTTTCTCAGGGAGGCCTAACATTCTTAAATGGGCCTGGTATTCAACTTCAGCCCAGGCTGAAATTTCCAGATCATTGCCCAACAGGCAATCTACAGGCAAGTTTGGGGACACTGCCACTCTCTTTGGGCCAGTGACCCCTCCCCAGCTGAGATTGACTATGGCCATGGGATGATCTGTTCTAATACCATCAATGTTGGTCACCTGGTACTTGAACTCAGGTAAAAGCTGTTGAGGGGGACTAGTTTCCCTGTCACCATGGTGACACTAGCCCCTGTGTCTCTGAATGCCAAAGCTTTCTGACCATTTATCAGTGGCTCCTGTCTGTACTTGCCCAAAGAATTAGGACTGACAGTAAAAGTGGCAAATCCCATGCCACCATCACAGACTGAGGAGGCCTGTGAGGGGGACCTTTCTAATCCATGGTCCACCTCAGTTCCCCATGAGAAACCACCTAACTTTTTGGGTGCATTACTACCACCTGGGGGATTACTACTTGTAGTACCAGGAGGAGTGGTAGTATTGCTGGGAGGAACATTTTCCTTATTGCTGGCCTTAGGGCAACTGGGGTCATTTTTCCAGTGGCCAGGCTTCTTACATATATGGCAATAAGGTTTCTTTTCAGGGGAGGAAGGAGTTTGGGACCCACCCCCAGAAGAGGACTTTTGGGGCCCTGTAGAGGATTTATCTTTTGATTTATCCCCACCTTTCTCTTGGTTTTTGGAAGAATCTTTCTTCTGGTCACCACCCTGATTCTTTGGCTTTACCCTGGTTCTGACCCATTTGTCTGCCTTCTTTCCTAATTCTTGGGGAGAGGTCAGATCAGAGTCCACCAGGTACTGGTGTAAAAGCTGGTTTTGACAATTATTAAGGATCTGCTCCCTCATAATCAAATTGTACAATCCTAAAAAGTCATGCACCTTGCTGCCATGTATCCAACCTTCCAGAGCCTTAGTAGCACAATCTACAAAGTCAACCCAGTCCTGAGTCTGTGCCTTTTGGGTGTCTCTGAACTTTATCCTGTATTGTTCAGTGGTTAAGCCAAACCCATCAATCAGAGCACTCTTCAGGACTTTGTAATTATCAACATCCTCTTCTTTTACAGTGAGGAGCTTATCTCTACCTTTGTCTGCAAAGGAGAGACACAAGATTGCTGCCCACTGCTCCTGAGGGACCCTCTGTATCTTACAGGCCCTCTCCAGTGCAGTTATCCATTTGTGGATGTCATCCCCACTCTGGTAGGGAGGGACAATCTTGTTCAGGTTCCTATGGTCATGAGTATGTTCTCTACCTCTAGGGACACTGTTGCTGCCAGCATGGGGCTCTAGCCCCAACTTCTGAGAAGCTCTCTGAAGCTCCAGGGATTCCCTATCTAAGGCCAATTGCTCTCTCTTGATTCTGAGCTTAGCTCTCTCAAACTCAAGCAGTTGGCACTTCTTCTCATAAGAGGACTCCCTTTTATGAGAAGCAGAGGTCCTATGAGAAACAGAGCTCACTACAGAAGTACCAGAATGATTAGATTCTTGAGAAGGAGATCTTGATATTCTTGGTAAACTGTTAACCCTTCCAGGTGGGGTAAAGAGAGGGCCACTGAGGCCTCCTTCCTCACCTTCAGGAAGAATTGGATTGTCCAGGGTAGAATCATTTTGATCCTCCTGGCCAGCATCAGAGTCCAGGTCATTGAAGTTCTCACTTCCTGGCCTTTCCTCTTCTGCTGTCCCACCCAACTTGCCTGCCTCATCAGACCCTGGTGTCTTTCTGAGGTCATCTAAAATCAAACTCTGTATGAGACGTTGAGTGTTTGGGTTTTTCCCTGTCTTCAGTTTCCTAGATGTACACATGGTTCTCAATTCTTGCAATGAGAGATGGTCATACTTAGTTGGCAAGGAGCCACCGGCTTCAGGCCTAGAAGACATGCTAGTGTGGTGTGGTGTATGCACCTACCTACCCTAGTGGGAACTGAAACTCTCTTGAGTAGGAGAAAGGGTGTGCTAGGCCCTTGACTTCCCCAACTCTAAGTTCAGTAGAACTTACTTTTTTCTAGTCTTGATTTATATGTACCTAAGTACCTTTAGTGGTTTTCAGTTAGTCACTCAATGAGATTATCTGGTAGAACAATAGCAAGCTTGAATCCCAACCGCTGCACACCAATGTGAGAATTTGGCCTGGTATATGCTGTCCACTAATTAAAGTGGGCACCTTGCACCAGTCCAAACGACCTTTATTGATGATTAGGTTAAAGACAACCTTTATTGAAAGCTATCCTAGTGGTAGCTATGGAGAGCAGCCTTCAGGCTAAGTCTCGAAGGAATGTAAAGCAGCTTGTTTTACCAGGATATAACCTCCTGAATGACCAAATGAAAGGAGAACCTCACAAGGTATATATAAAATATATGTAAACACTCTCTACTAACCTCTTTATGAGATTAGAGAACAAGACACACAATATTAAATCACTAGAACGACAGTAAATAGCGCAATACACAGCGTGCTCTGGGGGAGACCGAACCATATACTAAGAAAGTGGTATAAGAACCACGACTTGACTAGACACAGTGCCTAGAGCACGTAGAATCGCTGGGACCCCAAGGAACCACCCAAGGTAGTGACACAGGGGACCCACGGAGGACGGGTGCAGTGTGGGAACACAGACGCGAGCTCCGTACAACTCTATGCGAAAGATTAAGGACACTTAGGAGAGGACTTTAAGCAAACCCAGCTAAACATAGAAGGTTCTAAGGCCAGCACCCTTGAGAGCACCGAGGTACCCGAGTTACCTATCCCAGAGGAGCCGGGTGCATAAGGGTCAAGTGGTGTTGGAAACCCTCGTCATTTTCAATGGCGTGATGCGAAAAAGTACTGCTGCCGTGGAGAAGAAAAGTGTCCGGTGTGATCCAAGCCTGGATCGGAGATGAGAAGAACCTGAAAGCAGAGGGGACAAAGTCTGGGTCACTTCACATGACCAGGAGCGGAGCAATCGAATGCCCACCGATGTCGGGTGCTTCAGGTGAGATGAGGTGAAGCTTGACTCTGCAGCCACGGGGACCAGGAGACATCTACGATGATCACAGTCCGGATTCGAGCTGTCCCACAAAGGATGTTGAGTGCTGGGTGGTCAGTGTCCGGATTGAACACCAACAAGCCTTGGCCACTGCAACCCACGCGGTCAGAGGAAAGATGCTTCTGTGAGGACCATCAAGGTCCTGGGGACTCCCCAAACAATGGAGAGTCAGGGCACGTCTGGAGCAACTAGAGAACTCCACTGAAAGTTAAAGTTGCCTTCTCAGGGACCCACAGGCCAACGGACCAGGGATCGCGAAGGGACCTCGAGCTGAATCACTAAATACCAGCCCACGGAACACTCGTGGAGTGTAGGCTGGAAATCTTTGGTTGAATTACTGCTTGGGGTTAGGACTACAAGTAGCCTAAAGCACAGCCTCAGGGGTTGCCAAAAAGCATATGCTGCTGCAAATGTACACGGTGCCCAGGGGTTCAGGTTGCACGGTCCCCATGAGGGATACGGGCCTCAGAATTGCTGAGAGCGTACATCAGCCTCAAAGACTACGGGAACCCACCTCCTGTATTGCAGAAATCTTCGGAGTCCTTCAAGAGCTTCATAGATGCAAACCAGTCAGATGCACTTTAGGTGCCTGCTCAGCAGGGGAGTAACTCCTTTACTCCAAGGGAGATTCTTCAGTCATCCAGCGTTGTGCAGATCGTCGAAGTACTTGGTTTCTGTAGCAGAGTTTAGTCCAGGTAATATCCAAAGTACTGTAGTCAGGGGTTCCTATTTTATACCCAAGGAAGGAGTGGGACAAACTCTGGGGACCCACCTATGGGAGGGTCAGGACAGAGGGGTGGCTACACCCATGTCCTTTGTCCAGTTTCACGCCAGAGCAGGAGCAAATGGCTCCTGCAACCGGTTTGAGCTGGACTATGCACAGGGACACCAAATGTGCCCCCAGTGCAGACATCAAAGCACTCTGAGAGTGCACCCACCCAGCCCTAATACACTAAAGCCTGTCTAGGAGGTGGTCACACCTCCCTGTGACAGGAAGCCTATTGTCAAACCTTCCCCTGCCAGAGTCTCGTCCAGCAGCAGGAGGGCAGACTCGTGTCTGTGGCTGGCAGCATCCATTTTGTGATGCCAGGGTCAAGAAAGCTGGTACCGGGTGTACCAGTGTTGTCATATTTCTCCCTCTAGGAGGATGGAATCATACCTCCCACACCACTCACTGGTGTGGAGGTATGATATCAAGGTGTTTGACACCAAACACGACATGTTTCCATGCAGCCGTTTTAAAATTAGCATTTACCGCGAGGTTATAATGCATTTAAATATATATGGTTGGCTGCATCACAAACAACCCCGGAGAATAGGTTCCGAAGGCTGCAGAGGGGCTCTGCTCATGCATGGGCACCCTCTCACATAAAACCCAGCACCCTGCTTTCAGTATTGATAAGGCCTGCCATAGGGGTGACTGATAGGTTTACATGTGCAGTGATTAGGATAGATATAGTTAACCTATATTTAAGAAAGGGGTGCATGCACCACCTTACACAGGCTGCTGTAGCAGACCTGTTGTGTCATTTTAAATGGTCTCTCAGGGGTGGCATAATACATGCGGCAGCCCCTGGGAGGCCTCTGGGGTACCTATGCCCTGGGTACATAGTATACCATATACTAGGGACTTATAAGGGTACCCCAGAATCCAATCTGGAGTGTACCTAAAGTATATGAACAACCAATTTAGGGAGAAAGCAGATAGACTGGGGTCCTGAATAGCAGGATCCAGTCAGACTAAGTCGAAAACCAGCAAAACACCAGGAAAAAAAGTGGGGGTAACCATGCAGTCAGATTCCACCTTCCTACATCGCACACATCACACACCACTAAACTAATAAGCCTGCCAACACAGAATGCAGAACCACCGATTGACACATATCTCTCTGCCCTGTCACAGGTGATCAAGGATATGCACTCTGCCCGTGGATGATGACACCCCTCCGAGACACGAACACCCAAGCCCAGAGGCAGTACAATGCGGCCCACAAACGCACCAGGGGCATTTTGGAGCGCTCATTTGGCGTGTTAAAGTCACGTTTCAGGTGCCTGGACATCACAGGTGGAAGACTCCTGTACAGCCCGGAAATAGTGTGCAAGATGATCATTGCATGTTGTATGTTGCACAACATATGTGTACGCACCAATGCCCCATGGATCCAAGTGCCAGATGCACCGGACGATGATGAGGAAGATGAGGCAGGTGGACCACACCCCAGTGCAACTGCAGCAGGATTAGCCCGAAGGAACACAATCAGTAACAATTTCTTCACATGAGCACGTCACATTGTGACTGTCCGTAGCAATCATGGGACAGGACAAAATGACCACAGGCACAGCATGTGCAAATACATTCATTCCAACACACATTCCCTGTGTGCATGTCACTCCTCTGCATAAGCACATCACTCTGACAAGTGTAAGTGCAACATTTAGTGCTAGCAATCTCACAAATGGCAATTAGATGGTGGGTGTGTCACCTCTGTACAGAGAGGCTGTTTAGGGTGTCACGTATTCAAAATGCCATTTCAGGGTGTCAAAGATAGTACGTAATCCCACTCAGCAGCGTATCATATGTGTCCAAATTCATGACATAAAGGCTGTTATTTGTGACCAAGAAAAAACAACAGGGCGGCTTTTGGGGTCAAATATGTACCACCATGATGCAGAGAGTTGCACCCTGTGACTCAAGTCCCACAACATTAGCAACATGGACGTGAAGGGGAATCACTGCCCCTACATTCATCCATACTTTCATACTTGATTGAACATAGACATGACACATCAGTGTGAATTAGAATGTTTTATTCACATTCGGTGGAGTGTTGAAGCTTTAGCAGTACAGGGCCATGCAAACCCCACTTTACATTGTTACCCCGTGGAGGGCCAGCCAGAGTCCTTTAGGGATTGACAAGTTCATCGGTAGAGGAAGAGTTCAGTCCGCAGTCTGATTGCTGTGTCATTGGAAACCAAACAGAATATGGCAGTCCATGTCGAGGTCCAAGGTGAGTGTCGCAGAGTGTATCGGGGGACAGTGGAAGGTGATGATGCAGAGGGCAGAACCAAGCAGAAACAGGCCATATGGCGGAGATGAATGCTACCGCTTCCTTCTTACCACTAAGGCAGATTCATCCGCATCTCCGTCCTCTGATGTCTCATGTGCCTCACATGTGGGTGGTGGGGTTTTGTCTGCAGCACTGTGTGGCACTGACACATCAGGGGCCGGAGGTGGATTGTCTGCTGCACTGTCAGGCACTGACACTTCAGGGGGCGGAGATGTGGATGGAGTATTAGCAGCAGCATTCATCCACGCCAGGCCTTGTGGCAGCAATGCCATGACAAGGGTCTGCAGGGAATGGAAGAACCCAGCTACATCTCGCTAGTGTGCAGTCGTGGCAGCCATTCTTTCCGCCTGCATCCGCTCCATGTTCTCCATGATCCTCCGCATGTGTCCCACCTCCCAGCTGACGTCGCTGGAGCCACTCTGACTAGACAGTTGTTCTTGTCTCAGAGTCAGGACTCCAGTGATGTCAGCCATGGATCATTGGAGAGCATAGAGCGGACTGTGGGTGTCCGTTAGGGACTGTAAGTGGTCCCTGATGGGACTTAGACACCCACGTATGGCATCTAGTTTGGCTGCCATGAGGTCGAACCCCACCCGCACCTGATAAGCCATCTCCTCCTGGCACCCTAACACACGGCGTTGGAAGGCCATGTGTTGTTCGTGGGGGTCCTGGGAGACAGCCGTGGTGGTGGGTGCTTCCTGCTGTGTAGTCTGTGCAAGGGGTGAGGTCTCCTCGATGCAGCTGGGCTGCCCTGCTCCTGGAGGTGAGGTGCTGAAGCTGTCCATGGGCTCTTGGAGGGCGTCGGTGTCGATGTTGGGGAGGTCCTCTTCATCATCAGTGCTGAGTTGTTGGGTCTTCTCTGCAGGAGGTGTTGATTCTCCCTCTGCAATGTGAAGGGAGATGCAGTTTAACATTGTGTTCACATGTATGTTGACGCATTGTACTAGTTTAAATACAGACTGCATGACAATGTATATTGTGACTGTTTGGGAGGAGCTGCCTTATTGATGCGGGACAGTGAACATTTCGATAACATCACGGATGTGTGTTTGTACTTGTACATTATCATCTCACATTTCCCTGCTATGCCAAATGTGATTGGCCAGCTTCTACACACAAGCGGCACCAGTTGTGTCCTCTGTTCTGTTGTGAACGTGTTGCAGTCTGTACCACATAGTTGTCAATGTTGATGTGCTCTGAATGTTATGTGTGTGTGCTGGATTTTTGGAGAGTCACCCCTGCAGCTCTGATTTAGCTGCCCCTTATCCCTTTCAGGTGGTGTGCCTTTGACTTCTGTGCTTATACAGTGCTGAGATGTTGCATAGTTGGGTAAATTGGGCTCTTGGTTGGAGTTGGGCATGGTTTGTCCGCAGATGTGTTGTTAACGTCAGGGGTTGTATGTGCACCTGGATGTGTCAGAGTGTGATCTGCTCCTTTACGGATGTGGTCCACACTCAGCCACCTCAGTGTCGTGGCGTGCAACATGTCATGATATATTGACTGCAGTCATGCTATTCGTCATGCAGTGTCACTTGCATTATCAGTGTGGCTCACAGACATGCCGCTTTGCTGGGTTTGGCACATGTGCATGGGTTGGTTGTGAGATTGGTGTTGTGTGGGAAGGGCCCCCTCTGGGCACATAGTCGACGGGGGCCTACTTGTTGTTTCTAGGTGTGCTGCAGTGTGCCAAGGGGATCAGGGACATGATCCGGAGTCATTGTGGGTGTGCACTGTGTTATACTTAATTGTGCATGTGTGCCATTGTGCCCATCTCCCCCCGCATCCCCAGTCCCTGGTCGTTACTCACCCTGTTGCTGTTGTGTCAGGTCATGTTGAGCAGTGTCCGGTCCCCCAACTCCTGCCACCGTCTCCACACTGATGACTGTGGACACCATTTCCTCCATCTCATCCAGCTCCTCCTGTGGCACTGGACTCCCACCTCCAGTCTGCATTGCTGCCTTCTGGTTGTTGCCGAGTTTCTGCTAGGTTTTGCGCTTCACATCATTCCAACGCCTCTTGAGCTCTTCCGTTGTCCTCCTCAGCACTCCGACTGCATTCACCTTGTCCAGGATGGACTGCCATATTCCATTTTTTGTTGCCAATGACACAGTGGAGGTGACGAACAGTTGTTGATGGTGTTCTATCACCTCCGTTATCAGGATCTTGTTTTCCTGCGGACTGAACCGCGTCTTCCTCTTCTTCTTCTCCTTGTCCTTCCCTGACCCTGATGTCCCAGGCTGGTCCTCCGTGGGGCTTGTGGGGTTCTGGTTGTCCTCTGTACTTGCTCCGGCTACCTCCATTGTGCTTCGCAATTGTTTTGGTTTTGTTTGTGGTTTTTTTTCTGCTTTTATAGTGATTTTTCCCACCTGACGTGTGTGAATTGCAGGCCTGGCGCAGCTTATCGCTAATTTTTTTATCGCGGTTGGGCCCATCGCCACTTTTTTCACGTTCGGCTTTAGATTTTTTTTGCCGTCCCGGTAATTTTATTGCGGTCATTTGACGCATTATCGGGAAACTATCGCATGTTACCGCCGTTTTGGGAATAAGACGTTAACACAGCGTTATTTTCCCGCAATAGACGGCGATATGAAGAATTGCGTTAACCTATTTTGGCGATGATTATCGCACGTTCTTGAGAATATCCCCCAGTGGGTTCAGCCAAGGGACTGGGTGACCCTGCGCTGCTCAGAGGGAGTAGGGTATTATGCTGCAGTGTGGAAAGTATTGAAATTGCTCAGTTTAAACCTTGCTCCAAACAAAGTCGCTTTATTAGGATTAGGATACTTCTTTTGTAGATTTCTGTAGTCCGAATGCTGACAACTGAGGTTCCTTAGAGAAGTGAAATTGTTAAAGCAGCATTTGGCAGTCAACTGTGTGCTGCAGATTGTTGTAGTAAAACGCAGAACTCTGTTTCGTTATTTACGTTCCTGATTATGAAAGTTGCAGAACCCACAGGAATATGAAGAATGTCTACATTCACCTCTAGCCAGTTTATTTCATGCAAGGTTCACGGAAGTGCTTAATTTGAGCCGAGGGTTGCCGGTGTGGCCCACCAGTACTCATTTTTAGGAACTCAAACTTATTTTTCCTCATTAGACATTTACCTCGGTCATGAGAGCGAAAAACACACAAAGAGAAAAGAAGTAAGAAGACAAAGACTGAAAAACGGGCACGAAGGGAGAAATCAGGAATTTGCACAAGTGCGATAAAGGTGCGGGGAGTGTCAGATCCATGAGGTCGACTCAACACTGAGCAGCCTTGCTATTCGGGGCGCCGACATCAAATAGCACCGGCTGCGGTTTTCTGAGCAGAGCTTTGGGCACCAGCGCTCATTTTATTACTACTGGAGCACTGGCGCACCCAGAAGGGCTGCTTAAATGTACACTTCTGAGAAAGTTCACCTTGTGTGGAGAAGACTGCTGTCTGCCTCCATGAGCCTTGTATTCACTGAGAAGAAGACTGCAGGGAGAGGTGACCAGTAAGATACGAAAGGGACTCTGAGTGGCAATCCGTCATAAGCCTGCAGAATGGCTCTTTGAGATGAATGCACGCTGCTGTGAAGATGCCGTGTGCTACAGGAGATACATTCAAATTCCAGCAAGGCGGACTCGGACTTCAATCTAGGTCGATAAAATAAGTGCGATAAGTTGGGTAATGTTAACATCTGTCGTTAACAGTGCTTCAGAGGTGCGGTAGAAAGCAACTTATAAGCAATACAAGTTATTATTATTACAATGTGTAGAAAAGCAATTCCTTTCTTTGTCAATCACAAATAGTAAACATCTGTGAACTGTCGTGGGCGGACCCGAAATTAAATATACACACATTAAAAGAGCAGCATCTTGTGGGCTTCACCAACACAAGCCCCTATCTGAATGGAGAGGACCTAAAGAGCACATTCCTTGTGAATAGAAAGCAACATGTCTTCAGCTTATCCCAGAACTAAAACGACAAGGCTGGTTGTGCAGGTCTTGGATGACACATGGATATTTGAGGTCTCCACCTGCCCCAGTGAATTAAACTGAGGGGCATATTTACGTTCCCTGGCGCATCCCTGCATATCAGCAGGGATGCGCCAGGGAAAATGCGTCACGCAAGTTTACCCTTGCGCCACGTCCGATGCGCCGCATTTACAATGCGGCGCATCGTGGCGCAAGGATAAGCAGATGCGTGACGCATCTGCCGGCGGAAGGTTGGCGCAGTGCTGAAGTCGTGTCGCAAGCGCGACGCAACTCCAGCACTGTCCCAACCTTCCCTATCCCTAACATGGTGCGTCAATCCTTACGCCTGCTTGAAGCAGGCGTAAGGATTTGGCGACCAGCGTCGAGAAAAGTGACTGCGTGAAATCTTGTAGATTTCACTACGTCACTTTTCCGAGCGTACCTGCGCCGAACGCCCCCTGCGCCGGTACGCCCACATGAAACCTGACGCAGGTTTCATGTGGCGCAGGGGTTTACTACGTGACGCATCTCCCTAGATGCGTCACGTTGTAAATATAGCGCAACGCGGCGCATGGTTTGCGTCACCGCTGCGTCACTTGCGTGACGCAACGGCGGCGCAACAGTGGCGCAAGGGGCTTGTAAATATGCCCCAGAGTGTTGATTTTTACTCTAAGAGCTTCAGCATAAGCATCTTAGCATTGCTTCTCTTCGCTGATATCAGCCCCTGCATCAATTTATTACTTTCAATCAGTGAATTTATTAACTCATAGGGGTTCATTGAAACTATGTTTTGCATTATGTGCAGTTGAGCTCGAGAACAAACAGTCAAGCTTTCCTGCTTCTCTGCCTTTGCACTGAGAGACAGCCATGTTTTACATTGCTTCAGTGGTAAACAGTCGTGAACCACTGAAGGTCAACAGCATGGAGAGGATTTATAAATTAGGCTTCATAAGTGCATGCTTACGTGAGCTAGGTGTACTCAAAGGTGAGACTATTGAGGATGTATGTATGTGGGAAACAGAGTCAACTGTTCACAACTGCGGATCAAATGGGGAAGAGAGTAGTGAACAGAGATGCCGGGGACCTTCAAAAGGGGCATGTTAGAGGGAAACTGGGTCATTTAACTACAGTACCTATCAAAAGGAAGGCAGGAGGATTAGGGTTCGAAGATGAGATGGGGGGCAAGTAATGTTTTTACCTTGTTTTATTTATTTGAACCTGTTTTTAGTATTTTCAATGAGCTATAGACAAACGAGTGTTTGTTGCATAAGGGGCTGGGTTATTTATTTGTTGCCTGAATATTGACCCTCTTCATGCACAATTCACTTTTTGAACTAATTTCTACAAGCGCATTACTCACATGTTGTTGTTAATATTCCCCTTTTTCGCGCAGTCACTTTATGAATTAACTTATGTAATCTTTGTTAAAATTGCTGCTACGTTTTAACGCGTGCACATTATTGATTTTTATGCTGTGTACTCTGTTATGGTTTTGTGAGCTTAATAAAGATTGTTTGATGATGATGATGATGATGACATATGGACATTAAAAAGGGCATATAAAACAAATCTGGAGGAGCTTGAGAAATAGGTAGAACTCGAAGCAGAAAATATAAACACAAAGGCTGAATAGAGTATATAAATGGAGAGACATAGAATTCGAGCACAAAGGCACTTAAAAGATCAAAATATCACCAGGGTCTCAGCCATGGACGCTCAAATATTCTGGGAAGCGTTCTTTTTACTACTTGAAGGACTAAATCTACATAGAAATAATAGCTAAAAGCGCCGGTAGTAATAGAAACTTAACTAAATTACATTGAGTAAAGAGTGTACTCACTGAAAGATATTTTTACACCAAATTCCTTTTTAGGTCGAGCCTGGGCAGCGCATGCGCTGCTCTGCGAGGGATGCTGTATTCAGGTGGGGACTTGAAGCTCCGCCCACTCTCCCACCATATTTTTCATTGACTTGTGTCATTGTCCATTGTAAACTGTGGCTGTTCATTGGTCGATAGGCTTAATAGTCCCTCCTTAGTACCGCCTTGTCTCATTTTGTAACCTCTCATGGCGACACCCCCTGTTACATGTGTTGTTACTCGGTAGGCTTTAATTACAGCCTCCGAGCACTATTTTCTCAAATAGCTTTGTCCTGCCTGCTGTTGCAGGGAGGACAAGTTCACTCCCAATGCCTTTACAGCACGGGCACCGAACGCATTTGCAATGCAATAGGTTTCACGTTTACGAGAGTTTGAGCTATTGGCATTGTAAATGACAATGCCTTTTATTTATGTGTTTTGAAAACCTGCAAGTGGTGCATAAACACGCACTTTGTACTTATAGTCGTTACTTACGAGAAGCAAGGCTGGCAGTAACTGCGCCTCTTTTACTGCCGATACCAAAGGGGATGATGGACGGAGCGCTTGAGCTAATCAAACACTCACCCCCAGTCAACTGATCTGGGTTTAATCCATCATCATTCTTTAGCTCACTCCACCACCCCAGTTCAGACATGGCCATATGCAAATCAGTCTGACCCTGTGCCTCATGGGAACAGTCCAGCCCGAACTGCCAAGCCATGTCTTCCCTGGACCGGAAACAAGCATCCTGGGACCGGTTTCTGGCTATTCAGCCGTCATCAGCCAGGCTAGCTTGAATCCAGTGGCAAAGTGAGCAAGGGACCCACGTCTGGGCATACCCTGCCAACTTAGGGCGAACAAAGCGATACCAAAGGGGATGATGGACGGAGCGCTTGAGCTAATCAAGCACTCACCCCCAGTCAACTGATCTGGGTTTAATCCATCATCATTCTTTAGCTCACTCCACCACGCCAGTTCAGACATGGCCATATGCAAATCAGCCTGACCCTGTGCCTCATGGGAACAGTCCAGCCCGAACTGCCAAGCCATGTCTTCCCTGGACCGGAAACAAGCATCCTGGGACCGGTTTCTGGCTATTCAGCCGTCATCAGCCAGGCTAGCTTGAATCCAGTGGCAAAGTGAGCAAGGGACCCACGTCTGGGCATACCCTGCCAACTTAGGGCGAACAAAGCGATACCAAAGGGGATGATGGACGGAGCGCTTGAGCTAATCAAACACTCACCCCAGTCAACTGATCTGGGTTTAATCCATCATCATTCTTTAGCTCACTCCACCACCCCAGTTCAGACATGGCCATATGCAAATCAGTCTGACCCTGTGCCTCATGGGAACAGTCCAGCCCGAACTGCCAAGCCATGTCTTCCTGGACCGGAAACAAGCATCCTGGGACCGGTTTCTGGCTATTCAGCCGTCATCAGCCAGGCTAGCTTGAATCCAGTGGCAAAGTGAGCAAGGGACCCACGTCTGGGCATACCCTGCCAACTTAGAGGCGAACAAGCGATACCAAAGGGGATGATGGACGGAGCGCTTGAGCTAATCAAACACTCACCCCCAGTCAACTGATCTGGGTTTAATCCATCATCATTCTTTAGCTCACTCCACCACCCCAGTTCAGACATGTCCATATGCAAATCAGTCTGACCCTGTGCCTCATGGGAACAGTCCAGCCCGAACTGCCAAGCCATGTCTTCCCTGGACCGGAAACAAGCATCCTGGGACCGGTTTCTGGCTATTCAGCCGTCATCAGCCAGGCTAGCTTGAATCCAGTGGCAAAGTGAGCAAGGGACCCACGTCTGGGCATACCCTGCCAACTTAGGGCGAACAAGCGATACCAAAGGGGATGATGGACGGAGCGCTTGAGCTAATCAAACACTCACCCGAGTCAACTGATCTGGGTTTAAGCCATCATCATTCTTTAGCTCACTCCACCACCCCAGTTCAGACATGGCCATATGCAAATCAGTCTGACCCTGTGCCTCATGGGAACAGTCCAGCCCGAACTGCCAAGCCATGTCTTCCCTGGACCGGAAACAAGCATCCTGGGACCGGTTTCTGGCTATTCAGCCGTCATCAGCCAGGCTAGCTTGAATCCAGTGGCAAAGTGAGCAAGGGACCCACGTCTGGGCATACCCTGCCAACTTAGGGGCGAACAAGCGATACCAAAGGGGATGATGGACGGAGCGCTTGAGCTAATCAAACACTCACCCCAGTCAACTGATCTGGGTTTAATCCATCATCATTCTTTAGCTCACTCCACCACCCCAGTTCAGACATGGCTGATGACGGCTGAATAGCCAGAAACCGGTCCCAGGATGCTTGTTTCCGGTCCAGGGAAGACATGGCTTGGCAGTTCGTGCTGGACTGTTCCCATGAGGCACAGGGTCAGACTGATTTGCATATGGCCATGTCTGAACTGGGGTGGTGGAGTGAGCTAAAGAATGATGATGGATTAAACCCAGATCAGTTGACTGGGGGTGAGTGTTTGATTAGCTCAAACGCTCCGTCCATCATCCCCTTTGGTATTGCTTTGTTCGCCCTAAGTTGGCAGGGTATGCCCAGACGTGGGTCCCTTGCTCACTTTGCCACTGGATTCAAGCTAGCCTGGCTGATGACGGCTGAATAGCCAGAAACCGGTCCCAGGATGCTTGTTTCCGGTCCAGGGAAGACATGGCTTGGCAGTTCGTGCTGGACTGTTCCCATGAGGCACAGAGTCAGACTGATTTGCATATGGTCATGTCTGAACTGGGGTGGTGGAGTGAGCTAAAGAATGATGATGGATTAAACCCAGATCAGTTGACTGGGGTGAGTGTTTGATTAGCTCAAACGCTCCGTCCATCATCCCCTTTGGTATCGCTTTGTTCGCCCTAAGTTGGCAGGGTATGCCCAGACGTGGATCCCTTGCTCACTTTGCCACTGGATTCAAGCTAGCCTGGCTGATGACGGCTGAATAGCCAGAAACCGGTCCCAGGATGCTTGTTTCCGGTCCAGGAAGACATGGCTTGGCAGTTCGTGCTGGACTGTTCCCATGAGGCACAGGGTCAGACTGATTTGCATATGGCCATGTCTGAACTGGGGTTGTGGAGTGAGCTAAAGAATGATGATGGATTAAACCCAGATCAGTTGACTGGGGGTGAGTGTTTGATTAGCTCAAACGCTCCGTCCATCATCCCCTTTGGTATCGCTTTGTTCGCCCTAAGTTGGCAGGGTATGCCCAGACGTGGGTCCCTTGCTCACTTTGCCACTGGATTCAAGCTAGCCTGGCTGATGACGGCTGAATAGCCAGAAACCGGTCCCAGGATGCTTGTTTCCGGTCCAGGGAAGACATGGCTTGGCAGTTCGTGCTGGACTGTTCCCATGAGGCACAGGGTCAGACTGATTTGCATATGGCCATGTCTGAACTGGGGTGGTGGAGTAAGCTAAAGAATGATGATGGATTAAACCCAGATCAGTTGACTGGGGGTGAGTGTTTGATTAGCTCAAACGCTCCGTCCATCATCCCCTTTGGTATATCTTTTACTGCCAGCCTTGCTTCTTGTAAGCAAGGACTATAAGTACAAACTGTGGGCATGTAACTCAAATGCTCATCTGTGGGACTGCACCACTGGTTGTGCCACCCACTGAGGTAGCTCTTTAAATGTGCCCCAGGTTTGCCCTAGTGTGGCCTGTGTATGCAGGTTACTGTTACTCGACTTGACATTTAAAAAGCTACTTGCCTAGGTTCGGCATGTCTCGCACTACATCAGAGTACTCCCTGGGGACAGGGTGCGGTGTCGGGAAGAGGCAGGGTGTGTGCACGTGTGCACTACATGCACTAGTAGTGAATGGCCCAGGATGGTGTGTTCGGTATGGTGGGCCCCAGTGGAAAGGCTATTGAGCAGTATTTTCTAAATGCAGAGGAGTAGCAGTATAAGTGCTTGATATCAATGAGTTAGTAAATGCAAATCCTCTCCGGTTGTGCGAGTGGATTCAACATTACTAAGTAGAAAGGCCACTTTGAGAAAGGGGTATTTCTGTGCTCGTGGCTCTGTGTGTTATCTAATAGGTAGCCGCATCTAAACAACTGTGTATAGAAACACTTATTAAATTCTCACATTCACTGTAGGGTCGTAGCTGTACCAGTAGCCTGTGCTGACTATTCAGTAAATTTGTGACACGGAACATACAACAAATGTTAAGTACTGCATTCACTCATTCTCCCCAAAGTAGACCGTGTTCCGAAATGCATAACCTTACCAGAATGGTGGTCTGCTAGGCCCTATTGGTCGGGGTAGGGGACGCGCACTGTATGTGGGCTACATTTCAGGACCATTGAAAACAAGAGAGGAGAGGTTAGCAAAATAGCGGTAGCCAGACAGTAGGTAGCAGTCGCTGCTGTTTATGTGCTGTCCATGTGGGTCTAGTACTCACATTTTTGGAGTGCTTCCTCTCTGGCACACCCACCCTGTCCCTCTGCTCGCCCAGGTCAAGGGAGAGAGGTGGGGGGCATGTGATTTTTGTAGGCATTTCCGCATGTTTCAGGACTGTGGGGACCGCGCATGTCTGGCAGCCATGTTGTAATGGTCTAATGAGTAGTTTGTTATCCTCATTATATTTGCAGTCTTGCTGAGGCAATAAAATGTTGGAATTGTGTCCTAAAGTAACTTGAGATGATACCATATGTATCAATGAGTCAGTCCGAAAATGCTGGCGGTCATAGTATCATGGTGTGTCTCAGCATCTTTCTGACAGAGTTGAAAAAATGTAGTAGGTATGAAATATGTGGACACATTTATCCAAGTTGTATGGTCATTGTACAAACAGGGAAGGGGGTCTGTGGGGCTTGGGGTGGGGGGTTGTTTTTTTCCAAAGGGGACACACAGTGGCCCTTATTTTACTCGACCTAAGCGCGGCCTTTGACACGGTGTCTCACGCCGTGCTAATAAAGGCCCTACAGTCTCTGGGGATTGCAGATTCAGCACTCAGATGGCTAATTTCTTATCTTACCGACCGCACTTTTCAGATCTTTTCTTCTGCAGCCACCTCCAGTGTCCACTCCTCTCCCTATGGGGTTCCCCAGGGGTCTATCCTCAGTCCCTTATTATTTAACATCTATGTCAAACCCCTGGCAGTGATTGCAGAGGATGCTGGGTTGTCTTTATTTTCTTACGCCGATGACACCCAGATTATTTTCTCTCTCTCTGCGGGGAATAAGTCGGAACCATCTGTTCTTCGGGCTGGGCTGAGCAAATTTGCATCCTGGATGCAGGCCAACTTTCTTAAACTTAATGGTGAAAAAACTGAGGTCCTGATCTTGGGAAAAAACAAAGATCTTTGGGGACCCCACCATTGGCCGGCACAAATGGGTGCTTTGCCTCGCCCCTCTCATCATGTCCGTAACCTTGGCTTTATCATTGACGACTCACTATCTATGCGTCAACAAGCCGTGAAGGTGGCTGCAACCTGCTTCACAATCTTGAAATGGTTGGAGAAAATTGTATGGATGCTGCCCAGCTCCACCCAGAGAACCGTAGTCCAGGCACTGGTAACATCTAGACTGGACTACGGTAACATTCTCTACTTAGGAGCCAATAAAGACATGACACGCAAGCTGCAGCTGGTGCAGAATTCTGCTGCAAGATTGCTTTGTCAAGTTCCTAGAGCGGCCTCCATCTCGGGTTCTTTGAGTGACCTCCACTGGCTTAGAGTTGAGAGCCGGATCAAGTTTAAAGCTCTGAGCTACATGTTCAGGGTCAAGCAGGGTACGGCTCCTCAGTATCTGCAAAAACTAGCCAAACCCTATCTGCCTTCACGTACTCTTCGCTCCACCACTCAGGCAAAATTCATGGTGCCTAGGATTAGACTGTCCCGCATGGGTGGTCATTCCTTTGCCTACCTCGGCCCCTCTTTGTGGAATGCTCTTCCTCTATCACTCCGGAGTGAAACCATTTACACGCACTTTCGTAAATCACTCGAAACCTGGCTGTTCAATCAGTAATTTCATTTCCTGCTCCTTCTCTGGCTGGCGCCGGGAAACCCTTTTTGGGTAGCTGTTGCGCCTGATATAAATTTAAAAATAATAATAATATACGTTTACCAATAGCCTATCATAGCCACAATTGATCTCACATTCACAGGGATAGTTGTGTGATGGTGTGTGCAATGTTAACCAGGTGTTATCAGGTCAATTTTAAGTTCTGGTTTATTATAGTAGCAGTTACTATTAGGTAGTGATCCGCTGTGTCCTATATAAGAGGCTACAATGATATTTCTGAGGTCATGGTCATAGTTCGATCCAAGGTATCTCATCATTTAGACCTTGTTTATGTGAACTGAGGTGAAACACCCAGTGTTGTTCTCTTTTGAACAGCGATGTTGCATTCCATGATGGGTTGGCTTCCAGGATTGTCCACCTGAGATCGTCTGGTGTATGTTTTAACTCGTTAAAATGAATACGCATCCTGGTTGCGCTGCATGTACATCAAATGGTACTTCTATGTTCTCCAATCCTGGCCTTTAAGTTGTCATCCCTACATACGGGAGGTTGCAAGGGCAGGTGATCAGGTACACACAGTTGTTAGTGTTACAGTTGGTGTGTTGTTTTTGCGTCCATACAAAGTTATTGGCAAGGATCACCCCTTTTGAGTGTGTGGTAAGAGGACAAACACCGCACGATCCACATGGTGAGCGTCCAGTTGCAGGGGGTAGCGTCCGTAGAGTGGATTGTGTTGGGTTTCTTTTGGATTTGAGTCTGGTGTGTAACAGTTGGTCTCTCAGATTCTGCATTCTCTTGAATGTGATTCGTGGACGTGCCAAATTTATACAGCCTGTATTTAAAATGTTCCAGTGTTTCATAATGATGTTTTTGATTTTGTTAGATAGGGGTGTGTAAGTTGTCACACATGTCATAATGTCTTCAGTGGGTCTGGTGTTGGTTTCTAACACGGCTTAGCGGTTATTGTTCCGGGCCCCTTTCTCTGCTCACTTGATCAGTTTTGGTGGATAGTTCATTACCAGGAGGTTGTTACTCAAACTTTCCGCTTGCGCGTCGTAATCCCTCATGCTGCTGCAATTTCTGCGTATACGTAAGAACTGGCCAAAAGGCAGATTTTCACGCAGTGCTTTTGGATGGTGGCTGTCGAACATAAGGAGACTATTACAGTCAGTCTTCTTCTTGTAAGTTTTAGTGTGGACTGCCCCTTGTTCGATGGAGATTAGGAGATCCAAAAAAGGAACTTGTTTGTCAGAGTGGGACTTGCTGAATCTATGGAAGGTATCCAGGGTGTTGACCCACTCGCTAAATTCATGGCATCTGGATACCTCACCTTTCCAAAAGATCAGGATATCTTCGATGTAATGTTTCCAAATTATGATATTCATCTGGTATGGATTGGAAGGTGCAAATATGTGTTGGGGTTCGAAATGGGCCATGTACATACAGGGCAGGCTTGGGTTACTGGTTGACGGTAAAACCCTTCTCAAGCAGTAACCACAATTCTTCTTAGGGTGAAGTCACAATCAAACTCCAAATTAACCTGTGCTCAACCCTCGGGTAGTGTGGCACAGAACAGTCAGTCTTAGTTCAGAGGCAAAATGTAAAGTATTTGTGCAATACTGCAAATAGTAACAAAGTGAAAACCCGCCACCAAAGGAGCGCACAACAGAATCAGAAAAATACAGTACTTTCTAATAACTAAAACAAGAACAAAATGACAAAAGTCCAATTAGTAGAACTGGAGATATTCAATTTTAAAGATTTGACTGAAAATAGCGCCAAAAGGCATTAAGCCCCAACTGTGGATATCTGGTTGCACTGGACGTGGACAAAGTCACAAGTTCAGGCCAACCACTGGTTCAGGCCAACCAGTGCGGGCTGGCTACAAGGACCCAGTTAGGTCAGCTGAACAGAGTACCTTAAATCATGGTTTGCAGAGAGTTGTGTGGATCCTTATCGAAGATGTTTCGCTCAGCCAGAGCAATGCGTTGGTTCCATATTTTACCTGATGGTGAAGGACAGTGAAAAGTTACAATGTGTTTGCCCACTGCAAATATGGTGTTGAACATATGGTCAAATCTTTGATGGCCCTTACTCCGTCAGGCCTTCGTAGGTCTGTGCAGGCAGCGGAGATGAAGTAGTCTCCACTGTCCATGTACTGAAGTTCCACCCAACTCTAAATGAGGTGGGCAGAACTTCGATTTGGTGGAGCGGGAACTCTGTCACTGTTGCAACAAAGTACCCTCTCTGTGAATGTCTAAATTAGGCCCTTAGTCCGAACATGGAAATGCTCCCCGGGTTAAGGTACTCAAAGTATCTGGGTGTCAAGAGACCTTCCCTCTGTGTGAATTTTGAGTTTCTCCCACGCTGAGCTTTCCTGCCTAAAGTCAATGGTTTGACCGAGGACCTAAGCTGACAACTATCTGGCTTCGTGGATCCCTTCTCAGCCACAACCTGCTGCCTTTCCCCGCTCAGGACCTTTTACTCCAATTTTGAAGACTAAGGACCTAATTACGATCTTGGCGGATGGGATACTCCATCTTAGATATGACAGATATCCTGTACGCCATAGTACAAGTTCTGTAGGATATAATAGAATTGTAATTTGTTGGACAGGATATCCGTCACATTTGTGATGGAGTAACCCTGTCTACCAAGATAATAATTAGGCCCTAAATTAAAAGGTAAAACTTCTGATCGGGTTGAACTTGGTTTCTGTATCCAACCCGCGCTCCATTGGAGCCAGCCCTAAATAGTGCCTAGGTACTGGTAAAACGCAACCAGAGGACCGTAGTTGTCACTTAATTGCCTTTTGGCACTATTTTTATTTAAAACTTTCAAATGTCATATCTCTGGTTTCGCTTATTGGATTTTTGTTATTTTAGTGTCATTTTGTTCATTAAGTTATTGTCTATTGTTGGAAATCAGAGTGGGATTTTTATTGTGTCTTGTTTTTGGCTTTTTAACTGTTTTGGTACTTTGAGATGCTTAACAGATTGTCTTAACTTAAGCCTGACTACTCTGTGCCATAGCTACCAGGGGTTGATTTAAGGTTTTAATTACTGAAACCCCTAATGAAACTAACAGGAATAGTGACATTATTACTACCATACACCCCAAATAACAACACACTTTCTCACATTTACTAACAATAGGCATGCCTAGACTAGTAAACATTTCTAACTGATGACTGTTTACTGCTGTTTACATTTTCTGTTATGTTGTGTTATTTATCCAATACACTATGGGCCAGATTCACAGAACTAACTTAAGACAAAATCCTAAACTTACTACCATTTTGGTATTCACAGAAGGCACTTACTCATTTTGGTATTCACAGAAGGCACTTACTTACTCATTTTGAGTAACTTACTCATTTTGTGTAACTTACTCATTTTGTGAATGAGTAAGTGCCTTCTGTGAATACCAAAATGAGTAACTTACTCATTTTGTGTAACTTACTCATTTTGTGTAACTTGCTCATTTTGGTATTCACAGAAGGCACTCACTCATTTATGAGTAAGTGCCTTCTGTGAATACCAAAATGAGTAAGTTACACAAAATGAGTAAGTTACTCAAAATGAGTAAGTTACTCATTTTGGTATTCACAGAAGGCACTTACTCATTTATGAGTAAGTGCCTTCTGTGAATACCAAAATGAGTAAGTTACACAAAATGAGTAAGTTACTCAAAATGAGTAAGTAAGTGCCTTCTGTGAATACCAAAATGAGTAAGTGCCTTCTGTGAATACCAAAATGGTAGTAAGTTTAGGATTTTGTCTTAAGTTAGTTCTGTGAATCGGGCCCAAACTCAATCTACCTACCCATTTCTGCAAATGTTTCAATGTAAAATGCCCTAACGCCTATATGGCGCAGGCACCACAAAAGTGTTAAAATAAATAGATATGAACTAACTTAACAGTAACAAACATCGTAATCTTCAGCCACAACAATGATAGTCGGTCCAAGCCATGTCAACCAAATCTCAACTTTAGAAAAAGATCCTGATATCCATGAGGGCGTGTAGTTAATGAGTGAGGTAAAGCCATGAACATTCGAATCAATGGTGCAGTCATCCAGGTCAAGCAGTAGGCCCTTTAAAGAGTGCTTCCACAAAATTGCCAGAACCAGAAATATCAATATGAAAAAACCTGGTCCAACAATGTCTGTTAGAATAGAAATGTTCACGTTTGCATATTGCCTTATGTAAGTTAGCATTCGCTGCGCCATTTTCTTTCTAGGTGCCATTTTAAGCTACTTGAAACTGATTTCGTTTAAATTCGGAGAAATGCTCCCCTTAGAGTTTTGTTTTCTTCATTTCTGTTCTGTTTCAGTAATGAATACATTGTTCCTATTAGCGCATACCTTTCTCACTAGATAGTAGCCCTCTCCCACTTGTCTAGTGGCAGGCCCGGATGGAACGACCTTGGATTGTAGACAGTCTGTGCAAAACACCGGAGTTGAAACCTTTTTTGTATTTCACTGTTTAGCTGCACCTGCTTGGAAAATGCCATTGTGGGTTTGTTCTTGCCCAGCTATGAAACGTACATAATGTATCTTTATGCTTGTCGATTTCAGTCCCCTCTGCAGCACTCCTAGCGACTGGGCAGATCGGGCTCCGCTCTGAGTGTATATTAATAAACAGTTAATGGTTTGTATTCTCTACTGTCTGACCGACTCTTCATTTGGTACAGAAGGATGAGAGGTGGTCATTAGTGACCCGGGTGACCCTAAACGGGCCACCCTAAACGGGCCACTTCCTTCAGTTGGTGCCCGAACAGGTTATTGATCCATCCCCTTTCCGCAGATGGGGGGGAGGTCGAGGACATCTTCGGGTCGGACTGACGGCTCAGGGATCCCTGCACGAAGAGTATTATTAGCTCGCAGCTGCCCCTTCTGTCCTGCCGGACGGTGCCTCGCCCAGTGGTCATCCAGACTGGAGTCCTGAATGGCAAAACCCTTGGATCTGACCGTTTGGTCTGAAGAGTCGGCAGTGGAGAACTGGTTCTTTTGTACTACTGATATCAGGTGAGTTTGTTTTGTTTCTTTGTGGATATGGTACCATTGTGCTCTGAGTTTGGTACAGCCTGATGGCTGTTTTGCTAAAAAAAAAAGAAGAAAAAAGTACTTGCAACTACTTTGCCCGGTAAAAATATCAAATTTGTTTTCCTTTTGAAATGTCTGGCTTCAGCAAAATTTGGAATTTGTGTTGTTGTAGTTGTTCTGCAGATGCTCGACTGGAAGAAGCTCAGCCGACGCCTCCTAAAGGCAGCCCTAATTTTGATATGTATGTGAAACATGGTCTTGGCCCTATTATGTTTAGTACATTATGGCACAAATATACGAGGGACAATGCCGAGTTGCAGTGGCCGTTGACGGGCACATTTGATGAACAAAAGATTGTTTTTTTTACAGGAACAGTTGTTTAAGAGATGAAGTAGGCAGTCGATGTTTGATTCGAAGGAGGCTAGACAGAGATGATTAAAGATGGAAAGAGATGCACGGAAGGGGAAAATGCAAACATTGACGCAGAAAGATGTAGTGTATGATAGAGAAAAACAAGGGAATTGAATGTGAAGATAGGAGATTTCGGTTACACATTGATAAATCTTATTTGGTCAAAGAGGAAAATGATACTTTTGTGGAGGATACTTTTGTGGAGGAGCTATTAGATACTCGACCCCCACCTCCCTATGCCCTGCAGAGGATATATCCTGCCGTTCCCTTACAGACACAGCAGTCTGTTTCGTCTGTTTCGTCTGCTGTGGCTGTTCCCGTATCAACAGCTGTTGTTTCGACTGCTTTGGCTACGGCACCTCCTGCCCCTTCTTTGTCCTCACCATCTTTGACCACTGTGACCCCCAGTACCTCTACAGTTTAAACACCTGTATCTTCCGTTCTCTCTCCTCCGGTGCAAGCGTTAACAACGATTGTGCCTGTTACCTCTGGTGCCTCTCCTTCTATGGTTTTTCATCCTCCGACACTCTCGACTGCTGAGAAGTCAATACGTGGGTTTGAAGACAGAGATTGGATGACATTCAGGGAATGGATAAGTCTGTTAGTACGCTCTGAAGTAGGGGAAGATGAGAAGGAGGTGCTGGCCAGGTAGGCTATGAAGTGGGCTAGTAATCCGGTTTATGGCGCTGAAGACATTTGGCAGGCTGTGTGTGAGTTTGAGCCTTTTCTACAGCAGCATGTTCTCCAGCATATGTCTGCTACATTGATTAATCTCTGGTGCACACATATTAAAATTGAGGCTCCACAAGTGTTATTTGATATTAAAGATCGTGTTTATATTGCTGATTTGGCCCCAGGACAGGTGCTCGCAAATATTAATACTATGGTTTCCTATAGAGTTCGATTGTTTGAAAAGAGTCCTACTAAGATTACTCAATTCCCTATGCGTGAGGTCCATCCAATATATCATCCAGAAATTCCAGAGTTAACGGATCAGCGCGGTAATGTCACTAGAGCAGCCGTAGCCGCTTGTTTTCAGGAACAATGGGTCTATACTCCGTGGAAAAGGAGCGAGGTTTTGGCCCTTAAGGCTACCCTGCCCGACCCTAGGAAAAATCCCACAGCTTATTATAAGGAATTAATAGAAACTGGTTCTTCTACTGTAATGGCTCTTGCTGATATTGAGATGCTCTTTGGCCTTCTTGTTCCGGTTGATATTCGGCGGCAGGTGCATACTCAAGATCATATTGCAGAATTGGGTGGTACATAGGATGTAATTAAAGGCTGGAATCAGGAAAGATAAGCCCCATGCAGTGATACTTGCTTTGCCTGGTTGTATTATTACTTACATGCATACTCTTATTCCACCTAAGAAGGTAAGTTGGGATAGATTGACAGCGTGTCGACAGAAGAAGAATGAGAGTGTGTCCGACTTTTTTACTCGGTTTGAAGATACATTTTTGGATTATAGCGGGCAGGATATGTCCACTGAGGGAGAAGTTTGTTTGTTTGTTGACAGGTATGTTACTAATCTTCTTCCTGAAATAATGACTCGTTTGCAGGCGTCTGAGAGTACTTGGTCTACATCTTCCCCCTCCGTTATTTTGAATATGTCCCAATATTACAAACATCGTGACCAGGAGGAGAAAGATAAGACCGATAAAAAACATAAAGATCTGAAGACGAAGGTGTTGTTGCAGCAAGCATTTTGGGGAAATAATAGGGGACGAGGTGGTCCTTCCAGACAGCTTCCGCGTACTAGCAGGCAGACTTCAACGACACCTTTAGAGCCAAATCAGTGTGCATACTGTAAGGAGGAAGGACATTGGCGTAGCCAGTGCACTGTGCTTTTACAGAAAGTTGTGTCTCCTAGAGGGCGAGGTTCTGGTGGGAGAGGTTGTGGGACTAATAGAGCTCAGAATGCTATGGTTTCACAGGGTCGCTCTGGCAATAATTACTTTGATGACCCTTGTGATGGGCAGTATTATCATGATGATTATTATATGGATGAGGTGACAGGTTTGTCTTAAGCTAGGACAGCCAGGAACAGGGTGAGGGACCAGTTCAGATACCTGTAGATCAGCGTGGTCCTTATGTCACAGCGGATTTGCAAGGCTCGACTAAGGAATTTTTGGTGGACCCAGGTGCAACTAAGAGTTCTGTTTCTCGACATATGTTTCCCGGGGCGTCTTTGTCTGGCCACAATAATGTTTCGGTAGGTTTTTCAGGTGTACCGGTTGTAAGTCCCATTTCGCGCCCCCTTGCATTGACTGTTGGTCCTTTCACTATGGAATCTCCGTTTTTGTTGACACCCAACTGTGGTGAAAATTTGATGGGTTTGGATTTATTGAAGAAGTTGCATGCTACTATTTATTGCTCTCCTGCAGGTGTCTATATTACTATGGGTCCGGATGTGAGAACTAAACAGTATTTGTCTCAGGATGTAACCCTCCCAGCTGAATTTGCTGAAGTCCCATCCACTCTATGGGCAACAGGTGACACGGATGTAGGGCTGTTACATATTCCACCAGTTTCGATACAGGTTAAGGATCATGCTATTTTGCCTCGCATTCCTCAGTATAAAATACCTCAGGCGGGAGAACGGGCTCTTCTTCAGATTATCCAGGATTTGATACACAAGGGAGTAGTTGAAGAATATTTGTAATAGTCCTGTTCTTCCGATTCTTAAAAGGACACCCACAGGCTCCTCTGAAGACAATGATAATGTTTACCGTTTTGTGATTGATTTGCGGAAGGTTAATAAAAGTAGTAGTTCCACAGTTTCCGGTGGTTCCTGATATCACCGCGCTTTTGACGATGATTCCTTCTACTGCTAAATTCTTTTCTGTTATTGAAAAAATGCTTTCTTTAGTATTCCTATCCATCCAGACAGTAGATATTTGTTTGGGTTCACACTGGCTGGTACGAGTTTTAGATTCTGTCGCACTCCTCAGGGCTATACAGAGTCCTAGTATTTATAGTCAAGCAGTAGGTCAGTTGGATTCCTTATCGCTTCCTCCAGGTAATGTATTAGTGCAGTATGTTGATGACCTACTTATTGCTTCTGATACAGAACAAGGTTGCAAAGATAGTCCAGTCAAATTGTTGTTGCATTTGGCCCATCATGGACATAAGGTTTCTCTTTCCAAATTTCAGTATTGTCAACAGGAGGTCACCTATTTAGGTCACCTAATGTCAAAGGAGGGTAGGAGGTTAACCCCTGAGCGCATTAGCACCATTGTTAAAATGCCCATTCCACAAACTCAAAAATATGTGCGCGCTTTTATAGGTATCACTTCCTACTGTCGCCAGTGGATACCTAACTACTCATTACTAATCAAACCTTTGCTTGCATTTACAACGAAAGAAGTGCATGAGCCTTTGCCTTGGACGTCTGAATGTCAGCAGTCTTTTGAGCAATTAAAAACTGCGCTTTACTTGGCTCCAGTGCTTGGCACACCTAACTATAATAAAAAGTTTGTGCTCCATGTTCATGAGTTGGCTGGTTGCTCACTCTCTGTCCTAACACAGAAATTTGGAGATAAACAGAGGCCTTGTGCTTATTTTTCTGCTGTGCTTGATCCAGTCTCAAGAGCCCTTCCAAGCTGCCTCAGAGCGGTCGCGGCTGTGGCCATTTTAATCAGACAATCGCTGGACTCGTACTTGATACAGACCTCACAGTTATAGTACCCCATGCTGTGGAAACGCTTTTGAATAAGACAAAGACACAGCACCTCACAAGTGCACGTCTTACTGGCTATGAATTGACATTGTTTGCTAAGCATATTACGATTAAAAGATGTGCCACTCTGAATCCAGCCACGTTACTACCCCTCCCTTCTGAGAATGATGCAGTTGACAAACATGATTGCATCTTCCGGACGGAAGAAGAGACGAAGGGATGGGTAGACCTGACTGATGTTCCATTATCTGACCCCCAAGGAGAACAATATGTCGATGGCTCTTGTTTTAAATTACCAGATGGCACCACGACTGCAGCTTATGCTATCACTACGTTGTGCACGGTGGTTGGGACATCACGAGTCCCTTATCAGTCAACTCAAGCTGCTGAGCTTGTTACCCTTATCCGAGTTTGTGAATTAAGAGAAGGGCTGGTTGTCAATATCTATACAGACAGCCAGTATGTATTCGGGATCGCGCATAATTTTGGGCGACTCTGGACTGAGAAAGTGTTCCTTACTTCTCATGGCACTTAAATTCAGCATAGGCACCTCATATTGAGGCTTTTGTCCGCTTTAACGCTCCCCAAGAAAGTGGCCATAATTAAGTGTAGCGCCCACAGAAAGGTTACTGATGATGTGGGTAGAGGGATTGCTTTTGCAGATCAGACAGCTAAGGAAATGGCCCGAACAAAGATGAAAAGAATGTTTGTAGCAGGTCCAGCTAGGTGGGTCCCTGAAGTTGTCATGTTTGAGAATACCCTTGAAAGTGTAAAGAAGATACAAAGTGAGGCCACAATAGAAGAATTAGTGGAATGGCAGGAAAGTACAGCACAGTTGAATGAGGAAGGATGTTGGATTGATAATTCAGGAAAGCAGAGATGTATGTTGCCAGATGCATATGTTCTTCCTGTGGTTACTATGTCACATGGTCCAGCTCATATTAGTGCAAAAGGCATTTGTAAGTTGTTAGCTCCTGTATGGCAGAATGACAATATCTCTAAGATGGCTGCACATTTTGTGAAGTATTGCATGGTCTGCATGATGCATAATTCAGGGAAGGGTACCCTGACACCACCTGGTAATTTTGCACCACCCACTTTTCCTTTTGAAGTCCTTCAAATTGACTATATTGAACTAGAGAGATGCAATAATCTTAAGTATGTTTTGGTGGTTGTATGTGCATTCAGCAAATGGGTTGAGACTTACCCCACTAAAGATAATACAGCCATTACGACTGCGAAGATACTCCTGAAGGTGTTCTTTCCTCGTTTCGGCTTGCCCCGAGTTATCTGGAGTGACAACGGAAGTCATTTCAATGCGAAAGTGATTAAATTGATTTATGAAGGTCTCCATGTAAAGCAGAAATTTCATGCTGCCAAGCATCCACAGTCAGTGGGTTTGGTTGGGAAGTACAATGGCACTCTCAAACTGAAACTGGCAAAAATTCAGGAAACGACAGGGTTAAGGTGGCCAGATGCTTTACCGCTAGCTCTTTTGTCAACAAGAACAACAGCTCATTCTAGGACAGGATTGTCTCCTTACAAGGTCATGTTTGGGTGCCTGGCGAATGTCTGGGGCGTCCCGCGTCCTCGTAAGTACTCAGATATTGAGTACCCTGTGTTGCCTGATTATCTTGGCCAGTTAACAGAAAGTTTGTGTTCTATTCACCAACAGGTGCGGGACTCCCTACCTTCCACAGCAGAGTGACCTGACCACGACATCCACCCTGGAGATTACATTTTGCTGCATAATTTTCAGAGGAAGAAAAGTTTGGAGCCACACTGGAAAGGTCCTGAGCAGGTTTTGTTGGTGACACGTACGGCTGTAAAGGTTGCTGGCCATAAGAACTGGGTCCACGCGACCCACTGTCGGAGGATTCCCTTGCCGTTACCTTATGACCAGTGGGTCAAAGACGGAATTGGGTACACAGAGTGCAAACATGTGCCCAGGTTTGTTCCTTTTAGTGATGCCCAGTTAACGTGGACGCAAATGGATAAAGAGAATGCGTATGTGTTAAATGAGGCTGTTCCCCCAGAAATACGAGCTATCCAAGAGCCTTTGTTTACTGATCACATGGTGCCTGGGGCTACCAGGTACAATTAGCGCCCTCGGCAGAGGGATACTGAATCTAAGGAGAAAAAATATTAGGGATGGACTGCGTAAGATTGCCAGTATTAAGTTACAGTACCAACGGAACTAACAGAAATTAGTGGAGAATTTCTTATTTACTTTATCTTAGTTGTTTGAACATTAGTTAGGGGAGGCTGAAGTATACCTTGAAGGTATACCATCTGGACCGACATGGGATACATTAAAAGAACTTAGGACAGAGCAAGCTCCACCGCCGGTGCTCAAGAGCGCCAACGTATTGATGGACAATAGGAGCCTGTACCAGTGAGGCTCTGATGGACACTGGGAACTTGTATATCTTTTGCATTTTTGGCCCCCGATTATTATCCGTTATGCATCCCTTTGGCAGACAGGTTGCTGAGGAAGAGCAGCCAATGTTTCTTGTTGCCCAGCATGATATGGTGTGGATGTGGAAAAGGAAAACAATATGTGTTGTTCTGTTGGTTTTGCTAATAATAATATTGTGTGGAGTGTCCTGGGTTTTGGAAACTGATCAAACTATACCTCTACGTAGTAAGGGTAAGGTTCTTCCCCCAAAAAGAATTAAAAGAACAGCCCGAGTAATGTATTCCTAGACACACACAGGAGATTCTTCGGAGAAGGGACAGTTTGTTACCCCACTGAATCTGTCACTAGTTTATGGACTAAATATCCATTGTCACTTGAAAACTATGCATATACTCGTCCACCACAATTTACAGAAGTGAAGGGAGTTTTCGGTTTTGGCTATCCAGGACTTTGTTTATATTATAGAAAGCCACTGGGAATGGGTTATCCATGTTGTGATAACAATACGTATTGTGACAATTTTTAGATGGAAGAACAGAATGTTACTTTGGTGGGCTGGCATTACAAGGAATTGATAGTCACCCGGGAGGCTGGTTATTATCCCGCTTGCTGCCCTATCGTGAATAGCACAGACACTTCTTTGTATATTAACTGTTCTGGAATAGTGCTGTACAAGAATACGATCCCTTTAGTGAATGACAAAGATCCGAGTACTTTTGGAATGAACACTAGATATGCTGCAGTGTATTCAGAAGGGCCGATTTATGCACACCCGAGATTTTACTGCTTGTCTAACGGTACATATTCCAATGTTCATAATGGTACAGACGATGTGGCTCTTGGGGTGGTATTGCCCTTAGGTGTGACCTGTAAATATGCTAAGCCTAATGTACGCTGGGTTAAACGGACTTTAACCAAAGAATTCTGTGAGGGAGTGACCGATATAGAGGTCAATAACTATAGTAATGGGATCACTTTTGGATACATCCTCTCGTCCATTTTCACTCTGGGTGGTATCTCTATGGCTAGGGGTGAGAAAGCTAGAGAATATTTTGGGTGCAAGTTACAAATTTTATCCAATACTATTGTGGCAGCTTTACGCGACATCACCACTCAGTTGGAGAGTATACGAATATATTCAGAACAGACCAGATATGCAGTCGATTTCATCTTACCTAAGAGTGGTGGTGTATGCGCGGTAGTGGGAGACCAGTGTGTAGTAGGGATCAAAAATATGGAAAAGAATATTACCAAGCACATTTTAGACATCCTCGAGAATGTCAAGGGAATGGAAAGTGGAAATTGGAGTTGGTCTCTTTTTGGTAGCTGGGGCTGGATTCTTGAAAAAGTGATTTACCTGATTGTGATATTGGTGCTTTACTGTGCCCTTATTCAGTGCCTTCCCTTCTGTTGCTCCTATTGCACCACTATTCTCACCCCTAAAAGGAAAATATCGATTCACGATACCAATGCTGCAATTATGGTACAGAAAGAAATTGAGGATCTGATGAATATAGACGATGGCATTTTTGAGAATTCCTCCTTTCTTACAGTTTCCTTTCCTAATCATGATAACATGGAGTGTTCATAAGGGTTTATTGTTGTGATTTTGTATTATTGCTTATGGTTTCCTGTTTTTTTGGTTGCTGTTAGAAAATGTTTTATCTCATGCTAAAAGGAGGGTCTGTTAGAATAGAAGGTTCACGTTTGCATATTGCCTTATGTAAGTTAGCATTTGCTGCGCCATTTTCTTTCTAGGTGCAATTTTAAGCTACTTGAAACTGATCTTGTTTAAATTCTGAGAAATGCTCCCCTTAGAGTTTTGTTTTCTTTATTTCTGTTCTGTTTCAGTAATGAATACATTGTTCCTATTAACGCATACCTTTCTCACTAGATAGAGGCCCACTACCAATGTCTAGTGGCAGGCCCGGATGGAACGACCTTGGATTGTAGACAGTCTTTGCAAGACACCAGAGTTGAAAACTTTTTTTGTATTTCACTCTTTAGCTGCACCTGCCTGAAAAATTCCATTGTGGGCGTGTTCTTGCCCAGTTATGAAACGTACATAATGTATCTTAATGCTTGTCGATTTTAGTCCCCTCCGCAGCACTCCTAGCGACTGGGCAGACCGGGCTCCGCTCTGAGTGTATATTAATAAGCAGTTATTGGTTTGTACTCTCTACTGTCTGACTGACTCTTCATTTGGTACAGAAGGCTGAGAGGTGGTCATTAGTGACCCGGGTGACCCTCAACAGGCCACTTCCTTCATGTCTTTAACTTCAACAAATAACCCAACAGCAACACTACTGGACACAACATATTTGAGAATAATCAACTAAGTTATGCCCAATGCAACAAACCGCTATATGAGCATTTCAATAGTGGTTCCCACACTCTATAAGGACCTCCATCTTTTTGAAGCCTCCATATCACTACAATCTGTTGTGAATGCCCATAATGGCATATTAATAAACCTGAATCTATCCACGTAATGGCCATGTTTATACCTCAACTGAATCTTCTCAGTACTATGGACTTCATGACCCCGATGTTATCCAGCAAACTTTCCCTGGAGATAGTAGAATACATACTTGTAAATTCACTGCCATATAATTGTCTGTTAGAGACCTAGGGCCATATGTATGAAAGTTTAGTTTTGCGATTCTCAAATAGCGAATTTTAGAGAATCGCTATTTGAGAATCGCAAAACGAGATGTATGTAGGATTTGCAATAAATTTTGCGAATCCTACATATTCCTTTATTTGCGAATCGCAAATTGCGATTCGCAATTAAGGAATACCTCCCCATTCATTCCTATGGGCCTAGAGGCCCATAGGAATGAATGGGAAGACATTCGCAATTTGCGATTCCCAATTAGAGAATCGCAAATTGAGAATGCAATTTCAAGGGTGCCAGGGTGTCTAAAGGACACCCTGTTGCACCCCTGAAATGAGCATGGGTGCAGATGTGGCGCACATACATGCCCTAAGGGCATGTATGTGCGCCACATGGCACTTTGAAAAATGCAAAAAGTGCATTTTCAGGAATCGCAAATTACCACCAACCTGAAGTTGGTGGTAATTTGCGATTCCTTAAGGTCAAATTGCACTTTTTTGGTGCTTCTAAATTGCATTTAAGGAATCGCAATTTGCGATTCCTTAATGCAATCGCAAAATAGGGAATCGCAAATTTTGCGATTCCTTATTTTGCGAGGCAGTTTTGACTTCATACATACCTCTAAGCAAAATTGCATTTCAGAAACGCCGAAATTCTGCGAATTTCGGCGTTTGCGAATGCAATTTGGCTTGATACATATGGCCCCTGGTTTAGTGTTGCCTTGATGACCATTATTGACAATGATTAACCATTCATTTATGGAATTATGTAGAAAAATAGAGGAACCAAGGAAGGAATAATGTTCTCTTTTCTTCTTTTGATTATATGATAGTATCAATGCATTTTAAACTCGGGAACCAAGTTAGAATACCGTCCTCAGCTTAACATCCTTCTGGGCACATCACTCCCCATGCCTAAGCCATATGTGTGACTCATCACCCATCACCCTTATACCAGAATACTTTACATTTGTTGGATTTTAGTAGATCCTATGCAAGAGTAGCATCCAAAAACATCCCTGAGCTCCTCCCTCATAGTGAGGGGGTAGTAGCCCTTGGCTACACTAGGTGTTGTAGCCAAGAGGAGAAATCCCAGATGATGAAGCATGCCACCTTGGTGGGTGATGGGATTCCGTCCTTATTTAAGGATTCTCACTAGGCATGATTGAGAGTTTTTTGCTGGTGTTCTAAACTGTTAGTGCTTTTCTAAGCCTGCCAGACCCGCGGATTACTAGGTGTTTTTTCCATTAGTCATACTGGGGAAATTATCCGCGCTGGTCTTAAAACATCCCTTGGACCCCCCACTCCCAGTTTTGTAGTCTTTAAAATATGAACAAGACCTTCCTCAAGGGAGCAACATTAAACTGTTACAGAGAGGCCTTGTGCACTGTAGTTGGACTGTACCAGCTGTAAACTCTTAAGGCTGCCACTTGTTCCCCACAGCCAGCAAAAACACACAAATGATTTTCGGTTCTGATCTCAGCTTTGCAAGGGTATATATCTTTAAATGTGTCTACTCCAAGAACATCGCTCTCCCCTCCAAACCAGTTATCAAGAAGATCAAATGCATGCTCTGGTGATGGTCACTGAAAATATTGCAATCTGATCTACACTGGCCTCCTCAAACAAAACATCAACAGACTGCGAAAGGTGCATAGCTAGATGGTAAGAATGTGCCTGTGCCTACCTTGACACCACCACTTGATGAGAGCCCTGAAATGACTCCTGTGACTCCCAGTGAAGGTAATGAACACATGCAAAACTCTCTGCACTATGTGCCAAGGACCCAGCTACTTCCTGGACCTCGCACCTCATTAAGGAATGATCAGAAACTGGCCAATCAATATGCACTAACTTGACCTGATCAACATATCAAGGCCACTCACCTCTGTATACCTAATTCACTGCGGAAGTGACAAGAGCTCACCTATACCCCAGGAAACATCCGTTACCACACAGTATTTACAACAAAATGCTTTTACCATGCAGTCTTTACCACACATCTGCTTATACCACGTATGCCTTTACCATGCATATGTCTTTACCACGAATTCCTTTACCATGCATGTCTTCATTACGCACATTGATAAGTATATGTACGTATTGGTAAGTGTTTTTTACATTACTGTACTGTATTTTAAATGTATTTTAGCTAGTGTGACACCTGAGTATTAAATATATAATCCATTTAAATATTATTTTAATATTTTTCAAATAACATATAAAATAATAAAAAAATATAAAAATACATTTTTATGAGTGGGCTGCAAGGGATATAGGAGTAATGGGTGGGGAAGTGTATTAATACTCAGGTATCAACTGTGATTCCTAAGTATTAATTTTAATAAATATTTACAAATATTTACAAATATATTTTAATAAAAAATTGAAAATACATATACACGGTGATAAATAATTTTATTAAATAGTACAACAGGAACATAATTTTTTTTTTAAATGTATAAAGCAAAGTAAATACATGTTTTATTAAATTACAAACCTTTATTAAACATATTAATAAAATACAACAAAATATAAAATCTTTTTAAAATAAAGTTAAACATATTTTTTAACATAATTAAAATATTTTCCCATGCTTTTCATTGATTTCAATGGAATAAATTGTTCTTTTGTAGGTTTTACTTTTGCTGTTTTACGTAAATGGTTCAGCATCTGTGTCTTTATTCTATAGAGCGTCACAATCAAGCTCAGAAGCAAGGAGGAACTTCGGTCTGGTAGGAGCAATTTCACTTACTTTTTAGACAGATTAGGGACTAAATTTATTGGATGGAGGGATGGAAATATGTAGATAGATTTTTTTATTTAAAAACTGTGGGGCATATTATCAAGGGCTTTATCACCGCTTTAGCGGCACTTTTTGCCGCTAAAGCGGCGATAATTTTATCACCCTATCAGCAAGCTGTCGCTAACAGGCGTTAGCGACAGCTTTCAGGCGTTAGCGGCCGCGTTTTCCATCGCCTTGCATGTCAGCGATAATTATCGCTAATGACATGCAAGGAAGGCGTTCCCTACTAAAAGCGACTGAAAACAGTTGCTAACACCACTACCCCCTATTAGCAAGGCAGGCGAAGCGATAAAATAAATCGCGCTAAGCGTGTTTATCGCTAGATTTTATCACCTGCTAGTGAGGATGACTTACCTGTTTAAAGTATAGGAGGTGGATTCTAATGCTGAATCCACCTTAGCGTTAATGCGAGAATATCGCTGCTTTTCCAGCGATATTCTCACATTTTACCGCTATCGCTGGAAATTTTATCGCTATGGAGATAAACCTTACTAATAGGGTGTTATCTCAGCGATATTTTCCAGCGATAGGCGGCGTTAAAATAATTCGCGCTAAGCGCGGTTAGCGATAAATATCGCTATTCCTTGATAATATGCCCCTGTATTTCTTTGAGTTTTAACCAGTTTTACATTTCTATTCAGGATGTTTTCGTAGACGCACATTGGAATGGATGTTTTTTTCCAACATAGATTTAAAAAAGGGGGAAAAAAATCATGTTAACAACTTTTTAAAACGTATTTGAATTAAAAGCAGCATTAACATTTTTTTGCATTGTGTTGTTTATTGTTCTTCAATTTTGGAAGGAGAAGACATCATTTTTCCCGAAACAAATCTGGACAATTGTATTGCTTTTCTGTTTCTCTATTCATTTTGTTTGGGAAATGAATGCATCTTTAATTTTTTCTTAAAAATATATTTTTGGAGTAGCTTGGTTTTTGGATTGTCTTATTTGTGGATTTTCAAAGAATGCAACATGAAAAATTGATTTCTTTTTGCTTTAAATTTTGGATGGGACATTTGGATTTGTTGCGAAATCTTTGAATTGTTTGAGACACTTCGTGATAGGTATCCTAAAACATCACCAAGAGTTGAAGAAAGAAGACAGCTAAAGATTTCTTTAAGTTTGAAAAATAATTATAAAAAATGCCAATTGAATTAGTTTATAGAGTCAAAACAGGAGAGTGAGTTTAAAAGCTATTAGTTGTTCTTAGTAGTGTAAAATAAATGCAATATTGTCAAGGTAGTCCAAAGCTCCCAGCAATGGAAAAAGATGAATCTCTCCCAAAAGTCTTTCCGACATCTCTTTTATGTTTTTTGCGATATTAGAGGATTCAGACTACCTGACAATGACTGCACCTTTTTCATTTCCTGGAAACATTTTTTTTTTTTTAATTTCCAGAAAATTATAGAGGTTGCAGTGACTTTTGCCTATCGAGTTGTTGAATGATTTATAGCAACCCTCTATAGCAATATTCGTTTTTGCACCTCCCTCTAAGCAGGTTGAGTCAGTTCCACCATTCAATAGGAAATCTTGGTTTCCTTCTATTACCCAACTTACTTAGATGGCCAATCCATGCGTCTTCGAAGTAATTTAGAAGAGGAGCCAATTTGTCCTGATTGTATAATTGAAGAGTAGAAGTTATCCACACATTCAGGAGGTACAAAACACAATACAGATAGTTTGTTTTTTAGTTCATGAGTTAGCTATTTGACATATTATCCTCAGCTAAGGATTTTTTAAAACATTTCGCCAATATGCCTGGGAAAAGTAAAAAAAAAATCCTTGAATTTGTGTTTGGATAAACTGTGTAATTGTATTAATCATTGGTAATTCAAAGTCAATTATTATTTTCCTAGAACTTTTATTGCTTGTTTTAGATTTTAAAACTGATATAATTTAGTGTAAGTTAAGGATTATTTGTCAGTAAGTAAACTGTAAACTAATGGGATGGTAGTGTTGTTAATGTTAGCATGAATAGTATACATTTGGGTGAATGTGTGGGAAGTTGATTTAAAAGAGCCATCCACCATCTATATTTCGCTATTCGTTAGGGTTACTGTTTATGAACTGTACTAAAGATTTGTATTCATTTCAGAGTGTTCTCATTATCATAGAGTAAAAAAGGTTTGTTAGTAAAAGAAACAGTAAATTCAGGGGACATGTTAATTTCAGAGTAGGATTGAGGAGTTACTCTTTGAGGATTACTCACCTGTTTTGTCGTTGAGTCATTCTTTTTACATTTGGAATCATGGGCATTCTACTAGCAAAGTGCATGGGAATGTTCTGGGCTACCGCTCTCAAAACTGAGCCACAGGGTTCATTCGAGATGGCTGCAAGGGACTATGGGGCTGATTACGATGGCGGGCGGAGGCACCACCGCGGTGCTGGCGGTGGCGGAAAATGTCCTTTTCTGCACTCCATCGGCGGTCCTTGCGTCCGCCGAATTACGATGGGCAAAGATAGCCCATTTCCCGTCCGCTGCGGTGTTTCGGGAATCGCCAGAAATCCCCCTCCGCAGCGATGGCGGACGGAGCCAATAGAGAGGGACCGCCGTGCGGAATGCGGTTACGACTGCCGGTCGAATCACGATGCCGCAAACAGCCCATCACACCGCAGCGGTGAATCAGGCTATGCGAGGACGGCGGAAGCAATATTGCGGATAGCGAAGATCCACTCCCGGACACTCCTGACTGCAGTTCGGATGGCAGTTCGGGGTGTTACCGCTGCAATTCCGACCGCCGCAGATGGATTTTCAGCTTTTCCGCACGTTCCCAGCAGTGTATCCTGGAATCCGACCGCCGCGGTAGGGAGTTTCTGGTGGTGCATCCTAATCTGGCCGGCGGTACCTGCGGGCGAAAATTTCCCGCTAGCACGGCGGTCGGAATGCTTTTCCGCCCGCCATCGTAATCAGCCCCTATATTAGCTGACTATTTTCTCGTTCTTCAATCTCCATTGCAGAGGCATAGTTGGGTATGCTCTGTGGTTCTTTCCACTATGTCACCATGAGTAACCGTTTTACTTTTGCTTTGGGATGAAAAATATCCAATTCACTTCCAATGACTCCTGAGATCAGTTAATCTCTCCTTCCAATAAATAAAGCCATCATATTTTAAAAGTCTGTTTCCTCTTTTGGATAACATATATTGTCATGTAGGTCCTAAAAATCTATATAGGATCTGCGCATTTAGACAACATAAACTGAGGGATTGGTGTCCAGGCTGATTCAGACACCCCCAAAGGATATGTTAGTCTGTAGACCAGCTAGCTCACAGTGCCCACTATAAGCCCCACAACCTTACTAAGGAGCGAATAGTTTCTGGCAACTATGGAACATGGCAACCCTATTTTCTCAGGGATCATGGAAACAGTACAGTACTTTTTGCTCAGTCACTCGTGCTCACTTTATCTCAGAGAGATACATAGAATAAACAGTGGGGACGGTTTCAATAACCATTTATTGAGCAGCGTCAATCTAATATAAAATACGTGTGCTGCAACAACCATTAGACAGAAACAGATATGTACGATTACAAGCACCAACAAAGAAAATAAAAGGTAGAATTCTACCATGGGGCTAAAACAGTGAATATATGCATGCATATAGATACATGGCAGTAATCATGAGTACTCATACAATTCAAACCCTAGCAAGATGTACCTAAGTGTACCTAGCATGTATGTAGGTGTATAGCCAAGAATCCTCCTAGGAAAGAGCTAACCCTTTTACCTGATGGGAGAAAATGAAGGACCCCATCTTTGTCTCGAGTTGGACACCCTGCAAGGGATGTCAGACCGCTGCATGCTGGAGTGTCTGTGCGCAGGGACTTCAGCGCCTCATGTCAACATGGAAGCTTCTCCTCTGGTTTGCCCAGCGAAGATGTGGTACTTATGTACCCGAAAGGTACCCTCGGGGTTCTACCTAGATGTGTCATGGTACTGTGGGCATGTCGGCCAAGAATGACGATAGCTGTGACTTTTGTACAGTTATTATACAGAAGATGGTAATCCTGCTGTGATACTAAGAATCCTCATGCATAATAAATGAGGCTAGTTTTCTAAGAAAACCACACAACATTTATTTGGCAGCTTACTAGGTAAAAGGTTAGTGCCAGAGCCGTTATGTAGAGCAAGGTAGGACAAATGTAAGAAAAAGGTTTTGCAACTACCTAGGCCTATATTTTGGTACATTGGGGCTCATAACACCCACTCCTCATCCGACTGGATGATAGAATCCACAAATGCTAAAATACGCATGTCTAAAATCATAAAAAACATTGCTAAAACATGAGTATAAAAACATCTAAAAACATGGTATGTGTTAAAAACGATGCAAAAGTTCAAATGCTTTATAAGTCCTCTAAATAGTCAGTATACTGTCAGACCAACTGAGCACACCGAATGCCATAGTGCTCTGTGAGCGCAAGGGAGGAAAATAAAACAAAAATTATGTTTTTGAATTCCAATTTGGGTTGTTTTGAAAAAAGGCTGAATTTTTCCCATCACACGGAGAGCCAAATATTTATGTGGCCTGTGTGGGAGAAGCAACATCATTGCTGCTTGCCTTCGCAGATGACAGTCACTGTAACACCTCTTGGATCAGGTCAATGGAGCAAAGGTGATATTCTCCAGTTCCCACAGCCACTGCTGAGGAGGTACTCAATGCCTGTGAGTCTGTTGCAGAGCCGGTGTCCATTCTGACAGGAGCTGAAGCATCCCTTGGTGACTCTAAGAGTGCCGACATCAACATTGGAATACGCTGAGGACACTGCACTACATGGGCCTTTAATGGGTCCAGCAGTATGTCCACGTCCGGAGACGCAACCGATGGAAGAGTTAGACAGATGTTCAACATGCATTCATATCCGCAGAATAGGCAGTGGAGCACATGCAAGACACAGTCAAATCAGACTGATCTGAACAATAGGAACCAATGCTCGCTTAGCTCCCGAAGCTGAGGTGTGCCCAGATGGGGTACCATGCGTTCACAGCAACGTCGCACTAGGAGTGCTTTTTCCATCTCTTTGGAGGCTGGGATGTCCATTGTGTTGCAGGAAAATTAAAACCAGGATCCCCACTACAAGTAGTAGGACCAGCGGAAGCCGTCCAAAAACGCTTCCCAATACGGAGTATATAAATGATGGAATGACTCCGGAGATCATCTGAAAGGTGCTTAATAGCCCAGAACCTATGCTTTTAAATAGGTGTACTATCCTACTCGTATCAGACATGTTAAAGATACGATGTACCATATCTCCGAAATGGAGCAGGAAGTTAGTTCAAACTATTGCCTGTATCTCAGCCAAAGACCTTGCAACCTGGAGACCAAAAGTCTCTGCGGCTGAGATTAAGGCCACATCCTTCTGTAAAAGTATGGCTTTCAGTCTGCTCAGAGAATCAAACCGTATAAGGAAAACATTCAATGAATGGCATAGCGGCGTCTCCCTGACTGTGTGGGTCATTGGAAACAATACTTGCATACAACAAGTAAACCTGGCACTTACTGCGACTAGATATGCGATGCCTGACAGCATCCCACAACAACCTTGATCATTCAACAATGTATAACTCCCATTCGAGAACAGTTTGAACACCGGCTAAATCACGGCAGCTGGGGATCCTTTCAAGTGACATGATAGGTTTGCAACCGAAGCATTACAAGCTCCATGAAGCATAATATCCTGACAAAATAGAGACCCACCTAACGAATTCTCACAGTCTGAACTGCTGAGAAAGACTTCAGTGTCCCCATTCCTGCATCTAAATCTGTGCAGTAATTTCCAAGATTCATGTATTTATTCCTTAACCAACACTTCATACCTGCCTACTTGGTGATATTATGGACAATATTGAAATTGGAATGTTGTGATTGGCAGTGTAATATGGCCATGGATTAACCATTGTGTGGAGGGTGACTCAGCTACGGTAAAAGGTAATTGGTCCAAATTTTCAATGTGCAGCATTATATTTTGCATCTCTTCGTGCCATTGTTGTCTGTCTTTCTGTTAGATTATATGCAGAAAACAGAGATGTACTGTTGATATGCCTCCAGGACACGTGACAGGAGCGCAATGATTGTAGCGTCCAGCTCAATAATAGAATGGACCGCAATTGTGATTGCCCATGCTGGAGAATAGACAAATCCTGTTCTATTATATCGACTGCATAAGACACAATGTTGCCCAGTGAATAAATCCTGGAAGTCAGTGTGGGCATGCCAATGTCGACCACTGCCAAAGCCTTTTCTAGGTTAACCCTGTCAATCTCACTCAATCTCTCTGAAGCTTTCTATTGAGAGACTTTCCATACTTCATTATATATAGCATATAAGAAGCGTTTCTGACATGGTTTCTGTGGACCTAACAAAAAATCCCTAGGATCCATGCCGTCTGAAAGTAAGGACAAGTGTTGTTTCACCTGGGACAGAGTTGAGGTGTTTAGCCACTCTAGGCACAACTCCCCAACACTGTAAGATGTCACCACCCTGAGTGTTCTTGTTGTAAGTAGCGTTTTGCAGGCATATGGATATGAAACCCTTCGGTGGTAACCCTGAATCTTGACTGACACCTATTTGTGTCGATAAGCCAAGCCAACTATCCCTTCCAATTAGAGGTCTGAAGAATTGTATGAACCATCATGTATAATGTCATCTAACATATCCTCACTATGTTGTGTGTAGTTGTGCCACCCCACAAAGTTTGTGAGTGAGGGAATGCAAGGTGTGTTCAAGTCCCTGATTTTGGCTAGTCCAAGACAGGAAGTCTGCTGCACAGTGTCGTTCAGGAAGATGATTTGCTATGGAATGAGGCATGCTCTAAATAAGACCTCAGTTGCCTGAACCTGCTAATCTTTAGTCCCCCAGACAGATTTTGTGTCTATGCTGTCCCTCCAAAAGTCAAAACCCTGAAAAGACAGCGGAAATAAAGGAAGCAGAGTATATCCATTTCGTGTTGGTGAGCACATTTTTCCTTACAGGTATAGACGCAATCTTATAATAATATGTCAGGTCTGAAGTGTTAAACCCAGAAAAATGCGCAAACTTCTGTGCAAAGGTTTGTGAACTAACTTTCGGTGGTGTCGGCCAATGTTCCCATTGATGGTAAGTGAAAACATTATGTGAGATACTTGCTTTGTGCAAAAATGATGACCATAATGTTGGTAACAATACATGGTGTCAAAATCAAATGTATCATCATGCAATTCATTATTAGAGAATGCAGCAGATTGTTCTAAATCAGACAGCATACCATTTACAGTTTCAAAGCCCCAATCATCAGAGCAAGTACTGGAGGTGATGATATCATTCAAAGAAATTTTAAACAGGTGTGGTATTTTCAAAAGTGCAGTGGGACCAAATACATCACATGAAACCCTATCCCAAACCATTCCTTCAAGAACCGGAACTGCTGTAATGTTCACAAATGACAGGTCTCTTTGTTCATCATGAAAAGATGCATGTGGTTTTAGGACCAAGTTTACATGTTGTACTGCAGAGCATTCTGGGAGATAATGTCCATTCAGGACCAGGAAAAAGACAGTCACTACACCTATTCAGATGACTAGGAACAGTAGACCAATTGCAATCCAGAGCTGTAGCCTGGGAGAAACAAAGTAAGTCTGTTTCAGCCAAAGGTAGAAATCATGTATTTGTTCTTTGTGGGAAACAGACGCTGGCGTTGACTCAGGTTCACTTGGATCCAGAGAAAATTTATCTAAATCGATGAAATAGCCAGACGCTGTTCGATCTATCTTTGGTAGCTCAGCATGTTTTGTAGAACTGGCTGTTGACTCATTTTGAGACATATTCGCATAGATGTCGGTATTAGGCCGAATTGAGATCTGTGTTTCATTTGTATTTTCTTGATGTTCAATGTCAACAGACAAGAGTTCCATTCCTTTGTTGGTAACTCCTTCATTTCGTAGATTTGAATCTTCAAATGTTATTAATCTTTCTGCATGAACTTCCTGTATGGTAGCTAGAGGAGATCGGCGCCTACCCAGGAGTCCACGTGGCCTACTATTCAGTATCGGCCACATAGTGTGGTTTGATCAGATCAATGGAGGCGGATCTCTTTTCTTTCTTGCCGGCAAGAGGCGGAAGAAGTACTGTTCTTGTTCCTTCGAAAGCCAGGACAGGTACAGGCGCTCTGTAAGATTTGTCCACAATCTTTTCCCTGACCAGGTGCCCCATCTTTGGGACCCAGGCAGGTCTTGCCGTAAAAGCTTTCACTTCCCCAGTGGCGGTGCGTTTTACTTGGACGTTGCTTTGTAATGCCCGGAATTCATTTAGTTCCTGTAAACAGCCAAACGATCATTGATGTCAAATGTTTTTTCATCCGCCACAGTGCTGCCACAATCAAGGTCGGGTACCCACATTCTCGTCCCAAACAGGACCTAATATGGAGTACGACCTCCCATGGAACTTCTTGGCATGTTATTAAGTGCCCTCTTGAGCCCATAGAGGTGATTGACCCAACTGTCACCAGAGGCTAATACCCTTGCTTTTAATTATTGCTTTAAGTCCTGGTTTTTCCTCTCCGCAATTGAATTTCCCTCGGGATGATACGGAGAGGAGTACCGCAAGACCACACCCAAACTTCCCTTAACTTCTTTGTAAGCCCGAGAGCTAAATATAGGGTCACAATCAGAATGTAATGTGCCAATTGCATATGTCCCTACAAAGACTCGCAAATCCTTTATAATAGTTCGAGCGTCAGCTGAGCGCTGGGGCCAAACCCACAGGAATCTAGAGCTTAAATCCACTGCCAGCATGATGTACCTGTAAGCCCCATCAGATTGTAAGAGGCTGCAGTGGTCCAAATAGACACATGCGAGAGGTCTGTCTGATATCAGTAGTTGTGTTTGTGGCGGACGTGCTACGGTGGAACCCTTCATCTTGGTAAGACCAGGCCACCAATAACGTTGTTACAGTAGTGAAACCGTTGCAGTAATACCTGCATGTGCTTAACCCAGACCCTTATGTGCAACTAGAATTAAACCTAATCTGCGTCCAAGTTTGGTATTACTCTATCCCCCACTCCTGGAATTTGAACATATGGAATATTTTGCACATCTAACTTGTAGGAGTACTTGAGCGGAAAACCTTTAGGCAAGGCTGAGCTGTTATTAAGCGTGGCGTTGACAGCTACCATTATCTGTCCATCTATCCTCGTACTAGAACAAGTGATTGCAGCAACAGCAGCAGTTCTCACTGTTGCCTTGTCTGCTTCGTCAGCCAATGATTTCTCTTCAACGTGCACGCCAACATGCTGATGACTCAGCGTATGATTCACATGAGCCCGTGGCAAGCCTTCTTTCAGCTCTGCCACTTGTTCCCAAAGCATCTTATGCTTTATTGTGCAACCTTTCAAATCTCCTAACCCATTCTAGTCCCAATAGTGAAGATATTCGTTGTATGACTGGACACAGTAAAATGAATCGCACACAATTAGTGTGGGGAATTCCTGATCCGTATATTTTAGTGCCGTATCAGGGCTTTTAGTTTTGCCAGCTGTGCAGTGCAATCTCCTAGAGATTGCGTCTGCGTATTGCTAGGATGGAACTTGCCGTCCCGGATACATCCCTTTACAATCGCACATGTGGCACTGTATTGCTGTTTACTTCCTATGGCCGGCTGGGCAGATCCAACAGTGTAAATTATGTATTCATACTGATCTAGAGGCATTATTTCAATCGGGAGAGGATAGTCTTGTTCGTACTGCAGGAATGCTTGCGTTTTTAATGTAGAGTCAAATTTGTAGTCTACATCTGTTGCAGTGAGAGAATTAGCCCCTTGCATCCATTGCGGATATGGTGCTTTTGTGTTTGGAGCACTTGCTTTTGTAACAGCCTCTAAAGTTGGTACTGGAGTCACATCAATTTTGCGTTTCCCCCGAGCTAGTGCTCTTTCTCTCACTACTGCAGTCTGTACTGCTGTCAGTATTTTTTCTGTTGAAGCAAAACGCATTTCAGCGTTTGTATACAAATGAAATTTGTATGCTATGGATACAGTTTCGCCTTCATTGAAGGTAAGGTACGTGTACTCGGATTGAACCGCGATTACACGGATCACCAACGTCGTAGTGTTTACACATGTGTGTAAGTGTTTGGAAGCTATCATGTCAGCTTGTAAGGAATGGAGAATGTCTGTGTGTTACTGTGTCTAATGTCAAATCAGGTCTAATTAAGTCGTAGAAAGGTTTTACTTTTTCTGTGTAATCCAAAATGTATGTTCTGCCAAAATTTAGGAATCCTAAAGTGGACTGTAGATTTTTCAGAGTCTTTGGAGGTTGGAGCATCCCACATTTTTTGAAAAAAAAATAGCTGCTAGGCTTTTCCTTTCACTTGAGAGCTCATATCCTAAAATTAGGACATTGAGGTAGGCAATTTTGGATTTTTTAAAGTTAAATGTGTAGCCCTCCAAGGCAAACCCCAAAATGATGTTGTTCACCCTGGTCCAGTGATCCAATAGTTCATCATCCATCAGATAAATATCATCTACATAGGACAATGCGCCCTCATCAAAATTTTGAAGTCCCTCTGATGCTCTTGCTGAGAATAACCGGGGCTATTCTTATACCCTTGGGGCAGCCAACAGAATTGGCGTTGAGAGTCGAGGGCTGAAAAATGCTGTTAAATATCTGCTTTCAGGTTTATATTTTGGCAGAAGAATCCATTTGAGATATCTAATGTTGTTTTGTATTTCTTCCGCACAATGTTATTCATTAATGCGAAACTCTGTGCATTTTGTACTGCAAATGTTTTTGTGCATGTGTTCAAATGTCTGTAGTCTAAAACTATACGGTATGAATTGTCAGGTTTCATTACAGGAAACAAAGGATTATTCATGGAAGAGGTGCAATTCTCGATTTCACCTTGGTATTCAAGCTGATCTAAGATCTCCCTGACCTGTTTTTTCACATCATGTTTTATAGGGTACTGCCTCTGTGGAGTTGGAGTAGTTTTTACTAGGATATCATGGTGAGGTGACTTACCCTACATGATTGCGGTATAATGCAGGAGCTAGCGCTACTGTCCACTCCTGTGCGTATGAATGTTTTAGTGACTCTGGAACGAGGTTGGAGAAGGCTGGCAATATTACAGTTTCTCCTTTTGGGCAGTCCATAATAAACTCTGGTGGCCAATATTTTTCAGCCCAAAAGGATATTGTATCCATAAGTCAAGTTCTCACCAAAAAAGACCTTTCAATTTTCTCGGTATGTCCCCCTCTATTTGGAGAGTTACTTAATGTAACTGATGTGGGATGCTTACCCTTGTATCAGGTGTTTCCACCCTGATATGTTCATTCAACGCTGCTGTCACCGGAAATTCCATCAGGTTCTGGTGAGCTATTGTTACTTCTGCAGCTCTGTCAAGCATCGTCAGAGCCCGTTACCCGTTTAAAAGTTGAGTCCTCAGTAGCCTAGGCATTTCTTATTTTAAGGCTAGCTACCTTTTTCTTTTTAAATTGTTGTTTGCTTTTGGGTTTATCTTCTTGTTTGATAATGTAGTCTGACGTGCGATGTGTGTCTCTTGGCTTGACTCGCTCTTCTAATCTGCGTTCTGACCGTCCTTCCCTCTCCGAGTTCTTTGATGAACCCTGAAAGGAATGAGAGCAACATGTATCAGTATCCTGATACCTGTCAGGTTTCTTAATATTGTCAACGTTTCTAAGGTTATATTTCCTGTCAGAGGGCTTCTGTTGAGGAGACCCACCCCGTGATTGTGATGCATTCTGCTTGTGTTTTTGATTGTTCACTATCCCATTTCTTTTTAGAAGAATCTGGTGCTTGCTTTGAGTTGTCCTTTTCAGGATTACCCATTAATTGTGATTTCACAGGTCTAGCAACCAAATTATCTCTACCCAGCGAAGTATAGGTCTCTTCGATAATTTAGGTAATTCCCACTCCTGTTGTGCGGCAGTGCATTCCCTCAAGCGTTGGTGTATAGCCACCGCTGCTGCCTCCCCTTTTATGTTTTCTAACATAATATTGGATACCTGGGAAAAATTGCCTATCAATTTCCATCCCTAAGTCCAAGGCAGGTCTGCCCCGTCCTCATTCTGTATTTGTTTTAATACTTCTGGTATATCTATTTTTGAGGGGGTACCATGAGTTCTGGTATAAACTGCAGCGAAGACTGTACCCCAAGTGGTACAATCTTCTATGGAGGGAGCTAACCCCATTTGCAAGCAGATGGTCAGTATTCTATGTTTTTCTTGCTGGCCTGTGTGTGGAAACACTGCCTCAGGCTGTGCTATTTTATGTGCAATCCAGAATGGCATTTGCTCACGTTTAGTGGGCATTCTTCCCATAATCACGTTCAGCGTTTGTGGGGTGATTTATGTTGCAGTCCCTTGTTGTTGACCTGTTTGAGTGACCCTTTAGGTTGCAGTGTGAGTGTTCGCATTACGAACTGTGTAAGATTTCTGTAAAGCTTTATAACTTCTTTGTGAAGTGGAAATAAGTATGCTGCTGGTAATTTGTCAATTTCTGGGTGCAGTGTGTAAGCAGCTAGAACTGGCCAATCGTGCCATCTCTGTTGAGCGGACCGAGTCTCACTTTTTCTTTGGTGTGTGGGAGGGCGCCTCTAAACCAGTATGTTCCTGGTACATTAACGGGACTTCTATGTCCTTGTATCGATTGTATTCATCTGGTATTTCATCCGGAGTGTATGATTGAAATATATTTGTGCATGCACCTGCAGGTGAGAATTTAACCCAAGAATAGAACACCTCTGTTCTGCATGCCTCGTGTGCCTCAATCACGAAGGTAGCGGTCCCGCCTAACGCTGCAAGACCAACATTTTCTAATTTTACAGCAAGTGCATTTCTGCAATTTTCTGAAATGTTTATAGCACCTTCTTGCTCAGCTTCCTCCCTATTAGTACCACAAGAACCACTATCACCTGTGTCTGCCCTTTGAGACATTATGGGTGGAAGCTCTATGAAAAAAGAGATAAGTTTTTGCACAATGTGGGGAACTATAATCCTTCAAGCTTTAATAAACCTACAGCCAATACATAGGGTATACCTACTCAGCTGTGGGGGATTTTACCTCCCCACTCCAGACTTCTGCTTGTAAATGTGAGTAGGGGTCTCTGAGAAAAGCACGAATGAACTACTCAGACTTGATCGTTAAATAAGAACCAAACCAACATTGTCGGTGCCATGTCATGTAGTTCTTACACATTTATATAGGATCTGCGCATTTAGACAACATAAACTGAGGGATTGGTGTTCAGACTGATTCCAGACACCAATCAGAAAAAGGGGGAGGAGGAGGATTGGGCTAGGTTCACCCTCCTGTGTGATCAGAATACATCAAAAAGAATCCGTAGGTGACGGATCAAAAGAACCTAGCCAAGAAACAAGGGCGGGTTCACCAATTGGGGTGAAGGCCACCTCTACTGGTAGAAAAGAAAAATTTCTTTTCTTGTGTCCCCTCACTCACCCAGGGTTGCCCCTAGGTGACATGCTTCATCATTGGGGCCATCCCAAACATCTACTGATTGGGGCGTGCTGCGACTTGCGGATTTACGTAGGAGCACTTACCTTGTGAGGCTATGTGTCGTGCAGTGTAGGGGGGAGTGGTGTAAGTGATGTTTAAAAATTTACAAAATTACCTAACTAGTGAGCTATTGTTTTATTCCTGTTCCTAGTTGGTAGGGATAAAAGGGGGTTAATAAAAGGGAAATGTAACTGTTATGTAATTATAATCCCTTGTATTATGTCAACATGTTTCAAGGTATCCCCTAAACCTTTTCTTCAGGACAACAAAGGGACCAGCCCTTTGTGTACCACTCCGTGCCGGACCTATAATAAAGTGAAGTGAAAAATTATTAATGCACACCTATTGTGTGAGCATTGGGAAAAATATATACATACGGTTGCTTCTGAACACGTAGTAATTATTTTTTGGCAAAAGTACGCCTCATGGTCTGTCTGGGTGGAGGGGCCTGTAGAAACCTTATTTTTTGGCAAAAGTACGCCTCATGGTCTGTCTGGGTGGAGGGGCCTGTAGAAACCTGTGCTCAGCAACCCTCCGTCATTACGACCTATTCAGTCCCAAGGCAGACCGCATCTTATTCCAGACACCCCCAAAGGAAATGTTAGTCTGTAGAGCAGCTAGCTCACAGTGCCACTATAAACCCTACGGGCCCGATTCACAGAACTAATCTGAGACAAAATCCTAAACTTACTACTTTTGGTATTCACAGAAGGCATTTAGTAGTAGTAAAGTTAGGATTTTGTCTTAAGTTTGTCTTAAGTTTGTCTTAAGTTTGTCTTAAGTCTGTCTTAAGTCTGTCTTAAGTCTGTCTTAAGTTTGTCTTAAGTCAAACTTAAGACAAAATCCTAACTTTACTACTAATAAATGCCTTCTGTGAATACCGAAAGTAGTAAGTTTAGGATTTTGTCTCAGATTAGTTCTGTGAATCGGGCCCTACAATCTTACTAAGGAGCGAATAGTTTCTGGCAACTATCGAACATGACAACCCTGATCCCTTAGGGATTGTGGAAACAGTACAGTACTTTTTGCTCAGTCACTCGTGCTCACTTTGCCTCAGAGAGATACACAGAATAAATGGTGGGGACTTTTTCAATAAGCATTTTATTGAACCAATGTCATTCTAGTATAAAATACGTGTGCTGCAACAACCATTAGACAGAAACAGATATATACGGTTACAAGCACCAACAGAGTAAATAAAAGATAGAATTCTACCATGGTGCTCAAACAGTGAATATATGCAGGCATATAGATACATGCCAGAGCCATTATGTAGAACAAGGTAGGACAAATGTAGGAAAAAGGTCGTGCAACTACTTAGGCCTATATTGGGGTACATTGGGGCTCATAACAATATCTTGCTTCACATGTATTTTCCATTCTTGAAAAATCTGTAAAAAACTGAAAAAAGTATTATAAGTGTGATGTATAGAAATTGTTTATTTTTCCAATTTATTGGCCCGATCCTACATAGAGAAAAACAATTCGAAGTTATTTCTTGGAATCTGTTGAGAAGAAAGTGTTAAATAATGCTGTTTGACATGTGGAAAAATTCTGTTAGCATCCTGCTTTGAAAAAAGAATGCGATTTTTCCATTGAATTCTGTTTATAATGAGTAAATGTACCTGTTTTATTGGTACTTATTGTTTTGGCTTCAGTCATTTAGAGATTTAAGTTTGGTTTTCTTGAAGCGGTTTGCCTTGTATGATTCTCTGCCGTCTATCTAAAGTCAGTAGCCATGTATATGCATTGTTGAGTTTGTCTTCCATCACTGATTTTATTTGTGCATAACTTATGAGTTTACATTGTACTGTTAAATACCTTATTGATGGTGTCTTTTCTTTGGGTTTGAGCGATGATTTTAGTTCTCCTTTTTGTTGCTAGAATATTCTTTTTTTCCCCTATAACTTGTTTGGATTTGTTATGGTTTTAAAACAGTAGAAACATGTTGTTACATTTGCCTCACAGACGCTATCCAGCATCTTCCCTGACATTTGAGAATTGTAAATCACTGTCCAGCACGTTCCCAGAGGTAACACTTATAGGAGTTAAAATAGTAAATTCTTCCCCAAGTCACTGTTCAGCACCTTCTCTAAGGTGACACTTGGTGGAGTTAGAACAGTAAATCTTGACCCCCTGTCGCTGTCCAGCACCTTGCCTGGGGTAACTTTTTGCAGAGTTAGAGTAGTAAATCTTGCCTTCCGTCACTATCCAGCACCGTTACTGAGGTGACACTTGGCAGAGTAAGAATAATAAATCTCTCTACCCCCAGTGACTGTTCAGTACCTTTCCAGTAAATACTGTTATTCTTTTTAAATTCAAAAAAGTACATTTTAACATTCACAATGTTGTGAAAATGTTATCATTTAAATTTAAAAAAAGAATATTTTTATATATTAGCTTATATTGTAGCCTAATTAGAAAACTTTTAAAGTCAGATTCTTCTTATTAATATCCAGTGAAAAAATTGTCAGAAAATATACATAAAATGTGAATCTTTCACTTGTATAATATACCTTGCTATTTGTTTATAGATAAATTGTGCAAGTTATACTTTCTTTCAAAGATAGATGCCAGTCTTTCTTAGTATGTCTCACCCTCCTGTACTCCAGTGCATGTGGTCATGTCAGAAGTCGGTGTACCACTGACCACAAATTGGTGGACGCTTCTTTTTATATGTCATACCACAATTTACATTCAAATAAGTGTTGGAAACTATGTTTTTTCTGAAGCAAAACATGACTAAAAATATAATTATTCCTGTAGTGAAATGTAATATGTATTTGACCTCCTTGGTTGGGGACAGAGTGTTTGCTTATGTAGAAATGAAAAAAAGTTGGAACTTTTAAGTGTAACTAGTGTTTTACTATTCTAGAATACGCTTGTGTTCTGTTATGATGTGTTGCTTTGTTTAATATTTATTTTTGGCAACGTTTGTGAAGGTTGCGATGTTTTGCATTGATATGTAATGTTGTTTATAAAATTTGAGTAGTGTTGCATTGTTTTATGTTGTGTTGCATGCACTTTCATATTGAAAATATTTGCGAAGGGTTGTGCTGCATTGTGTCCTGTTCTGTTCCATGGAGATGCATTTCACAAAAGTACTTTTGTCATAAAAATGGTAAAGATTTTTGCAGTAAAAATCTGAGTGGTAGGGGCGTGGCCAAGATGGCTGCGGGAGCGGATGCAGCTTGAAGAGTTCCGCAGACCACCCGTCCTGAATCCACTACCTATCCTGCCCATCCCGGTGCTTTCATGCCTGCGCCGAAGCTCCTGGCTCTCGGCACGAGTGGGAGCCATGTGGAGATGCGGACTGCAGTTGAGGCCTATGGGGGCCTGGCGTAGGCTGTGGGGGTTTGGGCGGCCTGAACCGGGGGACGGGTGCCTGCAGAGAGTCTCGTCTCCCCGCTGCTGCGGTGTTGCTGGTGGTGCTGACCCCCGCTGGTTGCGTCAAATACCTTGGGGGTTGGAAGAGTGAAGAGGACGCCTAGATCAAGGCCCCACGTCGGGGGCTGTTTACTCCCCGGCAGGTTGGGCGCAAGGGGTGCCGCACTGCTGGGTGCCGCCTGCGAGGGCTGAGCCGGCTGCAGAGGGGGCATAGAGCTGCAGATGGGCCGAGCGCTCAGTGAAAGGACCCCGCTTGGAGCCCCCGGCGCCTGTGCGGTCGGCACGGGTCCCGACGGAGGTGTGGCAGCCGCACTCTTCGATTCTACCATGCCGGTCTGGAACATTTGCTTGCACAAGGTGAGGAGCTGGTATAGGGCAGGGTGCTGAGTGGCCTGTCCTGGGTGGAGAGCTCCTATCCCACTGAAGTCTCCTGCAGTTGATGGACAATTTGCACTCACTTCAGTGGTTGCCGGGGTTACTCATTTGTGTCTTGCAGTTGATCGTCCCTGTGGGGGTGCTCTGTCTCCTGGCGGTGGGGGTCCTTGGACTTACGCCACGTGATCGTATTGCCCTTATTAGGCGTGACTGGTGCTGAGAGTTCACTGGGGCCAGTGGCTGTCTGCTGCTGCTCCGGTTTTGAGTGCCCTGGTTGGACTGCTCTCTCCCGGCCCCCTGGATACCGGTTATTCACTGTTGCACTCACCTACAAAAGAGATTTGCCCCACACTTACCTGAGCAGACTTTGGGGGCTACAAACTACTCCTCAGTGGGCCATCACAGCGGGCTGTGCTAGGCCCTGGTTATGCTTATTGGTGATAGATCTCCTTTACGCAAGGTCTACCTTTACACCGTGGAGTGCGGTAGAGGTGGCGGTACTTCATTCGTAGCTCATTTTATCTAACAATGTCTGCGCTCGATCTGAGTGCACTGCCATAGGCAAGGATAGACCACAAAGGGGGCATAAAAAACAAAGATGGATCAATATACAGCCCAGGGGGGTCTGTTGAAGGTGGATCCTCCATGTGCGTCCCTCCCAGAGAGTGCGACATCACATTCACACCCCTCAGGAGCTCAAATCCTTGCAGATATAGAGGCCTCCAGTACAGCAGTGCAAGCCAAGATTGACGCAGTGTCCCTAGATGTTGGACTCCTGCGAGTTGACCTCCACACCGTGGCAGAAAGATCCCTTTCTACTGAACAGACTGTGGCTGACTTGCAGGGTGAGGTTTTTGCCCTGAAGGCGGCCCTCACTGATTTGTCCGCTAAATCAGCAGTTTTGGAGCGGTTTTGGAGCATAGAGCAGAGGACGCAGAGGGCCTCACACAGAGATGTAATTTTCTTTTTGTCGGATTTCCGGAAGGGGTAGAGGCTCTGGAACTCTTTCTTGAAAAGTGGATGAAACTGCATTTCCTATAGATGGAACTGTCATCTATCTTTGTGATTGAATGTGCACATTGTGCCCTCATGCAACCACCCCCAGCAGGAGCCCCACCTTGAACACTTATTGCAAAGGTCCTCAACTATAGGGATCGTGACTGGATCCTTATACCCGCTCGTCGGGATGGAGACCCCACTATTGATAATCACACCATCCGAATTTTCACGGATTATATGTGCATGGTGCAACAGCAGAGAACGTCCTTTGGGGGAGTACAACAGAAATTGAGAGCAATGCACCTGCAAAATATGCTTCTCTATCCTGTCAAACTGAAGGTCATCCACGGAGACTGCACCAATTTTTTCACCACCCCGGAGGCCGCGTGGGGTTGGCTAGAGGTGTGAGGTGAGATCTCTGGCCCAGAGGGTATGGATGCCCGAGACTCCGGCACAAAGCTGACGCAGAAGGCTGGCGACGAGGCAGGCGTAGTGGACGTGCCTCCTGTTCGACCTAATGAGTGGTGGTGCACCATAAAGGTTCCCTGGAATTGGGAAGGCCAGACTCAGACAGTGAGGTACGACGACCGCTCAGAGTGGACCTGCTGTTGCTGCAGTCTGAATGTGAGGCTGCGAGAGCCCTAGTGTCACTGCCTCTAACTCTGACGCTAGTATGGGAGATGTGCTGGAGGAGACCCCTCAACTTGATAATCCTTGAATAGGCCAAGGAAAACTTGCTGGAAGGAGGGCCATATGCTTGACTCTGGTGGTGGAGAGCCGAGGCGACTGCTGCATAACATAGCGTTAATGACCAGAATTTCCAGACTACGTATGGTGTGACTAGGATGGGTGCTTGTATTAAATGGCCGGGCGCCTCTTCTTCCTTTCATTCCTCTCATCGCTTTACTTCTCCCCTATTATCACCTTCTCTCCCCTTCCTATCTCCCTTTTCTTCTTCTTTCCTCTGTTGGCTATATTGTTGTGCGACAGGGTATGTAAGGTGTGTGTCTGAATGTTTGCTTGTATGTGAGTGGTGGCTGAGGCTGGAAGGTGTGACCGGGGCTGTACACAGTGTGGCTGCCGCTGGCGCATCTCCTCAACCTGGCACTGTGTTTTTCAGTGACTGACTGTGCAGTGTATGAGAGTGGTTTGACTAGCACAGTTCGCTGCACACTGGTTGACTGGGTGACTGGTGACAGGTGTTGTTTGTGGCTTAAATTGGTTACTGTCCACCACTCATCCTCTGTCATCATTGGGTGAGTAGAGATGGCATATGTGTGTTGCTGGGGATTGGGGGAGTCGACAATGATTGGGGAGGGATGAATTGTTCTTGTTGTGTTCACCGGGGGGAGGGTGTCATTTATTGTTGTTGTGGTCTTGGAGGGATGAGTCAATTTAAATTTGTAACATGGAATGTCGAAGGGCTCAATTCTTTCATGAAGCATTAAAGGGTACAGTCTTATCTCCGTAGACAAGGGGCACAAGTTGAAATACTGCAAGAGACACACTTGTCAGACCCCGAAACTCAAAAGCTACTCAAGAAATGGTGGAGACAGATGTTCTCGGCCACTTATTCCACAAATGCCCGGGGAGTGGTGATTTGGGTGGCCCCACAGGTCCCGTTCCGGGTGCGTGGTTGCACGGCAGATATAGAAGGAAGGTATGTGGTGGTGTATGGCACACTGGACGGTTTGGAGATATACCTCCTGAATGTGTATGCCTCGAATGTGGATGATGGTGGGTTCTACTTAGCATTGGAGAAGTTACTGCTTCCGTTTGTGGGAGTGCCAATTACATGGGCAGGAGATATTAATTGTGTGCTTGATGGGACCCTAGATAGGCACCCTCTACACACTAAGCCCAACATGACAGCTGCTCTGTGGCAGTGATGGATCGTTTATGCTGTGTTGACATTTGGTTTGAAACACACCCTGGAGTGTGGGTTATACCTATTACATGCCCTCATGAGCAATTTCTAGCAGGCTTGATCGTTTTTTCTCTCAAGTGAGGACGATGTGGCCGGTGTGCAGACCTCCATGTTAGGACATTTCTGGTCAGGCCATGCTCCGGTACTGCTGGGGTGGGGGGTAGGTGGCAGTCCGCCAAGGGTCCCTTTGTGGCGCCTGCATACTGAGGCCCTCAGAAATACCGTGTTCTGGGAGGAACTTCAGGAGGCTGTTACAGGATACTTTGACACTCATTTATCATCCTCCACTGGCAGAGGATTGGACTGGGATGCGCTAAATGTGGTCACACGAGGGGAATGCTTGTCCAAAGTTGGGGGTACAAGGTGACGACTGGAGAGAGAGCTTACTGAGGCGGAAGGCGCACTGGCCAGGTTGCAACACAGGGGTGCATGCTGGAGCCGTGCGGCGAGTCACTTCTACAGGCGATGGGTGTTGGGGATGTGTGGGATGGACTGAATTGCTTCATCAGATGCAAATATCGCCAGCTGGTTCATAGTGAGGGTGACAGGTCGGGGAGGGTGCTGGCATGGCTGATGAAGCAGGAACACTCACCCCCACTCATACTGACAATTATATACCAAAAATGGGACCGAGGCCATTATGCAGGCTGGTGTTAATTCTTTACTGCCGGACCATTTTGCTGCGATCTACAGGGAAGGCTCATGTGTCGACCCGATTGAGATTGGGGGGTTTCTGAATGACCTACCACTCCCCCACCTTACTGGTTCATGGACAGACGATCTGGGCAGGGTGCTTCGAGGAGCTACAAGTAGCAATACAGAACATGGCACGCTGTAAGTCTTCGGGGGCCAATGATCTCCAGGTGGAGTTCTTCCAGGCATATGCTGACCTCCTACTCAACCGTTTATTGGAGACTTTGCAGGAGGCCAAGCGACTGAGTGGTCTGCCGATGTCCATGATGGAGGCGTAGATTGTTATGCTCCCCAAACCAGGTAAAGACGTACACGACCCTGGCGCCTACAGGCCTTTATCAATGTTGGAGGTGAATGCCAAATTGCTGGCCAAGGTATTGGCGACATGTCTGGGCAAGGTAGTAACACACCTGGTCCATAAGGACCAGTCTGGGTTCATGCCGGGACACACATGAATATACGTCGACTCTCACATGCACTGCACTTGGTGGTGGATGTCCATGTCCGGGCGGTGGTAGTCACTCTGGACATCGAGAAAGTGTTTGATACACTGTGATGGGAGTATCTATGGGAGGTCCTGAGGAGGATTGGACTGGGCCACGAGTTTATATCCTGGGTCCGTCTCCTCTATTGTCGACTGAGGGCTCGTGTCCGGAATGGCGGCCTGATATCCGAATGCCTTACCATTGAGAGGGGCACGAGACAGGTATGCCCATTGTCCCCACTCTTTTTTGCCCTGGCAATGGAGCCACTGGTGATCTGGCTGCATCGGTATATGACCCAATGGGGCATCACCGTGGATGGTCGTTCCCATGTATTTGTTTATTTATTTTTTAACAACTTGTAAAGCGCACAAATACCCGTAGGTGTCTCGGCGTTTTGTGCTGGAAGGGTAAGCAGAGAGCTGGTGAGAAAGCCTATTGCTTGAAAAGCCAAGTTTTTATTTGTTTTCTAAATAATAGCAGCGTGGGACTAGCCTTAATCTGCAAGGGAAGAGAATTGCACAGTTTGGATGTGGCAACTATGACGCTTCTGTCACCCCAGTTGGCTTTCTTGGTTCTGGGGACGATCAGAAGATTGGCATCTGCTGAGCAAAGAGATCTGCTGGGCGTGTAAGCCAGGAAGGCTTTCTTCAAGCATTCCGGTCCTGCATTGTGAATTGCCTTATAGGCAATACAGAGAGCCTTAAATTTCGTTCTGCTTCTTATGGGCAGCTAATGGAGCTGTCGCACCACATTAGAGATCGACTTGAACTTGTATCCTAGCGGCTGCATTCTTTACCAACTGCAGCCTACCAAGAACCCTTTCCTGGGCATTAATTAAAAGGCTATCTTTTCAACCTTAGACATGACCAGAGCACAGATTAACTTTCTCCCAGTACTAGCCAGGACGAAAGGTAACAATTTCTTTATCATTCTTAAAACATAAAAGGATGCGGAGACCACTGCGTTAGCATGATGTATAAAAGATAATCTATCGTCAAAAATGACACCCAAGTTTCTGGCATGTTTGACAGGGATTGGGGGTAGTCCCAAATTATCTGGCCACCAGGCCGGAGACCATCCTGGGGCAAGGTTTCCAAAGACCATTACTTCTGTCTTGGCTGAGTTTAATTTAAAACAGTGATTTGACATCCAGGTACTAATGGCCAACATGCCATCATGAAAGCTGGCCGAGACTGCGACTCCATCATTATGCATGGTGAGCACCAATTGTGTATCATCCGCATATGACGTGAGACCCATCCCAAATGATTTAATTACTCGTGCTAAGTCAGTCACGTAGATGTTAAACAAAGTCGGACTTAGCGAAGATCCTTGCGGAACTCCACATGGGAGTGAGAAAACTGGTGAGTTAAAGTCACCCAAACTAACTGACTGGGTGCGATTGGATAGAAATGAGGACAGAAGGGCTTTGGCCTTGTGCCCAATGCCTATGGCTGAGACACGGTTGATCAGTGTAGCATGATCAACCGTGTCAAATGTTGCTGATAGATCCAGTAGCACCAGTACTGCTGCACCTCCTTTGTCAAGCACAAACCTAATTTCATCAGACGCTTTAATGAGTGTGGTTTCAGTGCTTATATGCGAACCTTATATGCGGACTAGCAGTTTTATCCTGAACACAGTGAAACTGTGGAACACGCTTCCATTAGATATTAAAAATTGCCCAACGTTACTTTCCTTTAGAAAATCTCTGAAAACCTGGCTATTCTCAAACTAATTCATTTATTCCTCTGAAATTCTGGCAGATTCCTCCGTTGCAGTGCCTAGACACCCTTGGGCATTCAAGCGCTATATAAATTTCACAATCAAATCAATCAAATCACTACATGCTGCTGTACACTTGCCACCCAGAGGGAGCAGTGCCTACACTCTTGGGTGTGCTAGCCTCCTTTGGAGAAGTTTCAGGGCTCCATGTTAATCGCCAGAAGTCAGTTGTTTTCCCGCTGGCAGCCTTGGAGCGAGGAGATGCTGCAGTCCTCCCTACGCCGACGACACCCAGCTGATCCTCTCCCTCACCAAGGACCCCCACACCGCCAAAACCAACCTCCACGAAGGAATGAAAGCCGTCGCCGAGTGGATGAAGAACAGCCGACCGAAGCTAAACTCAGACAAGACGGAAGTCCTCATCCTCGGTTCCACCCCCTCGGCCTGGGACGACTCCTGGTGGCCGTCCGCACTGGGAACAGCTCCAAAACCCACCGACCACGCACGCAACCTAGGGTTCATCCTCGACTCCACCCTCTCCATGACAAAGCAGGTCAACGCCGTCTCATCCTTCTGCTTCAACACCCTCCGCATGCTCCGCAAGATCTACAGGTGGATCCCCACCGAAACGAGACGAACGGTCACCCAGGCCCTCGTCAGCAGCAGGTTGGACTACGGAAACGCCCTCTATGCAGGAACCTCGGCCAAACTCCTGAAACGACTTCAACGCATTCAGAACGCCTCTGCTCGCCTGATCCTCGACATCCCTCGCCGCAGCCACATCACACCCCACCTGAGAGACCTGCACTGGTTCCCCGTCAACAAGAGGATCACCTTCAAGCTCCTCACCCACGCGCACAAGGCACTTTACAACACCGGACCAGCATACCTCAACGGACGACTCAGCTTCTACACCCCCAACCGCCAGCTTCGCTCCGCCGACCTCGCCCTCGCCACAGTCCCCCGCATTCGAAGAACGACCTCCGGCGGCAGATCGTTCTCCCACCTCGCCGCCAAGACCTGGAACACCCTCCCCATCCCCCTACGGCAGACCCAGGACCTGCTGACCTTCAGAAGACTCCTCAAGACCTGGCTTTTCGAACAGTAGCAGCATTCTCCCCCCCCCCAGCGCCTTGAGACCCTCACGGGTAAGTAGTGCGCTTTACAAATGTTCTGATTGATTGATTGATTTAGGTGGGAATGTGATCACTTCCGTTACCTGGGTATACAGGTGGCCCATTTGCCGGATGCTAAGTATGCCCTGAATATGGGAGCAGTCATCGCAGGTCCGGTTCTGGTATTGACTCCCCCTTTCAGTTATGGGATGAGTGGCTTTGGCGAGGATGGTTATGCTTCCTCGTTGAGTTTATGCTCTCCAGAACCTATTTTGCTTCATCCCAAACTCTGCCTTTGACACTCTAAGTAATCTCATGGTCTCCCTGGTGTGGGCCAGTAGACGCAGTATGGTAAATCTGGAGGTGCTCAAATTAGATATGGATTTGGAGAGTTTGGGTCTCCCAGACTTTGGCCCCTACTATCTTGCAGGGCTGTTGCAACATGCGGCACAGTGGTGTGCTGAGGGTCCCAATGTAGAGAAGGAACTGTTGGTGGACTGGTGTGTGGGGGCGGAGCTTCCGAGATACCTTATGATGGGCTCCCGGACCCCCTCGAATTGCCCATTTGTGATCCGTCAGGTTGCAAGAGCATGGGAATGGGCCGTTGCCCTGGTCATGCATAGGGCCCCATATGCTCAATCACCCCCCTCCGATGGCTCCAGGGCTCCCATCAAATACAGTCCGTCATGGACCTCACGAGGTGGCATGAAGGGGGATGTACAACAACTGGGGACATGTACATTAATGGGACCTTCCTCTCTTTTAACAAGGCAAGGGAGTGCTTCCAAGTGCTGCATGGTCATTTCCTACAGTACGCGGAAATATTGCGCACAGCTTGAGAGATATGGACCATATTTTCGGATAAGCCTGGGGAGACACAGACCTTGGTGCTGCTGCTTGATACAGAATCTTCTAGGGGACTGATCTCCTGCGTTTATGAGGCCATGAAAGCAGATTGTAGGATTGAGGGGTCGAACATCCGGGACAGATGGATGGCTGACTTACCATCACGCTCACTGCGGGTGAATGGAGGAGGGCGTTCGCAGAGGTCTGGGAGGTGGCTAGTAATGCATGGTTTAAGCTCACCCACCTTTTTTACCTGCATCATGCATATCTAACGCCCCAGAGATTGTCACAGTTCAATGTGGGATGCTCTTCACCGTGCCCCCTCTGTGGAGTGGGTCCTGTGACATTTCTGCATATGACTTGGGCCTGCACCCGACTTCAGGCACACTGGCAGGAGGTGCTGCATGTACTACGAGCATCCACACGTGTGTGTGTTGTGGTGTCAGCCAAGCATTGTTTGCTGGGTGTGCTCCCTACCCCCAAGAGATGAACTCGTATGAGATATAAATTTGCTCTTCTAGGACTTGTACTAGCTAAGCGAAGCATCGCCATACACTGGACCCACTCTATGCCCCCCCAGCTGGATAAATGGAGAGCATTCCTGCATGAATGGGGCGTGGCCGAGGAGTGCTGACTACAATCCGTACCCATCCATGAGAATGCGGAGTGTGACCTGGAAATGTGGCGAGATATGCTGGAGAGCCTGCAGACAGATGAGGGTCGGGTGAGGGGACTGAAGCCTCACCGCAGACAATGGACCTTGATACTCCATCACTGACCTTGGAGGATGACCCTGTGCTTGGCTGACTGAGCTGCTACACAGTCTATGGCTGCGTGTAATGCATGGGTAGGAGTGCTGGAGACTGGGCAGAAAGCGGGCTGGCCGATGACCCTGAGTGTGAGTTCAGGGGGATGAAAGAGAGCTGCTTCCCTACACTCACCCCTAATTGTAATCACAGCAGAGCTGAACTAGATACATTTATCTCAGCAGACTGTGCAGCTCGTGATTGCTATCCCGGGTTCGCTTTTATCTTACCCCCCACTCATATGCATTGCTACAGCACCTCTAGGGAACTAGGGAATTGAGGGGCTCTCCACACGTCCGTCCCTGCTTCTCTGCCTACTGCTCAAAGATCTTTTTAGTTCTCTATTTTTTCTCTTTATTAAGGACTGCTGCCCACATGCCTGTCGCTGCCAAGTTTTTTATTATAGTTTTTGATTTTTATGTTGGTTCCTACTGTGAATAGTTCTCTATATGGGAGTTGTTCTGTATGTCGCACAAGACAACATATGCTCAGCAATGACACTTAGGAGCAGAGCTTATGGTCAAACGTTCAGGCCACTGTGATATCCTGTACTTTTTACCTGGAGTGTACGCTAATTTGTGGTTCTTTATTTTTCTCCATTGTTGTGCAGCCTGATGGACCAACATGTAATGTGATACCTGTACAGTATTGAATAAAAACAAGTTTAAAAATACATAAATTAATAAAACTGCGTGGTAACTGTATGCGTGGTAATGGTTAAAATAATGTAAGTCTACGTGTGTTTGAGGTAAAGACGTGCGTGGTAATGGTATATGCGTGGTAAAGACTGCGTGATAAAGGCTTGCATGGTAAAGGCATGTGTTGTAATGTCATACAACCTAAACCCTCCCACTTCACTGACACTAGTGTGAAGGTTCTGTGTACAAAAGTGTGTTAGTAATGCTTGGGCAGGGGGAATGTGAATCTCTGAGACAAGAAGAGATCTTCCTTGTTTTCAACTTGTTCTGTGTCAAATTTCACTTTGTAAGCTGCACATCCTATTGAGGTTTTCTGGTGGGTTATTCTGTAGTATAGGATCCAATAGAGAAACATAACCTTTTCACTTCTGATAAACTTTTGGAGACTTATTTTATTAACCTTAAGTTGAACTGCTTTGCATCTTATGAAAGAGCTTGTAGCAGAATAATAGCAATCACACTTCTCATGGGCCAACTTCATGCTTCCTTTCCTACCCCCGTACTTTCTGTGATTGCGGTGCTTAATAATGCCTCCTGCACACACACAGGTTACTCATCATTGGCGTGGAAAATATCACATTCTAATACAATCCTTAAATCAGTCCAGTATAATTTACTGACTTTCAATGACTTTTCCATGCATAATTATTGTGACCTAGTGCCCCCAACTCCTCATATCTCCTTGGATATTATTCCAAGGCAATACTCTAATTAGAATTTGCATCATACCTGCTTATTATACAAGGGGGAGGTTTCAGGTGTACAGAAAGATTTATCTGGGTCCTTCAAGGACATCTAAGTGTTTATGATAACTCCTTTCAATTCCACTCAATATATGTCAGCTTCCCCATGCATTCCAGAACCTTCATTAAATAATGCATGACGTTTTTTCACTTGGTTTTTTATATGGTGTAATTTGTGCCTCCCTGAACCCTATACATTAAATAATATTCTTCAAACCAGTCACTTTTTCTGTATGCACCATATTTCTGTGATCCAGGGTATTGTGGCGCATGCTACCACCATCACAACAGGTATTTGTACCCACTTTGTTACTCCCCTGCTTACTTTGGTATTAAAGATAGTGCAGTGGGACCTTTCTGCTGCTCCCTTCTGTGTTATAGATTGCATCAGCCCAACATGTGTGCTGGCACAATGACAAAGGGACATTCCCTCGTTTTCATGAGGGTATGACCCCATGCAAATGAGGGAATTTCTTTGTGCCTGTCAGAAGTTGTACTGATTGTGCATGACATATAAAGTGGTGCACAATCAGTGACCCCCCCCTGCCCCAAAGGTTGACCATCTCCATGAAGCCCCCACAAGCAGGTGCAATCACACACTTTACCACTTGTGTGGAATCACAGCCCCCCTTAAAAATAGGTTGGGTCTATTTTCAGTGAAAGAGGAAGCAGTGGTTTCAAAGTGAGGCTCTGCCTTTCACTGATGCACTCTCCCCCAGCAAAGGTGTGAGCTATTAGAGTTTGTGCCTTTGCTAGGAACAACACATTTTTCTTTGTAGTCAGGGACAATATGCCAATATGTGACAGTCACACCCACTTAGAGGTGTATATGAGTGCAAACTGAGGTAGTGCGTCTGATATGCACTTTGGTGCTTAGTTTTGGAACTGACCACCACCTATGCAATAATTCCATGCAACATACGTACCCTGGTCTGACAGTCAACTACATTAGCCAAAACTAACTCAAATTTGTCTTGTAAAGGAAAAAGTGATGGATGGAATGATTGAAATAACCTCAGCTACTGGTAATTATTCAGGGCTGCATCCCAGTGCATTACTATTCTGCACAGCATGCCAACTCGGTATGGACCCAGCCATATGCAAATCAGTCTAGACCCTGCTTCAGTGGGAACAGTCCAGCCAGAACTGCCAGTCCAGGTCCTCCTTCAACCAAAACACAAGCAACCCAAGACTGGTTCGGCCTTTATTAGGGCTCATCAGTCGGACATGGCATGATTCCAGTGGCACAGTGTGCACAGGATGCACGTTTGGGCTTACTGTCCCACTTAGGGCATCACACTGAAGTATACAAAAAAATGATGGGCGGAATGCTTGAGGTACTCTCAGCCACCTTGTATACTTCAAATAGAAGAATGAGAGGCTGGTCACAATACTTCACAACTATTATTAATTTTGTAATCAACTTTACAGTCAGTAGACAAATTGCAACATTTAGTTTTCCATGTTATCATTGGAAACATAGTGAACAAACCTTTACTCATCATCATCAGACACTGCATAGAAATAAAAGGTATTACTATCAATGATGTTTTTGTAAAAAATGATGATGTATTATTATATATTAGTAATTCTGATTCTTCCATTCCTCCCCTATTAAATCTAATTCAAACATATTCCCAGATTTCAGGTTATACTCTAAATACTAACAAGACAGAGTTTTTTCCCTTAAATGTGCTTTGTACCCCTGGTATGCTCCCCAATAACGATATAATATGGCAAAAGGACAAACTTAAATATCTTGGTATCCTATTCTCTCATACCATTAAACAATCGATTACATTGAATTGTGAATATATTCTTAGCCATATTAATGACAAAATTCATAAGTGGTCTGCTTTACACTTATCTTTGTGGGGGAAACTTGAATCTGTTAAAATGGTTATTGCTCCAAAAATATTTTATCTGTTATCTATGACACTGTCACGGGGCAAGGGAGACCAGGGAGAACAATGAACTTACGATGGACTGGTGGAACGTGACATCCCCCGATTCCCCTCTTATTTCTCAACAGTGGAGTGACTGGAATCGATCCATTGAAGGCGCTCAGGCAGGTGACGATGAAAATTGGTACGGCTCCTTTAACTGGGAGGCAGAACCCGAGGAACACTCCCCCAGCGATGACGTCACAGAGCTACTCCCAACAAGAAGGCAGGGAATCCGGAAGGAGGTGTGTGGTATCACCGGAGTAGGAGCGGAAATCGAGTTGGAGAAGGACATACGAGGAGAGGCGTGGACTCGATCGAGCCAAGGAGGAGAAGCGGAGCTGCAGAGTGGAGCACAAAAGCCAGGAGGCCAACGGCATCACGAGTCGCCCAGCCACGCTCCTGGAGGAGCGTGGCTCTCACAGGTACGTGAGCGGTTCACGGGTTGGGTGGGGAGGAGGCAGAGACCTGACGCTTAGGACTTAAGCCGCCTGCTGGGATTCCCCCCCTGGTTACCCTTTCCCGAGCACCTCACTCTTGTAAATAGTTGCTGCACTTCTTGAGTTTTCCTTCACCCCCTTCCTTATTCTTTGTGCTAATTCCCCACATTTACACCACCCTTTCTTTCTTTTTGTCTGTTCCACGACCCCGGTTCCGCCGAAAACCACCAACCCCACGAGATTCACCCGGAGCGGATGAGAAGGGGGAGGTCGCCAGAGGACCCGGAAGGCGGGGATACAAAGACGTTTCCCCCACCGTATCTCAGAGGACTGACTACCAGGCGAAGATGTGTTTTTCACCTAATAAAACCACCCTTATCACGACCTAGACTCCTGACCCGTCATTCCACCCCGCTACAACTGGTGGAGAATGCGGGCATAGCCACATCCGTCTGTAACCCAGAGATGGAAGCACTGATACAACACCTAGTGAAGGGCCAGGAGAAGTTGGAATGGGCCATAGAACGGCAAATGACATCGGCCCAGGCAGATAGGGATGTCTTTAACCCCTTCGGTGCTTATGACGAGCTGGACTCGTCATGGCACACAGTGCTCGTGTGCTCATGACGAGTCCAGCTCGTCATAAGACCACCCACGGGGGAAGCGCTGGCGCTCCCCCGTGGGAATCCGATCCTTAGTTTTTTTTTGGGGGAGGCAGGGGAAGGGCTTCCCCTGCCTCCCCCCGCACCCTCCGCCCTCCCCATCAATGACGTCAGCACGCGAGGCGCGCTGACATCATTGAGGGTTTCCCTTTCTTCCCCGACGCGCTGGAAGCCATTTGCTTCCAGCGCGTCGGAAATAAGGTGAGGTTTGGCTCGGGGAGGGGGGTTTGTATCAAAAGAGGCATCGAGGGAAAGGAAAGGGTTTTCCTTTCCCCGATGCCTCTTTGTGCATTCCTGCTGCACGATCATGTGATCGTGCAGCAGGAATGCCCACGAGGGAGGGAGGGAGGGTCATTACGCAGCTGTAGTGTAGGAAAGGCACTATACATTTACCCAACGAGGTAGCACTTACTGATTAGCCAGTAGAAAGTACTCCAGTTGAGTAGAGGTATTGCACAAAACGGTGGCATCTTCGTGGATAAATATGCAGGGCAGATGTGCCTTCTCTCCATTTCCAACGTGAAAAGTTAGCTGTAATCCTTGATGGAGGTCTTTGCATCCTTCATTTTCTCGAGCGCAATTCTCGTGTAGAATTCGTGAGCGTGGAGATGTGCATTCTCTCCATTTACACCCTGAAAAGTTAGCTGTAATCCTTGATGGAGGTCTTTGCATCCTTGAATTTCTCGAGCGCAATGCTCGTATAGTTCCTGTGACCAGGAGGTTCCTTCTCCTCGTCTGCCGCTGAGATCGTGCTCTGACCCTTTATAAACAAGAGGCATGTGAACGGGCCTAGAAGCCCCGCTCGTTTGGCCCGCCACACATACACTAGCGGTATGCAACGTCTGCCCGCCCTTTCCCCACTATGATGGACAGCTTACTCAAAGGACCCCGGCGCTTTCGGCGCGGTGGCAAAGTTACAGACACACAGGTCACTGGAGACAATTCTTCTGGTCCTTTACGCAGCTGTAGTGTAGGAAAGGCACTATACATTTACCCAACGAGGTAGCACTTACTGATTAGCCAGTAGAAAGTACTCCAGTTGAGTAGAGGTATTGCACAAAACGGTGGCATCTTCGTGGATAAATATGCAGGGCAGATGTGCCTTCTCTCCATTTCCAACGTGAAAAGTTAGCTGTAATCCTTGATGGAGGTCTTTGCATCCTTCATTTTCTCGAGCGCAATTCTCGTGTAGAATTCGTGAGCGTGGTTAAGCAGATGTGGCTTCTCTCCATTTACACCCTGAAAAGTTAGCTGTAATCCTTGATGGAGGTCTTTGCATCCTTGAATTTCTCGAGCGCAATGCTCGTGTAGTTCCTGTGACCAGGAGGTTCCTTCTCCTCGTCTGCCGCTGAGATCGTGCTCTGACCCTTTATAAACAAGAGGCATGTGAACGGGCCTAGAAGCCCCGCTCGTTTGGCCCCGCCACACATACACTAGCGGTATGCAACGTCTGCCCGCCCTTTCCCCACTATGATGGACAGCTTACTCAAAGGACCCCGGCGCTTTCGGCGCGGTGGCAAAATTACAGACACACAGGTCACTGGAGACAATTCTTCTGGTCCTTTACGCAGCTGTAGTGTAGGAAAGGCACTATACATTTACCCAACGAGGTAGCACTTACTGATTAGCCAGTAGAAAGTACTCCAGTTGAGTAGAGGTATTGCACAAAACGGTGGCATCTTCGTGGATAAATATGCAGGGCAGATGTGCCTTCTCTCCATTTCCAACGTGAAAAGTTAGCTGTAATCCTTGATGGAGGTCTTTGCATCCTTCATTTTCTCGAGCGCAATTCTCGTGTAGAATTCGTGAGCATGGTTAAGCAGATGTGGCTTCTCTCCATTTACACCCTGAAAAGTTAGCTGTAATCCTTGATGGAGGTCTTTGCATCCTTGAATTTCTCGAGCGCAATGCTCGTGTAGTTCCTGTGACCAGGAGGTTCCTTCTCCTCGTCTGCCGCTGAGATCGTGCTCTGACCCTTTATAAACAAGAGGCATGTGAACGGGCCTAGAAGCCCCGCTCGTTTGGCCCCGCCACACATACACTAGCGGTATGCAACGTCTGCCCGCCCTTTCCCCACTATGATGGACAGCTTACTCAAAGGACCCCGGCGCTTTCGGCGCGGTGGCAAAGTTACAGACACACAGGTCACTGGAGACAATTCTTCTGGTCCTTTACGCAGCTGTAGTGTAGGAAAGGCACTATACATTTACCCAACGAGGTAGCACTTACTGATTAGCCAGTAGAAAGTACTCCAGTTGAGTAGAGGTATTGCACAAAACGGTGGCATCTTCGTGGATAAATATGCAGGGCAGATGTGCCTTCTCTCCATTTCCAACGTGAAAAGTTAGCTGTAATCCTTGATGGAGGTCTTTGCATCCTTCATTTTCTCGAGCGCAATTCTCGTGTAGAATTCGTGAGCGTGGTTAAGCAGATGTGGCTTCTCTCCATTTACACCCTGAAAAGTTAGCTGTAATCCTTGATGGAGGTCTTTGCATCCTTGAATTTCTCGAGCGCAATGCTCGTGTAGTTCCTGTGACCAGGAGGTTCCTTCTCCTCGTCTGCCGCTGAGATCGTGCTCTGACCCTTTATAAACAAGAGGCATGTGAACGGGCCTAGAAGCCCCGCCCGTTTGGCCCCGCCACACATACACTAGCGGTATGCAACGTCTGCCCGCCCTTTCCCCACTATGATGGACAGCTTAATCAAAGGTTCCCGGCGCTTTCGGCGCGGTGGCAAAGTTACAGACACACAGGTCACTGGAGACAATTCTTCTGGTCCTTTACGCAGCTGTAGTGTAGGAAAGGCACTATACATTTACCCAACGAGGTAACACTTACTGATTAGCCAGTAGACAGTACTACAGTTGAGTAGAGGTATTGCACAAAACGGTGGCATCTTCTTGGATAAATATGCAGGGCAGGTGTGCAGAATTCGTGAGCGTGGTTAAGCAGATGTGCCTTCTCTCCATTTCCAACGTGAAAAGTTAGCTGTAATCCTTGATGGAGGTCTTTGCATCCTTCATTTTCTCGAGCGCAATTCTCGTGTAGAATTCGTGAGCGTGGTTAAGCAGATGTGGCTTCTCTCCATTTACACCCTGAAAAGTTAGCTGTAATCCTTGATGGAGGTCTTTGCATCCTTGAATTTCTCGAGCGCAATGCTCGTGTAGTTCCTGTGACCAGGAGGTTCCTTCTCCTCGTCTGCCGCTGAGATCCTGCTCTGACCCTTTATCCCCTTCGGTGCTTATGACGAGCTGGACTCGTCATGGCACACAGTGCTCGTGTGCTCATGACGAGTCCAGCTCGTCATAAGACCACCCACGGGGAAGCGCTGGCGCTCCCCCGTGGGAATCCGATCGTTAGTTTGTTTTTTTGGGGAGGCAGGGGAAGGGCTTCCCCTGCCTCCCCCCGCCCCATCAATGACGTCAGCGCGCGAGGCGCGCTGACATCATTGAGGGTTTCCCTTTCTTCCCCGACGCGCAGGAAGCCATTTGCTTCCAGCGCGTCGGGGAAATCAGGTGAGGTTTGGCTCGGGGAGGGGGGGTTTGTATCAAAAGAGGCATCGAGGGAAAGGAAAGGGTTTTCCTTTCCCCCGATGCCTCTTTTGTGCATTCCTGCTGCACGATCATGTGATCGTGCAGCAGGAATGCCCACTAGGCACCAGGGTTTTTTTTAATTTTTGTGTTGGGGAGTGGCCAAAAGGGCAAGGGTTGCTCCCCTTTTACGGGGGTGAATATTTTATTTATACTGTTAGGCCCACCTACCCCTTAGCTTGGCTGGTGGATTGTGTGTGGACTGGTGCATTATTTGCATATGTGATTGTAATGTTTGTTTTTCTCCTTTTTATTCTAGTGTAAAGCTTTTGATTCCTGTTTGCGGTTTCGGCAGTGGTGGTTCTGCAGTTTTGCGTAATTGCATTTATTTGGTAAGAAAAATATTTTTGTTGTGTGTACTCCAAATGAGTATTATTGTCATGCATGAATGAATTTTTTTGTAAGTGGTGCCATAATGGCAGCATATTTGTTAGTGTTCAGAGCATGAAATTCTTTGCGATGTTTTGCATTGTCTTATGTGTAATTTTTTTCTTCTTCTTTTTTAGTGGGATATTGTTGATCCTTACTGTGTCTGTGCAGAGTAGGTGGTGGTGAGTCTAGCTGCTTCTGTCACGTGAGTGGTATAGTGTTGGAGTATATAGGTCTTTGTGATAAAGCTACATTTTGTTTATTTCTTTTTTTTACAAAGGGTTTGTTGTTGTTGACTTGTTTGACAAGTAACCTTTATTAGTAAGCATTATGGCTAGCCGTAGAATTACTGCTCAGCAGGTGGTTGGTTTGCTTCTTGAATCTTCCTCTGAGCAGGATTATGAGACTGACAGTGCGTCTGAGGGAGAGGAGGGAGGGGAAGATTCAGGCAGTGAGTTTTCTCTCCACATGGAATCATCGGATGATGAAGGTACTCTCAGTGCAGATGAAGTGCCTGATTTAGAGGAGGATACTACTGTGCCGATGGTGCAAGAGGCATCTGGATTGCAGCCTGGGGCTGCTAGGCTTCCTACTGGAAGTGCTGGACTCTGGGTTGATCCAAACATGGTGCAGCCGGTGTTGCCTGCCTTTAGTGGTTATGCAGGGTGTAGAGTGGATTGTGAACATTATTTGCCTATACAGTATTTTCAGTTGTTTATGGATGATGTATTTTTGGGTGAGATTGTTGAGCAGACTAATTTGTATGCTGAACAGTTTTTGAGGGACAACAGTGCCAGACTTAGGCCCCATTCTAGAGCTACCCGGTGGAGTCCCACAAATCTGGAAGAGATGAAGAAGTTTTTGGGTTTGACTTTTTTGATGGGTTTGATAAGGAAGCCGTCCATGGGTTCATATTGGTCTACCAGTCCCTTGATGGCAACGGCCATATTTCCTGCAGTTATGACTCGTGATCGGTATTTACTTTTGCTTCGGATGCTGCATTTTGTTGATAATGGTTTGGCGTTGCCACGAGATCACCCTGAATGTGACCGTCTTTTTAAGATTCGGCCTGTTCTTGATCACTTTGTAGATCGATTTTCAGAGATCTATACTCCAGGGAAAGAAATATCTATTGATGAGTCTTTGGTCCTGTTCAAGGGCCGTTTGGTTTTTAGGCAGTACATTCCTAGCAAGAGGGCACGCTATGGAATTAAGCTGTATATGTTGTCTGAGAGTAGGACAGGATATGTTTTTAATTTGCGTGTGTACACTGGTAGGGATTCCACTATTGACCCCCTGGTTGTCCGTCCACTTTTGGAGTTTCAGAGAAAATTGTGTGGGATCTTGCTAGAGGACTGTTTAACAGAGGCCACCATTTGTACCTTGATAACTTCTACACTGCTGTGCAATTGTTTAAGGAATTGTTCAAAGTGGACACTTTTGCTTGTGGCACAATCCGCTCTAACCGTAAAGGTTATCCAAAAGAGCTTGTTTGCAAAAAACTTCAGAGGGGACAGTGCAGTGCCTTGCGTAGTGAGGAACTGCTAGCTGTGAAATTTGTGGACAGGAGGGATGTGTACATGCTGACTACCATCCATGATGAGAGTACTTCACCTGTGGCTGTTTGGGGTCAGATTGCTGAAGTGCGCAAACCTGTGTGCATTTTAGACTACAATAAGCACATGGGTGGTGTTGATAGAGTAGATCAGAGGTTGGAACCTTACACTGCTATTCGTAAGTCTTACATTTGGTATAAGAAGTTGGCCATCCATCTCTTCAATTTAGCAACTTTCAATGCTTTTGTTGTGTTCAAGGAGTGTTCTCCTGCGTCAAAGTTGACTTTTGTTCAGTTTCAGGAGTCTGTCATAGGCAGCCTTGTTGTTGTGGAACAGGCAAGTGTTCCTAGAGTTGGAGTGGTGGAGGATGTGGCTCGATTGAAAGATCGCCACTTTCCTGATCACATTCCTCCTACACCCTCAAAAGACTTTCCCACTAGGAGATGTAGAGTCTGTTGGCGAAGAGGTACGCGGAAGGAGACTCGTATGTACTGCCCTGAGTGTCCTTCTAACCCTGGGCTGTGTGTGCCTGCTTGTTATAGAGCGTACCACAAGCAAAAGAATTATTGGGAGCAACCATGAGTGGTAAAGTGAACTGCCTGGTCTGTAATGTTTAAGAATTGTTGTTCTGTTTCAAGGTTGGCATTAGTGCAATGTATTTAGTTTCTGATTTTGTGTTAGTAGATTTGTATCTATTTGCAATTTGTTTGTGTTTTCTTTTTTGTATAAAAAAATCCTAAATGTGATGGTGGTGTGTGTAGGCTGGTGCTTGGCTGGCGGTGTGCGTGGAGTGGCGCTTGGCTGGCGGTGTGCGGGGAGTGGCTCTTGGCTGGCGGTGTGCGTGGAGTGGTGCTTGGCTGGCGGTGTGCGTGGAGTGGCGCTAGGCTGGCGGTGTGCGTGGACTGGCGCTCGGCTGGCAGTGTGTGAGTAGTGACTTGCTGCTGGTCACTACGCACACTGCTAGCCGAGCGACACTCCACGCAATCCATCAGCTTGTGTGGTTGCTGTGTTAGGAATGTGGGCGTGTGAAAGTGATGGGCCCTTGAATGGCGCTGTCTGCTGGTGTGAGTGTTGTAATGTGATGGGCCCGCGGCTGGTGGTGTGAATGGTTTTGTATTTGTCACACGTATGAAAGGTGTATGAATGGCCTGTAAAGAGGTTGGTGCCTTGTCGTGGCTTTACAGCTCACGAGCTGTGAGTCAATGGTTCAGTTTCTCGTCCTTTCAATTATTAACAGTGCATTTCATTTTTGTGAAATCACTTGTTAATACAATTGTATATACTGAACCATCACTCACCCTCGTGCCAAATCCAACCAGTATGTGTGTGTGTGCTTGAGGATTAGATGGCTGTGCAGTAATATTTTTTTTGTCTTTCTCAAGCAGGGTGTACCTTGTCCCTTTTTGTGAATGTTGTAATGTGTTTGTTTCGTGCCTGGGGGTGTGAATGGTCTTGTGTGTATCACGTATGAAAGGTGTGTGAATGGCCTGTAAAGCGGTTGGGGCCTTGACGTGGCTTTACAGCTCACGAGCTGCGAGTCACTGGTTCCGTTTTTGTCCTTTCAATTATTGACAGTGCATTTCATTTTTGTGAAATCTCTTGTTAATAAAATTGTATATACTGAACCATCACTTGCCCTCGTGCCAAATCCAACCAGTATGTGTGTGTGCTTGAGGAATAGATGGCTGTGCAGTAATCTTTGTCTTTTTAGTCTGTCTGCCAAGGTGTACATTCCGTCTAAGAATAACCTACCAACTGTAGATATTGTCGTAAACGAAACACCCATGGGAGTACATGGTGATATCTCTCTTGTGGATCCCAACAAGTTATGGTACCCACAATGTCCTGCAAACCTCAAAATGTCTGTCACATTTTCCTTGCAATATTGTGCCAAAATGTTCACGCTGCAGAAATAAACAACACATTATCTCAAAATGACCTGGTTTTGCAAGGGGGTCACCTGGGTTTTGGCCCGGGGCTCGGCGGCCACATAGGAAACCTACCAAACCCACACATTTCTGAAAAGTAGACACCCGGGGGCTTCCAGGGAGGTATGGCTTGCGTGGATCCCCCAACGTTTCCTTACCCAGAATCCCCTGCAAACCTCAATTTTAGCTGAAAAAATCACTTTTTTCACACATTTTTGTGTGGGAAAGTGTGGCATCACTGGCCTCACACAAATTTCCTACCACCCAGCGTTCCCCCAGGTCTCCCGATAAAAATGGTGCCTCACTTGTGTGGGAGGCCCAAGTACCCGCGACAGGCAAGGGCCCACAACGTATTGAGGCGACCTCAAAATGGCCTTTCACAAAACCACCTGGTTTTGCAAGGGAGTCACCTGGGTTTTGGCCCCGTGCTCGGCGGCCATCTAGGAAACCTACCAAACCCACACATTTCTGAAAAGTAGACACCCGGGGCTTCCAGGGAGGTATGGCTTGCGTGGATCCCCCAACGTTTCCTTACCCAGAATCCCCTGCAAACCTCAATTTTAGCTGAAAAAATCACTTTTTCACACATTTTTGTGTGGGAAAGTGTGGCATCACTGGCCTCACACAAATTTCCTACCACCCAGCGTTCCCCAGGTCTCCCGATAAAAATGGTGCCTCACTTGTGTGGGAGGCCCAAGTACCCGCGACATGCAAGGACACAAAACGCTTTGAGGCAACATCAACATTGCCTATCAAAAATGTTTTGGGCCCTTGCCTGTCGCGGGTACTTGGGCCTCCCACACAAGTGAGGCACCATTTTTATCGGGAGACCTGGGGGAACGCTGGGTGGTAGGAAATTTGTGTGAGGCCAGTGATGCCACACTTTCCCACACAAAAATGTGTGAAAAAGTGATTTTTTCAGCTAAAATTGAGGTTTGCAGGGGATTCTGGTAAGGAAACGTTGGGGGATCCACGCAAGCCATACCTCCCTGGAAGCCCCCGGTGTCTACTTTTCAGAAATGTGTGGGTTTGGTAGGTTTCCTAGATGGCCGCCGAGCACGGGGCCAAAACCCAGGTGACTTCCTTGCAAAACCAGGTGGTTTTGTGAAAGGCCATTTTGAGGTCGCCTCACTACGTTATGGGCCCTTGCCTGTCGCGGGTACTTGGGCCTCCCACACAAGTGAGGCACCATTTTTATCGGGAGACCTGGGGGAACGCTGGGTGGTAGGAAATTTGTGTGAGGCCAGTGATGCCACACTTTCCCACACAAAAATGTGTGAAAAAAGTGATTGTTTCAGCTAAAATTGAGGTTTGCAGGGGATTCTGGGTAAGGAAACGTTGGGGGATCCACGCAGCCATACCTCCCTGGAAGCCCCGGTGTCTACTTTTCAGAAATGTGGGTTTGGTAGGTTTCCTATGTGGCCGCCGAGCACGGGCCAAAAACCCAGGTGACTCCCTTGCAAAACCAGGTGGTTTTGTGAAAGGCCATTTTGAGGTCGCCTCAATACGTTGTGGGCCCTTGCCTGTCGCTGGGTACTTGGGCCTCCCACACAAGTGAGGCACCATTTTTATCGGGAGACCTGGGGGAACGCTGGGTGGTAGGAAATTTGTGTGAGGCCAGTGATGCCACACTTTCCCACACAAAAATGTGTGAAAAAGTGATTTTTTCAGCTAAAATTGAGGTTTGCAGGGGATTCTGGGTAAGGAAACGTTGGGGGATCCACGCAAGCCATACCTCCCTGGAAGCCCCCGGGTGTCTACTTTTCAGAAATGTGTTGGTTTGGTAGGTTTCCCTAGATGGCCGCCGAGCACGGGGCCAAAAACCCAGGTGACTCCCTTGCAAAACCAGGTGGTTTTGTGAAAGGCCATTTTGAGGTCGCCTCAAAACGTTGTGGGCCCTTGCCTGTCGCGGGTACTTGGGCCTCCCACACAAGTGAGGCACCATTTTTATCGGGAGACCTGGGGGAACGCTGGGTGGTAGGAAATTTGTGTGAGGCCAGTGATGCCACACTTTACCACACAAAAATGTGTGAAAAAAGTGATTTTTTCAGCTAAAATTGAGGTTTGCAGGGGATTCTGGGTAAGGAAACGTTGGGGGATCCATGCAAGCCATACCTCCCTGGAAGCCCCCGGGTGTCTACTTTTCAGAAATGTGTGTGTTTGGTAGGTTTCCCTAGGTGCCGGCAGAGCTAGGGTTCACAAACTACAGCTAGGCACTTAGCCAAAAAAGGGTCATTTTTTACTGCGAAATTGAGGTGTGACCACGTTGCGTTTTGCGCCGTTTCCTGTCGCAGGCACTAGGCCGACCCACACAAGTGAGGTACCATTTTTCTCGTAATACTTTGGGGAACGCGGGGTGGGTGGAAATTTGTGGATCCACGCAGATTCCAGAACTTTCCACCACAGAAATGTGGGGAAAATGTGTTTTTTTGACAATTTTTTATGTTTGCAAGGGATTCTGGGTAACAGAACCTGGTGGGAGGCAGTCAAGTCACCCCATCCTGGATTCCCCGGGGTGTCTAGTTTTAAAAATGTATAGGTTTGCTAGGTTTCCCTAGGTGCCGGCAGAGGTAGGGTTCAAAAACTACAGCTAGGCACTTTGCCAAAAAGGGTCATTTTTCACTGCGAAATGGAGGTGTGACCACGTTGCGTTTTGCGCCGTTTCCTGTCGCGGGCACTAGGCCGACCCACACAAGTGAGGTACCATTTTTCTCAGAAGACTTTGGGGAACGCGGGTGGGTGGAAATTTGTGGATCCACGCAGATTCCAGAACTTTCCACCACAGAAATGTGGGGAAAATGTGGGTTTTTGACAATTTTTATGTTTGCAAGGGATTCTGGGTAACAGAACCTGGTGGGAGGCAGTCCAGTCACCCCATCCTGGATTCCCCTGGGTGTCTAGTTTTCAAAAATGTATAGGTTTGCTAGGTTTCCCTAGGTGCCGGCAGAGGTAGGGTTAAAAAACTACAGCTAGGTACTTTGCCAAAAAAGGGTCATTTTTCACTGCGAAATGGAGGTGTGACCACGTTGCGTTTTGTGCCGTTTCCTGTCGCGGGCACTAGGCCGACCCACACAAGTGAGGTACCATTTTTCTCAGAAGACTTTGGGGAACGCGGGTGGGTGGAAATTTGTGGATCCACGCAGATTCCAGAACTTTCCACCACAGAAATGTGGGGAAAATGTGGTTTTTTTGACAATTTTTTATGTTTGCAAGGGATTCTGGGTAACAGAACCTGGTGGGAGGCAGTCCAGTCACCCCATCCTGGATTCCCCTGGTTGTCTAGTTTTCAAAAATGTATAGGTTTGCTAGGTTTCCCTAGGTGCCGGCAGAGGTAGGGTTAAAAACTACAGCTAGGCACTTTGCCAAAAAGGGTCATTTTTCACTGCGAAATTGAGGTGTGACCACGTTGTGTTTTGCGCCGTTTCCTGTCGCAGGAACTAGGCCGACCCACACAAGTGAGGTACCATTTTTCTCGTAAGACTTTGGGGAACGCGGGGTGGGTGGAAATTTGTGGATCCACGCAGATTCCAGAACTTTCCACCTCAGAAATGTGGGGAAAATGTGGTTTTTTGACAATTTTTTATGTTTGCAAGGGATTCTGGGTAACAGAACCTGGTGGGAGGCAGTCCAGTCACCCCATCCTGGATTCCCTGCGTGTCTAGTTTTAAAAAATGTATAGGTTTGCTAGGTTTCCTAGGTGCCGGCAGAGGTAGGGTTAAAAAACTACAGCTAGGCACTTTGCCAAAAAGGGTCATTTTTCACTGCGAAATTGAGGTGTGACCACGTTGTGTTTTGCGCCGTTTCCTGTCGCAGGCACTAGGCCGACCCACACAAGTGAGGTACCATTTTTCTCGTAAGACTTTGGGGAACGCGGGTGGGTAGAAATTTGTGGATCCACGCAGATTCCAGAACTTTCCACCACAGAAATGTGGGGAAAATGTGGTTTTTTGACAATTGTTTATGTTTGCAAGGGATTCTGGGTAACAGAACCTGGTGGGAGGCAGTCAAGTCACCCCATACTGGATTCCCCGGGGTGTCTAGTTTTCAAAAATGTATAGGTTTGCTAGGTTTCCCTAGGTGCCGGCAGAGGTAGGGTTCAAAAACTACAGCTAGGCACTTTGCCAAAAAGGGTCATTTTTCACTGCGAAATTGAGGTGTGACCACGTTGCGTTTTGCGCCGTTTCCTGTCGCGGGCACTAGGCCGACCCACACAAGTGAGGTACCATTTTTCTCAGAAGACTTTGGGGAACGCGGGGTGGGTGGAAATTTGTGGATCCACGCAGATTCCAGAACTTTCCACCACAGAAATGTGGGGAAAATGTGGTTTTTTGATAATGTTTTAGGTTTGCAAGGGATTCTGGGTAACAGAACCTGGTGGGAGGCAGTCCAGTCACCCCATCCTGGATTCCCTGGATGTCTAGTTTTCAAAAATGTATAGGTTTGCTAGGTTTCCCTAGGTGCCGGCAGAGCTAGGGTTCAAAAACTACAGCTAGGCACTTTGCCAAAAAAGGGTCATTTTTCACTGCGAAATTGAGGTGTGACCACGTTGCGTTTTGCGCAGTTTCCTGTTGCAGGCACTAGGCCGACCCACACAAGTGAGGTACCATTTTTCTCGTAACACTTTGGGGAACGCGGGGTGGGTGGAAATTTGTGGATCCACGCAGATTCCAGAACTTTCCACCACAGAAATGTGGGGAAAATGTGTTTTGTTTTACAATTTTTTATGTTTGCAAGGGATTCTGGGTAACAGAACCTGGTGGGAGGCAGTCAAGTCACCCCATCCTGGATTCCCTGGGTGTCTAGTTTTCAAAAATGTATAGGTTTGCTAGGTTTCCCTAGGTGCCGGCAGAGGTAGGGTTAAAAACTACAGCTAGGCACTTTGCCAAAAAAGGGTCATTTTTCACAGCGAAATTGAGGTGTGACCATGTTGTGTTTTGCGCCGTTTCCTGTCGCAGGCACTAGGCCGACCCACACAAGTGAGGTACCATTTTTCTCGTAAGACTTTGGGGAACGTGGGGTGGGTGGAAATTTGTGGATCCACACAGATTCCAGAACTTTCCACCACAGAAATGTGGGGAAAATGTGGTTTTTTTGACAATTTTTTATGTTTGCAAGGGATTCTGGGTAACAGAACCTGGTGGGAGGCAGTCAAGTCACCCCATCCTGGATTCCCCGGGTGTCTAGTTTTCAAAAATGTATAGGTTTGCTAGGTTTCCTAGGTGCCGGCAGAGGTAGGGTTAAAAACTACAGCTAGGCACTTTGCAAAAAAAGGGTCATTTTTCACTGCGAAATTGAGGTGTGACCACGTTGCGTTTTGCGCCGTTTCCTGTCGCAGGCACTAGGCCGACCCACACAAGTGAGGTACCATTTTTCTCGTAAGACTTTGGGGGAACGCGGGGTGGGTGGAAATTTGTGGATCCACGCAGATTCCAGAACTTTCCACCACAGAAATGTGGGGAAAATGTGTTTTTTTTGACAATTTTTTATGTTTGCAAGGGATTCTGGGTAACAGAACCTGGTGGGAGGCAGTCAAGTCACCCCATCCTGGATTCCCCTGGGTGTCTAGTTTTCAAAAATGTATAGGTTTGCTAGGTTTCCTAGGTGATGGCAGAGCTAGGGTTCAAAAACTACACCTAGGCACTTTGCAAAAAAGGGTAATTTTTCATTGTGAAAATGTGGTACGTCCACGTTGCATTTTGAGCCATTTCCTGTTGTGGGCACAAGGGCTACCCACACAAGTGAGGTACCATTTTTATCGGGAGACTTAGGGTAACACAGAATTGTAGAGCAACTGTTATTACCTATTGACTTTGGATGCATTTCTGCCTTCCAAATGAAAGACAATGTGTAAAAAATAAGTCATTTTGAAAAATGACCTATAATTCTCATGCTAGTATGGGTACTCCCAATTTCGGAAATGTGCAAATATCTACTGTTTCTAAAATCTACATTTTGTTCCCATTTCAGAAATACATAGGTGTCTTTCATAACAATTTTTCCATGTATACATTTTCCCAAAATAATTGCTATATACCCGGTACTTAAAAAAAATCATTGCAAGATGTTGCTCAATTATTGGCTCTGGGTTCGTCGGGTTCTTGGTGAACCTACAAGTCTTATATATCCCCACAACCAGAAAGGTCCAGCGGATATAACGGTATATTGCCTTCAAATAGCTGTCATAATTAGAAGAAGTTACAGGTGAAAACGTTGACACAAATGGCTGTTTTTTTCAACTAATTTTCAATTTTTCCTTTATTTAACTGTTAGTTTCTATAAGGAAAACTTTAAGGATCTACACAAATGACCCCTTGCTGAATTCAGAATTTTGTCTACTTTTCAGAAATGTATGGCTTTCCAGGATCCATTATTGGTTTCATACCCATTTCTACCATTAACTGGAAGGAGGTTGAAAACACAAAAAATAGCAAAAATAGGCTATGTCCCAGAAAAATGCCAAAACTGTGTAAAAAAGTTGGTTTTCTGACAAAAGTCTGCTTGTCCCTGAAAGCTGGGAAGATGGTGATTTCAGCACCACAACCCCTTTTTGATGCCATTTGCATGGAAAAATCAAGACGCTTTCATCTGTAGCCCTTTTTCGCATTTTCCAAAAAAAACAAAATTTAGCTGTATTTTGACTAATTTCTGGGTCCCCTCCAGGGGAATCCACAAACCCTGGGTACCTTTACAATCCCCATGATGTTAGAAAAAAGGACGCAAATGTGGCATGGATACCTTATGTGGTCAAAAAGTTACAGGGGCCTAAGCGCGCACTACCCCAAATAGCCAAAAAAAGGCTTAGCACAGGAGGGGAAAAGGCCTAGCAGCGAAGGGGTTAAGGACACCATAGCTGCACAAATAGAGGGCATGCAGAAAATGATTACTGAAAAACCTACCCATGCTCCTCGCCTAACCCCCACTGTGCCCCACGGACCTTCAGGGATCTCACTACAAAAGTATGTATCGGGTGAAGACCCCGATGCATTTTTGCTCAATTTTGAACGGGCAGCCCGGGCCTGTGGTTGGCCTATAGAGAAGTGGCCGTTCTTCTTAGCCCCAATCTTGACTGGCGAGGCCCAAGCCGCCTACCAAGTAGCGAACGCCACTGGCAATACACCATACGCCACCATCAAAGAGATCATTCTGGATCACCTGGGCCTCGACGCGGAAGCCTATAGAGTGCGTTTCCGAAAGGAAAAAGGTGCCCCAGGGGAAAACCCCAAGACTTTGTTTTTCCGCCTGAAGATGGCGGCCGACAAATGGTTGACCCCTACTGTGAGCACAAAGGAGGAAATAATGGACAAGAAATATTTGGAACAGTATTTGGACGCTCTCCCTTTTAACACTCAGAGATGGCTTCGCCAACATACGCACATAACCACGGAGCAAGTCATCGAGATGGCCACCACCTACTCTCGTGCCCAGCCTAAGGCCTCATGGTGGGAAGCGGATAAAACGTCTAGACCCGGCCTCTGTGAGGTTTGAGAAAAAAACTCGAGGCATCCCAGAAATCGTAAAACCAAGGTCTGGCAAACCAGAGGTGCCAACCTTTAAGGGGCCCAAGTGCTTTGAGTGCGGAGACTGGGGTCACATCGCCCGCTTGTGTCCCAGGCGGAAACCTACGGAAGAACCAATGGAGGTGGGATATATACCCAAGTCTATCCTGTACACCGCTGAGATGGGGAGCGTTTTCCACGTGAGTTTTAAGGTGAATGGGAAGCTAGTAAAGGCCCTGTTAGATTCCGGGTGTAGACAGTTCGTGATACAGGGGGTCCTTCTCCAACCCTCCCAGAGCTTACCTGACACCATAGTCCACATTAGGTGCGTGCATGGGGACGTTAAGCCTTACCCCGTAGCTTCGGTGTCCCTTGCCCTCCCCAATGGTAGGTCTTATCATATCAAGGTGGGTGTTCTGGAAAGCCTACCTGAGGAGCTGATAATAGGGACAGATAACCCCGAATTTCAGGATCTGTTCTTGCAAACTATACACACCCAGAGAACAAAGGTGGGGTCAGGGAGGCTCACAGATACCCCCATTCCTGCCCTTATAACACCCGAACCCTAGTTGCTGGATAGAAGCTTCAAATTTTCGCAGGCAAATGACGGAACCCTTCTTAATGCTTGGGAGCAGGCACACAGAGCACAGGACAACCCTACCCCTACCTTTCCCTGGTACCTTATTAAAGAAGGTCTCTTGTATCGTCAGGGTTCCGCCAAAGACCCCCAACAACTACTGGTTCCCCTTTCTTTTAGAGACCAGATACTTTTTTTCTCCCATTCCCATCTTACTGCAGGACACACAGGGGCTGAGAAAACAACCCAAAATGTGCTACGCCATTTTTTTTGGCCTGGGGTGTATAAAGACACACTGCCAAATATGCGAGATATGTCAGAAAAAAAGCACACACCGCCCCCCTGCCATTCCTTTGCAACCCCTTCCTATAGTAGGTGTCCCTTTCGAGAGAATAGGGATGGACCTAATAGGGCCACTACCAAAAACCCAAAAAGGAAACCAGTATGCTTTAGTAATAGTCGACTATGCCACCCGTTACCCGGAGGCATTTCCCCTGAGAACACCCACCACTCAGAGTATCACGGAGAAGCTCTTGGAACTGTTTTCCCGAGTAGGTTTTCCTAAAGACATCATAACCGATCAGGGTACCCCGTTTGTGTCTCGGCTCATGAGGGAGGTGTGCCGAACCTTGAATCTGCGTCACATCAGAACTTCAGTATACCACCCGCAAATGGACGGTCTCGTTGAGAGATATAACGGGACCCTAAAGACCACTCTGAAAAAAATTATCGCAGTAAACGGTAAAGAATGGGACCAGCTTTTACCTCTGGCATTGTATGTCATCAGAGGACAAGTACAGAGCAGCCTGGGCTGCTCGTCCTTTGAAATGTTGTATGGGCGACAACCCCGTACATTACTAGAAATGACAAAAGAGGCCTGGGAAAGGGAGGAGACAGAAGAAACCCGAGGGATGTTGGAGTATACCCAGGCACTGAAATCTAAGATCGGGAAGCTAAGGGATTTGGCATATTCCAACCTAGAGAAGAGACAGGAGAAACAGAAAGTCTTCTACGACAAGGGGAAGAGGTGGAGGAGGCTGGAGCCCCACGATTGGGTATTGGTGTTGTTACCCTCTTCCACCAAGAAATTCCAGTCGGAATGGATGGGACCCTACAAGATCGTCGGGACCATCGGGAGGACTACCTATCGGGTACAGATAACACCTAGGAGAAGCCAGACGTACCACGTCAATCTCCTAAAAAAATGGCTGGGTCCCCCACCTAAAACAGCACATCTCGTCCTACCAACTGATTCCCCAACCTTCTGCACCTTGGACCAATTGGTGGTCAACAAAGGTTTGAGTACAGAAGATCGCACCTCTCTCAGTGAGACCCTCATCCCCTTTTCCTCTCTGTTCTCGGACAGCCCTGGAAGGACGACCTTAGCGGAGCATTGCATCGAGACGACGCCCGGCAAAACCATAAAACAGCGTCCATACAGAATACCAGCTGCCAAAAGAGCCACCGTTCAGAAGGAAGTCCAAGACATGCTACGAATGGGAGTCATACAGCCCTCTAAAAGCGAATGGTCCTCGCCAATCGTTATGGTCCCTAAACCGGATGGCTCCACAAGGTTTTGTATGGACTTCAGGGCCCTTAACGCGATCTCCTCTTTTGATGCCTATCCCATTCCCCGTATCGATGAGTTGATCGAGAAGTTGGGGGAAGCCCAGTACATCACAACACTCGACCTCACCAAAGGTTACTGGCAAGTGCCCTTAAGGGAAGAAGACCGGAAGAAAACAGCCTTCGCTACACCTGATGGCCTGTATGAATTTACAGTGCTCCCCTTTGGGCTACACGGCGCACCAGCAACATTCCAACGCCTTATGAACACAGTGCTTAGGGAATATCAGTCGTTTTCCTCCGCCTACATCGACGATATAGTGTTCTTTAGCCCCGACTGGGAAACCCATCTGAAACATCTACATACCATCCTACAGGCCTTACGTGATGCAGGTCTACACATTAACTCAAGGAAGTCCCGGGTGGGATATCAGACAGTGAAGTATTTGGGCTATGTGTTAGGGCATGGTATGATCGCCCCCCAGAGGGAAAAAGTCAGGGCCATAGCCGAAACCCCTTTTCCCAGTACAAAGAGAGACATGAGGGCGTTCCTAGGGTTAATAGGTTACTATAGGCGCTTTATACCACAGTTCTCCAAAATAGCTGCTCCACTAACCGATACCCTCCGGAAAGAAGTGAATCCTCAGTGCCTCTTACAACCCACCAAACAGATGATGAGCGCCTTCCTTTCCTTGAAGAAAACCATCACCACTAGTCCCATGCTGTCCTCCCCTGATTTCACACGACCCTTCGTCCTACACACCGATGCTTCGGATTACGGGGTAGGGGCCGTCCTGTCACAATGTACACCTGAGGGGGTAGAGCATCCCGTCCTATACATCAACCGGAAGCTGTTTCCCAGGGAGTTGAAATATTCCACAGTCAAGAAAGAGTGTCTAGCGATAAAATGGGCGGTCGACAAACTCAGATATTATTTAGAGGGCCATCCCTTCACCTTATACACAGACCACGCTCCCCTTCAGTGGATGAGCTGAAACATCGCTCATAACCCGAGGGTTCTACGCTGGTTTTTGTCACTGCAACCCTTCGCCTTTTCAGTCAAACACCGCAAAGGCTCAGACAATGGTAGTGCCGACTTCCTCTCCAGGGTGTTCCCTCTCCCCGACCGGGAGAATCCGGGGGGGAGGTGTGTCACGGGGCAAGGGAGACCAGGGAGAACAATGAACTTACGATGGACTGGTGGAATGTGACATCCCCCGATTCCCCTCTTATTTCTCAACAGCGGAGTGACTGGAATCGATCCATTGAAGGCGCTCAGGCAGGTGACGACGAAAATTGGTACGGCTCCTTTAACTGGGAGGCAGAACCCGAGGAACACTCCCCCAGCGATGACGTCACGGAGCTACTCCCAACAAGAAGGTAGGGAATCCGGAAGGAGGTGTGTGGTATCACCGGAGTAGGAGCGGAAGGCGAGTTGGAGAAGGACGTATGAGGAGAGGCGGGGACGCGATCGAGCCAAGGAGGAGAAGCAGAGCTGCAGAGTGGAGCACAAAAGCCAGGAGGCCAACGGCATCACGAGTCGCCCAGCCACGCTCCTGGAGGATCGTGGCTCTCGCAGGTACGCGAGCGGTTCACGGGTTGGGTGGGGAGGAGGCAGAGACCTGACGCTTAGGACTTAAGCCGCCTGCTGGGATTCCCCCCCCTGGTTACCCTTTCCCGAGCACCTCACTCTTGTAAATAGTCGCTGCACTTCTTGAGTGGTCCTTCACCCCTTCCTGATTCTTTGTGCTAATTCCCCACATTTACACTGCCCTTTCTTTCTTTTTGTCTGTTCCACGACCCCGGTTCCGCCGAAAACCACCAACCCCACGAGATTCACCCGGAGCGGATGAGAAGGGGGAGGTCGCCAGAGGACCTGGAAGGCGGGGATACAAAGACGTTTCTCCACCGTATCTCAGACGACTGACTACCAGGCGAAGACGTGTTTTTACCCTAATAAAACCACCCTTATCACGACCTAGACTCCTGACCCGTCATTCCACCCCGCTACAGATACCTACTCTATTTCCACTTAAGGTCTATAAATCTTTAGACACTCTAATATCGAAAGTCATTTGAAATAATAAAACATCCCGTATAAGCTATAAAACATTGACAATTGCAAAATGTAATGGTGGTTTTGGTTTACCAGATTTTCTTAATTATCATAAAGCGTTTACTTGAAAGCAAAGCGCCTTTTGGTTCACCAGTACAGAGTTTAACAATACACCTTCATGGCTTCTCATGGAAAAAAGTTTGATTTCACTGTTTCCGTTGCCTACGATACTTACAACTCTTTAATATGAAGATCTGCAATACTAAAATCTACACAATTAATATTGCAGGATTTAGATTCTCTTTTTCAAACACCTATTTCTCATACCTTAAATATATCCTTATGGTATAGTCCTGTTATTAAACTTAATCGAAACATACAATTTTGGCAATCTTGGCTAAAAGCAGGTATTTTTTACTTAAAAGATATATACTGTAATAATACTTTTTTATCTTTTGAAGAACTGCAACAAAAATGTATCCTACTTCCATCAGATATTTCTAAATACAATTTTTTTTGTAATTCTATTCTTGATTCATTTCTCAGCAATTTTCCAATAGAAAACGTATCGGATTTAGAGCCGTGTATTCAAACAATAGTTACTTCCTCTCACGCTGTGTCATTGTATTATAAAAAATTGAATAATTTTGACAAAAATAACATTGATTGTATCTCCTGTTTTTGGAATAATGAACTCAATCTATCTTTTTCTTAAGACATATGGAGGAAAATATGGTTAAATAGTGTCTCTGGATGGTTACACGTGTCCTTATATCAAACTCATTCTTTCATACTATTTAATTGTTTATGGACTTTGTTAAAAATGTTTAATGCAAAACTACTAAATTTAGCTAATTGTTGGCACTGTAAATTGGTTCCAGGTTCGTTAAAACATATGCTTTTCGAATGTAATACTGTCTTTAAATTTTGGAATGAGGTTTGGAATGTTATAAAAAAATGCCATTTATCGGATAAACTTTTATAAAATATGTTGATCTGTAAATCGATTTTGCTTTCAACAAAAATGTCAGATTCTAATAGCAAGCTCTCTGACTTCTTACTATCTGCTGGTCTAAAATCAATTACTGCCAATTGGAAAAACACTTCATTATTGTCACTTCATATGTGGTGGTCATGGATAATTTTTACCAGAAAAGGAGCTGATCTGAATATGTTGGGTGTTGTTCACAACACATCTACTTACCAGTTATTTTGGAAACTGTTAGAAGGTGGTTCTGACCATCTGAGCCGCCCAGATTTTTCGCTTTTTGAACACCTATTTGTTGAGTTTTTACTGTGGGAGAGCCTCATAAGTTGGGACTCACCCACAGTGAACTCATGATGAAAGGGACTGCATGTGTATTTTACCGGTGTCCCCCTGGCACGAGTAGGCCACTGTGCTGCAGCCAGAGTAAGGGACACTGGGCTGATTACATGCAGACACGTGTGTACATGCGTGTGCACAAGTGTAAGGGCTGCGCAGGGTAGATTCCTAGCATGCGCAGCCCAGGAGCAGCTACAAGTTGAATGGTGTGGCAGGACTTATGCAGAAAGGGGTGGTGACGTGGAATAGGCTTTCTACAATGGGAAGAAACATTTGAGGGAAAGTCAGTGTGCTTTACTGTTTTCATTCCATTATTCTCCTATGAGGATGGGGAGCACATGGGCTAGTTTTACTTTCCTAGGGCCTACAAATTCCAGACACGCACTAAAGTCCATTGTGACTTATGTGAGAAGAAGGATTCTGCAGAGTCCAAAGTCATATTTGTACTGCTTTTGGGTCATCCAGAAATGTCATATTTCTCTGAGTCAGCTATTAACCAGGGCCTGGCTGGGGCTGACCCTGCCTGGCTGAATTAATGACCTTCCTCCCCAAGCTGTAGCCTCTGAGGCCCAGCCCTGCACAACAAGCATTCCAAGGGCGAAGGCCTCCACTCCAAGAAGAGAAGATGGGTGGAGCTACAGGTTCATCCATCAGCAGCTGACACCTGGTGCCAGGCACCAAGCTGCTCTGGAGAGAAGGCAGCGAGGGGGGAAGGGGCTCTCAGAGACCATGTGGCATGAGACCCCTGGACGACGCCATTTTGAACAAACACAGAGGCCTGGGCAGGAAGGAGGGAGCAGGGGCAGAGAGGTGATGTGTTGCTGTGTGATAGGGCAAACAGAGACTTCCTGCCAGCCCCCTCCCCATTCTTTAAAAAGAGTCTGCACAGGAAGAGTAGCTTTCTCTGGGGTGTGGTCTGCTGAGGATGACTGGTGCTGGAGCCTGGCACCATGGCCAGCTGGAAGGAAGAACCTCCAGACTGGCCCAGGACCCTGACTTGTGCCACAAGGGGAGACCAGGACCAGTGAGCAGAAGCCTGGGCCTCTGCGCAAGGAGAAGAGAGGACCAGGAGAAGAGCCAGGTGAGAGGCTGGCGCAGGGAGCCAGTGAAGACAGCTCCCTGCTGAATCCCCCCTCCGTGAGACCAGGAGGGCAAAGGAAAGTGCTCCCAGTGGCTAGGGCTGACCACCAGGAGCGAGAAGAGGCGAAGATTGAGAAAATCGGGAGCCTGGGGGCCGAGATATGCCCCCCAAAAGGTAGGCAACCTTTGACCTCTCATGGGACCGACAACGAAGCGCGTGGGGCTCCGCCGCCGGTCTTAAATGGGCCCCCAGGGTGGGTCAGGTCCCGGGGACTGCCCCAGGAGAAGTAAAGGCGGCACCTGGTGACATTGGGGGAGGGCCGTCACGCCCCCCCGAAGAAGTAAAGTCAGGGAGCGCCGTCGCGCTCCCAGTGAACTTGCCCCGGAAGGGGCCAGGAGCCCACCCTGGCCCCTGGTGACGTTGTGGGAGGGGGAGCGCTATCGCGCCCCCCCCGCCCGGAGAAAACAAGTTGGGGAAAGCCATCGCGCTCCCCGCGAAGATGCCTGGAGGGGGCCCAAGATCCCAACCCCGGGCCCCGAAGCCTGAAGCTAAGCCAGGGAGCGCCATTGCACTCCCCGTGAAGCAGTGTGATCCCCGGGCCCCAACGTGGCGGGAGAGGCGGGGGGAGTGCCGTGACACTCCCCCGAGGTCCGGGAGGACCGGCGGGATACCCCACGTCTGCCCGCCGGAGCGAGCAGACCAGAGGAGAGGAGCCGGCTCCCGTGGCAGCACAGAAGTGTGCTGGCCAGACAGGCAGCCAGCAGGAGCCGCCAGGGGTGGGGTCCCTGAGCAGCTCCCCAACCAGAGGCAAGACGGGGTGCCCGGGTGGGACCGGGCCCCCGAACATCAGCAGGAGCAGCCGGGGGTGGGCTCCCCGAGCTGCATCACTAACCTGGCAGCCCTGGGGTCCGGGTGGGACCGGGCCCCCCAGCGAGGATCCGCCGCAGCGCGAGGCAGCCAAAAATCACGAGCGCGGCTCTCCCCAAACAGTGGGGGAGCCGCTACTATAATATGCATGGGCTGGAGGGACTCGCCCCATAATGCCTTGCAGGCCTGGACCGGCCTGCAAGGAAAAGCAGATTGTTTTCCACATGTGGTGGCCCCAGTAGAACGGGGTCACCACCCAGTGAGTGCCAAGGTGAAGGGGGAGCTGAAGGAGTACGCAGACTCCCCCAGCACGAGAGATGAAAGATCCCAACCAAGTCTCATGGGGACTTAAAAGAATAACCCCTCAAGGGCTCATCCAGCAATCAACTCTCCCCTGGGCTGGATCTTTTGTTCTACAGCTGGGGGGGTGCCTTAAGGATTGCCTCATTGTGTGGAAGGGCTGAGTTGGGGGATGTCTGGAAGGGCATCCCCTGGAGGTGAAGAGGCGTAATTGCACCACAAATGCATTTACCTATGTTATTTCTTTTTAGAGGGACGGGAAGTCACATGTGTTATGTGAAGTACCTGTGTAAGGTGATGTCATAAGCCAAGTGGGGTTATGTTGCCAGCCATTCCTGCTAGGGTGTCTGGCTGTAAATGCGTAATCCTGTGATTTTACCTGTGATGCCTTTTAGAGGCTGTGATTGCAATGTATTACAACTGTTATCAGCTATGAAAAGTACCTCATTTAAAGTGGTGCCCAAACATATATTCTTGCTGCTGCGTTAGGTGAGGAACAACCCAGACTGTTAGCCCCTAAGATGTAGAGGTGTGTACTATATGGTCAGTATGACATGTTCAGTCAGGGTTATGTGTCACCAGGGCAGGTGTGCCTATATTAAATGCTTGTTGAGATAATGGGGTGGGTCGCCACTGGGATGGTGCCAGTGCGCAGGGCCCTCGCTCCAGGTTATGTTCAACTAACTGCATTAGGGGGCAAGATGAGGTGCATACATGGGAGTGGTGGTACTAGATCCCACCCCCCTTTGGGAGGGGTGGAAATGTTATGCAATGTCACAAAGTGATTCCAACAGCTTATGTATATTTGTAAATTGTTGCATAGTATTGAGTAGTGTGTGTGTTTAATAAATGTACTCTTACTTTTATAAAGCAAAGTACAGACTGGACAATCAATTATTGAGTGTTATTTCTGCGTACTTGTAATGGCGATTACTAGCCTACACCACCTCCCTTGAGTAAGCCTTAGACTGCTCTGCAACGCTACCCTCTGAGAGTCAAGCGCTACAATAGGGTGTTTGGTTCCCAGTGAAGGACAAATGTGACATGTTATTTGTGCAGACCTCACAGATACTGCCTCGTTTTCCAACAGAAACCAATTGACAATTATATAGCGTTATACAATTAATGTTTTATATTATATAAGTAAAGTCTGTTAGATTTTATTATGTAGCTCTGTTATTGTATACTTGCTAAACTAGCTGTTGTTTCCTCCCTCTGTTATTTTTAAAAAAATTGTTTCCATCACAGTGCAGTTATCAATATATAGGTACAATTCATTATATTAATGTAGTATTGTAAATTTCTATGTACCCCATTGGTGCTCTTTTTTGTTTGGTTTATTGCCTTATCATAAATTCAATAAAATATTTTGAACAGGAAACAAAGCTAACATCTTATCAACAGCAACTTCCAAATAGTCTATGACATGATTTAAGGCAAAAGAGAACACAAATTCTACCTGGTAGAGAAAAATCATCAAAAGAAAATACACAATGAAAGCAATATTATTACAAAATCGCTCACCACATTAACTAGCATTCTCTACACTCCAATCCAAGATAAGCCAAACAACAATTGCCTTGGTTTGAAAATGGTTTGTATGTCAATATAAAACTGAAGCGACCTCAGAGCATTGATATCTTTAACCAAATATCAGCAAACAATAGAAAAGCTTGAGCTGGCATCTAGAGAACAAGTATTGATCAAACACTTTTTGAAATCTTGGAAGATATTGGCTGTGTTTGATCAAAACAGACACAGATTTCTACAGACAGGATGCAAGAATACAAAAAGTCCCACTGCTCTTGCCCACTTTAACACAAAGGAGGTGCAGATTGTCATTGAGACTTGAAAGACCTCAGCTACTGTGTAGGTTTATGAAGTCTAAACAACTACTCACACAAAAGGTGAAACTTTTACTTGACCAGTTTTCTGAAATCATTTTTTGACAAATCGGTTTTGGACATCTTGTTAACTACAAAAGAGAAACATATAGTTCATACCAGTTGCAGCATGGACTGGTTGTCGGTGTTAAATGCTGCTATTGCCCCAAAACAGATATAACACAGTTGGATTGATTAGGCACCATTTTCAAATGGTCACATGGAATTGGTATCAGGTGTAGTACACAATAAAGGCTGAACACATTCTAGCCATTTTACATTAATTGCTGGAGAGACCCGAGCCCAAATAGAAAAACCGGAGTATTTTCTGAAACATTAAAGGGTGTAAAGTTATGATGCATTCAAATAGATAGGGTGAACAGTACCAGATGATGAAACATCTGCCCCTCTGATGTAAGCATGTGTTTGGTCTATTGAGAATCATTGCGGACAAGTAATGTCTGGCACTGCAATATTGTACTTGTGAGTACAGTGGCATGCGTCTCGATGTGAGTATGTGGGTGGCTCAGGATGAAATTTCCATTAGTCTATTGATTGCAAGTGTTTTGAATAAGGACTAGTGGGAGGTATTTAAAATGAAGAATGGGGTGGATTTGATTTTGGCATGGGAGTTGAGCACAGAAAAAGGTGGGCGTAGTTTGTGGAGTTGCGCTACGCGAAGTGATAAAACAACTCCACCGCGTTACGCGGAGCTACACGAGCAGCCTAGTGCGATAGGAAAATGCTGTTCGCGGTGATTGCACAGTGTCGGAGGCTTGGCCGCACTGTGCAATCATTGCAAACGGCATCATGCACAGTGCAAGCGGTCGTTTTCTGCCGCTCGAGTAGATTTTTACTCGAGCGGCAGCTTTCTCAACGCGAACGGGCAGTTTCTCATCGCGAGCGGTCGCGAGCATACGTGACCACTCGCAATGAGCAACCTGACCCCCGCGTTGAGAAATCTCACCGGGAAGTTTATTTTCCACTCTCGCGCTCGCCAACTTGATGTTGCCGATCGCGAACGAGGAGAAATCTCGCCGGGATGTTGATTTTGCTCTCTCGCGGTCGCCAACTTGATGTTGAGGAACGCGAGCGAGCAAAAATGTCCGCTACGCAATGCGTAGCGGATTTTCTCTGCACTCCGCGAGATCTGTGTAACACGGAGTGCAGCAAACTCCGCAAACTCCATGAGAGGAGCGTAGTTCACCGCCCAGGGTTAATATGAAAGAAAGTCTTATGACTGACAATTGTCAGAATAACCAGAATAGGTAGGTGTAAGTTTGGGTGTGTGCACAACAATGGTGGACTCAAGTACACTCATAACAATGATACACACAAAAGAGTAGACAGGGTGGTTGCAGGATGACACTAAAGAGATAATATTTGATAACTTCCATTAGTATGGTGAAGTCTTTAGGGAAGCAGATAAACATTAATTTCCCTTTCCAAAGGCATACTGATTTGAGAGGCTGGAGGCTATTTTATAAGTGAAAGTAATATTTCATTGATTGGTGAGTTTATTTGTGTAGGGCGAGTGGGTAAATGTGAGAATGAGCTGATGATGTACTGGATGAGTGACTGCATAGAAGAATGAATAAGTGACAATACATGATGACTGAGTTCCTAGATGAATGTAGGCTTGAATACATCAGTGCATTGATAAAGAGCTGAATGAATTCTTAGGTGTATTGATAAATGGCTGAATGACCTAATGAGTGCAAGAATGGATTAAGAGAGAACCAATCTTAAAGACTGAATTCTCAAACATCAGTATTTAATATTTATTATTTTTCAGTAGCAGGGGGAACATGTCAGTCAGATAGAGGAAGAAGTTTGTGGTCTACATACACCAATGTGGATGAAAGTGATTTGAAACAGAATAGTTCTTGTGCGTCATAAGAAGCATCCACAAACAACTTATGCATTTGTTATAATGCATACACTTTTTAATAGCTATATGAAAATACTAGGAATTACTTGTATTATGCTTCAGTCAGTATTACACCAGGGGTGGGGTCATTAATGCCAAGAATGCTCACAATATATATTTGAAGACTAATGAACCAAATGCCAGTGCATCGTTATCCTCGTATTGGTAGAGGGTATAGCCCTTGCCAGGATTTCATTGCCATGGGAGCTGTTCTCTGTTTTATTGTAATCAGTGTTGTGAAGAGGCCTTGTTACCTGTGTCACAGCAGTGGTGGCTACCGGCCCACTCATTTAAAGTTCTGAGGCTGTGAACTTAATGTACTCTTGCCCTACACCATGTCTGAATGCAGCGCCATGCAGCGTGCGATGCTTGCATGTGCGTGCTGAGATGTATGTGTGTCTATGGTTGATACATGGCTTGGAGGCCTGTGCATTCCATTTTAGAAGCTAAGATCCTGAAAAGGCTAGTTGAAGGTGAGAACTGAAAATCCCTAGTCAGGAGATGTGGATTGCTGACATTTCTGAGGGCTGGGGTGAGAACACACAAACTGGAGAAAGGAGAGCAGGGCTTCCTCTGAGTTTATCAAAGGTCTCTATGATTCAGGAAAGAGTGACCAGTCAGTGGAGCAGGGGCTCATTGTCAGGTGAAATGGTGGGTCTGATAAGTTTGGCACTGAAAGGATCAGGGCATCATAACATAAGGGAGGACTTAGGCCTTTGAACCTTTGTGAGGAATATTTCAGTGGAGACTGACAGCCAGTTACTCCCTCTGCTTCAGCAACCACATACTTAGCCATGTATAGTCACTCACTCACTCATTCCTCTATGCAGTCACTCATCAGGCTAATAATCCACTCATTATCACATTCACCCACTCACCCACTCACCCACCCACACAAATAACCTCACCAATCAATGAAATATCGCTTTAACAAATAGCCTTTGGCCTGCCAAATCAATACACCTTTGGAAAGGGAAAGTTTTAGGGTGTGCTAGTGAGCATGACTTCTCAATGTCGGATTCATCAGCTAGAGAGAACATAATGGAAAGTTATATTGAGGGTGAGGATTAAACTTAGAATGGCCAATGCAAGGCACCAAAAATCCTCACAAGGAGAAACAATAAAGAAATAATCAGTCACCTGAGGCTCTTGCCTGGAATTCCAGCACAGATGATAACCACCTTGCAGAAGAGTGGGAGGCGTCCACTCCGAGTTACTAAAACTGAACACAAGGACCAACATAAAAGGCGAAACAGCCTTTACCATTCAGGATCTTTACCATACAGTCTCTGCCAAGCCAGTAAGAACCACGCATGTATGTTTTTATTCCTTTATCACATAGTACTTTACCCTGCAGGTATGTATTTGTTTTATAACATACTTTTAAAACAATATATTTTTATTGGTTTTCTTCACACGAAAACATACATATCAAATGATGCACATGCAGTCTACCCCAAGAGTCCCTCTAGTCCCACACTGTTTGTCTCCACCCTCCCCTCCCACCTCTGGACTGTCAAGACAGAGATCGCGGTCGCTTGTAATGATGTTTCACCAATCACACGTCGGGACGGCCCACACAAGTGTGGAGTCACTGCAGATTACCCTCTGTCACAGAGTCATATACCTCTTCTTGTAGTCTGTGATACGCTCTCCATGGACCCTAGACTTTTTCAAATTTTTGGGGGCAACCAGGACCTTCATACACCACTCTCTTCACCTGTTCATTCCCACCCGCAGCATTGCTCTCGTACGTACCTGTGCCCTCCCCTCCCCCCATATTCTAGCCAGATCTCTCTTTGCCACGGCAATACCCAGTGCGCAAAACAGAAATTTCTTTAGGGGGATGTCAACGTCGTTGGGTATGCCCAATATTATAATTTGGGGTTTTCTGGGTATGTACACAGTCATCACTGTCTTTGTTTCCATGACTATGTCCCCCCAGTATGCGCTGAACTTTGGGCAGCTCCATATCATGTGTAAGAATGTGCCACCTTCTATCCTGTATTGGAGGCACGTGGAGTGTCAGTCCTCCCCATTTTATACAGCTGGGACCTATTAAGGATGTTGAACTGGATAAACTAATCCGCACTGAAATAGTGACTTTTCTGGGATACATTAGGGCAGCCTCCCAGTCTATGTCCTTTAGGGGCCCCACATCTGTCTCACACATTCCCCAGAGTTTCCCCAGATTATCTGGTGTGTTATTAATTATGGTGCAGTATAGTTGGGAAATAGCTTTGTGAGGAAGCGCTTTCCCAAGAGCCCAGGTCTCCAGCGGGGTGTACTCTGGGAAGTCGATCCTGAAGATCCCTTCCACTCTCAAGACATGTGTTAATTGCACATGTTTGAACTTTGGGCAGGCGTCAGGGTGTATTGCTGTTGTAGTGTCTCAAACAGCTTGACTTCCTTTCTTGTTAACACATCCCCCAACCTTTCAATCCCAGTCTGTTCCCATCTGTGGAAGCCCTTGAGCTTGCTCATTTCAGTCAGCAGTGTGCTCCTCCACAGGGGGGTCGTCACAGTGAGTCTCCCCCTCCACTTCATTGCTGTGGTGTCCTAGGCCCAGGCCCTTAGAGTAACCTGGGTCAGTACTGGCAAGCGCCTCCTCTCCGATGCCTCATAGACATAGTGGAGGAATGCCAGTTGCTGCATTAATGCTCTCACTATCCTATAGATTGGTTCATCATGTGGGCTGTGTCCCCATTCGTTAATGATGTGCAGGTGTGCAGGACTGTGGTACGCACGCATGCCAGGCAGTGCCAACCCCCCATTGTAGACCGACCAGTACAACGTCTTAGAGCTGTTCGTGGGGTACCCTCGTTCCAGAGGAGTCTGTGAAGTGTTTTGTGATGTACCTGGAATGTGGTGTTCTGCAGCTCATATAGCAGTTTGGGCAAGGTAATCATTTTGTAGAAAGCAGGCTTGCCCATTATCGTTAAGGAGAGATTGCACCATTGGTCTGCATCTCCCTGGCCCTCAGATAGTAGCCGGTCCAGATTGAGTTTGAGGAAGTGTTCTTTAGTCAATGTGACTTCTATGCAAAGGTATTTGAAGCCAGAGGCTGTCAGTCGGCAGTTATCGCCCAGGCCCTCCCAGTCTACAAGTTGGCAAATGATGGATTTCTCCAAGTTTAAGCAGTATCCTGCATATGTTTTAAACAGACGGAACACTAAGAGGGTCGCCAACGTCGACAATGTGGGGTTTTCTATACATACTAGGCCTGGGAGGAACTTGCAGAGTTTAACTCTGCGGTATTCCGTAAAGTTACAAAAAGCTCTCCAGGATTCCACAGAATTCTGCGAACAGCTGGAAATAGGCACATCATTCTGCTCACACTGTGATTTAGCGCAGAGGGTGCAGCTTCTCGAGTTGATTTTGTTGCAGCTCGAGTAGATTTTCTACTCGAGTGGCAGCTTTCTGATAGCGAATGGTCAGATTTTAGAAATCTCACTGAATGTCCTCCTAGTGACCAAAAATCATGCTAGGGGACGCCAAATCTCACTCATGCTTAGCAATTTACCATTAGTGAGCTGCACATGAGAAAAAACTCTGCTACAGGGTGGTTGGTGGAATTTGGTTGGAACTCTGTGTTACAAGCGTAACACGGAGTGGCCAAAACTCCACCAACTCCACTGGTGGAGGAGTATATATTGCCCACCCCTAATATATACCAGAGTGTAATCAGCATAGAAAGATATTTTTACAGGGGCCTCTGTTATTCGTGGGAGCCCCACTATGTCCGGCAGGCCTGCAGCTTACCCACCATGCCAAAGGCTCCAGACATAGCACAAACAGAAGGGGCGACAGCAGACATCCCTGTCTCATGTCCCGCATGAGAGCAAAGGTATCCGAGACCACACCATTAACCCTCACTGCCACAGTGCGTGCCTTGCAGAGAAGAGCCACCCAGTGGCAGAACCAAGGCCCAAAACCAAACCTCATGTACCGCCAGTCTATGGAGTCGAACGCCTTCTCGGCGTCCAGGGACATTATAACCCTAGGGTCTCTGTCAGCCCTGATTCTGTCCAGCCACAGGTGTAGCCATCTCATATTCAAGCACATCACCCTTCTGTCCATAAATCCCCTCTGGACTGGCAGTACCAAGTCTGAGATCAGTCTTGCCAGGCTCCTCGCTAAAATCTTGGCCAGAATCTTGGTCTCCATGTTGAGCAATGAGATGGGTCTGTAAGAAGAGAAAAGGTTAGGCGGCTTCCCTTTTTTCGGGATAACTACAATGAGGGCATGATTGAGGTCTGGTGGAAAGTTTCCGTCTTCTCTTGCTGGGTTGAACAAGTTTAGCAGGTGGGGGTAGAGGAGAGAGGCTAGTCGCTTATAGAGTTCCACTTGGAGTCCATTGGCTCCTGGTATTTTCCCCAACTGCATAGCCTACACTGCATCTCTGAACTCTTCTGTCACCAGTTCCGCCTCTAGTTCTTCTCCACCAGCTGCACTGAAAACCGGCACCTTCCGCAGGAAGCCCTCTATTTCCTGGTCCATGCTGTCCCTTCGGGCTGTGTAGAGCATTCGGTAGTACTCCGCGAATCCTCTGGTTATATCCCTGTCTGTATAGGCCACTTCTCCAGTCTCAGTCTGCATTTCAGCCGGCCATTTTGGAAGGGAATAGGTAAAGGGAGATAAGGGAAATTTTAGAGTTTAGGGGTAGGTATAGGTAAAAAGGAGGTAAGGGTAATTTCAGGAGTTCGGAGAAGGAAGAGGTAAAGGGAGCTATATCTGTAAATTTCATCCATGACATGAAATTCAGCATGGGAATAATTCACAGTATACTGTACCCGAGATACATAGATGTCCTCTTCCTCACTTGGAGAGGGTCTATGAAGGACACTAAAGAATGTGTGCGTAAGTAAAATGTATACAATCTTAACCATAGCTTCACTAGTACTATCAGTGAAACAGAGATAACTTTGTTAGACCTAACGATGTATGTCAAAAACAATAAAACTGAAACTAAGTTCTATAGAAAGCTAACTGTGAGAAATACAACTCTTCATGCCAACAACTTCCACGCAAAGAAATGTAAATGTAGCATACAATATGGACTTACATTTAGGAAGGAATTGTAGTGAGGTGGAAGAACTTACTAAACCACAGGCAGAAATAACAGGAAATGTTGTGCAGAAAAGTTTCCTGAGAAAAAGAGTGGTGGCAGCTAGAAATAGGGCAAACCAGAAAAACAAGGAGACTTTTTGTTAGAAATTGCGTCTCTAGTTGGTAGAGTTATGCACCCTGTCCATGTAGGGACCATAATCCTAGTCAGGTTAAGCTAGAGACACACTAAAAAATAACCTGTGTTCACCCTCTAGTAGCTTGGCACAGAACAGACAGGCTTATCTAAAGAGGTAACATGTAAAGCATTTGTGCAACATCCTCATACAGTAACACAATGAAAACACCACAAAAATACTCCACACAGATTTAGAAAAATAGAGAATAATTATATTAATAAAACAAGACCAAAATGATAAAAATCCAATAAATAGAACCAGAGTTATGAATTTCTAAATAATAAATACAAAAATAGTGCTTAGAGTCAAATATCGCTTAGGGGTTACTTGAGGTCACGCCGGACCAGGGTAAATCGAAAGTTCAGGCTGATCACGTTGGAGGGGAGGCCTGCTATAGGTCCCATGCAGGACCCGCTGAAAAAGTACCATGGATGGAGCAAGCGTCAACATTGAAGACTCGATGCGTTGGTTCCGATTCACGCAGTTGGGTCGATGCATTGTTGTCAAGCTTATCAGTTGGGTCCCACGTCATCTACGAACCCCTTACAATGCAGGCACTGCATCGCTGTCGAACTTAGCATTTGGGTCCAGCGTCATCATCAAGTCGCACAGGGATGTCCTCAGATTGGCACTGCATCGCGTTGTAGGGCACTGCGTCTGTTCAGATCAGCACATAGTCATCACTGCTTTGGTTCTGATGGTTCTGGACATCAGAAATCACCTTTCAAGGGCCCAGGACTGGATTGGCACCATTTTTAAATGCAGGACTCACAGATGACAGAGTCCGGGTGCTGTTTCAGAGTTTCAGGAAGTCTTTGATGACCCTGAGACTTCAGAACAGGGGACAAGCCACAAGCCCTTGGAGTCACTCTGGGTTCAAGTGAGATTGGTCCAGTCCTTATGCTCAGCAGGGCAGAGATCAGCAGGCAGCAGGGCAGCTCAGCAAAGACAAAAGCAGTTCCTTCGGAGTAGTAGTCAGGCAAAGTGGCAATCCTTGTGGCACAGCAGTCTTTACTCCTGACAGAGTTCTTCACAGGCCCAGCAGTGTACTGTCTTGGTATGGTCAGAGCCCCAGTGTTTATACCCAGTTGTGTATTTTAAGTTGGGGTGACTTCAAAGCAAACCCTTGAAGTGCACAGGTCCCCCTTTCATCCCAGCCCTGGCTCCAGACTATCAGTGGGGGGTAATCAGCCCTTTGGGTGGGACACCAGGAACTACCTATTCAGGTGCAAGTGCCAGCTTCCCCTCCCTCTTCCTGCCCAGGAAGAGCTATCAGAATGCAGATGAATGCTGATGAGTTCTCTGTCACACACACCCTTCCTGTGTTTGTGGCTGTCCAGAGGGAATGCATAAAGTGTAGCTGTCACCCATCCCATACATGTATTGGAGACAGGCTGCAAGGTACACAGAGCAGTAAGAAAAGAGAAATGTTCACTTTCTAAAAGTGGCAATTCTAAATCATTAATGTTAAATCCAACTCTACCAGAAAGAGGATTTATCATTACTGTTCCAAAGATATGTAACATGATACAACTACTCCTTGCTAATCAGAAATTACAGCTGAAAGGTATTTTAAGGTATTCCCAATGCTAGCCTATGAGAGGAGTAGGCCTCACAGTAGTGAAAAACAAATGTAGCTGTTTTGTCACTACCAAGACATGTAAATCTTAAAAGTACATGTCCTACCTTTTAGTTGCACAGCACCAGGCCCTTTCTAGGACCTACCTTAGGGGTGACGTATGTGTAATAAAAGAGGAGTTTAGGGCTTGGCAAAGGATTCAAATGCAAAGTCGAAGTGGCAGTAAACAGCACACACAGGCCTTGCAATGGCAGGCCTCAGACCGGTTTGAAAGGCTTCTTGTGTGGGTGGCACAGCCAGTGCTGCAGACCCACTAGTAGCATTTAGATTACATGTCCTGGGTACATTGTATACCATTTTACAAGTAGGAGTAAACTAAATATGCCAAACAGGTGTAAACCAATTATACCATGTTTAGAGGAGCGAGCACATGCACATTAGCTCTGGTTACCAGTGGTTATGTGCTCAGAGTCCTAAAGCCAACAAAAACAAGGTCAGAAAAAGAGGAGGAGGAGGAAGGCAAAAAGTTTGGGGTTGCCCTTCAGAGAGGGCCATTTCCAACACTTTGTTACTCAAGAGAGGACGATAAACGAATGATGACCAACGGCAGCTTAGACTAAATACTACCTATAGCAAGAAGAGGGGCAGATTACCTGAATAATTGGCAAGCACTGACATCTCAAAAAAACACTGTCATAGTTGGCAAGTATGTTTAGAATAGACCTGGGATTTCCTTTAGGAGGACAAAGTCAATAAGAGATTACCTAATTAAGAGCAGCCCAGAAATATATGGGCAAGAAAACTGGTTGGGGAGAAGCTTTAAAAAACGTTTAAAAAGCAATGCCTGTCAGTATGGCATTAATAAAACAGTTCACCCCATGATTTCAGAAAGTTTCCATGAAAATCCCTGCGCATTCCAATACAAAACGGAGTTTGCGATATATGTCTTAATGTGTCCATGTAGATTGTTATATGTAGGTATTGCATAAGAGAATATGACAGCTTGTGATGGTAATAAAGAATAAAGATAAGAAATATCCGGTGGCCCATTACTTTGAGGAAAAGCACAGCAGCAATGGCAAGGACCTAACGCATTCTGTAATTGACCCAATACCCAGAAACTATAAAGGAGACAAGGAGAAAAGGACTTAAGAAGGTTAGAGTGAAAGTACATAAAGGAGCTTGACAGCAAGACCACGGGCCATCTAAACACAGGAGAAGATGCACACACACACACACACACACACATACTCACAGACAAACCTATAATGTCTCCTCGTATCTCTTTCAGTTTTAAGGGCCTTTGAATTATAACCTGCTGGCATCATGCTGATTTAATACATTTACTAGGGCAAGATGTTTTGAATTTTCATTTATGAAATGAATAATGGTAGGCTTATTCGATCCATAAGTAAGAGAATGGGAACTCTCAATTTGCATGTATGAGCGAAGTATGAGCAATTTGTTAATTGCATAAGTAGTGAATGATTAGCTCACTAGCGGCTCAATGCAGTATCTCTGTGTTTAAATATGGAATGTGAAAACATGATTGAATTGTTGCATTTGATTTATCGATATATCAGAGTTAAAGCCTGTATAGATTAAGTTGATGTTAACTGGCGATTAGGTTATATTGATGTGTCATTAGGTATGAGTACAACATTTACTTTTACATTTTAATGCATATAATATATAGCTGTAAACCTGAAGGGATATTCTTTGTATGTTCATGGAATTCTGTGTCATGTGTGAACTTTAACGAAATTTGCAAAACGGTGCCCCGATATGTGAACATGGCCGTGGTAGGCAGTTGAAACATGTCATGGCAAACTGTCAATAAAAAACACTCAAAACAACTGTGGAGCTTTGGTGCTTGTTTTCATTTTAAAAACGACAGGAGATAGATTTATGTTTATAGAGAGAGCTGACTCTGAGTTGTCGACTCACTCTTTGAGATATATATCACACTTCACTCATGCAAAACCTTAGCTAACTATAACTTACGCCCCACAATGCACTGCTTATGACCTCATATATTTCATCACTTATGACAGGGTCAATGAGATCCTGATGATATCACAGATGACATCTCAAATGACATTTCTGATGACATCAGCGATGACATCATCCAGTGAGTGAAAGTGTTTCTTAAATGTTTCTGACACTTAAAGATATATAGTAAGCTACTGTATAAGTTAAATTGCTATTCTTTCTGTACTACTAATGAGTGACACTATTTCTAACATATGTCATCTGAGCGGCTGTGAGACTGGCTGTATTTGTGTATGAGTGGCTGTCTGAGTGGCTGTATGGATGTGTGACTAGGTGTGTGAGTGCATGTATGGGTGATTAAGTGGGTGTGTGAGTTGCTGTATGGGTGAGTGAGTGGGTGTGTGAGTGACTATTGTGAGTGAGAGTGTGTGTATGTGTGTGTGTGAGTAGCAATATGGGTTAGTGAGTGGCTGTGTGAGTGGCTGCATGAGTGGGTGTGTGGTGTGTAAGTAGCTGTATGGGTGATTGAGTGAGTGTGTGAGACACTGTATGGGTGGGTGAGTGGCTGTGTAAGAGGCTTAATCTGTGAGTATGTGAGTGGCTCTATGAGAGGGTGAGTGGGTATTTGAGTAAATATATGGGTGGATGAGTGGCAGTATAAGTGGCTGTATTGGTGAGTGTATGGCTGTTTGAGTCAGTGTTTAGTTAAGTAAGTTGATGTGTGAGTGGCTGTATTGGAGAGTCAGTGTCTGTGTGAGTGTCTGTGTGGGTGAGTGTGCAGGTGTGTATGTGGTTGTATGGCTGTGTGAATGAGTTTGTAAGTAATTGTGTGGGTGTGTGAGTTGCTGTATGAGTAGATGTATCGTTGAGTGTATGGCTGTGTTCAAAGGTTGTAAGGGTGAGTGAGTGCATGTGTGAGTGGTTGTATAGTTGAAGAAGTGGGTTTGTGAGTAGCTGTATGGATGAGGTGTGGCTGTGTGAGTTGTTGTATGGATGAGTGATTGCTTGTGTTAGTAGCTATCTGAGTGAGTTAGTGCCTGTGCATGTATAGGTGAGTGAGTGGCTCTATGGTTGAGTGTGTGGTTGTGTAAGTGTTGCATGGGTCTGTCAATGGATATTTGAGTGTTTGTGTGGGTGTCTGAGTGGGTGTATGAGAGGTTGTATGAGGGTGTGAGTTGGTGTGTGTCATTTGAGATGTCATCAGTGATGTCACTGACCCTGTCATGAGTGATGTAATATGTGAGGTCATAAGCAGTGTATTGTGAGGGCATAAGTTATAGTTAGCTCAGGTAACTAAAACTGCTGAATTTCAGTGGCTTTGTAAGATTGAAGTGTGAGCCTAACTATAACATTCCTGTAGCCTTTGGTTTTTCTGTGAATTTGTAATTTTTTTAGTTTATTTCCTAACTATAGTGTCCATGTAATCTTTATTTTTTTTAGTGAATTTCAAAAGCTTTTCAAATTTCATTTCTAAAATATGATGTACCTCTAATGTTTAGTTTTTTTTAGTTATTTTGTGGGACCTATTTTTTATACTAAGGGCCTGATTCTGATGCGATTAGGAAGGCTTCCTAACGGCATTTGCTCCATCCAAATCAGATCGCGAACTTGTCTTTCCGACCGTCTCGGAAAGGTTTCCGACCAACCGAGTACAATGTGAGTTAGGCGTTAGGAATATCCCAATCCGAGCCTGACCGGATTTGGAATGACCGAGCCATCCGGTGCAGAATCATACATCTCTATGGGCCGCGTTTCCAAACGACCAAGTATGATGCTGGATTTGGACAGTTTTACTGAATTGTGCCGTCCAAATCAAATCGGCAGTCCGAATCAGACTTTGGGGGCCCATAGTGGGCCGCCCTGCACCCGGAGCCTTCCCAATCGGGCCGTGGGGGTACCCATGGGTCCCCCTTACCAGCCATGCACAGTAAGGCAGGCACCAGGGGGTGCCCACCACAGGGTGCCCGATTTTCCCCAGCCACCCCTTTCTTCAATGGGAGCCTATGCATGCGGTCGGAACAAAGGCTCCCATTAAAGTCAATGGGAGTCCAACCAAATCGTATCTGGAAGCATCCGGATGCATCGTACTCGGTCGGTTGGACTCTCCCAATCCGATTCGGTCCGAAACCATTCCTAAACCCATTAAGGTCGGAAAGCTTTCCAAACCCCATCAGAATCGGGCCCTAAGTATATTGCATTCTAGTTTTTTTGGTACTGTAGACATTCTTTTTTATAATAGATATACTTTTTATATGTTTAAAAACATAAAAATCTATGTAGTTAATGAAGATTTTTTAATGTAATTAAACACAATTTGATTTGGGGTACTGCGGTACCTTTGCAGGTTTGCAAACATAGATGGATCACTACTCTATGGTTTTTACTCCTGATCATGTGATCGTAATGAATCTGCGACTCTGAAATCACAGGTTCACCAAAAATGTTATAGATTACTGCACATATGAACACCCCTCTATTGTCATTATTGACTTCAGTGTGAACATATTTACAAGTTATATACACCACCTTATATTACTTTTTAACAAAAGTTACCCATTTTACCAGTTTCGCGAAACCGTAATTTTACTGGCTGGATTCACAAATTCCCTTCGATACACACACCCAAACCTTGCCTTCTGACTGGATACATTATGATACCACCCTTCCACATGGAACACCACATCGAAAAAAAGTTATTTCTCCAGTGAAGTCTCTAGAAGGAGGATTGAGAACCAGTGCTGCTCTGCTTTTACACAACCGCTGTAGCTACATCGCCCGTCCAAGATGAGCATCTGCAACCTGTTGTGGATGAGGAGGAAGACATACCACCTCCCAGAAAAGAAAGTGATGTGTAGAGACACTTTACTATATCTTCTGGGGAAAGAAGGTAACAGCAAAAAATGTGCAGTGTAATTTTAGTATCAAGTAGTTATCCGGAGGCAGTGCAAAGAAGTATTCACATGGGGAAAGTTCCATGTGGAAGCACCTAAAAACAATTCATGAAAGGGTCTACAACCAGATTATGTGAGAGAAAGCAGGTGCAGCAGGACAGTTGACCTCTACAACAGCCTTGGGCGAATCATCATCAGCTGCAGTTATTACAATACCAGCTGCCTGTGAGGAATTGAGTGACATGGTTATTCACTGCACGAAATGCCAGCTTGTCGCTGTAAAAATGTCTTCTGTGGGTGCCTTCTTGGATTCAGTGAAGAAGTATCGCTGTTGCCAGTTGCTTCTTGCGTTTCCCCATTTTAACCCTTTTTACAACTCTGTTTACTTTTTGTTAAAAAAAAGAAGACATTTCTTTTAAATTTGTTAAAAAACCCTTCTAGAAAAAAATACGGTTCTTGTTATAATGACCATCTACCCAACCAAAGAGCTAACTTTGTGTTAATGACTGAATCGGTGTAACAGCTGGTGTGTCAGTGCCGTGAGTGTATGCCTGGGTGTGTTATTGGATGCATTAGTGTTTAGCTGGGTGTGTCAGTGCTTGCTTTGGTGCATACCTGGCCATGTCAGTGTCTGCCTTAATGTATGCCCAGGTGAGACAGGTGTATGCATTAGTATCACCCTGGGTGTGTCACTGTATGCGCCAATGTGTGTCTGGGTGTGTTACTGGATGCATTAGAGTTAGGTTAGGTGTGTCAATGCCTGTATTGGTGTATGCTTGGGTATATCAAAGTCTGCTTTGGTGTATGCCTGGGTGTGTCAGTGCATACGTCACTGTATGCCTGGGTGCCTTATTAGATGCATTAATGTTTGGATGGGTGTGTCTGTGTCTGCATTGCTGTATGCTTGGGTGTGTCAGTGTCTGCTTGGTAAGACCCTGGATGTCTGGGTGTCTGCCTGGGTGTGTTATTGGATGTATTAGTTTTTGGATGAATATGTCGGTGTCTGCATTGCTGTATGCCTGGCTGTGTCAGTGTCTGTATTGGTAAGTCTCTGGGTGAAGATCTAAAGAAATATAAGAGCATTACAGTATCTAGCCACTACATTGAAAAGAGGTTATGGGAGATGCCATTGAACTGTAACAGATGAAACAAGCTAAAATAACTCCAATGAGTGTCTGGAGAAAAGTTTCTTCAAGTTGCTTCATCCCAGTTCTCTTTAAAAAAAAAAAAAAAAAAAAGTATAAAACTGTTAGAAACAGCTTCTTAAAAAACAACAATACTTTTAACAAACATTTCACCACAAACACCTCCCAGCAGTACTGACAGTTTCTGAGTCACCCTGAATTTCAACCTGGACTCCTCTAGGGTTAATTCATACTTACTCACAAGGACCTCCTTTATAGTGGGATACCTCAACCTCTTCCCCTAGAGCCAGTATGTTGTCCCTCCCATCACCAAGAATATGACTCCAAAGGCACCTCTACAATCCTCCTCTGAGATCCTCTGTACCTCTACAGCTACTTCTTATGCCAGAAATAACCTGTCAATATCAAACTCCTCTTTAAAATAAGGCACCAAGTCTCTGAATATTTGAACTCGTTGTCCTGCACTGGACACAGTAGTGGTGCTCACACCATTTTTGCTAGACTCTAACAGCTATTTCGCCTTCAAGTGCACTTCCTTGACACTCCAGCCAGCAAGACCCTTTCCTCCTCCAAGGCTCTCTTACCCTCACCTTTTCTCTCCTCTGCACCCAGCTGGGCCAGTTGCATCCTCAGGTCCCACTCAGCCTGTCTGTCCTTGAGAACCTCAAGGGACTAGGGGGCATATGTACAAGGCCCTATCGCCACCACAATGTCACTTTTACCGATGTTGTGGTGGCGATAGGGGCTGCGCCTTATGTACAACGCAGCATTAAACCTCTTAACGCTGCCTTGTACATAAGGCCCCCTTTGACGCTATGGTTAGCCTGAAAGGGGTGGGCAGTGGGTGTTGCGGTGGGTGTTCCACCGCAACACCCATTCATTTTGACGCTGCCCCCTATTTAAAAGGGTGGGGTACACAGGAGGCAGCACCAACATTAAGACCAGGTAAATCCTGGACTTAAGTTGGCGAAACAAGGAGAAATGCATTATTTCTCCTCGTTTTTGCTTTGCACACACATGGAAAAAGCAAAATGCCATGTTTGTTTATGTACAGGAAGGTGTCCCTTCCTGTACATAAATAAACCTTTAAAAAAATGCAATTTTGTCACTTTCGTGTGTGCTGCATGAAGCAGCACACATGAAAGTGACAAAATGGCATTTTAGGATTGTTTATGTGCAGGAAGGGACACCTTTCTACACATAAACAATCCTCCCCTGCACGCAGACACCCTTGCACTAAGGTGCAAGGGTGCCTGCGTTGGCGCTCAGTTGCTAAACTTAGTGCCATCGCAGGGGGAAATGCAAGGCTGCACCACATTCTTGTAAATATGGTGCAGCCTTGCATTTCAGAAGTGGCGGAGCGTGGCGTTAAGCCAAGGAGGCTAACGCCGCTCTCCGCCACTTCCTTGTACATATCCCCCTAGCTTTGGGAGGAAGGAGACAGTTCTTTCTGCACCGTATCCAATAGAGAAGTCTCTCTCTGGGGATCCCCTCTCTCCTCTGGAGACTTTACCCACTCATTTCTCCACTTCTCTTCCTCTTTTTGAAACCCACTACCCTTTGGGGCCCTTGTTCTGAGGTCAACTACAATCAGTATTCTTCCATTTCATGAGTGCTGAAGTAGTCCTCTTCAAACTCTTCTTCTGGTGCAGGTTGCATTGTGCGGATGGATGTCCCCGCAGGCTCTAAGGGCGATCTAGTACTCAAACATGGACGTACACATGAGTAAATGAGTGTGTGAATGGTCTTATGGGTGTGTGAGTGAGTGTGGCAGTCACTGTCTGGCTATACAAGGGATGGGTACATAATCACTTTTGTGAGAGTGTAACTGAGTCTGTAAGTGCCTCCCTGACTGTGTGAGCATGTGCAAATTACATACTTTAAAATTACATACTAAAAGCAAACATCAACCTCTAATTTCAAATGTATTAATTCATACTAGCATATTAAAATGAATATACATACAGTATAGAAATCCCTCTTTCTCTGTTCCTGCTCACTGTATTTTTAGTTAATATTCTCACCTAAGCAGCCTTCTATTTTCCCTTCCAGTATTCTGTCTAAAAGCCACACATTTTCTTTCACCTTACATACACTCACTATTTTTTTCTAAATATACTTTTATGTACTACAAACTAATTAACATACCTGTAAAAGCTCTTTCCTGTTGTCTCAGTTTTATTTCTATGGCTGGTAACATCTGTTTCATTCGAAATTCCCAGTCAGAACTCCTGTAAACCACCTCCTCTCTCAGTAGAAAAGCAGGTAAAATGGCTACTCCTTACCATGTGCTCTTACCTATGCTGCTCTAGTTAACAAATCACAGGCTTCCTTTCATCTTTCTTCTTGTTGTACCACTACTAAATGGTCAGTATTTCTTTACCCCTTTCCATGTTTCCTGCGAAGAAGCCCAATTTGGTTGAGTATTTTTATGAATCCACAGATCCACTGCGACACTCAGCGCAACCCCTGCGTATAACTTTGTGGCAAGATTCGCGGATTTACACAGGGGCCGCACTGAGGCCCGAGATGGCTCCACGGATCTCGTGAGTAACCAAAAGAAACATTATCGGGCATTTTACTGCCCATTAAACATGCTTTCCCCTTATTTATAACATACACAAGGGATCAGGAAAGCTGTTAACTGACCCCTTCAATTAGTAAACAAGCATTTTTTCAGCCTCAGAGACCATTTACCGAGATATAAAATGGCAGCCACAACTTTTCTGTGAAGATGCAGCCAGCCAATCAGGACCTTGCTTTAGCACGTGGTGCCACGGATCCCCGTGGGTGGATCCATGGAGGATCTGCCACCCTAGACATAGAAATTTCGTTTTCAGTTAATATCTCGACATCTACTGAACCAGATTTTCTGGACCAAGAGCTAGCTCTCTGCCAAATTTGGTGTAATTCCGTCTAGTGGTTAGGGCTGTAGCCATTTCTAAAATCTCCATGGGAATTAACATTGGGGAAAACGCGTTTTAGTACCCGTCCTTTTTCTGGGCCCCCGCTTGATGGATCACTCGAAACTTTTAACACAGCAGTTGAACTGAGCATCGTACTAATTTAAAAAATTCGTGAAGATTTGTCAAACTACTCTAAAGTAATTGGCAAAACAAAAAATGCTTTTCCTATGGAAACTAGGTCCTAACTAAAACTTCCTACTGTCGACCGCTAGGGGGGAGCTTTAAAGAGAGAGAAAGAGAGAAGGAGGGAGGGAGGTGGAGAGAAAGATCAGAGAGGAAGAGAAGTGATTGAAAGAGAGAGACATAATCGACTGATGGAAACAGAAACACACAGTAAAGATCGGAAGGGAGCGGGCTGGTTTGAGCATTTTTGCAAGGGTTGCCTTTCGTTTCCAAGTCCAGCTGTGCACGGGACACAATTTCTCTTATTCCACATGGATACATACACACACTCACCCACAAACACAGCCAGGTGGAACGAACTTACAAGCCACACAAAAACATAGACATACACACTGAAAGGCAACAAACTTAACCCCATTACTGATTTATTCCGAGCTTTGAGTTTAGAGGAAGGGCACAAGACCCATTCCCACCTTTTCAACACTCCCCACTGGGACTGTCAACAACATGCAGACACATAGAACACACACCCATACACAAACCACCTATTACTCTCTTTCATGCTGTTCCCACAGAGTGGTTTGGTGGGAAGAAACACGATTCATCCTCCGCTGAGGTACCCTCAACACAGCACAAACTGAGAACAAATCAAACGGGCAAGGCAAAAAGTCAGTAGCCAAATAATGGCTATGGATTCGACTCTGATGGGCAAAAACACCACATGCAGGTGACTCCTTCAACCAAGAGCAAGTGCAAATAACAGGTTCAATCTACTTTATACAAAAATCACATAATATAACTTCTTTGCAGATACAGACATTAAAACAACTTTTGTAAATCTTGTGATTGTTGTTCTTAACTTTCACTACGTTTGATACAAAAGTATATGGGGCACGAAGAAATGAAAAGGAAATGAAATAGATTTCTGAAAGGATGTTTGTCACTGTTTTTGGAGAGGCCATAATGATGTAGGGAAGCGAGTGGCAGATTAGGCAGCACTTTGTAAACATTGTTATGGGCCTTAATCCATTTGTCTTTGATCATAGCAGGTGGTTTCAATACAGCCCTGTGTGAAAACCAGACCCCGGGTTTGTGACCCATATGTCTTAAACTGCTTTGACATTAGAAAGAAAATTCTTGCAAAATGTCTGCTTTTCACAGATATAACAATATGCAAGGTTTCCATAAACATGCACTTCAGTAGAGAATTTGCTCAAAGCTTCTTGGACTCTGATTTATATCTGTGGTGTTCTTCCAAAGAGTGTGGTATTTATCATGCCTCAGGCGCATTTCAAGTTACTAAATCCTTATGTCAGTGACCATTCATGCTTAAAACGATGCATTTGTTTTCGGGGTATCCTGAAAACATGGCAGCATTTTGGCTGTGGAAGAATGAGGGCTTTTAATCTATTACCTCGATACTATGTCTAATACAACAGCCCTTGAGTTTGCAAATTCATCATACTAAACCTGTATAATATCTGTAGTGTAAAACTACACTTCAAGTCCCATGTGAAGATTTACACCCTTACATGTACATACATGTCCATATAAGAAACTCATTGCGAGAGGGCCACTAATGGTGCAATCTATTGGGTGCAAACTGTGCAACTGGTAAACACTAATTGCTCGAGGTTTCGTATTTATCGGGTGTGCCTCATTTACACACTACAGTATATGGATAACACATTCCTATTGCATGTTATTCTACATCCAGAGGTTCAGAAGCCTCACAAATGTGATATAAGCTAAATTTATTGGATCTGAACCAAACCGTGGGTAACATTACTTGAGACCTGAGAAAAACCACTTCTTCAGCTTCTTTCTAAAACTCACATGATCCTCAGTGAGACAAAGCCCTAACAGGAGGTTCTTCCAGTGGGTAGCTGCCAGACAGGTAAAGGAGCGACGACCCACCCCCCTGCTCGGACTCTTTTGATGTGTAGGGTTTTGGCTAGCGCGTGGTAGCCTGACCTAAGGTCATGAGAGGGGACATAAAATTCCAGTTTTTCCTGCAGTATTCTGGGGCAAGTTTATACAATGCTCTGTGTACGTGGCATAGAAGCTTAAACTTGGCTCTCTGTCTCATAGGCAGCCAATGGAGTTCCTTCAAGCAGGCCGAGACCGAACTATACTTGGTCTTGTTGTGAACCAGTTTGGCTGTAGCATTCTGAACAACCTGTAGACGGGGAAAAAGATAGTCGTCCATGCCAACATAAAGTGCATTCCCGTAGTCTAGATTGCTGGATAGTAGAGCCTGGGTAACGGTTTTCCTCCAGTTCAAAGGGATCCACTTAAAAAGTCTCCTGAGTGGATTTAGCGTGGCAAAGCATTTACCACAGAGAGCTCGGACTTGGTCTTGCATGTTTAGTGCATTGTCTACCAGGATTCGCAGATTTTTCACCACACGTTTAGGCACGGGGTGGTGCCCAATGGCTGGGGCCACAAAGTTGTGTCCCAGGCTGAGTGTGCGTTGCTAAAGAGCAATATCTCTGATTTATCGGCATTTAACTTCAGGCAGTGGGCTGACATCCAATCAGCGGTTTCTGAGAGGCAGTGGCTCATGTTACTTTTAATGGTCTCGTAATTCTCCTCAAACGCAATTAACAACTGCGTATCATTAGCGTATGACCAGATGTTGAAACCCCATTTCCTACCAATCGTAGCCAGGACAGAAACATACAGGTTAAATAGGGTTCGGCTAAGGGAGGTTCCCTGCGGAACACCACTTTTGATAGTTTTAGGGTTGGAGGAAAAGGAGCCCATTTGTACTAATTAGGTTCTATTCAGCAGAAAAGAGTTGAACCATTGGAGGATTTTGGAATTAAGCCCTTTTTTATATAAAGTTCTGAGCAATTGGTCATGTGAAACGCTGTCGAAAGCCGCCGACAGATCCAAAAGGATCTAGGCGACAGCTTTACCCTGATCTAGCAAAAGTCTGATGTTATCTAGTACAGCTAGCAGGGTGGCCTCGGTACTATTGGAAGCCCTAAAGCCAGTGTGAGAGTGGTCCAAAAGCTCATTTGTCTCAAAGTAGTCGGTTAGTTGTAGGTTGATCAATCTCTCCAGAACTTTGGACCTCTATGCCGGCTTTTTTTGCCAGAGGGGATACAATAGTTAGTTTCCAGGACTCAGGGAACACAGCTATATCTAGTGAATGATTAAAAATGTGTGTGTGTTATAAGGGCAAAGAACTGGTATAAGATGAGAAAAAATGAAATATGGACAGGAATCGAGCAGAGATCCTGATTTGACCTCAGACATTGCCTTAGCAACTTGTTATTCCATGAAAGGGACAACATTTCCTACATGAGAGCATGCACAGAATGGGGTTCCAGGGTTTCCCAGTGAGTGTCCTCAGGGGAGGGCTGTTTATTAAAAGTAGAGTAGATTTGGATTATTTTGTCGGGGAAAAATTTGCTAACTTTCTCGCAGTTGTCTGCCGATGGGGTCAAGGTTTGTGACAAGCCCAACTGGTTTACATAGCTCCTTTACAATTTTAAATAATTCTTTGTTTGAATTGCTGTTAGCTTCGATTCATTTCAGGAAATACGCTTTCTTTGCACGTTTAAGAGCTGTATGATAGTTCTTTAATTTAGTTCTATAATTTTAGTGCTGGCATGGTAGCCGGCGCCTTCCAGCTCCCTGCCTGCTCCATGTGGGCAGGGAGTGTATTTGCGATGTGCACCCTGCTCCCCCAGTGTCGGCCACCGGAAGGTCACATCGCGATATGCAAGGTTCACAGTGGCATCTACTCCACATCTAAATGCCTTGGGACCAGCACTTCCAGATTTGCAGACCACTTCTTTGGATTGGCCTCTGCCCTACGAGTTCACAAAGGTTCTAGCACCGTTAGTGGGTAGAGTACATGAGTAGGGTAAACATATCTTTCCATAGAGAGATGACTGGCTACTATGTGCCTTTTGATTTCATAAATAGCAAACAGATGTTCACCAGTGTGCAAGGCCCTTAAGTTCCACACTGTCTTTCTCAAACAGACCAAATCCTGGCTTGAGGCTTCCCAAAGCCTGACCTTCAGCATAGTCTACATTTAAACATATTTTGGAACAGTGTTCCTTCCAGAGTCCTGGAGACAAATGTTTGAGTCTCAATTGCCTTAAACAAACTAGCTACTGCCAGGGATTTGCACAAGGAGAGTAGCTCAGTTGTTCCACGGTACTGGCTCTGGAACATTTCCATGATGCATAAGCTTGTGTCAGATTGGAGTCCTTTCTTGGGAGGCTACTGAGGTTGTGGTTTGGTGTGTTACCACAATATTGGGTGCAACATAGTTTACTGCAGAAATATCAACTCCAGGATAGCAGCTGTCACTATATCATCAAAGTTGGTATCTATGGGTTGTTACTATTTAGGTAGATAGTCAATGGACCCCGACTCTATATGTCTTCAAGGTACATAGAGGAGGTGTTAAGAATTACAAATTCATCCTTACCTATATGTACTTCTCTATCACTTTTGCTGGACAAGATTTTGTCTTTCTGAATTGTTATATACATCCGTGTGATTGCAATCACAGCAGTATTTGCATGCATTTTCAATGGTGAACACATCTCCTTTTTACTTTCATGGCAACTACAGATTGGTGGTAGGCCCATCAGTTTATAGATACTGTTTTCTGTATTAGAATAATGTATTGTTTAACAAAGCCATGATGTGTTGCAATAGCTAAGTCTCTTTCTTCTTTTTGATACATCTAGGTCAGTCTTGCACTATTTCAATATATCTTAACGTGGTTACAAATGGGGTGAGGAAGAGGGTCAGGACTCTCCTGTCTATCTGTTCGCAGCCCTGCATCTCCACCCTCCTTCCCATGCTCCATTCTGATCACATGGCTTGCTATCTCGTAAGATAACGTGGGCCTACGCTCCCTATGACAACAAGATGGGAAGGAGCCATGGGTAGAGCCTGCGTAATAAAAACGATGGGGCAGATTTACAAGCCCCTTGCGCCACTTTTGCGTCATTTTTAACATGGGAAAAATGACGCAAAAGTGGCGCAAGGGGCTTTTAAATCTGCCCCGATATATTTTAATATCTATATATCATTCATAACTATAATGCACGTGAATCCTGGCTCTGGGCATGGTTAGGACTGTGATGAGGAAGGCCTGGATATAATGTCATGAAAATAGACAAGTAAGAAGGAGCTCTCAACATGATAATGCAACTGAAAATTGTCAATTTATCTGAGAATTTCGTGCTTCAGCATGAGTGGCAATTCTTTGACAAGTATTCAGTCTAGGATTCTTTCATTAGGTGTAAATAGGTCCAGGAGCAATAGGGGAATGTCCTGCAATGTGACTGGACAAGAGCCACTCTGATTGCTGTTCCTATAGCATGTTAAAAATAAGGGGGCTTATTTACAAGGACCTGGCGCCACTTTTGCTTCTTTTTTAACAAAGGGAAAAGTGACGCAAAAGTGGCGCTAGGGGCTTGTAAATCTGCCTCAAGGTGATGTATTTCTGAAGCCAGGTCTATTTACACAAGGAGCAATGTCACGATGCCGGCGGAAGGTCTGTACGGTTTCAACATAAGCAGCGTAAAAAAAGACTTCCCAGGCATGTAAAACAAACTCCTTGGCAATGCTCAAATGAGCTGTGCTAACTGAAGTGATATGTAAACACGCTGTCATTGTGTCTCTTGTCTTCCGCAAGTTCTAATTTTGCAGGACATTCCAATGGTGCGTGAACTGCTGAGTGACCCACTTGTAGATAAAAAGACGCTATTAACAATGGGGTTCTAGTAATGTAAGAACACTGTCATTTGTAATAGGTGTGTCGAAATAAAAGTCAGCCTTCGGTAGAATTTCTTTCCAACAACAGTGAAGAGATACAGTTGTTTTCCATCCTAAGGCCCCACTTCCGAAAGGCTTATTAAATTCGTTATGTGTGATAACTCATGTTACAGAGGTTCTGTAACCAAGTTATGATGCACTAGTTACAAAGCTGCACATCATCACTGTAAAAAAAAGTAAGGGCAGTGGATTGTGAGGATGACCTGGTAGAAGAAGTGGTGGTGTTGCGAAACAAAGTAGAAGGTTTGGAAGGGCCCCAAGAAATTGTACAGGTCAATTGAGGATCAGTCAAGATGTTATACGACTTGGAAGCCAAAATCACCTTAATACCGAGGACATTTTATGAGGATAAGCTGAGAAACAGAGTGAGGCTTTTGAAGCCTGATATTAAACCCAAAGGATATACTGGGGTACCGATAAAATTAGCAGGGCACTTTTGGGGGACAATAGAATTGAAAGATAGGATAATTCCTGGGAAAATGTATGTGACTCTGAAAGGAGAATCCTTACTACGCTGGGTTCATCAGCGCGACCTCTATGTATGTCTTGACCCCAATGAGAACCCTGGTAGCCGTATAAAGGACATTCCGGTAGTTTGAAGTGTGTTGGATGGCTGTGAGAGCTTGTTAAATGAGTTCAAAAAGGAACTAGGTTGTCTGAAAAAGTACGTGCATGAGATTAGACTTAAAGCCAATGCACTCCCAAAAGTAGCTAAGGTTAGGAGCGTACCTTTAGTAGTCAAGGAGAGTATGAAGAAGGACTTGGATAAACTGATTAATAATGGTATATTTCAAGAGGCAGAAGCTTCAGAATGGCTTGCGCCTGTGGTAATAGCACTCAAGGCCAAAGGTGAGCAGGGGCGGCTCTTCCACTGGGGCGGAGGAGCGTTGCCCCACTGCTTTCTTGCATAAAATGGTAATAACTTTTAGTTATTAACATTTTATGTTTGCTTTGCGCATTGTGGTGGGCTCCTCTGCTCTTCGAGTAGGGGAGGAGTGGTTTGCCCACTCCTAAGTGCGCAAAGACTGTTTCGTCAGCACTCTTGGGCCACCTAAACCAGCCATGAGCACTCTGCCCTTCTCCATACAGCGTTGTGATTTGCTTAGGGTAGGGAGCCTGGCTGCCTGCTCCTGTTCCTGTCGGAGTCAGGAAAGCAGGAGTGCAGGGGCAATGAAGACACGGGACCCGGCGGAAATGTATTTTTAAAATTAAGATCCCCCCTCCCCGCGCGCCTAATCCCCCTACCAGCCCCCCCACCCGCGAGCCCTGCTGGCCGCTACTGATGGTGAGTCTAGATTATGTGTGGATTTGATGAAGCTCAACAAGTCTGTGATTGTGGACCACTACCCCCTTCCTAATATCAGTGAAATGCTGAGCTCTCTGAATGGGGCTAAGGACTTTTCATCATTGGACCTTAGTTCTGCGCATCACAAAATAAAGCTGGCTGTGGAAGACCTTTTGGCTCATATCGGCGGCCTCTGTTTTTCAGAGAGCAATGGAAAGGTTACTGAAGGGAGTAGCAGGAGTGAAGTTCTATCTGAATGATCTTTTGGTGATAGGTTCTAACATAGAGGAACACAATGGAAGGTTGCGAGAAGTGCTGGAAAGGCTGCAGAAAGGTGGACTGATGTTAAAACGTGAGAAGTGTAAATTTAATGTCCCCAAAATAGAGTGTTTGGGACACCTAATCACTGGATCAGGGATACAACCAAAGAAAGGATTGGTGGACACCATTAGTAATCTATATAAGAAAAGGTACCCCCTATGCTAACTATAAGGTCCAAGAGTAAGGGGGAAACAACAACTACTGTAAGAGAAGACTCTTGTCTGACCTATATCTCTTTATAAGGGCGGCCTCCAATAGGCTCACACTCAAGGCAGATCCACAGCACAAAGCTTGACCAAAACAGTTATTCAAAAATACATTTATTTTTTAAAAATACAAAATATTTTTCAATCATTTTAAATTGTTTTTATATAGCTTTTTTGTTCACGTCAATTCAGTTTAAACAGAATGGTTCAATTATTTCACAGTTTTTGTAAAGGATAGACAACATATAATATTCCACAGACACATGACCTTCATTGTCTACATCACAATGTAACCTAAAGAAAGAGATGAAGTGACATACACAATACAATAAATAACATCATATAAAAATTAGCTGTAACCCCACTAACAACCATCAACCACTCACTCTCACCAGTCATAACCATCTCATGCACGCAACACACTCACACTCAAAGAGGATTTACATTTTTGTAGGAAACTCCTATTTTTTCATTTTACATACACTGTTTCTCAATTATGTGGTATGACTTAATCTAAAGATTGTCCACTGGTGTGTTGTCATAGGCGGGTTTCCCATATGTCCGGTCAACGCACGTTTCGGTGGGTAGGAATTGTAACCACCTTCATCAGGACCATTTTGGTTGAGATCAATCTCAAAAGTGGGTGGGGGTTCTCTGTGAAATAACAACAAACAATTGTTTTCTAAATATGTAGTGCTGGGATAACTGCCAAAGAAAGACTAAATCCAAAAGTACAGTCAGTTTGGAAGAATCGGCATACTTAAGTGCAAACCCGTAATGCATGCAACCGCTGAGATCCTGGCAGTGATCACCAAATTATGTGAATACGTTTCAGAACAGAACCCAAAAGTGTGCTCCATGGTGCTGCTAACTCTTAAAGGGGAAAGAGCCTCAAGCCTGGATTGTAGAAAGATGAGGAACGTGCCTGAGAAAAAGTAAGAAAGAACAAAGGGCAAAGTCTTTTGTAATGCACCTTATATACTGAGCGGTCCTTCATCCATCTGAGTATAAAGTGGTGGCTTGTTAGAGCCAGATGATATGTAATAAATTGCAAGCTAGTATAATCATGGTACGTCTGAACAATGCTGTTTATGTCCAACTCTGCAAGATAGTAAGATAAAGGTGACCTAAGCTGCAAAGCTCAATGGTTGGCAAATACGACTGATTGTCAAGATCTTTACTAATCTTACCCAATTTTTAATGTGTAAAGGAGTCAGCCATCCGTCCGATATGACAAGCCCTCAAGAAGGCTGTATATAATTTCTGTAATGAAAATAGTATAAGCTGTGTTAAGTATCTAAAAGATTCAATATCAAAAATGAATCTTAGGTCTTGTCTAACCTTTTAGTGTGGGGTATGGTAGATAGAAACTTGTGCAAGGGTTATATTGTATCCCAAGGCAGGGACATATGGAAGGCACGTATTTCTGAAGTATATATGGTATGTCCTGCCATATCTGAAAGACCTACACATCCCATGGGCATTTCTGAGATATATATCTATATGTTACAGCAACTAGGAATGTCTGACACCCCACAGGCATTAAGTCGCTCTAGTGATTGACAAACCAGACTGCTTATGAGCAAAATTAGACCCAAAAACATAAAGGAATAACGCGTCTATGCTGCGCCTACATGTGCACAGGATGCTGCTAGAATTCCCTTTGCTCTAAAAATAGTATACCATATATGACTTGCGACTGGTGCTTGAGTGCAAAATTCGTGGACCTTCAAAGATTAAGGACCTGCTCCTATTACTGGCTGTGTCTAAAGAGAAAAGTTACGAGCACGTCTAATGGGTGCCTCTGTCTTCCAAACCAAATGCGTGTGGTTTTATAACCCACGCCAAGTGCCAACTATGCTCATTCTGCCCACCTCATTCCAATTGGTTAAGGTGAGGCTCTCGTGTCCGCATTACAATAAGACGCATGGTTTAGGGACTTACCGCGATTCCTTAAAGTCAGTCACACTGCCACTTGGGGTCGTTAGGCAGGAGTCTGCTTCTTACGGTCTCCTCTAACTGGCTCCAACACATGGGTCGGACAGAGGAGAAAGACTTTATATGGAGGTTACCTCAGTGCAGTGGCGGCTCGCATAGGGCGTGCTGCGGGGTGGCGGGGCGGGGGAGGGGCAGGGTGTGGGGTAGTAAACTCGGACATACGACGGAATGGAGGAACGTAATAATTACTTTCCTCCGTTCTGTCGAATGTCCGACTTTACTACCCCCACACCCTGCCCCACCCCCGCCCCGCAGCACGCCCTATGCGAGCCGCCACTGCCTCAGTGGCTAATGTGTTTTACGTGAGTGAGAATCGACGCTACATGGCGCAATGACATCATGCTGCCTACAACAGAAATCGCCATCTTAAAATGGTGAAAAAAGACCATGCTACAGGGGTCAAACAAAGTAGAAAGATTTTTGTTGGAAAAGATAAGTCTTTTTTGACACAGATCCTCGGTACTATGGAAAATGGTCCAATTGTCACACTAATTTGTGTGATAAGATAAAACATTTTTTTACAAAGGCCTGACATTATAAAATCCCGACTACAGTTTATTTCTGCCAAAAGGCGCGCCATGTTGGAACAGGCTAGATAGTACCTGAATAGTTATTCTCGCTTACATACAGTGTGGAGCTTGTCCTCATTGATTAAATGTGGATGCCCATAAAAATTCCTAATTGGTGAGGGACCCGAAAACCCCCCAGAAAAAAGAAGAAGAAATCACAGGAGAGGTATGGCTACGCATTGCATGAGCATCTACCTAGGGCCAAAACCACACTGCTGGGTCTACCTGCAGACCTCAAATGATATAGATATGGGCTTGTGCACACTTCCTTTTCTACCGTCTTTTCGAACTGAGTCCTCTGAATACACCCACCAATTGCCATGTTAAACCAAGGTCTAAGGGGCACCTTATTTGCCTACTAGCTTAAAAATGGGCAAAAAGTGAAAGTGGGACTTACTTGTAAGTCCTACAGTATAGTTTTTGAAAAACATGATTTGATACATAAATGATGATAAATAATGACCCAAAAACATATATTCTAAAAATGTCTTCTGTTGATGTTATATGAACTAGCAGGTCTAGTAGGACTGGTGAGATGTAGAATTGGCTACCTGTAAGCGATGTTACTTATAATAAACAATACAACTCAATGCGAGTACAACAGCCAGGAAGGATTCCCTTCATGTTACTATCCATAATATTTCTTGATTTAGTCCTTTAAGGACTGTATCTAGGGTATAGATCCAGAAATTCTCTCTTTCCTTTTGGGTTTTCTCTGTCAGTTCCTGATTTACGTTTAACTTGTTCCAAGATAAGCCATTTTAACTCATCTTCCTTATGTTTGAGGTCACAACAGTGCCTAACCAGCGGTGCCTGTAATTTATGTGTTCTGATGGCCGACTTGTGTTCTGAGAATCGGATGCGGAACTCTCTCCCTGTCTCTCTTATGTATCCTAAACCACAAGGGCAAAGGATGAGATAGACAATGTTGGAACTTCTGCAGTTAGTCATATCTCTCAATTGTCCTGATTTTCCACCATAATTCCATTGTTGTGCAGTAATGGCAGAATCACAGGCATGACAATTACCACATCTGTGATTCCCTTTGACAGGCGGGAGTCCATCAATTGTTGTTTGTCTATGGGCCCCCTTGGGTTAAAATCTACTATGCACTAGTTTGTCTTTCAAATTTGGATTCCTCCTGTAGGCCACAGTGGGTTTCTGTAATGCTCCCTCTTCTGTGTTCACATTGAGGATCTTCCAATTTTTGTCAAGAATTTGTTTGATTTTGTGGTTAATGTTGGAATGGTTAACCACACACATTAATTTATCCTGATGTTGTTTCCTTTGGCCAAAGATGAGGGCGTCCATGTTATAGTATTTAGCTCGCTTAAGGGATTGTCTCACTAGACGCTTGGGATAACCTCTAAGTAATAGTCATTTTTGTAGTTGTTTCGCATGTTCTGTATATTCTTTACTGTTGGTGCAGTTGCGCCCTATTCTTAGGAATTCTCCAAAGGGAATGGAGTCCTTTTGGCAGGATGGATGGAAACTGCTGTGTTCCAGGATAGTATTCTTCGCAGTCGGTTTCCTATACAGACTCACTTGTAGGGTATCTCCTGCACCAGAAATCCATATATCAAGAAATTCGACTTTCTCCTTAGAGTATTTGGCTGTGAACTTCAGGTTGGCATCACTGAGATGTAACCAAATGATAAAATTTAGGAGGCCTGTCTCTTCGCCTGTCCAGACGAAAAAAATATTGTCTATAAATCTCCGCCAACATTCTATATTCTCATAGAAGGATGCCACTTTGTTGAAAATGTGCTTGTGCTCATATTCTCCCATGTACATGTTAGCCACACTAGGGGCACAAGAAGCCCCCATGCTGGTCCCCTTGACCTGTTGGTACAGTGTGTCTTTGAATTCAAAGTAGTTGTTATGGAGGATAATGTCAAGGTATTCCAAGATGAAACCATTTGGTCTTTCCCCAGGCGATCTAGCTAAAAGAGTTGCCACAGACTCTATGGCTAGGTCCTGGGGAACGTAGGTATATAATGCCTCTATGTCAAGTGTGACCAGAAATTGACGTTCTTTGTTAAATGACACGTGTTATATTTCGGCGATCATGTGCCAGGTATCTCTAATGTAGGATACATATTGAGTGGTAAGTTGGCATAGGAAGGCATCCACATATTTAGAAAGTGGCTCTGTCTGTGAATTGATGGACGATACAATTGGTCGCAGTGGGGGGGTCCTGTGTATCCTTATGTTTCTTTGGGACTCCGTATATGGCAGGTGTCACAGCATTTATTTTATTTAGAAAGTCATATTCTTTTTTACAGATATTTCCATCCAGTAAGGCTCTGGATGTAACAGTTTCTATCTGTGTCTTCAATTGTTGCAGGACTATCCTGTTGACTTTTTTATAGTGTTCTGGCACTTCCAGCATAGAATAAATTTTAGCGGTGCACTGCTCAGTGTCCATATCACTATGCCACCTGCTTTATCGCACAGCTTTATTGTGATGTTGGCAAATGTGAAATAATTGTACAATACAGTTTAAACTCAATTGACATGAACAAAAAAAGCTATATAAAAACAATTTAAAAGGATTGAAAAATATTTTGTATTTTAAAAAAATAAATGTATTTTTGAATAACTGTTCTGGTCAAGCTTTGTGCTGTGGATCTGCTTGAGTGTGAGCCTTTTGGAGGCTGCTTATAAAGAGATATAGGTCAGACAAGAGTCTTCTCTTACACCATTGGTAATCTGCCCTCGCCCAAGTGCAAAGAGGAATTAGTGAAATTTTTGGGCATGGCAGAATTATATAACAAGCTTGTGCCTAAGTTTGCTGAAAGAACAGTTCATCTCAGGTCACTAGTCCACAAGGGCAAGGAGTTTCTGTGGTGTGATGGTTGTGAGATTAATTCAAGGATGTGAAATCTGGTTTGGAGAATGCCTCGGACCTAGGGAGCTTTGATACTAAGGATGATATCATTGTCATGACTGATGCCAGTTCAAATGGTGTGCGGCTATTTTAATGCAGAATTCGTGTGGTGTATGTAGAACCATTTTGTTTATTTCACATGGACTGAGAGGTGGAAAGACCAACTTATCGGTCATTGAAAAAGAGGCCTTAGGTGTATTCTGGGCTGTGGGGAAACTAAAAAGGTTTCTGTGAAGACACAAATTTGAGGTAAAGACAGACCATAAGCCTCTCAGAGAAGATTTTGAAAAGAAAGGTATTGATCAAATTCCAAGTTGCCTTCGACAATGGGTTGTTGTGCTTCAGGAGTTTGATTATGAGCTAATGCATGAGCCTGGAGCAAGTTATTTGCAGGCTGATGTTCTCCCTAGGTTGTATTCTGATTTAGACACTGACAATCCCTTGCAAGAAGAAAGCTTTGGAGGTGAAAAGTTTGCTGAAGATGTGTATGTGTGTTTTGTCATGGGTGGAATTGTACAGGAAGAAGAGTGAAAGAGAGAACTGTAAGATGAAGTGTGGTTTGCAGAATGCCATAAAGATGGTTTTGGAGGGATGGTCAAGCAAAAACAGATGTGATTTGGAAGTACGTAATGAATTATCTGTTGTAGATGGAGTGCTATTGAGAGGAAGTAAATTGGTGCCTCCTCTGAAATTAAGAGAAAGATTGATAAAATGCGCTCATGCCAGGCACATGGGAATCTCAAAAACTAAAGAAAGGGTCAGAGAGTGCTATTGGTGGTTGTCTATGGACTTATTGGTTGAAAGAGAGGTAAGAGATTGTATTGAATGTGTGTGGTGCAACAAGGTGTTGAAGTGCAGCCAATAGTGAGTAGGGAATAGGCTTCAGGACTGTGGGTTGATATTGCTCTGGACATACTTGGGCCTGTTAGAGTAAATTCGTTTGAGAAGTATGTTTTGGTGTGTCTTGACATGTATTCTCGCTGGCCAGAAATTAAGGTGGTGAACTCTATTAATCGAAGGATGTGATCTGTTTTTTGGAGGAACTATTTGAGAGAGAGGGTTTTCTCACCAGTAATCTTACAGACAATGGTGTTCAGTTGACATCTGTAGTGGCTGAAGAATATTTGAGGGTGAGAAGGGCAAAGCATAAGAAAGCTGCTCTATTTCATCCTGAGTCACATGGTGTAGTGGAACGCTTTATAAAGTTCTTGAAAGAATGTTTGCAACAGTCTCTGATGTGTGGCATGAACTGGGAGGAAGGCATGAGAAAAAAGTGAGAGAATATCTGTCTAACCCCGCCTTCAACTACAGGAGTGTCTCCCTTTCGCCTGTTCAACGGAAGGGTGCCTTGTTGTGAAATTGTTCCAACTTTGGTGAATGAGAAAAGGAGGGACGTGGATGAGCATGTTGGTGAAGTAGGAGGCTGGAGAGAGAGAGAAGAAGGAAAGAAAATGAAAGTAAAGGAGCTTTAAGACAAAAGGAAAGCTGTTAAAGAGACGGTGGTGCAGGTGGGTGATTGGATCAAGAATTAATCTCCCAGAAAAGATGCGAGAATATCCAAGTATAGACAACCCTGTAGGGTAAAGAAAGTGTTTAAAAATGCAGTGAAGACTGATGATAACAAGATTTGGAATCTCAACAGCATGGCCAAATGCAGCACTGTCTTAGGTGGAAATGTAACCTCTTTGGATAAGGATTCTTCTAAAGCGCTCAAGAGCCAGACACAATGTGAGAAGTGGAGACCGGCTCTGTTATGTGACTATGTTTAATTTTATTTTGATGTCGTGAAATGTCTCACATCTTAATTGTGGATACACTGTACATATATCTCTTTTGTTGTTTATCCTTAGTTGCTTATAGTTTTTTGGTCTTGTTGTGGTCTTTTTTGGTTTTGGGTAAAATGTGGGAGGTGATGTGGTATCTTACATTACAGAACCTTTAGCATGTGAGGTTCTGTAACCAAGTGATGATGTGCAGCTTTGTAACTAGTGCATCATCACTGGAATGTAGTGTTGAAGATTCTAGCGGGGCAGTTATTGAGAAAGGAGTTTGAAGCTCATGCCAGCCCTGACTGTTGATGGGGTCTCTGTTTAATTGTAACCTAATAAAGTTAACTTCACCAAGAGTTGTCTTTGTGGTCTTCCATCTGAACTGGATTGCGGAGAAAACAATGGTGTGTCATTTTAGGATGAAAAGAAGAAAATTACAGGAATAATAGAGAGCTCAACACAACACAGAGGCAGAGTACTGAACACTGCTCACGAAAAAGTATTGGACATTAGTAGAAGGTACGTTTGGTTTTAATTACCTTCGGTAAGAAAGATTGCAGCAGTTGGGGACTCAAGTGTGCTCTTGTGAGGCCCAAAAACCTGCTCCTGTGTGGCCAGACTTTGAGCATTCATGCCCAAGCATGTGTATCTCGAGCACAACAATCGAATACTGCTCATGCAGGATCCATGTTTGGGGTTTGTCCATCGTGTGTCACTGTCTATGCTGAGCTTCGTAGGAGACGTCATGTATTCAGACGAGTAGCGGCCATATTGGTGTGGGCTATTGCTCATACCTTAACACAAGAAGGGGAGGATTTGGTATGTCATGATCTGAATCTGCTTCACAGGAGTTACTGTGTCTGTCTCAGTGACACTCACACCGCTTCTTGTGTAGCAGCTGTTTTTGGAGGAGTTCTTCACATGTCTTCCGTGATGTGCACACAGCATCTCATCAAACACTCAGTGTGATCTTTTTGCGTATCTTGGTGGTGCGCAGACCATGTTGCATGAAGCACCCAGTGTAGCCTTTTGCGTGTCTCAGTGATGCGCACACCTATATCTGTTGCTGAGCTTGGATTGGTGTTACTGCCTGTAGAGCGTGTCTCGGTGATACGCACACTGAATTAATTTGAGTTGAGAGACATCACTAAATTTTATAAAATGCCTATTGAATGGTAGGTGTATTTAAAATAAGATTTCCTTGTGTCACTTCATTACAATTTGAGTCGAGGGACATCATGTATTTTGCTATAAGTGTACGTTTATGAAATATTGTTTTGAGCTGGATGAATTTACACTTTTACAGTGACCGGTGGGCTTATTGAAAGTGAGGATTCTGGGAACCACACTGTTACTTTGTTATTTGTTGCTATTTAAGTACCAGCATTTCCTGCTATGGCTAGACTTTGGCCACATTCTAGGAATGCTCAGCATATTTATAGTTCAAAGAAAATAGGTGGGATTTCCTGCACTCACAAGTGTCAAAGGGTCAAAGTTAGCCATCATGCAGAATGTTACTGCACCACCGTTTTTCCTGCCTCTCCAGAGAAGCCACTGATACAGTGGATTAAATGAAAGAAGGTCTTCACACATTATGCAAGAGTATGTGGGGCGTCTCTAAGTGCTGAAAGGAGGACCTCGCTATTATTACACTGCCTAGGGCCAGAAGGGCAAGATGTATTTGAACATCTGCCTGAGTTGTCAGGCGATGAGGTGGCTGATTTAAATGAGTCTGAGATATGCTTAACAAAGCTTGACTTGCATCATCTTCCTAAGTTGAGCATGGTACTTGAACACTACCATTTTGGGAAGAGAATGCAATGTCTGAGGAGACTGTGGAGCAATACATAATGGAGTTACGTAGGTTGGCCTCAATGTGTGGGTTTGGAGGCTCCATTGAGGAACGTTTAATGGACCAATTTATACTGGGTTGTACATTGGAAAAGGCCAAAGAAACAATGTGGCAAAAGGACAATCCCTCATTACATGAAGATTTGACTATAGCCAAAACACATGAGCATTCTAAGGTGTGTGTTGAAGTTATTCACAAAGATGCATTGAATGCAAGCAAGGATGAAGAAGCTTCTGTTAAGATAGTATTTGAGAAATACAATGAGAATATTCAAGGGAAAAATTGATACAAGAAGCAATGTTGGTCAAGTCATTTTGAAAAACCCTGGAGGTAGGAGGTTTGCACTGTGAGAAAATATACAAGGCCCTTTTGGGAGGGGTTGTGTATTGTTTTGCCAACTGTACTTTTGTGTGTATCTGTAACTTTATGACTTTATGCCTGATGCTTATATCATAAGAAAGCTTGTACTCAACATAGTAGCGTGAGATGGTTATGGGGACAAGTCAGTGATAAAGGCTGTAGGCTAGATTGGTTCACTGAGAAAGCGTATGCCAGATTCGTTGGTCTGCCATGCGTATGATGAAAAGTTATGAAAAACACAGAAGGTGTCACTTATTGATTGTGCAAAGCATATGTTAAGGGCAATAGGTGTTTAAGGATGGATTGTTATTACCCTGTGTTAAATCTTATCAATAGGTATTTTATTAAATATTACTGTAGAAGTCAATGGATTTATTGTTATATACCCTCTATGGGGGTAGAATATTTGCACTATGTTAATCATTACCAGGCCCTCCTACTAGATGGTGTATATTGTTTTACCAATTATAATTTTATACACAACTGTCATTTTATGTGTGTGTATATATAAAAGTATTTTTCACGTCTGGTTTAACATCTATTGTTGTAGTACCGGCTCTTATGATAAAAACATCATATATATATATATATATATATATTCACTGAAAAAACCATAGGTTTTAGGGACAGTTATAGTTAGTTGGACATTTCACTCGTACAAAACCATAGAAATTCCCCCGTTATAGTTAGTTCAGCTAACTATAACTCGCGCCCCCGCAATGCACTGCTGATGACGTCACATATTACATCACTCATGACATGGTCAGTGACATCACTGATGACATCTCAAATGACATCACTGATGACATCACTGATGACATCATCCACGTGATAATCTGATGCACCTCCTCACACCCTAATAGAACCTTTGATACACCCACTCTAAATTACACACTGCCATTCGCAAAAACATAGACACTCCAACACCAATAACTACATACCCACTCACTGATTCTTAGGTCTACACACACACATCCACTCACTCACCCGTACAGTCACTCATACGTACGGTCACTCAGTACAGGGCTATCATATGCACTCATACTCCTATATAGACACTCAAACACCACCACTCATCCATAGAGGTACTCATACACCTAGTCAGTCATGCAAATAATTAATCACACTGCCATTTACTCACCTATACAGTTATACACACACCAGCTCACTTACTCATACAAATATTGGCACATTCTTACGCTCTTATATAATCACTGATACAAGCACACACTCATCCATACAGTCACTCTCACAATCACACACTCTCGCTTATAGCTATTTATATACTCCAACACACATATATACTGCCTTTCACATATGTAGTTACTCACACATGTACCACTGGGACATACATTCACTCACTAACACACTCTTACACACACTTACCCACCCATACAGCCTATCACTGATGCACTCTTGAAACCATCCACCCAGTGAATCACCCACTCACACATCTATGCACAGTCGCACACACCCCACCCACACAAACACTCAGGCACCCATACAGATACTCAGACAACCAATCAATAACTCATATAGACACTCATGTAGCTATTCACAAACCCATGCAGCCACTTACACAGCAACAGACAGACGGTTACAGACATTCACCCAGTTTAGTCACTAACCCTTGCATTCAGTAAGATACGTTTAATCACTCACTTATAGAGTCAGTCACGCACCTACTAAATCCTTCATCCACACACTTATACACCCACTCATTCTTCAATACACCTTTCCCTATATATTAAAAATATTTAAACTTTACAGAAACACAGTCACTGGATGATGTCATCAGTGATGTCATTTGAGATGTCATCAGTGATGTCACTGACCATGTCATGAGTGATGTAATATGTGACGTCATCAGCAGTGCATTGCGGGGGCGCGAGTTATAGTTAGCTGAACTAACTATAACGGGGGAATTTCTATGGTTTTGTACGAGTGAAATGTCCAACTAACTATAACTGTCCCTAAAACCTATGGTTTTTTCAGTGAATTTCAAAGGTTTTTTAAATGCTAATTTCTAACTATAACGTGTCTGAAACCTATGGTTTTTTCAGTGAATTTCAACGGTTTTTTAAATGCTAATTTCTAACTATAACGTGCCTGAAACCTATGGTTTTTTCAGTGAATTTCAAAGGTTTTTTAAATGCTAATTTCTAACTATAACGCCCCTAAAACCTATGGTTTTTTCAGTGAATTTCAAAGGTTTTGTAAATGACAATTTTTAAATGTATTAATTGTTATATTTATTTTTTTGATACTGATTTACTACATTTTTTTAAACTATTTATTTATACATATTTTATTTTTTAAATTACATTGTAATTACATTATACATTACATTACAAAATATACTTTCTCAGAATGAATTACTTTAGTTTAAATACTTTGCAAATAGGCAATAGACTTTTAAGTACAGTAGTTACAGTTGTTGCAATGGGCAACACAATTTCAAACACAATGCAACATTGAGCTCAATGTGAATTTCTAGTTAAATGCAATTAGTTACTTTATGGATTACTTTTTAACCACAGGACTGGATCCTAGATTCAGTCCTGGGACATCTCCTGTAAACAGTTGAGTAAAAGCGTTTTGGTTACAGTAGTGATTTTTAAGGAATATTATTGTATTTTAAAGGTTGACAGAAACTTTTTCACATAGAATCACCAATGTTATCCTATGGGAGGAAATTCACTTAGCAGGTAAGTAGTGTTATCGTTACTTTTTCTTACTCAGTGGTGGATCCTGTATCCAGCACTGGTGCATCTCCTGTAAACAGTTGAAAGAATGCGTTTAAGTCATACAGGCGATTTTTAAGGAATATTTGTAGTTTGTGAAAATCGACACTTTGAAACTTTTCTGCTGAAAACCAGACAATGGATTCCAATGGAAGGAAATACAAGTTACTGGTAAGTACGGTTAGAATTACTTTTCAGGGTCAGTGCTGGGCTAAAAGATGCAGCACTGGGTTCTCTCCTGATAACAGGTGAGTAAATCGGAATTCGTAGTTCGGCTGATTTTAGAGGAATATTATAAAGTTCCAAAACTCCACACTTAGAAGAATTTCCAAGTGAAACCAGTCAATGTTAGACTATGGAAGGAAATTCAAGTTACTGGTAAGTACGGTTAAAATTACTTTTCAGGATCAGTACTGGCCTCAAAGATGCAGCACTGAGGTCTCTCCTGATAACAGGTGAGTAAATCGGAATTCGTAGTTCTGCTGATTTTAGAGGAATATTTGTATGTTTCAAAAATCGACACTTTGAAACTTTTCTGCTGAAAACCAGACAATGGATTCCTATGGAAGGAAATACAAGTTACTGGTAAGTACGGTTAGAATTACTTTTCAGGGTCAGTGCTGGGCTAAAAGATGCAGCACTGGGTTCTCTCCTGATAACAGGTGAGTAAATCGGAATTCGTAGTTCTGCTGATTTTAGAGGAATATTTGTATGTTTCAAAAATCGACAGAAACTGTTTCAGCAAAAAGCAGGCAATGATATCCTATGGAAGGAAATTCAATTTACTGGTAAGTACAGTTAGAATTACTTTTCAAGGTCAGTGCTGGGCTAAAAGATGCAGCACTGGGTTCTCTCCTGATAACAGGTGAGTAAATCGGAATTCGTAGTTCGGCTGATTTTAGAGGAATATTATAAAGTTCCAAAACTCCACACTTGGAAGAATTTCCAAGTGAAACCAGTCAATGTTAGCCTATGGAAGGAAATTCAAATTACTGGTAAGTGCGGTTAAAATTACTTTTCAGGATCAGTATTCGCCTCAAAGATGCAGCACTGAGGTCTCTCCTGATAACAGGTGAGTAAATCGGAATTCGTAGTTCGGCTGATTTTAGAGGAATATTTGTATGTTACAAAAATCGACACTTAGAAACTTTTTCAGCAAAAAGCAGGCAATGATATCCTATGGAAGGAAATTCAAGTTACTGGTAAGTACGGTTAAAATTACTTTTCAGGCTCAGTACTGGGCTGAAAGATGCAGCACTGAGGTCTCTCCTGATAACAGGTGAGTAAATCGGAATTCGTATTTCGGCTGATTTTAGAGGAATATTATAAAGTTCCAAAACTCCACACTTAGAAGAATTTCCAAGTGAAACCAGTCAATGTTAGCCTATGGAAAGAAATTCAAGTTACTGGTAAGTACGGTTAAAATTACTTTTCAGGATCAGTACTGGGCTCAAAGATGCAGCACTGAGGTCTCTCCTGATAACAGGTGAGTAAATCGGAATTCGTAGTTCGGCTGATTTTAGAGGAATATTTGCACAATGGTGAAGGGAGTGGGCGGGGCCTGAGGTGACATCTGTGCAAACGCGCCCCATGGCGTGTTTTAAGTTGGGGATTAAGTCCCCTTGAATCATGAGGGTCCCTGGGGTCCAACTAGCCCACCCTGTACCTCCAGTATGCGCCAGGAGCTGCGTTGCAGAGAGGTGTTCAGAGGCCACGCCCCGTTTTGCACCTCTCTGCAACGCAGCTCTGTGGCGCTTTCTGGACGTACCTGGTGGGCTAGTTGGCCCCCAGGGACCCTCAGGATTGAAGGGGATTTCAGTCCCCATCTTAAAATGCGCCACGGGGCCTGTTTGCACACATGTCACCTGAAGCCCCGCCCCCTCCCTTCACCACTGTGCAAACGCGCCCCGTGGCGCGTTTTAAGTTGGGGGATTAAGTCCCCTTGAATCCTGAGGGTCCCTGGGGTCCAACTATCCCACCAGGTACCTCCAGTAAGCGCCACAGAGCTGCCAACACTTCCTGATTTGGAGTGTTGACAGCCAATTAGCATGCAGCTCGTGATCGGGAGGGTGCGCGAATCCGACGCGGCCATAGATATATATGTGATTTTCCTTTTGATTTTCACAGGAACTACTGAACGGATTTACACCATTTAACAAAAAGGGTTCTTTCTGAACCAAGAACTACCTCTTTGCCAAATTTGGTGTAATTCCGTTCAGCAGTTCGGGCTGTAGCCGTGGCTAAAGTTTCCTATGGGAAAATGAATGGGGAAAACACGTTTTCAGGGACGTTATAGTTAGGCTGACATTTTACTTATACAGAACCCGAGAAATTCAGCCGTTATAGTTAGCTGAGCTAACTATAACTCGTGCTCGTGTTGATGATGTCACATATTACATCACTCATGACATGGTCAGTGACATCACTGATGACATCACTGATGACATCTCAAATGACATCACTGATGATATCACTGATGACATCATCCAGTGACTGAGTGTTTCTAAAAAGTTTAAGAATATTATATATAGATATGCCAAGGTGTATTGAAGAATGAGTGGGTGTATGAGTGTCTGTATGGATGATTTAGTGGGTGCATGACTGACTGTATAAGTGAGTGATTAAACGTGTCTTAGTGAGTGTGTGGGTGAGTGACTAATCTGTGTGAATGTCTGTATCAGTCTGTCGGTTGGTGTGTAAGTGGCAGCATGGGTTGGTGAGTAGCTACATGAGTGTCTATATGGGTTAATGATTGGTTGTCTGAGTGCCTGTATGGGTGCCTGAGTGTCTGTGTGGATGGGTGGGGGGTATAGGACTCCCTGCATGGATGTTTGAGTGGGTGATTCACTGGGTGTAAGGGTTTATGAGTGCGTCTGCAAGGGGCTGTATGGGGGAGTGAGTGTGACTATGGCTGTGTTGGTGAGTGAATGGATGTCTCAGTGGTGTATGTGTGAGTAACTAAATATGTGCAAGGCAGTATATGTGAGTGTTGGACTATATAAGTGACTGTATGTGAGAGCAAGTGATTGTGAGAGTGGCTTTATGGATGAGTGTGTGCTTGTGTCAGTGATTGTATAAGACAGTAACTATGTGTTAGTATCTGTATGAATAAGTGAGGTGGTGTGTGAATAACAGTATAGGTGAGTAAATGGCAGTGTGATTGACTCTTTGGGTTACTTACTAGGTGTGTTAGTAACTCTATGGGTGAGTGGCGGTGTGTGAGTGTCTGTATGGGTGTATGAGTGCATTTATGAGTGGCTGTATTGATAAGTGACTGCGTGTATGAGTAACTGTATGGGTGAGTGAGTGGATGTGTGTAGACCTATGAAAGAGTGAGTGGGTATGTAATAACTGGTATTAGTGTGTCTATGGTTTCGAGAATGGTAGTCTGTATTTTACAGTGGTTATATTAGGGTGTGAGTAGGTGCATCAGAGAGTAAGTGGATGATGTCATCAGGGATGTCATTTGAGATGTCATCAGTGATGTCATGAGTGATGTCACTGACCGTGTCATGAGTGATGGGCGGAATTTGCATAGTCGCGTTACGCAAAGTTCCGCGAAACGGTAAAAGATCTCCGCGAGCACGCGGAATTGCTTGTTGCGCCCGTTCGCGATGCGTTTTTCCTGTTCGGGAATGCTGTTTACGTGCTCGCGGGGAAATATCTCGCAAACTTGCCCATGCGGTCGCCAATGGGTGTGGCCATCTTGTTTTTCACTTGTCCCGCCCGTTCGCGATGCTATTTCCTGTTCCGGGTCACGTATTGCGTGCTACCGCCCGTTCGCGATGAGTATTTCCTGTTCGGGAACGTGTATTACGTGTTTGCGATGCTTTTTGCGTGCTCGGGGAGAAATATCGCGCGAACTTGCCCATGCGGTCGCAATGGGCACGGCCATCTTGTTTTTCACTCTATTGCTATGGTTCTAGGCCTGCTTTTCTATCCTCCCTCTATCTTTGCAATCCTTTGTTTCTGTACACTTTTTTTTAATCTTTTTTATTTATTATCTATCTCTCTATTTTCCTGATTCTATATTTTGAGTTTTTTTCTACTTTTTGTGACTTTTTATACTACTTTTTCACTTTTTTTCTATAACTTGCTTTTTTCATTTCTTTTACTTACTTTTCTAATTCCTCCCTTTTCTTTTCGCCCCCACCCGAGTCCCAGAACCATGGCCAAGGGAGAGAGCAAGAGCAACAAGGGCAAGGCTACTACTCATAGCCGCAGCCGCGACAGCCTTCCCTGCGGAAGGCGGCGCCCACAAGGGGTGCAGGCTAGGGACATCTTTAGCTAGGTGGAGGTGGCCGCACTTGATTTTTTTGTGCAGCGCCTCCTCCCCTTAACCCTAGCAGCAGACGGCAGGCCTGGGTCCGGGTACGGGCTCTGGGAGCATCGCCAGCGGTGGGGAAAGGTGCGCTGGACAGTGTTTCGCTGCTCTGGTGTCCGGCGCACCGATACCCAGCTGACGCACTGGTGGTCCGATATCCTGGACCGGGAGCAGGACCTGCTGGACCTGCTAGGAGTGGAGGTCCCGGGGCTTGGTGAGTAGCTATTTAATATTACTATTTTGTGTTCTTCTGCTCTGTGTTATATATTGCGAATATATATTTTTTCCGAACAGCAAGAATGCTGCTGCTTACAATGCAGGTAAATTACGTTTAAAAATCTTCTGTGATTGTTATGACACAGGTGCTCGGCGCTACTAATCTTACTTGTTTGCAACTTTGCGCTCACTTGGCCTGATTATGTAAGCTTTTACTTTAGAGAACTTAAGTTAGGTAATGCTAGAGAGACTCTAGTCCTTCCTTTGTCCTCCTGCCACTAAGAAGAGATAGTGGTGGATTGATAGGTTTAGTTACTTATTAGTATTAGTTGGTAATTTTTTTAGTGGTCTGCGTGACGCATCCTCTGTCACGTCACGTTCTGCTGAGTGCTGCTTACCCAAGTCCTTAGTAGAACCTTTTGTAGTTTGTTTAGTGAGTGGTAATAGGCTTATCACTAGCAGAACATCAGCAGCAACCAACCAACAATTTGGTGTATGCAAAAATGTATGCATGTGTCCTCCATCTATGCATTTTTGAGGACTAAAATAAATGGAAATGCAGACTTAGTGAACAATTGGCCCGTCTGGAATAGGGGGCTAGGTCAGGTGGTACTTAGGCTTAGTTAGTATTCTGGAATCAGAATGGAACACTGGACTAGTGTTCATAAATAATAACTAGACGGTTCATGAATCCCGCAATACTAGTTGACCAGATTAGATAGGTCAATTTTATTGCAATTGTTGTTCCATAAATGTTTTTTTGAGCGCTTTAAAAAATATTTTATTTGTTTCACACCAGTCATCCATGTTTGTCTCTTTCTTTCTTACATCTTTCATGATCAGCACCCAGGGGCAAGAAGACGGGGTCGTCGGAGTCGGCGGGAGCAGCTGATGGCCAGGACCGCTCCTCTACCGAGGGCTCTGCTGCTGGCCCCAGTAAGTTTTCCTGTTGTTAATATTAATAATTATACTTCCCTAACTTTTACTGCACCTTATTTTTTCCGAACGGTTTCCTAATTCTATTTTTTACAAAATCTTCTTCGATCTAGACTATCTGTTTCTAAATTCTTGTTATCCCTGCTGCCTCTGCTATGACTCTCTATACTACTACTATTAGTATTTCTGTAGCTAAGCTTGCCCAGTTGGCCACTCTTTATTTAAAAGGTTTTAAATAAAACTCAGATTCACCAATAGCTCTAGCCACTGAGTCCAGTCCTTTGGGTTGTCCTCTTATAGTCTTCTTAATCTTGAGGCTTTTCGACAATTCCCACCAACAAAATGCCCAACCAGATATTGTACTATTTTTGTTAGGATAGGACATACTACTACTGTTGTAGGGATTCTGCACATACAGAACTATGCACAAGAAAATAGGACGTTGGTGATGGGAGGTTGGACCTTCCTCACACCTCAGAGCCCACAATCCCCTGACCGACTAGCTATAGTGTGTCATTAGCTCCCCGAACCCCCCGAAGATAACCAATGATTAGACAACCCAGAACATAACACTCCCGACCTCTCAGAGTCGCGGAAGCAATGCACACCCTTTTTCTCACTCACTCGTGTAAGTCCACACCAAATACCACAGAGTCTATGTAAGTTCAAAAGGTTTATTTTCAACTAACAAGCTCTGTACGTTGTTCTTAATGCAGTATACGAGCCAGCACCAACAGCAAAATGCATAAGATTAAAACAATAAACATTGTTACAACTACAAGTCCATAGAAGACAAAAGGGGAAATCATGATAACTGAACAGTGGTGGAAGAACCACCCTCCCCTTGGTAGGAATATAGTTTATATAAAATTATAAATGAAGATCTCTGAGCGAATTCTGAGGGACCCCTCACCTTAGAACCTAGAAGTACTGGTTACATCATAAGCTCTGAAAGCTCTGGTTGGTAGAAGGGAATCTTCCGCCTGTTATGAGAAAAATGGTGCGCGTTAGTATAATGCAAGCATTTCTCAGTTGTGGCAAAAAGTGTAGCATGTAATGGCTAAGCAATACGGACTGACCAGAACTCCTTAACAAAGTGGCTTGTTTTTCGATCTTGTACACAGTGCTCAGACAGTAGCAGTATGAGCTCATGTGGGCTCAAAGGCGTCTTACACAACAAGCTGCGAGGTAACGTGTGCAAAAATAAAAGACACGAAGCTAAAATGGTTGCATGGCTCGGGCTAACTTAGCAAAGACTAGAATGACCCTAGGGACCATATAACACTACTAGTGTCTACTCTACTCTAGTACCCGATTTGTACTAGTGATGTATGTTGTATATGTATGTATTAACTTTTTTCAATCTTGCTAGTGAAAAAGAATAAATAGGGGAGGTGTATATGGCATCTAAAAATGTGTAATGTTTTTTCTAGGCGTACTACCGACCACCAGGGCCGGGGCCAGCGGTGATGGCGACGCGGCCATTTCGGAGGGAGCAGGAGATGCGGCAGCTGCAGGGGGTGAGCCAGCAGCAGTGGCGGGCGGTGGTAAGTTATATTCCTTACTTATAGACATTACACTCGCTGCAAGGGTGTACATTGTACTGTTGAGACTTAGTAAGTAAGAAGTTGTTGTGAACAACGGTTGAAGAAGACACCCTTTACTTAGCATTAGCAATAGCATTAGCAGCGGGAGTTGAGTAACCAATGGCCTCTTCTATCTGACTTCAACTCAGCTGTGAAAGTTTTATGGAGAAGACTAAAAGTCAGATCAGATGACCTTGATGGATGTGTTGAACGAAAAGGGAAAGAAGGGTGGAAGGAGGAAGGACGGGCGAGATGTAATATTTATTTATGACTGGCAGAGAAGGATACGTGGGATGCATGCATAGGTGGCTGATAGGAATCAGATGCATGGGTGGTTGAAGGATGGGTGCAAGGTGAAAGAAAAGATGCCTGCCTGGGTGGGTGAAACTGTATGGGTGGATAGCAAGAATCCTCAGTGGTGTTTGGGTCAAACTCAAAGCCAAGGCAAGGAAGGACGCATGGGTGGTGGTTTAAAAAAAAGAATAAATGTTTGTTGTTGGTGAAACAAACTAAGGTTTGTTGAGAGATTAAGAAGAATGATAGACATTTACTTTGAATGGATGGATGCCTGGATGGTATTCATCATAGATAGCATAGGTGGAGACTATCACTGGATGAAGAGTCTTTGTTTGAAGAGAATGTAAAATAAACCGCGCCAGAGTAGCAAAGCCAAGGAGAATATGAGTTGTATTTTCAGAATACTCCCTTGACTCACAGTAGTTTGCAAGCACAGCATATATATTGTGTATGTATGTAGTTATCAAGCTCCTTCCTCCGACTCCGAGGACCACTCCCTACCTATGTTAATTTATTTTCGACTGTGTCAGCCAGCCTGCCATGGGTGGCCTATCGGCTGGTTACACAATCAAAACAAAGTACCTCATGTCGTCCCATATATAAGCAATGATCATTGGATCAGATATCATCTGCCTTTTTGTAGTAGTCAGGGCAGGGTGAAAGTGAAATTGAGCAATTGCCCTTGATGTAACAGAGTATGGTCAGTGCCACCCGTAATAGAAAAATACGAGCTTCCCCACCTGCAGACAGTAGTAAATAAAACTAACATGAGTCTGCGTCATGACTCGAGTATGTTCGTCTTGGGCGCAAGCTGACTGAGCTGGCATGCCGGCTACAACAAGGTTACGTAATTTCACTAAACAAGAGAGAAGAAGAAGACTGGTGTACTGTGTACTCGAGTCCATAGTGCTAGTATAGTGCCTGAAACTCCCACAAATGTTAGAGGCCGAGGAAGTGGGAAGATAGATACATACCACAAATGTTATGTACTGTGCTTGCTAGTGCTACTGTGCCACTATGTGTTGAATTAATTTTGTGTTACTGTTTTGCTAAGAGTATTGGTTACAATAGTCTTTTTTTCTTTCTTGATATAGCTCCTCCTTCCCAAGCAAAACCAGCCAGGAAGGAGTTGGCAGCCATGGCCCAGTGCCGGAAGCTGGAGGCCATCTGCCAAGAATACCGGCGGCTGGTGGTTCTGGCGGAGGAGGAGGCGGCAGCAGCTGCAGCCTCCTCCAATGCCCGGGGCCCCAGCCAGGCCCCTCCAGTCATACAGCGCCGTGGTCAGGCAGCCGCCCGCTGCCGCACTTCAACATCCAGCACTGCTGCACCCCCCTGTGGATGCAACTGCAGGGCATATGCGCGCTGCATGCTCCTCCGAAATGTGCGTCTAGAGGAGCAAGTTAGAGGAGCTTAAGAAGAAGATCAAGGTCCTGGAGAAGGAGATCAGAAGAGCCCGCCGATAACTTTAAGACCCTGTTGGATTGCCCCTTTTTTAATCCTTTTTTTGGTGGGTGGGAATTGGGCGATGGGGTTTATTATTATGGACATTTTGGACATTGGTTGGACTTTCTCGTTTTGGACATTGGTTGGGGTTAGGGATAGGGGTGGGTCGGGTGTTGTGGGATTTTTACATAGTTTATTTTTGTTAGGGTATTAAATTATATTTATACTTAAACATAGCATACGTTGTTAATGTTTTGTGGGGGTTACTGTTTTACGTCACATGGTTTCCTTGCTGCTGCAGGGCCGCAGCCAGTGTTTGATTTAAATAATCTGCCGATTTTGTAACACACAAACAGATAGATGCGGTACCCCTCACTGAGTGACTTGTCCTACTAGTACTGTCAGTCTCTGCTCCTAGTCCATTATTATACCTCCCCAAACTTCTTATCTTACCTGTGATTGATGTTTAAGTTAGGCACAGCGATGGCTGCATGGCGATGATGGTTTGGTTTCCCAAGAGAATGGAGATGCCATGGTTGTGGTGGTAGTAGTAGACACTGGCAGTAGCATTTGCAAAAAAAGAAAATGAGACAGTCAGTCGCCTGAGAGAGACTCTGGGAGGAGTAGTAGAACGAAGTAAATAAAACATAATGGTGGCGGGGATAGCCTAGTACACGGCTACTCATAGTACGGCCCGCGGGCCGCCAGCGGCCCGGCAAGCCTTCCTTGGTGGCCCGCGGACCTTGCAGACATTGTACCTGGGTTTTTTTTTAGTTTTTTTTAAAGTGTGTCAGGAAACACCGCCGGTTGCAGCAGCGCGGACTCTGAGAGACTCTGCTCTATGGGGGCCGGGCGATTCTTTAAATGACCATTCACTTGTTAATGAGGCTTTGTTGTATTTCACCTCTTCTTAGCGCCCCTGCATCTCCACTCTGAGTGGAGATGCAGGGGCGCTAAGAAGAGGTAAGAATACAACAAAGCCTCATTAACAAGTGAATGGTCTTTTAAAGACCTGTGAAGTACTCGGGTGCGGCTGTGTGTGTTCCCGGGAAGCTGTCTCAGCCCGGGCTGACACACACGCGGGGTGAGGTGACAGAGGGTGACAGAGGACAGCAGGGAGTGAGAGCCGGGTGAGGTGATGGAGGGCAGCAGGGAGTGAGAGCAGCGGGTGAGGTGACAGAGGGTAGCAGGGAGTGAGAGCCGGGTGAGGTGACGGAGGGCAGCAGGGAGTGAGAGCAGTGGGTGAGGTGACAGAGGGTAGCAGGGAGTGAGAGCCGGGTGAGGTGACGGAGGGCAGCAGGGAGTGAGAGCCGGGTGAGGTGACGGAGGGCAGCAGGGAGTGAGAGCCGGGTGAGGTGACAGGGTAGCAGGGAGTGAGAGTCGGGTGAGGTGATGGAGGGCAGCAGGGAGTGAGAGCCGGGTGAGGTGACGGAGGGCAGCAGGGAGTGAGAGCAGCGGGTGAGGTGACAGAGGGTAGCAGGGAGTGAGAGCCGGGTGAGGTGACAGAGGGCAGCAGGGAGTGAGAGCAGCGGGTGATGTGACAGAGGGTAGCAGGGAGTGAGAGCCGGGTGAGGTGACGGAGGGCAGCAGGGAGTGAGAGCCGGGTGAGGTGACGGAGGGCAGCAGGGAGTGAGAGCCGGGTGAGGTGACGGAGGGCAGCAGGGAGTGAGAGCAGCGGGTGAGGTGGCAGAGGGTAGCAGGGAGTGAGAGCCGGGTGAGGTGACGGAGGGCAGCAGGGAGTGAGAGCCGGGTGAGGTGACAGGGGACAGCAGGGTGTGACAGCAGGGTGAGGTGACGGAGGGCAGCAGGGAGTGAGAGCAGCGGGTGAGGTGACAGAGGGTAGCAGGGAGTGAGAGCCGGGTGAGGTGACGGAGGGCAGCAGGGAGTGAGAGCCGGGTGAGGTGACGGAGGGCAGCAGGGGAGTGAGAGCCGGGTGAGGTGACGGAGGGCAGCAGGGAGTGAGAGCCGGGTGAGGTGACGGAGGGCAGCAGGGAGTGAGAGCCGGGTGAGGTGACAGAGGGCAGCAGGGAGTGAGAGCCGGGTGAGGTGACGGAGGGCAGCAGGGAGTGAGAGCCGGGTGAGGTGACGGAGGGCAGCAGGGAGTGAGAGCAGCGGGTGAGGTGGCAGAGGGTAGCAGGGAGTGAGAGCCGGGTGAGGTGACGGAGGGCAGCAGGGAGTGAGAGCCGGGTGAGGTGACAGGGGACAGCAGGGTGTGACAGCAGGGTGAGGTGACGGAGGGCAGCAGGGAGTGAGAGCAGCGGGTGAGGTGACAGAGGGTAGCAGGGAGTGAGAGCCGGGTGAGGTGACGGAGGGCAGCAGGGAGTGAGAGCCAGGTGAGGTGACGATGGGCAGCAGGGAGTGAGAGCCGGGTGAGGTGACAGAGGGCAGCAGGGAGTGAGAGCCGGGTGAGGTGACAGAGGGCAGCAGGGAGTGAGAGCCGGGTGAGGTGACGGAGGGCAGCAGGGAGTGAGAGCAGCAGGTGAGGTGACAGAGGGTAGCAGGGAGTGAGAGCCGGGTGAGGTGACGGAGGGCAGCAAGGAGTGAGAGCCGGGTGAGGTGACGGAGGGCAGCAGGGAGTGAGAGCCGGGTGAGGTGACAGAGGGCAGCAGGGAGTGAGAGCAGCGTGAGGTGACAGAGGGCAGCAGGGAGTGAGAGCCGGGTGAGGTGACGGAGGGCAGCAGGGAGTGAGAGCAGCGGGTGAGGTGGCAGAGGGTAGCAGGGAGTGAGAGCCGGGTGAGGTGACGGAGGGCAGCAGGGAGTGGGAGCCGGGTGAGGTGACAGCAGGGTGTGAGAGCCGGGTGAGGTGACGGAGGGCAGCAGGGAATGAGAGCAGCGGATGAGGTGACAGAGGGTTGCAGAGAGTGAGAGCAGCGGGTGAGGTGACAGAGGGTAGCAGGGAATGAGAGCCGGGTGAGGTGACGGAGGGCAGCAGGGAGTGAGAGCCGGGTGAGGTGTGCGTTAAGAGCCTGTGATGTGATGTTTCCCGCCAGCCTGTAGTCAGAGGGTTGAGCCAAGGCCAGGGAGCTCAGGCCTGGTCTCCGCTCTCTCTGGGCTGGTGACAGGGACGTGTAGACACAGTACGTGTGCACTGCCCGAGGCACAGAGACCGATAGAGACAGAAACAGACAGAGACAGACAGAGACAGGGACAGACTGACAGATAGAGACAGAGCCAGATAGAGGCAGAGATAGATAGAGGTAGATAGAGGCAGAGACAGGGACAGACTGACAGAGGCAGAGACAGATAGAGGCAGAGACAGATAGAGGTAGAGACAGATAGAGGTAGAGACAGATAGAGGTAGAGACAGACAGAGACAGACAGCGATAGAGACAGAGAGAGAGACAGAGATAGAGGCAGGGACAGATAGAGGCAGAGTCAGATAGAGGCAGAGACAGACAGAGATAGAGACAGAGACAGACAGAGATAGAGACAGAGACAGACAGAGATAGAGACAGAGACAGACAGAGATAGAGACAGAGACAGACAGGGACAGACAGAGAGATGGAGAGGGAGATGGAGAGGGAGATGGGGAGGGAGAGAGAGGGAGGGAGAGCGAGGGAGGGAGGGAGAGGGCGGGAGGGAGAATGAGGGTGGAGACAGGGAGGTAGACAGAGGTGACAGAGAGAGGGAGACAGAGAGAGGGAGACAGAGAGAGAGGGAGACAGAGGGAGGGAGACAGAGGGAGGGAGACAGATGGAGGGAGACAGAGGGAGGGAGACAGAGGGAGACAGAGGGAGGGAGAGGGAGGGAGAGGGAGATAGACGGAGGGAGACAGGGAGGGAGACATAGGGAGGGAGACAGAGGGAGGGAGAGAGACAGAGGGAGACAGACAGAGGGAGACAGACAGAGGGAGAGAGACAGAGGGAGAGAGACAGAGTGAGAGAGAGAGAGGGAGACAGAGAGAGAGGGAGGGAGACAGAGGGAGGGAGACAGAGGGAGACAGAGAGAGGCAGACAGAGAGAGGGAGGGAGAGAGAGGGAGGGAGACAGAGAGAGAGGGAGACAGAGAGAGAGGGAGACAGAGAGAGAGGGAGACAGAGAGAGGGAGACAGACAGAGGGAGACAGACAGAGGGAGAGAGAGAGAGGGAAACAGAGGGAGGGAGACAGAGAGAGGGAGTCAGAGAGAGGGAGACAGAGGGAGACAGAGAGAGGGCGACAGAGGGCAACAGACAGAGGGAGACAGACAGAGGGAGGGAAACAGACAGAGGGAGACAGACAGAGGGAGAGAGAGGGAGAGAGAGGGAGACAGAGGGAGAGAGAGGGGGGAGACAGAGAGGGAGACAGAGGGAGGGAGGGAGACAGACAGAGGGAGACAGAGAGAGGGAGGAGGGCAACAGACAGAGGGAGACAGACAGAGGGAGGAGGGTGACAGACAGAGGGAGGGAGACAGAGGGAGGGAGACAGACAGAGGGAGACAGACAGAGGGAGGGAGACAGAGAGAGGGAGACAGAGAGAGAAAGGGAGGGAGACAGAGAGAGAGAGGGAGGGAGACAGAGAGAGAGAGGGAGGGAGACAGAGAGAGAGAGACAGAGGGAGACAGAGAGAGAGAGAGAGAGAGCAGGAGAGGGAGGGAGAGAGAGAGAGAGGGAGAGAGAGAGAGAGATAGAGAGAGGGAGGGAGACAGAGAGAGAGAGGGAGGAAGAGATAGAGAGAGGGAGGGAGAGATAGAGAGAGGGAGGGAGACAGAGAGAGAGATAGATAGATAGAGAGAGAGAGAGAGAGAGATGTGTGTATGCCGGGTCTGGTGGCTCAGTGGACGAAGGCATCCACTGCAGGGGCCTGTGTTCAACCTCATGGTCATAGTTATTTTTTTTGCTCTAGCCCCGCCCTCCTCCTCCACTGACCCTGCCCCCACCGGTGCGGCCCTCAGCCACAAACCACACTGTAAATTTGGCCCCCGAGAGAAAGTTTGTGAGTACCCATGGCCTAGTACAACAAGTTACAAACTGTAGTTGTGTCGAGTCACTCGACACAAGCGTAACCTTTAGTGCTGTGTAGGAGGATGTTGATGAATCCAATCGATGCCAGAAATTAATTATGATGGATTAGGTTCCTTTGGAAAAAAAATTGACTTGCAAATATACTGAGCATGGGTGGGCAAGCAGAAGAAGATCCTCGCCCTGCCTTGAAATTGAATTAGTGTTGCTTTCACCACATCACGTGTGATCAATTATTGGTGTACAATTAATTTAGTCACACCTCAATATAAATCACACAGCCCGGGGGAAGAGGGTTAGGGTTTGATGAATGGTTGGGAAGGGGGTTTGGGGAAAGGTTTGACAAAAAAACACTACGCATGGACAAACAACAAAACACAATCTTGGCAGACGACCATATCCATAAATCTGTTAAGGGAGAAAAAGGAAATGTATGCATGATGATGATAACTTGATGGTTAATGATAAGTAGTACTTACTAACTACTACTAGACAATTAGACAGTACAGGCCAGCAGTATATTATGCAATTTGCCTTGCCTGCCTGCCCTCAGAGAGACCCAAATTACATACAGTTTCTGTTCTGTTGTACCGGGCTTACTTTTAAAGATAGCAAAGAAAATTAAAAAATAGCTGTAGGGATGAATTATAAGCAGAGAGCAAACATAATAACAACAACACACAGTCGTATTGATCTCAGATAAAAAATGAATCAAATTATTTAAAAGATGATGAATGTTGATACTGTTACTGTATGTTATCCTGGTCAAATTGGGGAGTTGCATCTCGGCATTCCTCTTGGTCCTCCCTTCCATGGACGCTCCGTCCATCAATCTTGGGTGCCGCCACTGCCTGCCTGGCGGATGCGGATTGGTAAGGTAAGTGTGAGTTGTTTTTCCCAGTATAGCACAGGGTAAGGGCCGGCCTGTAATTGTAGATGGAAAAACAAAAGGCATATTGAAAAATCAAGGAGAAAAAAAATGCATAAATTACGGTGGAGTGCAACAAGAACACTTTCAGAGGCGGCATGGATACATCATGTCTACTCTGTTTCCAGCATTAACCTACAACAACAACAGGACAGAGCAGGCCCACGGCACCCGTGACCCATCCTCCATTTAGCTTACATTTTGACAGAGGCAGAAAAAGCACATATACAGCAACATAGCATTTTCCAAATTAAGTGACTAAATCAATGCACCGCTGTCAGTCATACCACTACACTCGACTCCACCACTACACAGACATGTAGGTCTGCTGGGGTTGTTGTTGACTTGTTTACCTTTTATGCCACTCATGAAATGCCCTGACTCATTCCATCAATCATCTCCGATCCTACTGAGTGACTGCGAAGATATTATGTCACTGTGGTCATCATGGTGTTGTCCAACTCAGTGTGCAGTGTACAGAGTGAGTCCACATTCCATATTCAAAATGCAATGGATCTGCCTGCAGTAGAAGTACAATTTTGTTATTAAAAAACAAGAAGGGAAACATTGACTTGAGTTACTTTTAGTGTGTAGATTAAATAATAGTACACAATGAATTCACTTCATGCACAACAACAACACAAACACCAATCACTCAGTCAGCATCCAATGCATGCCATCATTCATTACCTGTTCCTTCTCATCTTAAGTTAAGGGGCAGTGTCTCTTGGCTCGGAAAGGAGGATAGCTATAGTAGTAATCATGTTCCGCTTCTTTTGGAGGGACTCAACAAGGCAACATTTTATTTTTTCTTCTATTATTCTACAATCAATCATCATCTGGCTTGAGGAAAATGGATTTAGGGCGAGTCAGGAGGATGGAGGAGCAGGACTCGGAGGAGTGGACTTCAGTTAAATGCAGACAGCTGCAACTCCAATATGGCAATAAAAAGACTAGAAGACGGTGGTGATGGATTTGTTGTGATTCGAAGTTTCGAACCAGAAAGACAGACACACACAAATAAAAGTAAATAAGGTAGGAAGAAAGTAAGAAGTTCAAGCCTAGTTGTCAGGGAAGTATAGCTCGTCCTCAAACTCTGGGGGTTCAACCAGAAGTAGGTAATCATCTAACACACTACTTCCGTCACCTAAGTCGCTGTCCTCATCTTCCTGCGTTGATTCATGTATTGTGTAATTCGGTGGTATAAAGTGCTGATTCATTTTGATCATGGTTAACCTCTCCACGTTTTTGGGCAAGAGACTGGTCCTTTTCACTGTTACAATGGCACCAGCAGCACTGAAAACACGTTCAGAAGAGACACTTGCGATAGGACAAGCCAGATAGTTTATCGACAGCCTGCTGAGCACTGGCCATTGGCCCCTTTTCCCATACCAATACGGCAATGGGTTTTGATCAATGTAGACCTCTGTTGGGTCATCCAGATAGGCCTGGACCATCCGCTCAATGTTCAGAGGTGCTACACTTTGCTTGGCCTCTTTTGTCTTTGCATCAGCACTGGACCTAGCAAGCCCTTGCTGTAAATACCAATCCTGTGCTGATTTTACTGGGGCTGATGATCCGGTTCTTGATGTTGTCGATAGTGTTGGTGACCGCTCTGAGCCAAACGCACTGCCCTCAGGCTCTGAAGTGGAACTTGACGCCGGATGCCCTGCTGCAGTACTTGTTGTGGGTTTGAGTAGGGGGCCTTTAATTACCAGCCGTTCATTTTCAAAGTCACTGGCTGCCTCAGCTATCCAAGTTTTGTACCGGGCAACCTCCAGTTATGAAAAAGGAATTCATGTCTTACTGTTCAGTGCCAATTTGTACCGTGGATCCAGAATTGTGGCACAAATGTAATGTTTTTCTGACACAATCTTAGTTTGCACCCTTGTATTTTCAGCTAAGCAACGGAATAAGCTCTCCACCAACTCATATGCTTCATTTTTTTCCTCCACACCTATGTACGCTTCAGACACCTCCTTCAGCTGTTACTCTGAAACAGACCTAGGGAACTCTTCAACATTGTTAAAAACCAAACATCCTCTGCACCCCCCAAGGTGATTGCCACCACCGAGAGATGCAAAGAAATTGCCAACTACTTCTCAGAAAAAATCTCCAAAATTGATCAATCCTTCGCCCTTACTCCCCTCCCTCTTAACCTACTTCCCTCACAGGACATTTCCTCCAATTCTCCTTCACTCTCTACGCTTCCTCATGACTCCTCATCGTTCCCTCCTATCGTCCCGATTCCTGAACCCGGCCCCATCTTACTTGAGCAAAAAAATAATGCTTCTTGGCTTGACTTCCAACCAGTCACTGAACTTGATGTCCTTAACGTCATCTCCAGACTTAAACCGTCATTGCACACTAAAGACCCTCTCCCTTCCAACCTTGTCCAAGATCTAAAACATATCATTGTCCCCTATTGGACCTCTATAATCAACTCCTCCTTTACCTCGGGTTGTGTCCCTGCTTCCCTCCAATTGGGACAAATCACTCCCATCCTCAAAAATCCTGCTGGTGACCCTATTGACCTAAATAACCTTCGTCCTATCTCTAACCTTCCTCTTCTCTCAAAGCCCTTGAAAAATGTGCCCTGCTCCAACTAGATAGACACATTGATTCATTCAATCTTCTAGACTCTTTCCAATCAGGCTTCAGAAAGGGCTGCAGTACAGAAACGGCAATGCTAAACATAATTGATGACATCCATCACGCCCTCGACAAAGGCGAATCCTCCCTTCTCATTCTCCTTGATCTCTCCGCTGCTTTCGACACTGTTAACCACTCTACTCTACTTAACACACTTAAAGATCGTTTTGGCCTCAACGGTTCAGTCCTCAAATGGTTCACCTCCTTTTTCCAACACAGAACCCAGCAAATCAAAATCCGTGACTGCCTTTCCAAACCTCTGCCCGTCTCCATAGGGGTCCCACAGGGCTCTATCCTCTCCCCCTCTCTATTTAATCTCTTCATGGAACCCCTCACCCTTATCCTTAAACAAGCGGGAATCAATTACCACCTATACGCCGATGACACCCAACTTTACTATAAGATTCAATCCCGCTCGGATGTTCTTCACCTCAATGATGCCTTGAGTAAGATCCAATTCTGGTTCCACTACAACCACCTCAAACTCAACCCAAAAAAAGACCGAAATCATTCTTTTCTCCCCTAAGAACAACTCGCTCCCCATTCTATCCTGGATCTCTGACCTTACCGCACTCAACTGCTCTCTCACTATATCAAACTCAGTTAAATCCCCCGGTTTTAACATTGACCAAAACCTTACTCTTATCCCCCCCATAAAAAATTCGGCCAAAAGCGCTCTCTTCACACTCCATCACCTCAAGAAAATAAAACCCTTCATTCCTGCAGACGACTTTAAGTTAGTCGTCCAATCGCTGGTCCTGTCGAAAATCGACTATGGTAACGCCATCCTCGCTGGAACCCCTAAAGCCCACCTAGCCCCAATCAAATCTGTTCTGAACCTGGCCGCTAAGCTCCTTACCGACCTCAAACGGTTCGATCACATCTCCCCTGCCCTTAAAGCCCTCAAGTGGCTTCCCGTTGAAGGAAGAACTTCCTACAAGACAGCTTGCATTACGCACAAAGCCCTGCATCAACGCTCCCCGCAGTACCTCTCGGACAAACTTCACAAAGCTGGCTGCTCTAGATCATTGAGGAGCTCCAACACCCTCACTCTTGTCCCTCCTCTATTAAACAAGAAAACCACACAATCTCGCTCATTTTCCGGGAACGCGCCTAACATCTGGAACTCCCTCCCTAAAGATCTTCGTTGCAACCCCTCTTACGTCAGCTTAAAAAAAGACCTCAAATTTCTCCTGCTCAACAAATACTGGGGTCCTTAATCCCTCCCCTGGGCACTCATCCCACCCGACCTCCTACTGTTCTCCTCCCCCTCTCTCATCTTCCTTCGCCCACTAACTCCTCCCACTAGCCTTTCCCATAGGATCTGCTTCGTCCCACTTGGTATTGCCTTAACCTCCCCCCCTCCTCAGCCTCTCCCCATTCCCATACCCTTCCCCCCTCTTCTCCATCCTTTCCCTCCCACGCTAGGCTAATCTCTCAGGACTTGCTGTAGCCCATTGCAATACATGTAATTTGATTGTGTAAAACTGGAGTTGTTTTTACTGTCTGGATGGGTTTTGAGTACTACCTCATTGTAAGTCTGTTACATTACAATTAATTATCCATGTATAGCGGTATGATATTGCCTTAACCTACCCCCTCCCTAGCCTCTCCCCATTCCTATACCCTACCTCCCTCTTTTCCATCCTTTCCCTCTCTCACTAGCCTAATCTCTCAGGATTTGCTGTAGCCCATTGCAACTTGTGTATTTAGATTGTGTAATATTTTAGCTGCTTTATACCGTTTGTATTGGTTTCTGAATTCTACCTCATTGTAAATTTTGCTATATTGCAATGAATACCCATGTAAAGCGCTCTGATACCCTCAGGTCCAGCCAGAGCTATATAAAACATTTTAAATAAATAAATAAAATAGATACTCTAGCATGTGCAACAATGGGATAGCTTGGCCCATAGTACAGTCCTCCTTGCTGACTTCACGTGTGAAGACATCGAAAGGAAGAAGCATCTCTGTCAGGCATTTAACTAGGCACCATTGGTCCATCTGAAGGGTCATGCCTTTCACAGTAGCATCCCCTCTTTGCATGACATATTCATTGATTGGTCTGCACTGCTCAAACAGACGTTCAAGCATGTAATAAGTTGAGTTCCAACGTGTTGCCACCTCCTGGATGAGTGCTTTGACTGGCATTCTATAGTCACATTGAATGATCCTCAGCTGCTTCCGGGCTTTAAAAGAATGGCTGAAATGTGTGCATATTCTTCGGCAGGTGGTCATTAAGTTGCTGACTATGGATTCTTTTTTCAGAAAGTCTTCTTGAACAATAATGTTAATGCAGTGCGCCAAACACGGGACCCTGAAATAGGCACCATCCTCTATGGCCTTAAGTACATTACTGCCATTATCCGTGGCAACAAAACCAATGTTAAGCCCTCTTGGGCGCAGCCATTCAAAGACCTTGCTGTTAAACTCTTCCAAAATGTTTGCAGCAGTATGAGATTTCTCCATGGCGAACATGGCTACAGTTGCATGTTTCCGAGTAGCATTACAAATCTCAGCAGTGTCAACAGCACCTACTTCAGATATCTTTTCTCTAACCCCCACAAAAGAGATCCAGTGTGCAGTGATGCACATGTAATCAGTGGCTTGGCAACTGGTCCACATGTCTGTTGTCAGGTGGATATTGTGAACAGCACTCTGCTGCAAAGCTTGTCCAAGCAATTCCAGCACATCGTGATGTAGTGCTGGAACAGCAACTCAGGCGAAATAGGACCGGCTGGGAACCTTCCATTTAGGGCAGATGGCTGACACAAATTCAAGGAAACCCACCCCTTCCACAAAAGAAAAAGGGAGAAGGTCAAGCGCTAACATTTTAGCCAGCTTCACATTGTACAAACGTGCCATTGGGTGGTTGCGTTCGTACTGCCCCTCTGACCTAAGCATGCTGTCAATGGTAGGCTGGATTATTTTCCTTTGTGGTGCAGCTGTCTTCTTGAACCCAGTTAGGCTCAACAACGCACTTTTTTTCATTGCATTACTCTGTTGCCTTGGTGTCTCAGTCTGACTTTGAGTCTGACTCTTCTTACTACGGTGCCACTGAGATGTTGCTGAGGATGTGGGCGGTACCACTACACTGCTAGGAACAGGGCTAGAAATGTCTCCCTCTTGGTCACCTTCCACCGCGATCATATCTTCTTCTACTTCTTCTTCCCCACCAACAGCAATGGGTGCAGTTTTACTTTTTTGTACGCGAAGTAGGTGAGCCTCCCACTGGATCATGTGGTGTTTTTTGAGATGACTTGTTTGGCCTCCAGTACCATAGTTTGTACCAAGCTTACCCCGCCTAACAGTGTGTCGATAAATTGAGCATATAGCAACGTTCTCCTCCTTACTGCTAACCGAAAAGAAGTCCCAAACTGGGAGCTGAACTTTCTGGCGCTGCTGGAGGTGCCACTTTCAATGACAGATAAACTGGAGGGTGGGCGTGGAATTTGACTCTGTGCACTTACAGTACCACTACCTACTGAGGTAGTGGTTGAGCTGGATGTAGGTCCCTGCCGGGCCTTAGCAAATGCAAATATGGAAGCTGGAGGTGGTGTTACCTGTCTTGGTGGTATCCGTGCTACATCCCTCGCAGCGATTTGGGATAGGGTAATAATGTTGGTCTCCATCTCCACTGGGCTGGGAGTGATGTTCATGATGACTGGCTCGTCATCATCATCCCCCTCTTCTACATCTACCTCCATAACTCTAAGGCTTTCTGGAACCTTCCTTTTCCCTAGCCTTGTCTTGTGGCGTGCATCACTCTCAGACTGAGCTTGTGGCTTCCAAGTGGCATCTAGATCATCAGAAGCGGGGCTTGAAGAAGAAGTTGATGGACTAACCCTCCTTTTCCTTGCTGGGGATCTGGAAGACAATGGATCTTCTGAAAGAGTGGTTTGCTCCTCTTCGTCTGCAGGAAGCTCGATTTCCTGAAATGCCCCTACTTCAGGAGGAACAACTACTATTGTGGGCTGTTGTTGCGGGTGTTTTTGCGGCTGTTGTTGCGGCTGTTGTTGCGGCTGTTGTTCCGGCTGTTGTTGCGGCTGTTGTTGCGGCTGTTGTTGCGGCTGTTGTTGTGGCTGTTATTGCGGCTGTTGTTGCTGCTGTTGTTGCGGCTGTTGTTCCGGCTGTTGTTGCGGCTTTTGTTCTGGCTGTTGTTCCGGCTGTTGTTCCGGCTGTTGTTGCCCACTTATCTGCTGAGATTCCGCCTGCGTTGATTGGGTACTACTTTGCGATAATGACATTTCAACATCACTGCTCGTTAGTAGACTGGCTACCTCTGCGACACTCATGGGCTTGGGCCTAGGTTGGTGGGGTGGGCCCGCTGATGCGGAGGTGCTGCTCCCAGCTTGGTCCCCGGACACCGCTGATGCAGGCGTAATTTTTTGTTTCCCATACAACATATTGTCCGGCACACCAGTCTTGGTAAGTGGCAGTGCCACTTCCTTCTTCTGTTCCTTCTTCTCACTGGCAACTTTCTTGGTACTGGAGGACCTGGTATCTTTCTTTGGGCCATCTTTTTCCTTCCAATGTCAGCAGGACGCAGGTGCACAAGTTGCAGAGATGTCTGTGGTCACACGTGGACATGACGTGGTGCGCAGCAGGACTTCTGTCTGGCAGTACAACGGGTGATGATGACACCTCCTCCTCTGTCTTTTTGTGCACCTAAAAGCAAAGAAGCCAGGAGAAGAACATCAGTGAAATGTTGCATTTGTTGTTGTGGTTCAATTACTACTAGTACAAACAAACAAATATAATATATAATATTGTTATAGTGTTATATTATTAAATTTTATTAACTCAGTTTAAGTTATAAAAAAAAACATAACAGTGTAGCCATTTGTGAGACTTTGACAACAAGGGCTTTCATGGTATACTGTGTACACTCAGGAAGGATAGGAAAGAAGAAGAACAAAAACAAAAATACAAATGTAATGGAAGTGGAACCTGTTTGGCATTACATTATTTGCTCATCACGTCATTCAGGGAGCTGCAGCTGGCAAAGGGGGTGGATGGAAGCAGTAAGTCAAGAGGAACATAGGAAAGACATGCAGGCATATATGGCAAAAGCAGCACACTAATAAACTACCACCACAAAAAGGCCACCAGCCACATGGACACTCACAGTCACAAGCAACAAGCAGGAGGCGTGGAAAACAATGAACTGAAACAGGCCTTTAATGCAATAATATGCAAAAACGAAAATACACAGGGCTGAACAAGGTGTGCAAGTTACACAACAAACACACCACACACACACACACACAACAAAGGCATTTATTCAACACACACCAAAAAAGTGAAATACCCCCAAAAAACCATTTTGCAATTCAATCGAATGCCATCCATGCCCTAAATGATGTTTAAATTCAACAGAAAACACAGAAACAGTTGTTTCATGCACCCATGACTACCTCTGAGCCTACTGGATGAAAGGCCTGTTGGCAGACTAGGCCACAAGCTTGCAGGCCTATGGCAAAAGCACACTGCCTGGCTTCAAAATGGCCACCAGCCACATGGCCAGGCCCACAACAACAAGAAAGGGAAGACAGACAATGCAGGCCTATGGCAAAAGCACACTGCATGGCTTCAAAATGGCCACCAGCCACATGGCCAGGCCCACAACAACAAGAAGCCTAGGCCAAAAAGGAACAAAGGAAACACATGCAGGCCTATATGGCAAAAGCAGCACACTTATAACTACCACCAGAAATGGCCACCAGCCACATGGACACTCACAGTCACAAGCAACAAGCAGGAGGCATGGAAAACAATGAACTGAAACAGGCCTATAATAGCCAGGCAAAGGAGGCATGCTAAACAACACAGCTTTAATGCAATAATATGCAAAAACAAAAATCCACAGGGCTGAACAAGGTGTGCAAGTTACACAACAAACACACCACACACACACACAACAAAGGCATTTATTCAACACACACCAAAAAAGTGAAATACCCCCCAAAAACATTTTGCAATTCAATCCAATGCCATCCATGCCCTAAATGATGTTTAAATTCAACAGAAAACACAGAAACAGTTGTTTCATGCACCCATGACTACCTCTGAGCCTACTGGATGAAAGGCCTGTTGGCAGACTAGGCCACAAGCTTGCAGGCCTATGGCAAAAGCACACTGCCTGGCTTCAAAATGGCCACCAGCCACATGGCCAGGCCCACAACAACAAGAAAGGGAAGACAGACAATGCAGGCCTATGGCAAAAGCACACTGCATGGCTTCAAAATGGCCACCAGCCACATGGCCAGGCCCACAACAACAAGAAGCCTAGGCCAAAAAGGAACAAAGGAAACACATGCAGGCCTAAATGGCAAAAGCAGCACACTTATAACTACTACCAGAAATGGCCACCAGCCACATGGACACTCACAGTCACAAGCAACAAGCAGGAGGCCTGGAAAACAATGAACTGAAACATGCCTATAATAGCCAGGCAAAGGAGGCATGCTAAACAACACAGCTTTAATGCAATAAAATGCAAAAACGAAAATCCACAGGGCTAAACAAGGTGTGCAAGGTACACAACACACCACACACAACAAAGTCATTTATTTAACACACACCCAAAAACTGAAATACCCCAAAAATACACATTTTGCAATTCAATCCAATGCCATCCATGCCCTAAATGATGTTTAAAATAAATTCAACACACACCAAAGGAACAGTTGTTTCATCATGCACCCATGACTAGCTCTGGGCCTACTGGCTACCCACAATAAAAATTTTTTAAAAATGATGTAAAGTACCAAAATTGTAGTTGCAGCAACTGCAATGCCCCAATCAAACAAACAACAACACCAACTTACTTGTAAAATCTCAAATCCAAAAGTCCTTAAATCCAAAAGCCCTCAAATCCAATGATATATGATGCAGCAGGCACAAAGAGTGATCCTTCCAGCTCAAAATCCAAATGAAAAATGAACAGGAGATGGACAAAGCACTGGGAGGAGCCTGCTGGACAGGAACAGGAAGTTGGAGACTCTGTGGCACTTCCTTCCTCTCCCAAAAAAAAGTTTAAAAAAAATAAGACTCCTTGAACAAAAAAGTACAGCCAAATGTCAATCTGAGGAGTTTTTTTCATCCAAATCATCATTTTAGAGAAGGTTTTATGCTGCTCGAGATATTATTATTCTCCAGATTGCAAATTTTGCGTGTTCGGCATCGCGAGCTTCACCAAACTTCCGCCGGAAGTCCGATGGCGCGTCCCAATGACGTGTTCGCGATCGCACACTCTTGCGGTGTCCGATGGCGCGGCGAATGACGTGTTCGCAATCGCACACTCTCGCTGGATCGCGCGGCCGGCTACCAAAATCTCGTGGCGCACGCGAACGGATAGGAAAACTCGTCGGCGAACGCAGGGATCCCGGTAAGTCACTACTGTGCGCGCGAAAACGAATTTTTAAAGGGCGAACAAGGAAAAAATTCCGCTACGCTGCAGATCGCGGAATTTTTGGTAATTCCGCTTTCTCCACGGAACGCGGAATTGCCAAAAATCCGCAAATTCCACGAGTGGAGCGGATTTTACCACCCAGGCCTAGTGACAGCATCAGCAGTGCATTGGTGTAGCGCGAATTATAGTTAGCTCTGTTAACTATAACGGTTGAATTTCTCTGGTTTTGTATGAGTAAAATGTCAGCCAAACTATAATGTCCCTGAAACCTGTGGTTTTTTCAGTACATTTCTAAGGTTTTTTAAATGCCATTTCCTAACTATAACATCCCTGAAACCTCTGGTTTTTGCAGTGAATTTCTAAGGTTTTTTAAATGCTAATTCCTAACTATAACGTCCCTGAAGCCTGTGTTTTTTTCAGTGAATTTCTATGGGTTTTTTTAAACAATTTTATTTAATAAAACATGTTTGTAACTATTTTTTCTTTTTTGTATAATTTTCTATGTATTTAAAAAAAAAAAATTATAATCACTTTAAAAAATATATATAACATAGCTGATTAAAGATTTATACTGTTATTTATTTCAATAATTACAATTTTTACAAAATTGTAATATTGTTCTATTGTTCCAATTTGTGTACAGTGTGATATCATATGAAAGAATTATAAATAGAAAAAGAAAATTTGTATATAATATTTGAGGGTTATTTTATTTTACAGTTTTTTGCTAAATTAAATTTTGTACGATTGCTTTTAATAGTATAAAAGATGTTTTGTTATCTCATTATGATAAATGTCTTCTTTATATTTATTTATTTATTTTTTGGTTTACAAAAAAGGGTCGCGCACCATTGGTGAACCTACGCGGGGTGCGCGGATCCGTTATACGAATATCAGTCTATAGTACATATTTAGAACAAATTAATATTTTTTTTTTCACGAAGAGGTTTATTACTGAGTGCAAAAAATAATAATATAGAAGTTATAAATTTGTTTTAAAATGATTTTAACAGATTTTTGAGGACGCGACAGTATCGCGCACCAGTTGCAGATGTTTGCGTTGGGTGCGCGAAACCGTTACATGAATGTAAGTCTGAAATTATATATTTTTTAATCAAAGAGGTTTATTATTGAATCCCCAAAATTAGTATTAGTGTTGTTGTAAAATATTTTTAAGATGTTTAAAACACATTTTTATGTATGCAGTACCATCGTGCACCAGTCGCGTAGGAGTCTCGAACCCTGCCGGCACGTATTTCCGGGATCACATAGGGGTCGTAAGTCCGGCGTAAATTTTAAAAGTATGAATTATCAATGTTGCAAGTTTAAATATCTGTTTTGCATAAAGACTTTCCATTGAAATAGTTTGAAACACAATATCCTAATAGCAATTTATACTTTTATATAAAATTTACTACATTTTACTGGTGCGCGAAGTATACGCGATGGAAGCGCGACCCCTTCGTGACCCCATGTGACATGGAAAGAAAGTTTATCATTGGTTGAAAAGCTTTTCATTCTCTAGGAGGGTGGAACCCAATACCTGTTCCAGTCCTTTCATTTTGGGTGTGTCTCCTTGTTAGACTACTTTTTTGTAGGCTCTGGAAATTCTTTATTTTTTTTAGTGTTCCAACATTTGTTCCATTCAAAAATGGCATCAGCTTTTCCTGAAGAGGAGCAGCAGGAGGAGATGGACGAGGTGGAAGAGCCAGTCAAAAAGTGCCAGGAAAGTATCGTGTGGGTGTTTTTTACTGTGCCGGAGGCAGAGAAGAAAGTGAATGCTAGGAAGGTGACCTGCAACATCTGCCACAAAGTCCTCTCCAGAAGATCTGAAAAAAATATTTGTGTGGCACTTCTTCGATGAAGAAACACCTAGAAACAATACATCCAACTCGTCTTGCATGAGAGATGATGGAGCGACAGAAGAGGGACCAAGCTGCAGCTGATGATGGTAGTCAACCATCTACTTCAGCAGGTGTTGTACTGACCACTCCACAACCCCAGATTGTCCCTGAACTTGCGGATGCAGGAATTCACTGTTGCAATTTTTTAACCACTCTTTGTGTCGGAGAACTGTCCATTGAAGCAATCGTTAATTTTTTGAAAGCACATAAGTGCAAATTTTTTTGGGAAGGGTTTCTACCTTGTGTTTCTTAGTTCTTATGAAACACAGAATTATATGTAGTGAAAGTGATTGCTTGCATAAATGTGTATGTGATAAATGTTAGAATTGTGCATAAGTAGTGTCTCAGTGAACGGATGAGCGCATGCACAATACGTGAGTGAATGAATGAGTAAAAGAGTAGTGCTTGGGTGATTTGATATGCGCATGAGTAGTGGCTGAGTGAATGGATGAGTGTATGCATAATGCCTGAATAAATGGTTGAGTGTAAGAGTAGTGTCTGAATGATTGCATGAGTGCATTGGTAGTGCCAGGGTGATTGTATGGGTGCAGGTGTAGTGCCTGGGTGATTGGATGAGTGCATGGGTACTGCCTGAGTGAAAGGATGAGTGCAAGAAGAGTGCCTGAGTGATTGTATGAGTGCAGATGTACTGCCTGTGTAATTGGATGAGTGCATGGGTAGTGCCTAAGAGAAAAGGTGAGTACATGGGTAGTGCTTGAGTGAATGGTTGAGTGCAAGAGTACTGCCTGAGTGATTGCATGAGTGGATGGGTAGTGCCTGGGTGATTGCATGAGTGCATGGGTACTGCCTGGGTGATTGGATGACTGCATGTGTAGTACCTGAGTGACTTCGTGAGTGCAAGGGTAATGCCTGAATGCTTAGATGAGTGCATGGGTAGTGCATAAGTGAAAGGATCAGTGCAAGGGTAGTGCCTGGGTCATTGGATGAGTGCATGGGTAGTGCCTGAGAGAATGAATGAGTGCATGCATGAGTAGTGCCTGACTGAATGATTGAGTAGAACAATAATGCCTGAGTGATTTAATGAGTACAGAGGTACTGCTTGGGTGATTGGATGAGTGCATGGGTAGTGCTTGACTGAAAGGATAAGTGCAAGGATAATGCCTGGGTTATTGCATTAGTGCATGAGTTGTGCCTGAGAGAAGGGATGAGTGCATAGGTAGCGCCTGCATGAAAGGATGAGAGAAAAGGTAATGCCTGGGTCATAGGATGAGTGCATGTGTAGTGCCTGAGAGAATGAACGAGTGCATGGGTAGTGCCGGGCTGAATGATTGAGTACAACAATAATGCCTGAGTGATTTCATGAGTACAGAGGTACTGCCTGGGTGATTGGATGAGTGCATGGGTAGTGCTTGACTGAAAGGATAAGTGCAAGGATAATGCCTGGGTTGTAGCATTAGTGTATGAGTTGTGCCTGAGAGAAAAGATGAGTGCATTGGTAGTGCCTGACTGAATGGTTGAGTGCAAGAGTAATGCCTGAGTGATTGTATAAGTGCATGTGTATTGCGTGGGTGATTACATGAGTGTAGGGGTACTGCCTTGGTGATTGGATGACTGCATGTGTAATACCTGAGTGACATTATGAGTGCAAGGGTAATGTCTGGGTGCTTAGATGAGTGCATGGGTAGTGCGTGAGTGAATGGATCAGGGCAAGGGTAGTGCCTGGGTCATTGGATTAGTGCATGGGTAGTTCCTGAGTTTCTGCATGAGTGCATGGGTAGTGCCTGGGTGATTGTATGAGTGCAAGTGTAGTGCCTGGGTGATTGGATGAGTGCATGGGTAGTGTCTGCGTGAAAGGATGAGTGCAAGGGTAATGCATGGGTCATTGGATGAGTGCATGTGTAGTGCCTAAGAGAAAAGATGAGTGCATGGGTAGTGCCTGAGTGAATGGTTGGGTGCAAGAGAAGTGCCTCAGTGATTGCATGACTGCCTGGGTGATTGCATGAGTGCAGGAGTACTGCCTGGGTAATTGGATGACTGCATGTGTAGTACCTGAGTGACATTATGAGTGCAAGGGTAATGCCTGGGTGCTTAGATGAGTGCATGGGCAGTGCATGAGTGAATGGATCAGGGCAAGGGTAGTGCCTGGGTCATTGGATAAGTGCATGGGTAGTTCCTGAGAGAATGGATGAGTGCATGGGTAATGCCTGTGTGAATGGTTGAGTACAAGAATAGTGCCTGTGTGATTGCATGAGTGCAGAGCTACTGCCTGGGTGATTGGATGAGTGCATGGGTAGTGATTGACTGAAAGGATAAGTGCAAGGATAATGCCTCGGTTATTGCATTAGTGCATGAGTTATGCCTGAGAGAATGGATGAGTGCATGGGTAGTGCCTACATGAAAGGATGAGCGCAAGGATAATACCTGGGTCATTGGGTGAGTGCATGGGTAGTGCCTAAGAGAAAACATATGAGTGCATGGGTAGTGTCTGAGTGAATGCTTTAGTGCAAGAGTAGTGCCTGAGTGATTGCATGAGTTCATGTGTATTGTAGTGTAGTTCCTATAGTAGACAATACTTACTCCATTCTAAGATGGTGGTTCCTTTATGTCATCCGTCGAGTTGGGCTGTTGTACACAGGCACTCACGGCGCGTGATGACATCACTTCCTCGACTTTAAGAAACCGCATTTACATCACGGTTTGAAATCACAGGCGGGAGAAGGACGCCGCATATCATGCCGGTGGATATTCGCATCACTAAGCATGGCAGCTAGTGCAATGAGCCCTCCTATAGATGTGTAGGTTTTAATTTACCAACACGGTGCGGATTGGAGTGTGGCTATCATACCACTGTTTTGATTCACCTACCGATATTGATTCGAGTTTGGACTTTATTAAAGCGCTATTTGAATGAATTATCTGGCATACAGATCAGATATCAGATTTACTTCTACACTCAGAACGTTTTATTTACAATGCTTTAACCCTATCTACATATCTTTCGGTCGTCACAGACTGATTTTGCCCTGAAGAAGTCCTATGTTATAGGACGAAACATGTTGGCTGTTGCTTTTTAAGAAGGAAAAAATAAAGAAGAAGAAAAATTCCTCACTCTATGCTTTATTGAGCAATGATTGGACTTGCTAATTTCATAGTGGTGCAGCTCTGATTTAGTTTCTATGTATATTTTCCCCAGTGAGGGAAGTGCCCTTGGACATGGGGCATCTTTGGAGGTCTGCACACAAGATTGCTTAACATTCTGATTTTATGGGTGATTTTTTGTGATTGGTGCTGCAAGTGTTCATGTGTGGTCCACTGTCCATTTGTTGTGTTTTTAGTTCCTATAGTACCCCTGCAAGACCTGCGCTTTTCGATAACACACACTGTGGGCCTGGTGGCAGACTGATTCTGAGCACCCCCACCGCGTATGTTAGCCTGTTTGCATTAGCTAGCTCACAGTGCCTCTAGAATCCTTTTTATCAGAGAGGTTAGTTTTTGGCAACCTCAGAACATGACAACCCTGATTCCTCAGACTCGTGGAAACAATGTACTACCTTTCGCTCAGTCACTCGTGCTTGCTCAATAGGTCTCAGAGAGTTACACAGAAGAAACAGTTGAGCGTGTTTACAATAAGAATTTATTGCACAGTTGTTCTTCTAGTATAAAATATATGTGCTGCGACAACTGTTAAACAGTAGCAGAGATATATGATCAGCAGTACAGTGAATAAAAAGGGATAGTACAGTTCTACCATTTTGCAATAGTCATGAACATATACATGAATATAAAATGCATTTATAAAATAAAGCGCATACTCCTACGATGCATGTCTAGATGTACCTAAGTGTACCTAGCATGTGAGTAGGTGTGAAAGAAGCCAAGAATCCCGCTAGGATTTAGTCAAACCCCATTACCTGAATAATGAGAGTGTGGGACCTCGTCCTGGTCTCGAGTTGGACACCCCGCAAGGGACGTTTAGACCACTGTCAGCTGGACCTACTGCATGCAGGAGCCTCAGCGTCTCTGGTCAGTGTGTCGGCCTGGAAGTCTCGGTTCCCTCTAACTACTGATAGCAAGAGGTGCTGTATTTATACAGAAAAGTATTGAGTCCCTTTGTCCCTTGTGTTAGCCATTGTTGGTTATGAAGATGACGTATGGGATGAACCGGTTACGTAGATGTTTATGCAGGTGGATCCTAGCCCCTGCCTGGGTTCCTAGAACTCTTATGAATATTTAATCATACTGGATGAGCACATCGAAGATGGTATAGGAGGCCATTGTTCGGGAAAAACCCTCCTTCTGTACCCAAACCACAGTCTAGATAAGGTTCAGCCCTCAGCGCCCGTTATTGTGGAGAATAGGGAACTAATATAGGTGAAAGATTATGCCTATATTAGGGCATCTCAAACCATGCCTATATTAGGGCATCTATATGAAACATAACACCCACTCCTCTTAATAGTCAACAATAATAAACAATGACAGCAAACTACTAAGTCATACTAGGTGGTAGCGCATATAATTGTCAGTGAGCCACATAAAAACATTTTAAAAAATTTAAAAGCATATTAAAAACATTTCTAAGAGGGGAAAAATGTGTAGAGTCAGTTTTTGAATTTGTACTCAAGCTAAAGCTCTAGCTGAGTTCATTTATAGAATTTAAATCTTTTACAAGCGGTTTAGAAGGCCATGCTTTCTCTAGCGATAGTGTCAATTTAGTAGGAAATGTTCCAAATTTAATCAGAGTCGAAATGAGAAAAGAAACTCCGGATTCTTTCCCAGCACATGATGAGCCAATTGAAGATTAAGTGTCCTGGCTGGGAGACGCAACATCACAGTCACTTGCTGTAGGGGACGGGAATTGTAATATTTCACACAATACGTCGATGGAGCACAGATGATATTCAGTACTGCCCATAGTTGGCATATCGGCAGCCGGTGCTGTAGTCGATATATCAGTGCCCATAGTGCTAGTTGTAGCGCTTGTGCTGGTGTCAGCGCTAGTGGTGGCTGAGCTGATGCTCACCCCAGTTGTAGCAAAAGGCACCTGCGGGTTTTCAAGGAATGCATTCGTCAGGATAGGAATACGCTGGGGACACAGCCGAGCGTGGGACCTCAGCGGTTCCAGCCTCGTGTTCAAGTCCGCAGGCATCTCTGACTCGAGTGTCAGACAAATGTCCAACACGCATTCTTCACCACAAAACAGGCATCAAAGAACAGGTAAGATGCAGTCCATCCAGACTGGTCTAAACAATAAGAACCAAGAAGCACTCAGTTCTCGTAGGCGAGGTGTGCCCAGATGTTGTACCATGCACTCACGGTATCTACGTTCCAGAAGAGCTTTCGCCATTTCGTTTGTGATTGGGCCGTCCATTGCGTATCAGGAAAATGATGATCAGGATTCCAGCTATCAAAAGCAGTATCAGAGGTAAACCTCCAAAGATGCTCCCAAATACGGAGTGTATAAAATTTGGGATAACTCCGAGGACTGTTTGGAAGGTGCTTAGAAAACCTGACCCTATGGTCTTAAATAAGTGTACAATACCACTCGTATCAGACATGTTAAAGATACGACCCACCATTTCTATGAAATGAATGGGGCAGTTTGTACGAATAAGTGCCTGTATCTCGGTCGAGGTCCTTGCAACTTGAAGATCAAAGGTCTCTCGAGTGGAGGTTAAGGGTACAGTTTGCTGTAAAAGCATGGCTTTCATTCTGCTCAAAGTGTCAAATTTTATAAAAGATATCTCTAACGAAGGCCACAAATTTGCCTCCCTGACTGTACTTGTTGGGGGATACAATACTTGCATACAGCAAGTAACCCTGGCGTTCACGGTGACCAGATAGGCGATGCCCGGAAGCATGCCACAGCAACCTTGATCATTCAGCATCAAGTAACTCCCATTCGAGAGTAACTCGAAAACTGGTGTGATCATGGCAGCTGGAGTTCCTTTCATGTGGCAAGACAGATTCGCCACCGAACCATTACAAGCTCCGTGTAAAATAATGTCCTGACACATGAGAGAGCCGCTTAAAGCGTTCCTGCAGTTCGTACCACTCAGGAACACTTCACGATCCCCACTTCGGCATCGAAATCTATATGGTAAGTCCCAGGATTCCTTAATGTATTCTTTACCCATTTTTTCATATCTGCCTGCCTGCCTTTGCTCAAGGCAATACTGAAACTGAAAGGTCATGACCGGGAGAGTGATATGGCTGTGGATTAGCCATTCTGTTGATTCCGCCACTGTGAATGGTAGCCTGTCCAGTTTTTCAATACGCAGCATTGTATATTTAGCTCCCCTTTGTGCCATTTCTATCTGTGTATCTGTTAGATTGTATTCAGAAAACAGAGACGTACTGTTTATAAAACACCAAGGCACAAAGCCTGCACACAAAGATTGCAGCGTCCAGCTTAATAACATAATAGAACGTAACTGAGATTGGCCGTGTTGTAATATGGCTAAATCCTGTTCCAGTATGTCGATAGCAGACGATACAACGTTGTCCAATGAATATATCCTGGAGGTCAAAGTTGTTAACCCATTATCTACCACAGCTAAAGCTTTTTTTAAGTTTATACGGTCTATTTCCCGTATTCTCTCTGCGGCCTCTTGTTGGGAAATCTTCCAGTTTTCATTATAGGCAGCATATATGCCTGCATATATGAAACGTTTTTGACGGTTTTCCTGGGTCCTAGTAAAAAGTCCCTAAGATCCATGTCGAGTGAGAGTAAAGATAAGTGTTGTTTCACTTCTGCAAGTGTTGAGGTTTCTAGCCAACCGAGGCACAACTTCCCAACACTGTAGGATGTCACTACCCCTGGATGTTCTCTCTGTACATAATGTGGGTCTGGCCTATGGATACTGAGTCCCTCGGTGATGTTCTGGAATCGCCTATGACAGCTATTTGTGTCTAAGGGCCAAACCACCCACTGATTCCAATTTGGGTCTGTTCTATTGTACTCTAAGATGTCATCCACTTTTGCCCCTTCTTTTGTAGTTGAATTCTGCCACCCCCCATATGTCGGTGTTGGAAACCTAGGGGTGTTCAGGTCCTTACTCTTGGCTAGTCCAAGACAGGATGTCTGTTGCACAGTATCATTTAAAAAGATCATCTGCTGTGGAATGAGGCATGCTCTAAATAGTGCCTCTGTACCCTGGACTTGCCAGTCCCTTGAACCCCAAACTGATTTTAAGTCAATTTCATCTTTCCATAGGTCGAAACCCTGTTCAGACAATTGGGCCAAAAAGGAAGCAGAGTAAATCTGTTTAGTGTTTGTCAACATAATTTTCAATGCTGATGCTGGTGCAACCTTGTAGTAATATGAGGCTGGATCTGTGGTGTTAAACCCTGAAAAGTATGAAAATTTCTGTGCAAACGTTTGTGAACTACTTTTTGGTGGTGTTGGGCAATGTTCCCACTGATGGTACTCAAAAACATTCCTAGGTGAAATGGATTTGTGCAGGAAATGATGACCATAATATTGGTAACAGTACAATGTGTCATAATCTGAAGAACCCTCTAACATTTCATTATTAGAAAATGCAGCCGTTTTCTCTAAATCAGACAACATGTTATTAACTGTTTCAGAGTCCCAATCATCAGAAAATGTACTTGAAGTAATGATATCACTTAATGAAATTTAAAAAATATGATTAATTTTTAAAAGTTCGGTCGGACCGAATATGTTAAAATCAACCTTGTCCCATACTATACCATCCGGTATAGGAACTGCTGTAATGTTCACTGATGACAAGTCTCTTTGCTCATGATGTGATGATGGATGTGGCTTCAGTAGTATGTTGACCTTTTGGGCTGTGGAGCTTTGTTGAAGATAGCGTCCATTAATAAGCATACTAAAAGTTAGTACTAAGCCAAGCCAGAAAAGAAAAGACAATATCCCAGAAATTACCCAGAGTTCAATCCAAGGTGATACCAGGTATGTCTTTTTTAGAAAGTGAAGAAAGTTCATTATTTGTTGCTTAAATGGGGTTTTGGCTGGCGACGTTTCCGGCTCGCTTGGATCCAGAGAAAATGTATCAAAGTTCATGAAATAGCTAGAAGCAGTTCGATCAATTGTAGGAATTGCATCGGGATTAGTTGAAATGTTATTTTGCTCTTGACGAGGCATGTTGACGTAGACTTCTGTATTAGGTCTAATTGCAACTTGTGAATTAATCTGATGTTCATTTTGAATTTGAATGTTTGGTTCAAGTGGAACAAGTTCCATAGCATTGTTGCTTAGTCCTTCATTCCTTACAGGTGGCTCTTCAAACGTGATGAGTCTTTCTGTTTGAACTTCTTGGATTGTAGCTAAAGGACGGCATCTGCTACTGTGGAGACCACGAGGCCTACTGCTTATTATTGGCCACATAGTGTGGTTTGATTAAGTAGATTGAGACAAATCTTTTCACCTTTTTCCCGGCAAGAGGCAGCAAAAGTACAGTTCTTGTTCCTTGTACTGCAAGGACTGGTACAGGTGTTCTATATGAAGGTCCGAATTCCTTTTTGTCCGCAATTTTCTCTCTGACCAGATCCCCGACTTTTGGGATCCAGACAGGTCTTGCCGTGTCTGCCTTGACTTCCCCAGTGGGGGTCTGCTTTAGTCGGACATTGCTTTGTTTTGCCCTGAATTCATGGATATCAAATTGTTTTTCATCTGCCACTGCGCCTTCACAATCAAGATCAGGTACCCACATTTGTGTCTCAAAGAGGACTTCATATGGAGTGACACCCCCTAGAGAGTTTCTTGGCTGGTTGACGCCCGCTGTACCCCATAAAGGTGTTTGACCCAACTACCGCCCTTGCCTAATACTCTAGCTGTTAAAGATTGCTTTAAGTCCCGGTTTTTCCTCTCCACAACCGAATTTCCCTCGGGATGGTACGGAGAGGAGTACCGCAATGCTACGCCCATTCCTTCCATGGCCTCTTTGTAAGCCCGAGAGCTAAATGCAGGGCCGCGGTCAGAATGTAACGTGCTAACTGCGTATGTGCCGATAAAGACTCGCAAATCTTTGATAACAGTTCGAGCGTCAGCCGAGCGCTGAGGCCTTACCCATAGGAATCTCGAGCAGGAATCCACTGCAACCATGATATATTTGTAAGACCCGTCCATTTGTAAGGGGCCGCAGTGGTCCAAGTACACACATGCGAGAGGTTTGTCTGATTTTAATAATGGCGTCTGCGCGGGTTTCGCTACCGTGGAGCCTTTCATCTGCTGGCAGATGTCGCAATTCAAGACATAGTCTTTAGTTTGCTTAGTTAACCCTGGCCACCAATAGCGCTGTTTCAATAAAGAAATAGTCGCTGTAAAGCCTGTGTGCGCAGAGCCCAAACCCTCGTGTGCTGCTAGTATTAAACCTTGCCTACGATCCATATTTGGTATTACCCTATCCCCCACTCCAGGAATCTGAGCATATGGAATGTTACTTGCATCTAACTTGTAGGAGTATATGAGTGGAAATTTTTTAGGTACTGCTGTGCTGCCTTTGCGTGAAGAAATGACAGCTACCATAATCTCACCGTCTATTCTCGTTTTGGAACGAGTGAGTGCAGCTACGGAAGCCGTGCGAACAGCCCCCTTTGCGGCTTCATCAGCCAATGAATTCCCTTCAACATGAACGCCATCACTTTGATGACTCAGTGTATGGATCACGTGAGTCCTTGGTAGCTCGTTTTTCAACTCTGCTACCTGTTCCCATAGCATTTTATGCTTACTTGTGCCACCTTTCGCATCTTTAAACCCGTTTTGCTCCCAATGGTCTAGGTATTCATTATATGACTGAACACAGTAAAACGAATCACACACGATTAGTGTGGGGAATTCATGATCCGTATTTATAAAGTGCCAGTATCAGTGCTTTTAACTCTGCCAACTGTGCCGTGCAGTCTCCTAGCGATTGTGTTTTTGTGCAACTCGGATAGAACTTTCCATCCTGCATGCGACCTTTAACGATAGCACACGCTGCGCTGTATTGCTGCTTACTTCCTATGGCCGGTTGTGCAGATCCGTCAGTATAAATAATATATTCATACTGATCGAGAGGCAAGATTTCATTTGCTAGAGAATATTCGTGTTCACATTGCAGGAATGCCTGTGTTTTAAATTGGATCAAATCTGTATTCAACGTCCGTTGCAGTAAGAGAATTAGCCCATTGTATCCATCTTGGATGTAAGGCTTTCGCATTTGGAATGCTAGCCTTTGTAACAGCTTCTTAAGCCGGTTCCCGGGTTACGACAATAATGCGTTTCCCCTGTGCCAGTGCTCTTTCTCTTGCTTCAGCGGTCTGAACAGCTTTCAGGATTTTCTCTGTTGAAGTGAAACGCATTTCTGCATTTGTGTACAGGTGTGATTTGTATGCAATTGGTACTGTTTCTCCTTCATTGAAGGTTAAGTAAGTGTACCCGCATTGACCCGCAATTATACGGATCACCAAGTGGCGTACCTTTACAAGTGTTTACAAGTGTTTGGAAGCTATCATGTCTTCCTGGAGTGAACAAAGAATATTAGTATGTTCTTGTGTCCAATTTCTGGCTGAAAAGTCAGGTTTTATTAGGTCGTAGAAAAGTTTTACCCTTTGTGCGTAATCTAAAATGTATGTTCTGCCGAAATTTAGGAATCCCAGTATTGATTGTAAATTTTTAATGATTTTGGAGGCTGGAGCAGCGCACATTTTTCTAAAAAGTTTGCTGCTAGACTTTTCCCTTCACTTGACAGCTCATATCCCAAACATAGGACATTGAGGTGGGCTATTTTTGATTTTTTAAAGTTAAATTTGTAGCCCTCAGTGGCAAATCCCATAATAATGGTACTTACCCTGGTCAAGTGCCTCTCTAAGTCATCGCCTGTTAGATAAATATCATCCACATAGGACAATGCTTCTTCATCAAATTTTTAAGTAACTCTGCTACCCTTCCTGAAAATACCCCGGGGCTATTCTTATACCCTTGGGGGAGTCAACAAAATTGTCGCTGGGACCCTAACGCTGAGAATGCGGTCAAATACCTGCTTTCAGGCGCTATATTTTGGCAGAAAAATCCATTTGAAATATCAAGTGTTGTTTTGTATTTTTTACGCACAATGTTATTCATTAATGCGGCACTATGTGCATTTTGGACAGCAAATGTCTTTGTGCATGAGTTTAAATGTCTGTAATCTAAAACTAGACGATATGTATTGTCAGGTTTACAGACGGGAAACAAAGGATTGTTCAATGGAGCGGTACATTTTTCAATGATCCCCCGGTATTCAAGTTGATATAAGATCTCCCTGACCTGTTTTTTAGCTTCTTGCTTTATTGGGTATTGCCTCTGAGCATTAGGTGAAACTTTTAATGGGATCACGTGGTAGGTTGAGTCCTCATCCCACCCAGCTAGATTTTTGTACAATGCTGGAGCTTGGGCTACTGCCCACTCCCGTGCATATGTATGTTTAAGGTGAACGGGAACATGGTTGGAAAATGCAGGAAAAATTATACTCTCTCCCCTGGGGCACTCCATTACGAATGCTGGCGGCCAATCTTGTTCGGCTAACAGGATGTCATACCCAGATGATAAGTTCTTCCAAAGGAGACCTTTTACTTTCCTGGGCTTGTCCCCCTCCATCCGGAGTGTTATTTCATGTAACTTATGTGGGACGCTCACCCTTTTGTCTGGTGTTTCCACTGTGATGTAATCATTCAAGTCCGCTGTCACCAGAAATTTCTTCAGGCTCTGGCGAGCTATTGTTACTTCTGCCACACTGTCTAGCATCGTCAGAGCCCATTCCCCGTTCAGAAGTTGTGTCCTCAGAATTCTGGGCATGTCTGATTTTCTGACCAGCAACTTTCTTTTTCTTAAATTGAGGTTTTGATTTTGGCTTATCTTCTTTTTGGGAAGTAAAGTCTGGAGCGCGCTGCTTGTCTCTGGACTGTGTGTGCTTCTCTCTGTGTTCTGACTGTCCTTCTCTCTCTGAGTTTTTCTTCGAGCCCTGAAAGGAACGAGAAGAACGTGTATCAGTATCCTGATACCTGTCAGGTTTCCTAATATTATCCCTATTCCTAAGGTTGTACCTCTTTTCAGAGTGCTCCTGTGCAGGAGACCTACCTCGAGACTGAGATCTGTTGTCTTTAAACTTTTGTTGTTTTTTATTATCCCACTTCTTTTTAGAAGAAATTGGTGCCTGCTTAGAAGTGTCCTTTTCGGGACTGCCCCTTAGTTGAGGTTTTACAACTTTTCCCCCCAAACTATCCCTGCCTAACTCTGCATACGCAGTTTCAATTATTTTGGGTAGTTCATTCTCCTGTTCTAATGGAGAGAACTCCCGTAGGCGTTGGTGGATTGCCACTGATGCTGCTTCTCCTTTAATGTTAGCTAGTATTATGACTGATACCTGGTCATAGTTATTTAATAACTTCATCCCTAAGTTCAGAGCAGGCTCTGCTCCGTACTCATTTTGTATTTGTCTTAATACATCTGGTATCACTGCTAATGAAGGAATACCATGAGTTCTGGTATATATGGCAGCAAAGACTGTACCCCAAGAGGTACAATCCTCTAACTGTGGTGTAATCTCCATGGGCAAGCGGATTGCTAACATTCTATGTGTTTCAAATGGTGTGGTATTTGAGAATACTGCTTCTAACTGGGTTATTTTTTGAGCTACCCAGAAAGGAATTTGTTCACGTTTTGTGGGCAATTTACCCATTACCACGTGTAATGTTTGTGGAGTAATTTTAGTAGCTGTGCTCTGTGTAGGAGCTGTATTTGGTGTAATTACTGTTGGTTGGACCGCAAGTGTCCTCATGACGAATTGTGTCATGTTTCTGTAAAGTTTTATCAACTCTTTGTGTTGAAAAAGCAATTCATCATTTGGCATTGTGTCAATGTCAGGATGTGGTGCATAGGTTGCTAATATCAGCCATGTTGCTCCTGGTCTTCCTAATGGACCGAGTCTTGCTCTTCTTCTTGAGTGGGGTAGGGCGCCATTAAACCAGAAATTATGTTCCTGGTAGGTAAGCGGAATTTCAGTCTCCTCAAACGGAGTGTAGACCGCTGGGACTTCTTCATGTATATATTAATGAAAAGTTTTTGTTATTGCATTTGCTGCTGGGAATGTAACCCATGAATAGAACACCTCTGTTTGGAAATCTTCGTGTGCCTCTATCACAAATATTACTATACCTCCTCTGGCTGGTAAACCATGTTTGAGGATTTTAAGTGTAAGTGTTTGTCTTACATTGGGTGCAATATGTATTGCATTGGCATCTTCCTCATCTGACTGACCTACTTGTGCCAGCGGGTCTAATTCTCCGTTTTCGGTAGTCATTGTGTTGAGAACACGGAATAACTGTCCAAGGAAATTAAGATAAGGTGTTTTGCACAATTTTGGGAGCTAACTGTCCCTCACGCTTGATTAACCAACAGCCATTAAATAGGCTTTCTCGCCTACTCAGCTGTGGCGGAGTTTGTGCCTACCCACTCCAGACGTCTCTGGTTTTTGTGAGTAGGGGTCTCTGAGAATAAGCACGACTGAACTACTCAGATTCTACTGTTAAATAAGTACTAAACCAACGTTGGTGGCGCCATGTAGTGTAGTTCCTATAGTACCCCTGCAGGACCTGCGCTTTAGGATAACATACACTGTGGGCCTGGTGGCAGACTGATTCTGAGCACCCCCACCGTGTATGTTAGCCTGTTTGCATTAGCTAGCTCACAGGGCCACTAGAATCTCCTTTTTATCAGAGAGATTAGTTTTTGGCAACCTCAGAACACGACAACCCTGATTCCTCAGACTCGTGGAAACAATGTACTACCTTTCGCTCAGTCCCTCATGCTTGCTCATTATGTCTCAGAGAGCTACACAGAAGAAACATTCAAGCGTGTTTACAATAAGAATTTATTGCACAGTTGTTCTTCTAGTATAAAATATATGTGCTGCGACAACTGTTAAACAGTAGCAGAGATATGTGATCAGCAGTACAGTGAATAAAAAAGGCTAGTACAGTTCTACCATTTTGCAATAGTCATGAACATATACATGAATATAAAATGCATTTATAAAATAAAGTGCATCCTCCTACGATGCCTGTCTAGATGTACCTAAGTGTACCTAGCATGTGAGTAGGTGCGAAAGAAGCCAAGAATCCCGCTAGGATTTAGTCAAACCCCATTACCTGAATAATGAGAGTGTGGGACCTCCTCCTGGTCTCGAGTTGGACACCCCGCAAGGGACGATTAGACCACTGTCAGCTGAAGCGACTGCATGCAGGAGCCTCAGCGTCTCTGGTCAGTGTGTAGGCCTGGAAGTCTCTGTTCCCTCTAACTACTGATAGCAAGAGGTGCTGTATTTATACAGAAAAGTATAGAGTCCCTTTGTCCCTTGTGTTAGCCGTTGTTGGGTATGAAGATGACGTATGGGATGAACCGGTTACGTAGATGTTTATGCAGGTGGATCCTAGCCCCTGCCTGGTTTCCTAGAACTCTTATGAATATTTAATCATACTGGATGAGCACATCGAAGATGGTATAGGAGGCCATTGTTCGGGAAAAACCCTCCTTCTGTACCCAAACCAGTCTAGATAAGGTTCAGCCCTCAGCGTCCGTTATTGTGGAGAATAGGGTACTAATGTAGGTGAAAGATTATGCCTATATTAGGGCATCTCAAACCATGCCTATATTAGGGCATCTATATGAAACAACAGTATTTCCTGGGTGATTGCTTTAGTGCAGGGGTACTGCCTGGGTGATTGGATGACTGCATGTGTAGTAACTGAGTGACTTCATGACCGCAAGGGTAATGCCTGGGTTCTTTGATGAATGCATGAGTAGTGCGTGAGTGAAAGGATCAGTGCAAGGTTAGTGCCTGGATCACTGGATGAGTGCATGGGTAGTACCTGAAACAATGGATGAGTGCATGGGTAGTGCCTGAGTGACTTCATGAGTGGAACGGCAATCCTTGGGTGCTTACATCAGTGCAAGGGTACTGCCTGAGTGAAAGGATGAGTGCAAGAGTAATGCCTGGGTCACTGCATGAGTGGATGGGTAGTGCCAGAGAGAATGGATGAGTGCAAGGGTAGTGCCTGAGTGAATGGTAGACTTTAAGAATAGTGCGTAAGTGATTGCATGAGTGCATGGGTATTGTCTGGGTGATTGCATGATTGGAGGCATAGTGCGTGGGTGATTGGATGAGTGCATTGTAGTGTGTGAGTGAAAGGGTGAGTGCAAGAGTAGTGCCTGGGTCAATGGATGAGTGCACGGGTAGTGCCTGAGAGAATGGATGTGTGCATGGGTAGTGCCTGCATGAATGGTTGAGTGCAAGAGTAGTGCCTGAGTGATTGCATGAGTGCATGGGTAGTGCCTGGGTTATTGCATGAGTGCATGGGCAGTGTGTGAGTAAATTGATGAGTGCATGGCTAGTGGCTAGATGAATTGCTCAGTGCAACAGCACTGTCTGGCTGATTCTATGAGTGCATAGATAGTAATGAATGAGTGTACAGGTAGTCCCTGTATGATTGCATGAGTGCATTCATAGTATCTGTTTCATTCAATGACTGGAGGAGTAGTCCCTGGGTAATTCTATTAGTGCATATCTTTTGTATGTATGCATGTGAGAAGTCATTGGGTAGGGAGTTCAATACACACCTGTCCTGTATAATGAGAAGTAAATAACTTGCAATTAAAGCACTTTTATTGGTCTATGCACTTTTGTAAAAAGTAAGTATGATACAACTCCTCAGAAATATGATGATAGTTTTCAAATAGTGTAAACAATGAACATTATTTATATTAGAAACAAATAACATATAATTAAATTTTAAACCTTTTCCCAGGTTATCATGCATATTATATTATGTATGCTTACCTTTCAAGTAATTTAGATACATTACTCAGTAGAACTATTTTAGAGTAGTATTATCCTAAACAGCATTAAAACTGTTTTCAAACTTCAACAGTAGCTACTATAAAGAAGAAAAAGAAAAACTGTTATTTAATGATAATATATTACACAAATTATAATATTATATTTTGAAGAACACAACATAAATTTAAAATTATGGAACATTTTCAGTTTCCCTTTTTTGCTGTTCTCAGATTCCACTTAACTTGACCATACACAGTGATTTCAATGTAGTATCATCATTGAACTGCAGGGGAAAAAACAATCAAATTGATTGTAGAAAAAAAACAAATCAGCATAGATCATCATTATCATTATGTGTAGCTATGTGTTTTCCTATCTACACTTTGTTAATTACTTCCTTCATCTACATTAACTCTATTATTTATCTCAAATACATTTGCCAAAACGTAGACTCTCATTTACATCTGGTATATTGTAGACAACAAATATATAAACTATTTGCTTTTAAACACAATTTTCCAAATGTAATATCAATTAGTGCAAATAATAATCCTAACACTAATTATAAATACTAATAGTTTGCAGTGCTGTCTACTTTCTGTTTACATCTTCCCAATAGGCCGAATGATGTACTCAAAACTTTGGCTGCAGAAATAGCAAATATGAATTTGGTAATTCATAAGGCAATCTAGGTTTAAATTCCAAGTGGGCATCATTTTAAAGAGTCCATCCTTTCTTACACTTTAAATAAACAGTAGTGTGTCCAGATGTTGCAGTAAGTCCTTCATGAACAATAATAGCTGCTGTTGTATAAGTTCTTCATGAAATAGATATTTGACTTGCTTTAAAATTTGTAATTTTTGTTTCCAATTTTCTTCTATTTGCTCTACATTGTTGTAACATTAAAATGAGATATTTTCCAAATTTTTCTATATGTAAAGTAGACAACATCTCTGATCTACAATGTGAGCATCTCATATCCTGATTTGCTGTTTTTATCAATTTGTTAAAAGGTACTGATTCGCAGTCTGGTATTGTCAAGTATAAGAATCGTTCCGTTTGTATTTCAGTGGTAGAAGTAAATGAACACTCTTCACATGTATGGTTCCACTTGTAACTTAGTCCAAATATGTTTTCAATGTGTATTCCTTCATGTTCTAATACTCCAAGCATAAGCATTAGAAATTCTTGTGCATCTTGTTGTATGTTGAGAGTAAATGCCAATGAACCAGTTCATATATCTAATAGATGTCGAATGCCAGAAGCAGTATGCATTTTAGTTCTGTCATTTATCAACTGTTGAAATACATGATGTAGTAAAAAACAGAATCTTTTTTACGATTTTCCATTATTTCCTGATGAAGATGTGGTGAATGAAACACAACATTCAGAATCACATTAGCATAACAGTTGATACCTGAACTGTTTTCTAACTGGTATCTTACAATATCATCAACACTTTCTATTTTTTTCTTTATACTTTCAATTTTTTCTTCATTTGCTTTCCTTTTTTGAAACTCAGTTGTATCTTTGACATATTTCCATTTTGGACACACTATACATTTCTCATATATGGGATATTCACCTAAATCAGGAGCATAAACTCTTCTTAAATGATTGTGCTCTCTTATACAATTTGCATCAGCACTATCTTTTTTCTTATCAAAATCTATCAAATACAAAGTAGACAATGTTCTTACTCGAGACAATGCAACGTATGCCATTCCCTCTTTGAACACCGTACTTCCAATATTTACAAAAGCTCTGTCTATACTTAAACCTTGAGATTTATGAATAGTTAATGTATATGCTAAAGACAGAGGAAACTTTTGTCTGCGAACATACAAATCTTTTACAAGCAAACAACGTACAACACAATGTCCAATCTGATTTTTTGAACTGGAATGGTATAGTAAAAACTTAATCCCTCGAGTCCTATGATTACACCTGCGTGGAACCAGCAACCAGGAAACTGGTTGGGCTGGAACGCAGGACTATATGTGTTATTGCAAATAGCCTGGGGTGGTACAGGTCGGATGTCAGGCTTGACTTTGCAAACAATGGTGGTATGAGGACAAAACATTTTTTTTACAAAATAATCTGTCTTACCTCTTAAATCTGATCAAATTTTATAAGGAAAAATTCTATTCCATCTCTATTCTGAAAATTTACAAAATCAACAACTTTTCCCATTGCTTCATTTACTAAACCTTCTTTTACATTCAAATTACGCAATAAAATTACCCGACAGTTTATACATACATGTAAAGTCTTTTCTAAGCCTGCAGTTTTAGATATGGACTTTTCCAAAGAATGCAATTTAGCATGTAGTTTCTCTGTAAGAAGAATAGTCACTCCCTGGTGTTTGATTTTATCAATAGCTTCAATTTCCACAATTTGTTGTTTTTCCAGTTTTAAAAGTTGTTGATTAAATGCAGAACTCTCTTGCATTGTAGGCATTAGCCAAACTATAGCCTTTTTTCTCCAAGCATATTGCACATTACTTCAGCTGCTGTAGTTTCCAGTTGTAAACAAGTTTCTTAGTAGCCGACTTTCTAAAGCTTGTTTACCATGTTCCGTCAAGACACCAATTCTTATGTCTTAAGGAATATTTCCATAATCTTCATCACTTGCTTGTCACATATTCTCAACAAGTTCTTTATATTCAAAATTTAACCAAATATTCACATTTCCAACACTTCCCAAAGATTTCCTTGTGTCATCATAGACAAGTGTTTTGAAAACAGGTTGTCCTTTTAAAGGAGTAAGTTGTAGTAGGTCTCCGAATACAATTGAATGTTTTCCTCCAAACAGAACATCGTAATCTGTTTTTAAAATCTGTTGCATTCTTAAATGTACAAAGGCAAGCATTAAGTTTGAGACCATGCTCACCTCATCAAGGATTAAAAGTGTCATTTTCTTCAGTACTCTTGAGACTTCATAACAAGCTTCTTCAGATAGCTTCTGATATTCAAATGTATTATCATGTTCAACAGGTAGCATAAGTAATTGATGTAAAGTAATCCCTTTAATATTATGTGCTGCTAATCCAGTTGGAGCTGTTACAACACAAGATAAATGTGAGTCTGTAGTTTTGTGTAGATAACTGGTCAAAACTTTAATTAAGAAACTTTTTCCTGTTCCAGCTTCACCCCTAATGTACAATAGAATAGGTTTAAATTATGAACATTTGCATTCTATTTTTTAAGCAGCAAACCATGTTGTATCTGTTGTTTGACTTGTAGATATATTTCTTTTTGTTCAATATTTACTTGTTCTTCTAACTTTTCCAACTGAATAATATCCTGTTGTGCTTGTGCATTGCAGTTTCTACCTCATTCATGGTTATTGCTGCTTCATTTTCGATAATTGGTTGTCCCAGTGGATCTTGACTCAGTGGACCAGAACTTTGACTGCCTTGTTTACTTTCTCTACCTGTTTCAGCTGCAGTAGTACTTTCTTGTTCAATCTCATCATTTAACATTTGTAGATAAGTTGGGTAAATTGTGCACTGAATGCTATCTTTAGTTGCATTAAAAGAATCTTCATAGCAGTCAAAATCTCCAAGTAATTCCGTTTCAGTACGCCAAGGCTTGAAGAGTTGCAGAAGTGCTAAATAGAAAAATTCTCTCTTATCTGCACTTTCGCAACTGAGGTTTCTGTGGTTAATAAGATTTCCTTTGACATGTTTTTTTCTAAACATCCGTCACATCCAATTACTGCATATTTCTCTTCTTTCATATTTTCTGTAACTTTTCTTTTAAAGCTATAATTTTGAAGTATTTCATACAGACATAGGTTTTCGAGATGTGCACTCCTTTTGGGATAGTATGTATCCAACGTATTAGTTTTAACAATATCTGTACTTTCTGGTTCTTTCTGTGCTAAGTATTCAATTTCTTGTAAAGATTTCAATACTCTATTTCGTGTGGAAGCAAGACCTAGACTTACCCAAATGATTCCTCTTGCCTTTGAATATAAACAGGCAGAGCTCAAGAGATCCAAACATGGGAAAGCATTTTCAAGCTAAAGGTGTACAATTTCTTGCTAAGACTCTTTTCTGCTGAGATTTCTTCCCACATTTCTATCATCTCTGTCTTTTCAGATTTGGTTATATATGATGTAACATAGCCAGTAACAGCAATTGAATTATCTGCAACATATTGAATATCCATGTTTGCATTCCACATTTTCAAAATAACTGGATTGTAGTCATTAATGTACTTTTAAGCTTCTGTTCTTTTTAAGTTATATGTATTCTTCGGAAATTTACGAGTTATTGTATGCCTTACTGCTGACAAGAAACTATTCACCCTTCCTTTAGATATAGAACGTGGGAATCCGAAACGACATTTTGTAAAAAATTTCCCTTTACACTTGTATTTTCATCGACAGCATTTCCCACACAGATGACTTTGAAACCGTAAAACTTGTTGTCTCAAGCTCTTTTCTCCTCCATGTCTTGGAATAGCACATGTAACATACTGCTCGATGAAAGACAAAACAGTCTCATCAGTATCAGTTCCAAATGTTGGTGCATTATTTATCCATAATAGTATGTTTATATGAGGAGCACCTCAGCTTGGTACTCTTTTCGGCAAAAGAAATCAGTAACTTTTCCAAGAGGATGAATATTTTTATTGCAGATAAATGACATCATGCTTTTATGGTTAAAATACCTGTAGACATTTACAGGATCCAAGGAACAGAGTTCTCTAGGTGTCTTCAATTCAATGTTTTTAACATTTGAATTTGCCTCTCGTAGAAATTCAAGTAAATCTTCCCACGCATATTCAGCACAGCTAAGGTGTACCTAAGTTTCTTAACATAAATTTAAGTTCACCATGACGACGAAACCAATATTCATTGGTACCACATTGACACGTCATCAAATTAATTAACTGATATTTTAAATTTTAATCTCTTTGTTGAACTTTGTCCATGAATTCTTTTGCAGAAACATGTTGAAGATGAATTCCTGTTTTAATATGTGGTCACTGCATATGAAAGTGCAGACAAATCACTTTCAAACAGAAGATGAAATATATATGGAAAGCACCGTCCAAATCTTGGATCTTCAGAGTACAATCTTGTTGAGTGGTATTCTGAAGCTTGAATTCGTACAACTCGCTCATCAAATCGTCCACCTTCTCCAGTGGGGAATAACTGTGGAAAACAACGAGCTTCTAAACTTTTTTCCCATACACTCATGGGAGTTCCCTTTGCTTCCTTCCTTTGAAATAATTCAATACTGTTTCCTATCATTTCGTTTGAATGTATAGTATAATGTTCATAAATCTCTTCACTCCTAGACTTGTCCACTTTTTCTATTTGCCTACTTGAAATTTCTATTTAATCTTCTAAGCATATTACCTGTTCATCAACATTTAAACTCTTATAATAAATATTATTCTGTATCAGATATATATGTAGCCTTTTGAAGTTTATTAAAATCTACAAACTCTTGCCATATTTTGCGACTCTTTGTTGGTACACCATTTACTAGAATAACTACTGGCTCATTTTCCTCCCTGTCTCCCTGTCTACACCAAAAGTTTCAATATTTTTCTTAAAATCTAAAGGTAAGTACACAACTCTTCCTTTCAGACCTCTTTGTAAATCTGTAGGTGGCAGTTTACCTGTTTTAGGCTCCGTACGAACTATGGCCTGTAATGGGTGTACAGATTGAATAAAAATAGACTAATATGCATTCAAATCTGTCAGTTCCTGAGGAATAGGTACCAACTCCAAGTTGTTATGTACTGCTCTAGCTGGCATTTTGTTCTCTTCTAACTTGTTGTAACAGTATTTACAAATAACTTGATCAGTACCCAATTAAAACTGACCTTCTACCAACAAATAAGCACCAAATTGCTGCCACTTATCATTGTTTTCCTTTACACTTTTTAAATATAAATCAACATTCCTAGTTTGATTTCTATAGTGAGTACGTCAACAACAAATACAAACATAGCTTGGTTTTTCAGACAAAACTGTCTTAAACTTTGTAATTTCTTCTGCAAACGCAATCTCTTTTCCGTGTTCTTCAACACCTACACTTATCAAACTCTCACTTTCTCTACACTCCTCTTGTGAACCCAAAAAACGAAACTGTATATCATCACAAACATTTTGTACATCTGATACCGAACAGTGCAAAAGAGCTGTGTTCATTTCACTTAAACATAATGCAGGAGTTTTTACATATTATAGTCTCCTTACTAACTGTTTTTGCATATTCTCGTAAAAAGATTCGCAATATGTCAATAGATTCCTGTCGAATGCTGCAAATACTGCTACAATCCCACTTATATACAGGAGTTTATGTACGCCTCCCTTGAACTTCTTCACCTATTACATCTTCCACATTCCTAACAACCATTTTTTCTTTTGGAATGGGACAACCATCTTTCATCTCATAGCATCGACCAATAGTATCAACTGCATGTACTAATGGGTTGTGTTGAAAATAGCTTTCTTCATTAAAGAAAGGCTCAGTACTAGAAGTGTGCTTCCATTCACCAATAAAAGTTTTACAAAAGTTACTTCTATTAACAAGTCTTTTTCTTTTGCTTTTCTCTTTCATAAACACCATTGTTTTATCCAATGCTCTCATTCTCTTCAATATTAATATAAATAATGTTCATTTCAATTCAAAAGCAATTCAAAAGCAGTATCTACTACACTTTCAATGTGTTGCTTCTTCTTATACGCTGCTGATCTTCTTTTATACTTTTTACAATTTTTGAATATATTTTGAATTACTCTACTTTTAAACATTCTTATACGTATCTCTTTAAACTAAGAGTTTCCAAAAACTAATGTTTTTTTACCATTACAATTCTTCTTTTCCTTCTGGTTTGTTGTAAAACAAAGAACAGTTTCAATCGTTTGTTACATCAATTAACAATTTTAAATTAATGACATGTCAATATTCATTATAACCACTAAGCAATTACTTACAATTACATTGCTATTCTCTTCATAAGAAATAAAAAAAAGTGCAAAACGAACAAGAGAACTGCAGAAAGAGGAATAAAGGTGCTCAAAGACAAAGAAATGTGTAGAAAGAAAAAGAAAGCTTCAGAAAGAGCCAAGAGAAATGCACAAAGAAGCAACACATCTACAGAAAAAATGTGAGAAGGGCAGAAAGAGGCAACAGAGGTGCAGAAGGAGGCAATAGGGGTGCACAAATACGCAACAGAGGTACAAAAAAGGCAAGAAATGTGAAAAAAGGGACAAGAGATGTATAGAAAGAGGCAAGAGACGTACTGTAAAGAGCAAGAAAGGTACAGAAAGAGGTAATGGAGGTGTAGAAAGAAGAAAGAGAAGTGCAGAAAGAAGCAAGTGAGCTCCCAAAATAAGCAAGTGAGGTGTATAAAGAACTAAAAGAGGTGCAGAAACAGTCAAAAGAGGCAGAGAAAGAAGAAAGAGAAGTACAGAAAGAAGCAAGAAAATTACAGAACAAGGCAAGAGAAATGCAGAAAGTGGCAAAAGAAGTGCAGAAAGAGGCAAGAGAGGTGTAGAAAGACGCAAGGCAACAGCAGAAAGAGGCAAGAGAGGTAGAGAAACACGGAAAAGGGATGCAGAACGAGGCAAGATGGGTACACAAAGAACCAAGACAAGTGCAGAAAGAAGCAAAAGAAGTGCAGAAAGAACAAACAGAGGTGCAAAACCAAGAAAAGTACAGAAACAGGCAAGAAAAGTGAATAAAGAGGCAAAGGAGGTACAGAAAGAGAGAAGAAGAGTGCAGAAAGAGACAAGTGAGCTGCAGAAAGAAGAAACTGGTGTGCAAAAACAAGTAATAGAGGTGCAAAAAGAGGTAAGAGAGGTACAGAAAGAAGCAAGAAAAGTGTAGAAAGAGACAAGAAAAGTGCAGAAAGAGGCAAAAGAAGTGCAGAAAGTGGCAAGAGAGGTGAAGAAAGAGGCAAGTGGAGTGCAGAAAGAGGCAATAGAGGTGCACAAACAGGCAACAGAGGAGCAAGAACAGGAAAGGAGAGTGCAGAAAGAAGCAACAGAGGTGCAGAAAAAGGCAAAAGAGGTGCAGAAAGAGGTAAACAGCAACAGAAAAAGGCAAGAGAGGTTCAGAAAAAGCCAAGACACATACAAAAAGAAACAAGAGAGGTGCAGAAAAAAGGCAAGAGAGGTGCAGAAAGAGGTGAGGGAGATCCAGAAAGAGGCAACAAAGGTACAAAAAGAAGGGAGAAGAATGTAAAAAGAAGCAACAGAGGTGCAAAAAAGGCAAGAGAGGAGTAAAAACGGATAACAGACGTGCAGCAAGAAGCAAGAGACATACAGAAATTGGCAAGAGAGGTACAGAAAGAGGTAAGGGAGGTGCAGAAAAAGGCAAAAGACGTGTATAAAGAAGCAAGAGAACTACAGAAAGAATCAAGTGAACTGCAGAAATAACCGAATGAGGTGCAGAAAGAACCAAGAGAGGTGCAAAAAGAGGCAACAAAAAGGCAATAAAGAGACAAGAGAAGTGCAGAAAATGGCAAAAGGGATGCACAAAGAGGCAAGAAAGGTGCACAAACAGGCAAGAGAGGTGCAGAAAGAGGGAAGAAGGGTGCAGAAAGAGGCAAGAGGAATGCAAAAAGAAGCAACAGAGGTGCAGAAAAAGGCAAGAGAGGTGCAGATAGAGGCAAAGAGCTACAGAAAAAGGTAAGAGAGGTGCAGAAAGGAACAAGAGACGTGCAAAAAAAGCAAGAGAGGTGCAGAAATTTGCAAGAGAGGTGCCGAAAGAGGTAAGGGAGGATGCAGAAAGAGACAAGAGAGGTGCAGAAAGAGACAAGATGGGTGCAGAAAGAGGCAAGAGAGGTACACAAACAGGCAACAGAGGTGGAGAAAGAGAGAAGAACGGTGCACAAAGAGATAAGAAGAGTGCAGAAAGAAGCCACAGAAATACAGAAAGAGCCAACAGAACTGCACAAAAAAGCAATGGAGGTGCACAAAGAGGCAAGACAAGTACAGAAAAAATAAAGAGAACTCCAGAAATTTAAAGCACCAATCCTTCCCATGTCACTGTTGTAACTCTCACCATATTCCTCAAGAGCATGTATGCATATGTCTATGCCTTTTGTTAGTGGCATCAAACATAAAAGAATCATACAAATAGTTGTATACCTGTATTTCAGATGTCTCAATGTTTAGATGCATAACACATGTGAGAATACATGTACAAGTAGACAGATACCTCAGTCACAAGCCCACACAGACTTTAAACGTGGCAGACTACACTTCCCATTTCATGCAGACACCTAAATTTATATGGCGTACTTCAAGTGTACCTTTCCAGAGACTCATACAAAGTACCTTAATCACTAATGCGTCTGCCAATATGTCTGAAACCTCATTTTTCTGCTGCATCTTCATTTTTTACAAACTGCTCAGAATTAGGTGCAGGCGGAGACCTCCGCTCCACCGGCAGAGTGTGCAGAGATTTCCCTACTCCGCGCTCCGCTGAGAATGCAGAGTAGGGAAAAAAACTCCGACTCCGCAGAGGAGTTAGCCAGCCCCCCACTAAATTGGCCCCCACCTACCCCCTAATAAAATAAGAGTGACAACTTAATTAAAAATAAAATAGTCACTTAACTGTATTGTGGCGTCCCCGGGCTGCCCTCCTCCTTCTCGCCGGACATCTTGCACGAACTGCGCTTGCGCACGCGCATGTGCATTTCTTTGTGAGAAATGCGCGCGCATGCGCAGTTCATGCAAGATGTCCGACGAGGAGGAGGAGGGCAGCCCGGGGACGCCGCAATACAGGTAAGTGACTTAATTTTTTTTAAATTAAGTTATCACTATTATTTTATTATGGGGGTGGAAGCGGGTGGCGGAGCGGAGTTCCACGGAGTTTCCCACCAACTCTGTGGACGTCCGCGTAGTTACACTCCGCCAGCTCCGCCGAGGGTTTCTCAGAATGTTAGACCTAACAAAGTTAAAACAGCAATGCTTCCCATGTTTCTGTTGTAAGTCTCACCATGTTCCTGAAAACATGCATGCATGTGTCTGTGCCTTTTGCTAGTGGCATCATACATAAAAGAAACATCCAAATAGTTATATACTGTGTTTCACACGTCTAGCATCTTTAGATGCATAACATGTGTGAGAATACATGTACAAGTAGACATATACCTCAGTCACAAGAACATCCAGACCTTTAAACTTGACAGGCTGCTTTTCCCATTTGAAGCAGACACCAAAATGTATACAGCATACTTCAAGTGTACCTTTCAAAAGACTCATACAAAGTACCCTAATCACTAATCCCTCTGCCAACATATCTTAAGCCTCACATTTCTACTGCACCTTCATTTTTTACCGACTGCTCAGAATATTAGACTGCCTAAATTTAAAACAGCAATCCTTGCAATGTTACTCTTGTAAGTCTCACCATGTTCCTAAAAGCATGCATGCATGTGTCTGTGCCTTTTTATAGTGCCATCATACATAAAAGAAACATACAAATAGTTGTACACCTGTGTTTCAGACGTATAGCATCCTCAGATGCATAACTCGTGTGAAAATACATGTGCAAGTAGAGACATACCTCACTCACAAGACCATGCAGACCTTAAAACTTGACAGACTGCTTTTCCCATTTGAAGCAGACACCAAAATGTGTACAGCATACTTCAAGTGTACCTTTCAAGAGACTCATACAAAGTACCCTAATCACTAATCCCGCTGCCAACATGTCTTAAACCTCACTTCTACTGCACCTTCATTTTTCACTGACTACTCAGAATATTAGACCTACCAAAATAAAAACAGCAATGCTTCTCATGTTTCCGATGCAAGCCTCACCATGTTCCTGAAAACATGCATGCATGTGTCTGTGCCTTTAACTAGTGGCATCATACATAAAAGAAACACACAAATAGTTCTATACCTGTGTTTCACACGTCTAGCATCTTTAGATGCAGAACACATAAGAATACATGTACAAGTAGAGACATACCTGAGTCACAAGACCATGCAGACCTTTCAACTTGACAGACTGCAATTCCCATTTTAGGCAGACACCTAAATTTATATGGCGTACTTCAAGTGTACCTTTCCGGAGGCTCATACAAAGTACCCTAATCATTAATCCCTCTTCCAATATGTCTTAAACCTCGCTTTTCTGCTGCACCTTCATTTTTCACCAACTGCTCAGAATGTTAGAACAACCAAATTTAAAATAGCAATCCTTCCCATGTTACTGTTGTAAGTCTCACCATGTTCCTGAAAGCATGCATGCATGTCTCTCTGACTTATGCTAGTGGCATCATACATAAAAGAAACATACAAATAGTTGTATACCTGTGTTTCACATGTGTAGCATCTTCAAATGCAAAACATGTGTGAGAATACATGTACAAGTAGAGAAATACCTCAGTCACAAGACCATCCAGACCTTTAAACTTGACAGACTGCTTTTCCCACTTGAAGCAGACACCAACATTTGTACGGCGTACTTCAAGTCTACCTTTCAAAAGACTCATACCCTAATCACTAATCCCTCTGCCAACATGTCTTAAACCTCACTTTTCTACTGCACCTTCATTTTTCACCGACTGCTCAGAATATTAGACCTCCTAAATTTAAAACAGCAATCCTTGCAAAGTTACTGTTGTAAGTCTAACCATGTTCCTGAAAGCATGCATGCATGTGTCTGTGCCTTTTGCTAGTGCCATCATACATAAAAGAAACATACAAATAGTTGTATACCTGTGTTTCAGACGTCTAGCATCTTCAGATGCATAACTCGTGTGAGAACTGAGAATACATGTGCAAGTAGAGACCTACCTCACTCACAAGACAATGCAGACCTTAAAACTTTACAGACTACACTTCCCATTTCAAGCAGACACCAAATTTATACAACATACTTCAAGTGTACCTTTCCAGAGACTCCTACAAAGTGCCCTACTCACTAATCCCTCTACTAACATATCTTAAACCTCACTTTTCTTTTGCAGCTTCAGTTTTCACCGACTCCTGTGAATGTTGGGCCTAACAAAATTTAAAACAGCAATTCTTCCATGTCACTGTTCTAAGTCTCACCATATTCCTGAAAGCATGCATGCATGTGTCTGTGCCTTTTGGTAGGGGCATCATACATAAAAGAAACATACAAATAGTTGTATACCTGTGTTTCACATGTCTAGCATCTTCAGATTCATAACACGTGTGAAAATACATGTACAAGTAGAGACATACCTCAGTCAGAAGAACATGCAGTCCTTTAAACTTGACAGACTGCACTTCCCATTTCAAGCAGACACCTAAATTTGTACGGCGTGCTTCAAGTATACCTTTCTACACACTCATACAAAATATCGTAATCACTAATCCCTCTACCAACATGTCTTAAACCTCACTTTTCTGCTACACCTTCATTTTTCACTGACTGCTCAGAATGCTAGAGCTACCAAAATTAAAACAGCAAACCTTCCCATGTTACTATTGTAAGCCTCACCATGTTCTTGAAAGCATGCATGCATGTGTCTGTGCCTTTACTAGTGGCATCATACATAAAAGAAGCATACAAATAGTTGTATTTCACATGTCTACCATCTTCAGATGTATAACACGTGTGAGAATACATGTATAAGTAGAGACATACCTCAGTTTCAAGACCACACAGACTTTTAAACTTGACAGACTGCTTTTCCCATTTCAAGAAGAGACACCTAAATTTAAACGGCATATTTCAGGTGTACCTTTCCAGAGACTCATACAAAGTACTCTAATCACTAATCCCTCTGCCAACATGTCTTATACCTCACTTTTCTGTTGCAACTTCACTATTAACCAACTGTTCGGAATATTGGGCCTACCCAAATTTAAAACAGCAATCCTTCCCATGTCACTGTTGTAAGTCTCACCATGTTTCTGAAGGCATGCATGTGTGTGTCTGTGCCTTTGCTAGTGACATGATACATAAAAAGAAACATACACATACTTGAATACCTGTGTTTCAGACCACATACTATCTAAATGTATGGAGAAGAAAGTGTATCCATTCTTTTCTGATCATAAGACACAGCACATGGGTACAGAGTTATGCAGACTGGTATATAGTTTAATACATCTGTCAACATGGTTTAAACATCAATTTTCTCTACTACTTTCATTAGACACTCAGGAAGCACACATATTACTATGCCCAACCTATTTCTATCTTCATTTCAGTACAATAAAAGAACCTACAATACACTTTCGTACATTTGGCAACATATTTCAAACATCACACTTCTCTAATACTTTGCAAATTTTATAAATAATGCTTTTCAAAGTTAAAAATGTCACTACAAAGACTGAAGCACTAGTATGCAATACATAACACACCTTACAAATTTGTAACTCAGCTCTCAAAAAGTATTGCAGAATATGAAATATCAGAAACTCATAAAAGATTTTCTTTTAAACACAATAAATGTGATGCACCACTCTCAACAAGGTAAAACCAGTAATGGCAAACTTTACCTCTCTTTCTGCACAAAAATAAAGGTAAGTAACAAATCAAAATGCTTCCTTCATTATTTCAAATTTTGAAACCCATTTCTATTGGTTAGACATATTAACCCTTTATTAGTCTCTTCTAATAGTGCCCAAACTGGTTCTGTAATTTACTGGAGTGGCGACTCCTTCGCGGTGCCGCAGTGTAGCATCTCGATGGAGCCGCGAACCCTTACAGGAGTTCAAAAACCTATTATCAATTATAATAGTATTATTTTTTAACAACACACTACTTCTAAACATACTACTGATTTGGGAAAATTTACTTTAGTAGCATATCACTTATATATAAGTTAGCACTTCATCTTTTAAAACCACAGTTAAGTTTCAACCCTTCCCCCATTCTGTTTAATCCCAGTAACACTTTCTGCAACATTCAACTGTACCAGAAGGTCGCAAGTTCATCACATTTTCAAATGCAGCATACTAGCTTACAAATGCAAATAGCAGGTGTGGTTGACTTTTGCAAAATATTACCATATCCTATCTACTGAACCTTTAAAACATTTTTCTAAAACCAATCAGAAACATGCTTGTTCAGCAAAGTAACATGCATCCTATTTTTAAGTACACAGGGGCAGATTTACAAGCCCCTTGCGACACTTTTACGCCGCTGTTGCGTCACTTTTGTGATGCAGCGGCGCCGTAAGCAATGCGCCACATTGTGACACATTTACAATGTGATGCATCTAGGGAGATGCGTCACGTTGTAAAGCCCTGCGTCACATTATACCTGTGTCAGGTATAATGTATGCAGGGTGGGCGTTCCCACGCAAAAACGCCTCGTAAAAGTGACGCAGTGAAATCTACAAGATTTCACTGCGTCACTTCTACGACGCCACTGCGTCAAAACCTTACGCCTCCTTGAAGCAGGTGTAAGGAGTGATGCAGCATAATAGGAATAGGCATTCCTGAGCATTGCTGGAGTTGCGTTGTGCTTGCGACACGACTCCAGCAATGCGTTGCCTTTACGCTAGCAGATGCGTCACTCATCTGTCAATCCTTACGCCACGGTGCGCCGCATTGTAAATGCGACGCATCCATGGTGGCGCAAGGGTTTTTTTGCATGATGCAAATGAACTGACGCAGCTCTGCTAATATGCAGAGATGCGTCAGTTCTTGTAAATCTGCCTCTCAATGTTTATGACCAACCAATCAGTTATCTGCTTTTTCTAAAACAACACCATCTCCACCATTTTAGATACCTCTGATTCCACCAACTGACTTACTCAGCTACAGACGTCTTTTGATTCCTTCCACACATCCCTTCAAAATGCTTACAGTATGGATTGTAGGGCACAGCTATGTTTTCTGGGGCAAAAGGTATGCTGAACACAGAGGTATTAACAAAGACTTATGTTTGCAAAATGTGGATATTTCATGGTTTGCACAGAGAGGATTAAAGTGGCACCAATTGATGCCTTTGGTTAAAACTTTTTTGCATCTCCAACCCCCTGACCTCATGATTATGCACTGCGGTGGCAATGACCTAGGCACATAGACTGGGGTAGGATTGGAAATCCTAATGAAGGATACCTTTGCACAATTGATGCTGCTTTTCCCTCAAACCGTCTTTGTATATTCTAATATATGCCAAAGACAGAAATGGAAGTGGTCAAATCATTTCTGTCCACAGATTGAAAAGGCTTGGAAAAAGTCAATAAAGCTGTTTCTGCTTACCTCAGAGACCATAGGATGGGCTCCAGCTATAACAACAATCTACGTTTTCATATGCATGAAATCTACAGAAGTGATGGAGTTCATTTCACAGATGAAGCAAACAGAGTGTTTCTCAAAATCTTAAGCTCTGCATCCGCACTTACATGTAGCTCCAGCAAAGTCATAATGAAAACAACGGCTTTTTAGAGCCACTCTATAACCCAACAGTGAATCTTATTTATTTTTTTACATACACACTCTTTTTAAATATTTTCTTGATTCGCAAACCCGTCGTAAATTCGCAAAACAAAGCACAAATTCAATGTACTACAACACAATAAACTTTTCAAGTTTAACTTTAATTAATTCTAACTCTATCAAATTTAATGTGATTATTAACCTCAATCTCACTAGCTCTATAAAAAAAGTTCACAGATGCAACACTACCTTTTGAATTATATACTATTTAAATACTTATTTAAGGTGGATCAGCGAATCCACCACAGCGTTACACTGGGGGGCCGCGCTGAGAGCCGCGAAAGGGTCGCGACTCCTATTATGAGAGAAAAGAAAATATTTCCCCCAGTTCCATTCCCCGATATTGGCCCCGGGGACCCCATCCCTCGGGCCCGCCATTTAAAAAAAAGGGAGAGAGGGCCACTTGGCCCTCCTCCCGGACCATTTTTGGCCAATCCTTTATTTATTTTTTTAAATGGGTTAGGGGGGCCTGCATGGCCCCCCTACCTGTGCCATTTTGGGCCCCGGGGACCCCATCCCCTGGGGCTTGGCCTCTGGTTGGGGATCCCGGTGGGACCCCAATCCCCCTGCGGTCCCTGCTGGCTCCCTGCCTCCTGCATGAGCCGGCATTGCTTTTGGGCAGAGGGAGCTGCAGACATGCAGCTCCCTTTGACCAAAAGCAAATCTGCTCGCTTTATGGAAGCGAAGCAGTGTTTGCTATGGCATGGCATGAGCAGTGCTCTCGCCATACCATAGCAAACTGCAATGTTCCGGGGTGGGCACCCTAGGACAGTGCTGGAGTCGGTCCTGAGGGGTGGCAGTCCCCAGGGCTATGGCGTGCTCCATGAGTAGCCCCCCTCCCATCATTTTTAAAGCCCTGGGGGGGTGGTGGTCCCCATGGCCAGGGGTCAGCAACAGACCCCCACATTTAAATAATTAGTGCCCCAGGGAGGTGGTGGTCCCCGGGTCTGCGGGGGGCCGCGTGGCCCCCTGCATTTAAAGCATACAGCCCCGGGGAGGTGGCAGTCCTCGGAGCAGCGTGGGGGCAGGCACCCAGTTATGCATTTTTTTAAAAAAGCCAGGGGAGATGGAGCTGCCCCCGCATATCATTAACATAGCGCCAGGGAGGTGGTGGTCCCTGGGGCTGTGGGGGACCCCACGGGTCCTGCATCATGATTCACCATTGCCCCCCATACCTAGCCCACCTGGGGGCTTTAAGAAAATGAAGCGCAGGAGACCGCGCTTCATTTTTAAAAAGAAATTCTGTGGCATTTGCGAACCCTACGCGAATCCACCAAATGTATTTTACAGGCCTAGGGGGTCAGGATATTTCTACCCTGACCCCTTTTCACATTTTTTACCTTTTTTCTTCTGAGTCATAAGATGGCTGCCAACACTTCCTGGTTGGAACTGTTGGCAGCCAATCAGATTGCAAGGCTCGTGATTAGGAGGGCTCGCTGATCCTTCGCATCTATAAATAGATATCTGTAAATATTTAATTTTCTCAAAAACTACTGAATGGATTTACACCATTTGCCAAAAAAGAGTGCACTCTGGACCAAGAGCTACCTTTCTGCCAAATTTGTTGTAATTCCGTTCAGCAGTTGTAGCTGCGTCAACAGCTGCGTCAACAGTTTCCTACGGAAATTAACATGGAGAAAGCGTGTTTTGGGACCCCTCTCTTTTCTCAGCCCCTGCTTAACGATTCACCCCGCAACTTTCAACACAGCAGCTGACCTGACTACCCCATAAGTTTTGGAAATTTCACGAAGATTCGTAAAACGGCACAAAAGATTTTGGCAAAAGAAAAAATGCTTCTTGAAAAGAAAGAAGGTCGTAACTATAAATACCTACTGACGACCACCTGTAGGTAATATATATATACATATATATATATATATATTCACTGGCAAAACCAAAGGTTACTGGGATGTTATAGTTAGGAAATAGAATTTTTAAAAACTTAGATATTCACTGAAAAAACTAAAGGTTACAGGGGCGTTATATTTAGGCTGACATTTCACTCGTACAAGACCAGAGAAATACAGCAGTTATAGTTAGCTGAGCTAACTATAACTCGCGCCCCGCAATGCACTGCTTATGACCTCACATATTACATCACTCATGACATGGTCAGTGTCATCACTGATGACATCTCAAATGACATCACCCATGACATCACTGATGACATCATCCACAGAATCTCTGACACAGCCACTCACCCCCCATGTAACCATTCAAACACCCACTCCAACTTCCACAATACCATTCTCAAAACCATTGACACACCCATACCAGTACGTACCCACTCACTGATTCATAGGTCTACTCACACATCCACTCAGTGATCCATACAGCCACTCACACACCCACTCACTCACCAATACAGCCACTGATATATCCACTCATATATAGACATATTTGAGAAAAAAAGTTTCAGTGTAGCTATTTAGTAAGATACTAATATAACTTTCCCCTTTGTATTCATTTGTTGAAATAATTATATCAAAAATGCATTTTCCTTCTTCACAGCAACACTGGAGGTCGCAAGGACATCAGAAGTCAGAAATACAAATGAAAAAGTGTAAAACAGATATATAGACATATTTTATACAAAGTTTGAGTCTAACTGTTTAGTAATATATTGGTTTAACTTTATTTTAACCACATGTGGGTAAAACAAAGTTTTAAAAAATAACTTTCAACATTTAAACACACGAACACAATATAACTTCCAAACAAACATCAAACTATCCAGTGTTACTCAAACTTATGGGGAATAAAAATCTGCTGCAAAACTAGAGCAATGCACAATGTCTGACAAGATCCTCTCTAGAGGGACGAACAAAAAATATTCATGTGGGACGACGTCCATCTCATATTATCTTAAAACCTATCATATAAAACGTCTCCAACTGGCGATCTATAAGAGGAAAGCTGGAGGCCATCTACATCAGTGACATCAGCAACAATATACGGCCAGAAAGTCCCTTTAGAGGTACAGACTACTACAACAGATATAGCTTCACAGTTTTCAAGAATGGCCACGTATTGCATGGACTGTAGTGTTGTTATAACAGCTTGTGAGCAGTGTATTACAGCTATTCACAATGCTGCCAAAAATCATAGATGATATTTTTCCTCTCTTTTATATTTCTTGCACATTTCATAAGAGAAGTTCATACTTACATATAGCTTGCCATACAGACAAGTCAAACCATCTCTCTACAAATAAATACACAGGTAACTTTTGCCAGTTATCATAATGAAAATTTTCATTTTTTAAATATAAGTCAACAGTCTGTGTTTAAATCTTCTAGTAAGTAAATCAACTACATATACAAACATACTCTGGTTTTCTACAGAACACTGTGTTAAATTTTGTAATCTCTTTTTTAAAACTTTCAACTGTAATATATGTGTCTTGTTCTGCAACTCTTCCTCTTAACAACTCTTTATTTTCCCCAGAATCCTACTCAGGACGAAAGAAACGAAACTGCACATCACCACAAACCTTTTCTAAGTCTGCCATACTACCATGCAAAAGTGCTCTACTTATTTCTCCTAAACATAAAGCAGGAGTTTTCACATAATACAGTCTCCTACCTAAAGTTTGCATTGTTCAGTGGTATAACTTATTTTGTGTTTTATACTTCGCCTTGGAACGATACATAGGAATTTTCTTAATATATCAATGGATTGCTGTCTAATACTAGAAACACTACTACAATTCCATTTGTATACAGTACCTTGACTACACCTTCATTGTACCTCTTCTGCCATTACTTCTTCTACATTACTAGGTACCATCACCTCTTTTGCTATAGGACTACCATTCTTCATTTCATAACATCGTACTCTTTAATCAATAGCATGAACTAATTTGTTGTCCTGGAGATAGCTTCCTTCATTAAAGAAAGCCTCTGTACAAGAAGTATGTATCCATTGTCCACTAAAAACTGTACAACAGTTTCTTCTGTTCACTAATCTTTTGTTCTGGTTTTGTCTTCTCATGCAAAACACTATTTTGTCAAGAGTCTTCATTCTATTTAGAATCAAAATGAAAAGCTTCCTCTTCAAAGCAAAGGCCTTATCAATTACTCTCTCAACTCGTTCTTTCTATTTCACAGCATCTCTCCTTCTTCTCCACTTTTTTAAAATGTAACACTAAATTTACAAGGCTGTAACTATGCAATCATTATAACATTTGTGCAGAACCTATGCAGCCATCTAAATACCCACTTGCAACCCATGCAGTCATTGAAATACTGAGGCATGCACGTGCACTGATGAAACACTCAGTGCGTGCGTATGCCTCAGTATTTCAATGATTGCATGGGTTGCAAGTGGGTGTTTACATGGCTGCATAGGTTCAGAGCAAATGTTATAATGATTCCATAGTTACAGCCTTGTTAATTGCATAAGTCAATAGATAGTACCTAGGTGATTAGATGAATGTATACATAGTGCCTGCATCCTTCAATAACTACATAATTTCTGCCTGCCTGATTGCAAGAGTACATGTATAGTTTCTGGATAACTGAATAACTCCATGGATAGTGAATCACTGATTTGATGACTGCCTGAGTAGTGGCTGGGTGATTCCACGAGTGCCTGAATACTGTCTGAGTGACTGTGAAAGTACCTTCTTTCCTGTTAGATACATAACAATTGTCACTATAAATCCGAATCATTGGTTATCTCCTTCTGTCAGTATCAAACTACCCGTTTTACTGTATACATGCTCTTCTTCTGAGCTATGTGGGAGTGAAATCTGGGTATCAAACTTGATATATAATTTCATACATGGCCCTCTAGGAAAATACATTGCTTTGCTTCTGAGCGTGCACTTGCATCACTAAGTTCTAAAATGGAAAACAACATTTTGAAAATTTTCAAAGCAAAACACCTTTTGTGAATGACATAGCTACCTCATTTTTTAAAAACTTCTACTGCTTCTAAAACATATACTCAGCATATATCAAACAAAAGTTACACTCGAAATGAACCTAGCACTAGAACTCTTGAGGCATTCTGCACTATTAATTCTTCTCAATTTTAAACAAAGCATGTTTAAAGAAAAATACAACTCTCACCATATACATGAGGTTTTCATCAGCCTTACTGAACATAGATCACAATGTAAACCTATATGCGATTTCTTAATAGATGTGCACTTTCAAGCCATCTTTCCCAAAATATATACCTCTCTGCATCTTTAAGCAAACTCAAAAGTCCCACCGTATATATAACTATGTGCAAGCACAAAAACTATATCTAACCATCTAAGCATATGCAAAGTGGTCATATAACAAGTACTACTTCTTTCTAATTCATATACACGCAGACAACATGTTCTCATTTATTTCTCACTACACTATTTCTGTTTAATAATGTTACTAAAATTACTACAACTCCCAGAATGCAAATGACAGATGTATCTATTCTGCATATGATGTTTTAGACATTTAAAACATTCTTAGTTCCTCATTGCAACTTTCCACAAAGCGATACTGTTATTTTTCAATAAAATACACAATGTAATAAACCAACACTAATTCATTTTTCTCTTACTTCCCAAAACATTCACCACTAACCTCTTAAACACATACCCTCTAATAGATACAGTTAAACTCATATATTTATTCTCATCACTGTAATACTCCTTTTAATCAAACTCCCATATACATATTCATTTCTAATGTACATTTTTAAAATACCTACAATGTTATATACATACCACTGAATTCAGTTTATAGATTATATTGTTGTTTTACCTCTTTCTGCATAATTTGGACACTATTAAGATTTGTACAAACTAACCACAAGAATGGTACACCACTCTCATACAAAGCAAGTCTAAAATGGCAACCTCTTCAACTTTCCACTCTATCATCATGAGAAAGACAGCAAATGAAATCTTGTCTTTCATCTTAGACTACTGCATCTCCACTTGTGAATGGTTAGCATCTGTTAACCCTTTCCCTCACTTTCAAAATGAGGTTCCTGTTGGTGTGTTTTCGCTATGTTTTCGCGATCATCGTGGGATAATCGCGAAAGAAAATGGGAGTTCAAACCAATATCTAGCTTCATTTTTCAGAAATTTAAATACTACACAACAGTTTATTACATAGTCCTGACTTGGAAATTGAAACTTGCCACTACTTACATTGTGTCATCACTTCTCAACTTTTCAAAATAATGTTCTGTCTCTTTAATACCCTTCCCCCCAATACAGTCGTAGCTCAGTGTGCCTGGCAACCCAGTGGAACCAGTAGGTCACAAGTTCACAGCACATTCTAGAAGGAACATGCTACTTCCTTAGAAATTCACTGAAAAAACCACAGGTTTCAGGGACGTTATAGTTAGTTGGACATTTCACTCGTAGACAACCAGAGAAATTTGGCTGTTATAGTTAGTTGAGCTAACTATAACTCGTGCCCCCGCAATGCACTGCTGATGACGTCACATATTACATCATTCATGATATGGTCAGTGACATCACTGATGACATCTCATATGACATCACTGATGACATCACTGATGACATCATCCAGTGACTGTGTGTTTCTGTAAAGTTTAAATAAGTTTTAAATATATATATGCCAAGGTGTATTGAAGAATAAGTGGGTGTATAAGTGTCTGAATGGCTGATTTAGTAGGTGCGTGACTGACTGTATAAGTGAGTGATTAAACGTGTCTTACTGAATGCATGGGTTAATGACTAAACTGTGTGAATGTCTGTATCAGTCTGTCAGTTGGTGTGTAAGCGTCTGCATGGGTTGGTGAGTAGCTACATGAGTGTCTATATGGGTTATTGATTGGTTGTCTGAGTATCTGTATGGGTGTCTGAGTGTCTGGGTGGGTGGGTGGGGGGTCGGTGACTCTGTGCATAGATGTGTGAGTGGGTGATTCCCTAAGTGTATGGGTTCAAGAGAACATCTATGAAGGGCTGTATGGGTGGGTGAGTGTGTGTATGGGTGTGTTGGTGAGTAAATGGATGTCTCAGTGGTACATGTGTGAGTAACTACATATGTGAAAGGCAGTATATGTGAGTGTTGGAGTATATAAAAGACTATATGTGAGAGTGAGTGATTGTGAGAATGCCTGTATGGATGAGTGTGTGCTTGTATCAGTGATTGTATAAGAAAGTAAGTATGTGTTAGTATCTGTATGAATAAGTGAGGTGGTGTGTGTATAACTGTATAGGTGAGTAAATGGGAGTGTGATTGATTCTTTGCATGACTGACTAGGTATGTGAGTAACTCTATGGATGAGTGGCGGTGTCTGAGTGTCTGTATAGGTGTATGAGTGCATATGATAGTGCTGTATTGATGAGTGACTGCATGTATGAGTGACTGTATGGGTGAATGGGTGGATATGTGTGTAGACCTAGGAAGCAGTGAGTGGGTATGTAGTAACTGGTATTAGTGTGTCTATGGTTTCAAAAATGGTAGTCTGTATTTTAGAGTGGGTGTATCAAAGGTTATAGTAGGGTGAGAGGAGGTGCATCAGATTATCACGTGGATGATGTCATCAGTGATGTCATCAGTGATGTCATTTGAGATGTCATCAGTGATGTCACTGACCATGTCATGAATGATGTAATATGTGACATTATCAGCAGTGCATTGCGGGTTAGCTAAACTAACTATAACGTTCGAATTTCTCTGGTTTTGTACGAGTGAAATGTCCAACTAACTATAACGTCCCTGAAACCTGTGTTTTTTTCAGTGAATTTCTAAGGTTTTTTAAATGCTAATTTCTAACTATAACGTCCCTGAAATCTATGGTTTTTCCAGTAAATTTCAAAGGTTTTTTAAATGCTAATTTCTAACTATAACGTCCCTGAAACCTATGGTTTTTTCAGTGAATTTCTAAAGTTTTTTATATGCTAATTTCTAACTATGCCTACAGAGGTAGGACATGTGCAGAAAGAGGAAGAAAGGCGCAGAAAGAAGCAAGAGAAATGCAGAAAGAGGCAACAGAAGTCCAGAAAGAGGAAGAAGGTACAGAAAGAAGCAAGAGATATGCAGAAAGAACCAACAGAGGTGCAGAAAGAGGCCTTGTTGCAAAGTCATCCTGTGCCCTGGGCCCCCCCCAACATTTTGCTCACTGGTACTGGTGGTAACTGACTCTGACTGACCCTGGGCTCTGCCTAACCAGGCCCGGAGCCAGTGCTAAGCTGAGAGACACTTAGAATACAGTGAAAATACCTAAATAGACTAGGGTACACTATGGGTTGGGGTACCTCTGTGATTGGCATGACCTCCCTTGTAAGGTTCTAGTACATAATAGGGCAGGGGGATTAAAGCTACCTCTAAATCAGTAGCATATAATAGGGCATGGCAGTTTAAAGGCTTGCAGCCCTTTTCTGCTCTTGCATGTGTGCACTGCTGAGACTGAGGTCAGTTTTAAAGTAGCCCTGTGTGTGCAGAAAGAAGCAAGAGAAGTACAGAAAGAAGCAACAGAGGTGCAGAAAGAGGGAAGAGGGGTGCAGAAAGAGGCAAGAGAAGTGCAGAAAGAAGCAACAGAGGTGGAGTTGAGGCAAGAGAAGTTCAGAAACAGGCAGAAGAGGTACAGAAAGAGGAAACGGGTGCAGAATGAGAGAAGAAGGGTGCCGAAAGAGGCAAGATGGGTGCAGAAATTTGCAAGAGAGGTGCAGAAAGAAGCAAGAGCAGTGCAGTAAGAAACAACAGAGGTGCAGAAGGAGGCAAGAGGGGTATAGAAAGAGGCAAAAGAAGAGCAGAAACAAGCAAAAGAGATGCGGAAAGAGGCTAGAGGGGTGCAAAAAGAGGCAAGAGAGGTGCACAAAGAGGCAAGAGAGGTGCACAAAGAGGGAAGAAGGGTGCAGAAAGAGGCAAGTGGGATGCAGAAAGAAGCAAGAGAGGTGTAGAAAGAAGAAAGAGAAGTGCAGAAAGAAACAACAGAGGTGCAGAAAGAAGCAAGAGCAGTGCAGAAAGAACCAACAGAGGTGCAGAAAGAGGCAAGAGGAGTGCAGAAACAAGCAACAGAGGTGCAAAAAGAGGGATGAGGGGTGGAAAAAGAGGAAAAAGAAGTGCAGAAAGAAGCAACAGAGACACAAAAAGGGAGAACAGGGGTGGAGAAAGTGGCAAGAGGGGTGCAGAAAGAAGCAAGAGAGGTGCAGAAAGAGGCAAGAGGGGTGCAGAAAGAAGCACAAGTGGTGCAGAAAGAAGCAAGAGAGGTGAAGAAAGAGGCAAGAGGGGTGGAAAAAGAGGGAAGAGGGGTGCAGAAAGAGGCACGAGGGTGGAGAAAGAAGCAAGAGATGTGCAGCAAGAAACAAAAGAAGTGCAGAAAGATGGAACAGAGGTGCAGAAAGGGGCAACAGGGGTGAAGAAAGAGGGAAGAGGGGTGGAGAAAGAGGCAAGAGGATGCAGAAAGAAGCAAGAGATGTGCAGAAAGAAACAGAAGAAGTGCAGAAAGAAGGAACAAATGTACAGAAAAAGGCAAGAGAGGTGCAGAAAGAGGGAAGAGGGGTGCAGAAAGAGACAAAAAGGGTGCAGAAAGAAGTGACAGGTGCAGAAAGAAACAAAAGAAGTGCAGAAAGAAGGAACAGAGGTGCAGAAAGAGGCAAGAGGGGTGCGGAAAGAGTGGTGTGAAAGAGGCACGAGGGGTGCAGAAAGAAGCAAGAGAGGTGCAGAAAGCAACAGAGTTGCAGAAAGAGGCAAGAGAAGTGCAGAAACAAGCAACAGAGGTGCCGAAAGAGGGATGAGGGGTGGAAAAAGAGGCAAGAGAAGTGCAGAAAGAAGCAACAGAGATGCAAAAAGGGGGAACAGGGGTGGAGAAAGTAGCAAGAGGGGTGCAGAAAGAAGCAAGAGACGTGCAGAAAGAGGCAAGAAGGGTGCAGAAAGAGGGAAGAGGGCTCAGAAAGAAGCATGAGTGGTGCAGAAAGAGGGAAGAGGGCTCAGAAAGAAGCATGAGTGGTGCAGAAAGAGGGATGAGGGGTGCAGAAAGAAGCAACAGAGGTGCAGAAAGAGGCAATGGGGGTGCAAAAAGAGGGAAGAGGGGTGCAGAAAGAGGCACGAGGGGTGGAGAAAGAGGGAAGAGGGCTCAGAAAGAAGCATGAGTGGTGCAGAAAGAGGGATGAGGGGTGCAGAAAGAAAGAACAGAGGTTCAGAAAGAGGCAACAGGGGTGCAGAAAGAGGGTGGATGGGTGGAGTAAGAGGCAAGGGGGTGCAGAAAAAAGCAAGAGAGCTGCAGAAAGAAACAGAAGAGAAGAGGTACAGAAAGAGGCAAGAGAGGTGCAGAAAGAGGGAAGAGGGGTGCAGAAAGAGGCAAAAAAGGTGCAGAAAGAGGTGACAGGGACAGAAAGAAACAACAGAGGTACAGAAAGAGGCAAGAGGGGTGCGGGAAGAGGCAAGAGGGGTGCAGAAAGAGGGAAGAGGGGTGGAGAAAGAGGCAAGAGGGGTGCAGGAAGAAGCCAGAGAGGTGCGGAAAAAAACAAAAGAAGTGCAGAAAGAAGGAACAGATGTGCAGAAAGAGGCAGGAGGGATGCAGAAAGAGGGAAGAGGCATGCAGAAAGAGGCAAGAGGAGTGCAGGAAGAGGGATGAGGGGTGCAGGCAGAGCACGAGGGGTGCAGAAAGAAGCAAAAGAGATACGGAAAGAGGCAAGAGAAATGCATAAAGAAGCAACAGACATGCAGAAAGGGGGAAGCGGGGTGGAGAAAGCAGCAAGAGGGATACAGAAAGAAACAAGAGAGGTGCAGAAAGAAACAAAAGAAGTGCAGAAAGAAGGAACAGAGGCGCTGAAAGAGGCAAGAGGGGTGCAGAAAGAGGGAAGAGGGGTATGAAAGAGGCACAAGGGGTGCAGAAAGAAGCTAGAGGCATGCAGAAGAAAACAAGAGAGTTGCAGAAAGAAACAAAAGAAGTGCAGAAAGAAGGAACAGAGGTGCAGAAAGAGGCAAGAGGGGTACAGAAAGAGGGAAGACGGGTGCAGAAAGAGGCTCAAGGGTTGCACAAACAAGCGACAGAGGTGCAGAAAGAAGCAAGAGAGGTGCAGAAAGAGGGATGAGGGGTGGAGGGGTGGAAAAAGAGGCAAAAGAAGTACAGAAAGAAGCAACAGAGATGCAAAAAGGGGGAACAGGGGTGGAGAAAGTGGCAAGAGGAGTGGAGAAAGAAGCAAGAGAGGTACAGAAAGACGCAAGAGGGGTGCAGAAAGAGGGAAGAGGGGTGCAGAAAGAAGCACGAGTGGTGCAGAAAGAGGGGTGAGGGGTGGAGAAAGAGGCAAGAGAAGTGCAGAAAAAGGAAACAGAGATGCAAAAAGGGGGAACAGGGGTGGAGAAAGTGGCAAGAGGGGTGCAGAAAGAAGCAAGAGAGATGCAGAAAGAAACAAAAGAAGTGCAGAAAGAAAGAACAGAGGTGCAGAAAGAGGGAAGAGGGGTGCAGAAAGAGGCAAGATAGGTGCAGAAGGAGGCAGAGGGGTGCACAAAGAAGCAACTGAGGTGCAGAAAGAGGCAACAGAGGTGCAGAAAGCGGCAAAAGAGGTGCAGAAAGTAGATATGATTTGCAGAAAGAGGCAAAAGAAGTGCAGAAAGAGAAAGAAAGGTGCAGAAAGAAGCAACAGAAATGCAGAAAGAGGCAAGAGTGGCTTGCACACTATTAGTACCTATTTAACACCCACATTTAGCAAAAAGTAACAGGTGACCATTCTAGGTTTGCAAAGGACCTTCCACCACGCTGTAACACTTGTCGCTGCATTTTTGGTAACGTTTGAGCCAGAAACAAGGCTTTTTTTGTTCAAATCTGCAGATTAGGCAGCAGATGATGGATTATGTGGCTAATGCGGAAAATGTATAATTGTGCGAAAGTCGGTGCAGCCAAACAGTTGCATAATTCCAGTGGCCCTGCTCATACCTCTGACTAGGTTCAGAAGTGCTCCTCAGTGATTCCTTCTTTTTTTGTCTCATTGAGTTCATAATTTAGTTTCTATGGAAACGAGGAAGACTAAACCTGAGGTTACCACTCCACAACACAGACTACCATACCACATAATTACTCTCCATAACACATAATCCCACTCTACATAATTCCTATACCGCATACTTTCTATCCGCATAATTTCATTACACAACATACCACATAATTCCACTACACACAAAGTACATACACTCCACTCCAAAAAACATTAGTAAAATCTTTTAGATTTACAATGCCAATAGCTCTAACTCTTGAAAATGCGAGACCTATTACATTACAAATGCTTTTTTAACTGGTAGTCGCGTTTGAAGAGTGGTGGAGAAAGGGGGCTGGGCGTCCAACCAACGCTCAGGAATTCTGCTGCATAGGACTTACAGGAGGGCTTCTTGGCCCCCAAAGTCCCTCAGGAGTAAAGTGAACTTCATCCCCCAACCGGTACTGTGCCAGGAGGCGCGTTTGCGGAGTGGTGGAGAAAGGGGGGTGTGGCCTCCGAAGACCTCTTAGCAATCCCACTGTGTGGGACTTAGTGGAGGTAACAGGAGAGGTAGTTGGCCCCCAAGGACAACCTTGGGTGCCAACTACCCCTCCTATTACCTCCAGTAAGTCCCACACAGCAGCATTGCTAAGTTCTCATAGCAGGCCATGCCCCCTTTCCCCACCACTCTGCAAACGCGCTCCCTGGCGCGCTCTTGCATGGGGATTAAAGTCCATTTCGCTGCTGGGGGACGTTAGGGGCCAACTAGCCTACCTGTTACCTCCAGTAAGCCCCACACAGTGGGATTGCTGAGAGGTGGACACAGGCCACGCCCCCTTTGTCCACCACTCTGCAAACGCACCTACTGGTGCACTATTGGTTGGAGGGTGAAGTCCCCTTGCCTCCTGAGGGTCCCTGGGGGCCAACTAGCCCTCCTGTTACCTCCAGTAAGCCCCACACAGCTGGATTGCTGAGAGTGGTCTGAGGCCACACCCCCTTTTTCCACCACTCTGCAACCACGCCGCCTGGGGCACTGCTGCTTGGGGGATGAAGTCCACTTCAGTCCTGAGGTCCTCAGGACACAAGGGGACCTCATCACCCCACCAGCAGTGCACCAAGAGGCGCGTTTGCAGAGTGGTGTAAAAAGGGGAGTGGCCTCGTACCATCTCTCAGCAATCCCACTGTGTGGGGCTTACTGGAGGTTCATGGTGGCCTAGTTGGCCCCCAGGGACCCTCACTAGCATCGGGGACTTAATCCCCCAACGCAGAGCGCGTCAGGAAGTGTGTTTGCACAGTCATGCAGGGAGGGGGCAGGGCCTCCAGCGAGTTGCTGTTTTTTAAAATAATTTTTATTTTAAGAAGGGGGGCTGTGTGGCCCCCATTCTCTTGAGCCTTTTGGGCCCCGGGGACCCCATCCCCCGGGACCTGAGCCATTTTTTTTATCATTCAAAAGGAGGGGGGCGCGAGGCCCCCCTCCTGAGGCCGATTACAGCCCCGTGGACCCCAAAGCCCAGGGCTAGGCCTTTCCTGAGGCCGATTTCAGACCCGGGGACCCCATCCTGCCGGGTCTGGCAAAAATGTATTTTTGGAAGGAGGACCGCATGGCCCCCCCTTCCCTGGGCCTCTCTTGGCCCCGGGACCCCATCCCTTGGGGCCTGGCCAGCCTTTCTTTTTTTTTTTTATTTGGAGGAGCCGCGTGGCCCCCCTCCTGAGGCCAATGTTGGGCCCGGGGACCCCATTCCCTGGGGCCCATCCTTATTTATTTATTTTAAATTACAAAAGGGAGGGGGCCGCGTGGACCCCCTTCCCTGGGCCACTTTTGGCCCCGGGGACCCATCCCCCGGGGCCTGACCTCCTTGATGGGGACCACCTGGGAAGCCCCGATGCCCCCGCGGTCCCTGCCGGCTCCCCGCCTCCTGCTGGATCCGGCATTGCTTTTGGACAAGGGGAGCTGCTGACATGCAGCTCAGCTTGTTCAAAAGCAATACTGCTTTGCTTCATGGAAGCGAGAGCAGGTTTCCTGCTCTAGCTTCCAAGAAGCAAAGCAGTGCTTGCTATGGCAGGGTGGGAGCCGTGCTCCCGCCCTGCAATAGCAAATGGCAATGTCCCGGAGGTGGGCACTCCGGGACATTGCAGTAGCCGACCCTGGGGGGTGGTGGTCCCCAGGGCCAAGGAGGGCTCCAGGAGGGGGGCCGCGTGGGCCCCCTCCCAACCTTGACATAGCCCTGGGGAGGTGGTGGTCCCCGGGGCCGGGGGTCTGTAACGGACCCCCATATTAACTTAATTTGTGCCCCTGGTAGGTGGTGGTCCCTGGGGCAGTGTGGGGAGGGGTAGAAGCCCCCTCATTCTTCTATAATTTAATTGGAGCCCCGGGGAGGTGGCGGTCCCGGGGGCTTGGGGTGCCCACGAGGCCCCCCCACCCCTACTCAAGTAATGTCCCGGGGAGGTGGCGGTCCCTGGGGCAGCGTGGGGGGGAAGGAGCCCCATGCATTTTTTAGTTAATGAGCCCTGGGTAGGTGGCGGTCCCCGGGGCTGCAGGGGGCCGTGAGCCTCCCCGTGCATAATAAATAAAGCCCCAGGGAGGTGGCAGTCCCTGGGGCTGCGAGGGCCCCCGCGCACCCGCATATAATTTTCTCATTGCCCCCGGGACCTGGTCCACCTGGATGCTCAAAGATTTGCGCACCCAGTGCGAATTTGGCCTATTTTTTTTTTACTGCTTTTTTTGGCCCTGGGGTCCTTGTGGGACCAATCACAACTAGGAGCCAAGGGGGAGAAAACAGAACAGGTCGCCCCCCACTCACAGACTTCAATGCAATCAAAGACCTGCTCTGTTAGTAGTCTGGACTCCTATAGACGTCCACATATATTTTCTCAGGCACAAAATATTGTGTGCCGCAACAGTGGATCAATGTCTCCCATCTGCCATCAAGTGTCTAGAATCACTATTTTTAAACCACATGTGCTGTACTGTATCTACATAATGTAACCCCCACAAACATCACCAAGAAGGGGAGTGAAAAAGTGGGAACAAAGAAGGCAGTGCCTCACGGGAGTAACACCATGGGAGTTTACAGACTGATACTCGCCTGTATCCTCAGGTTCTCATCATTAGCAACTGCCAACTTTTACAACAAAATAAAGAGTGAGGAGAAAAGAAAAAGTGCAAAAACTGTGTATGTTCGTGCACAATGCGTGAACACTATATAGGAAACCGGGGTCTAGCATTAGAACAACCGGTATACCTAAGTCTAAAACCGAGCTAGACAACCACTAGCTGAACTACTTTATTTCTTTGCTGTGTGTCTGCTCCATTAAAACCAACATGTTTCATTGCCCATAGAAATTTGCGGCAACTTCATCAGGGTAGGGTCAGCGTCCTCACTGCACCACTTTCCTCTGTTTGTCAAACCTACAGAGAACAGAGAACGTACAACACATTTCAACAACACATATATCAGCACAGGCATCGAACTAAAAACAAGAGAGAGACTCCTGCAACACATGTAGCACACTAAAAACCAAAACGTGTATTTTTGGTGCTACTAGTGGGGAATATCGACAACACATCTGATATATTTACCAAGAGGTTGCCGATCTTCGGCATACCTGCAACCTCATGAAAATGCTTCTAACCCTGTGTGTGTGTACTAGTCCACAGACACAGCATCCGGCTCAGTCACTGCTCTCAGTCAGTCTGTGTGGGAGAAAAGCTAAAATGTTTCAAGTATTCTCCCGGGTCCTTTAAACACCCATATTGAGCTCAAATGGCGATGGGAAAAACTCTCCCCTCTGTAGCAAACGGGACACATGAATCTGACTCCCTGCTGCCTGCTCTACATGCTAAGACCGCATTCCTCAATCCCAGCAAACCACTCTACTTGCTACCACCCTTGATGCATTTAAGTATGCATATATGCTAAAAAGTCGGTACCCCTCCTACTAAGTGGCGGTTCTTCACCATTGAGGCTACCACACTCCCGGGCTTGATGCTACAAGGGAGGAAAACTCCTCCATCAATAGAATTTTCGCAGCTTACCGAGACTCCTCGGGTTACCGGCCACCGCTCAGCACCTCATCGTGTTCCTCTCGCTGCAGTGTATTTCTAGAGCAGCGCGCGCTGCTTCAGGATGATTGGACCCGCCCTGCTTTCGGTCCTTGCAGATAACTCCTGCTTTTGTCAGTCCAACGCGGCGGCCATTTTAAAATGTCTCTCGCTGGCTGCTATGAACCCAATAAATTCTGATCTAGCTGGTTCACGCATTTCGAAATGTGTATATAACTCATGGGTAGTTGTGAATTACCATGGTATATTCCACAGTCCTTTTGTCGGACATAAATTTTCAATTTTTTTTAAATATCTTTAGGAAAATATTTTCAAAAAATTTATTACAACTGCTCAAATCTGTATCACCTCCCCCCTGAATAAAAAACTGCACTCTTCAACTCTAGTGAGGCCATTGAGGAATTACTGGGGTGTCTGCTCAAATAATACACACCCTCAGCCCTAATGTGTTATATTTCAAATACATTCATTCAGCCATCAACAGTGCAATGTATATTCTCAGGCTACCTCCATTTAGAAGGGTACCACTTTGTTCCATTCAATAAAATCGTTAAGCCCATTACGATCTACCCCCTCTTGATATATCCAACGGGCTTCTTTGGAAACCAATCTGCTCTCCATATTCTGCTGATCACCTAGAACCTTTTCTAGTACCACCCATCGTATGTCCCTATGTTTATGTTTCAGGGTAACATAATGTTGAACCAATTTCATCGTGAGTTTGCCCGCTTTCAGCGTGCTCACATGCTCCTGAATTCTAACTTTGACCTTACGGGTCGTGAGGCCAATATAGTGTAGGTCACATGGACATGTGATTCTGTATATAACATTAACCGTGTTACAATTACTGAACCTATTCAAATGCCATGTTTTTCCATTTGCGCGTGTGACACTCTTGGTAGCTGTTGTCAATTCACAGACCGAGCAACCCCCACAAGGGTAATGTTCCGGAGATACTGCAGGTTCCCTAGATTCCTGCACAGGACGTGTATGAACAAGGCGGTCACGCAGGTTAGAGGACCGTTTAAATGCGAATCTGGGTGGAGGCATTTTCATAGAGGCAGTGCTGAGTAAATGCCAGTGTCTTCTTATGATCTGTCTGATCTTGGTCGAACAGGGCCCAAACGTAGTGACCACTGGGATACATTCACTGTTGACCTTATTTGTCCTTTCCAGGAGGGCATCTCTAGGTGTATTTAACGCCCTCTTCCTGGCCTGTTTTATGACTTTTTTAGGGTATGCACGATCCTCCAGTCTGTTAGACAGTTCTTCAGTTTGTTCTAGATAGCTCTGAGTGGACGTACAATTTCTGCGGTAACGCAGAAATTGCCCCACCGGCAGATTGTCTCGCAGAGCCCTCGGATGATAGGATCTATAATGAAGGAGTGAGTTCTTATCAGTGGGCTTTTGATGTACACAGGTCTGGAGTTTGTTATCATTCGCCTGTATATCTAAATCCAGATATGTGGCTGTGTTTTTATTCACTGTCCAAGTGAATTTAAGACATTCGTCCAGAGTGTTGAGCCAGTTAAGGAACTGCTGTAACTCCTCTTCCGTCCCAGCCCAGATACACAGGACATCATCAATAAATCTCTTCCAGAGGACAATGTTCCTCTGGAAGGGATTGATGGAATGATTGATGTAGTTGGATTCAAACTGGCCTACATAAATGCAGGCCAGACTGGGGGCAAAAGTAGCCCCCATTGAAGTCCCGGACGTCTGGAGATATAATTGATCTTTATATGCAAAAAAATTGCGTGTTAGTGCTATCTCAATGCATTGTAGCACACATGTCTGAGGTGTATCATAAAACCATTCACATTCCCCCAAGGCACGAGCTGCCGCCACCAGCGTCGCTTCCTGGGGGATGTTGGTGTACAATGACTCAATGTCGATGGTTACCAAGAAACTGATGGTCAGGATCATACACCACATTATCTAAATATCTTAAGATATCAGTGGTATCTTGTATGTAGGATGATTGCGTGATAACACACTCTCTCAGGAAGAAATCCACAAACTGGGATAACGGTTCAAGCAAAGATTGAATGCCCGATACAATCGGACGCCCAGGAGGTGGACGCTGGGGCTTATGAATTTTAGGCACGATGTAAAAAGCAGGGATCCTGGGTTTGGTATTGATCAAGAAATCGGCCTCCTTAGTAGTTAGCCATTTCTTCTCCCTAGCTTCAGACACCACCTTGGATATTATACTCTGTAGTTCTTTAGTCGGATCCCTCATCAAAGGTTTGTAATGCTGCCGAACTCCCAATAATCTGGTCACCTCAGCTTCATAATCACATGTGTTCATCACCACCACCGCCCCGCCCTTATCGGCCGGTTTGATGGTGATGGACATATTGCTCTGTAGTGATTTCACAGCTTGCCAATCTTTACTGCTCATATTGCTGTGAGCTGTATTTTTCAAGTTAGATTCAAGGTCAATGATGTCTTTTATAACCTTTTGTTCAAAGACCTGGACCTCCGGGCCTACTTGATTATTCAGTGGACAAAACTGCGATGGACGTCGCAGATTAGACGCGTATATTGATGGTGGTTCTTGTTCTTTTCCCTCGAAGAATTTTTGCAGCTTGATTTTTCTCATCAAGCCATTAAACTCTCCTCTGAGTTTGAAACTATCATGTTTGGGTGTTGGAACATAGCCAAGGCCCTTATTCAGGACCCTGTTCTCATCCTCAGTGAGTATATGATCCGACAGATTGACCACTATATTTTTATCTGCTACAGGGGGGTTCTGCCCCGACTGCGAGTAATTCTTGGAGAGAACATTTGCCATGTTGTGTTCAAATTTTGCCGTGCTCTTCCCCTGCCCCTGCCTCTGTGATTGGCCCCTCTTTGGTCTGTGGGGTGCTGCCCTAAAAAAGCCCGGAATAGAGCTCCTAAATCTTGGTCAGTTCTTTCTTGAGGATTAAATCTCACCCGTGGGTTACTGGTAGTCTGTTGCCCAGAATACTCGTCTTCCTCACTGCTCGTGTTTTCAAATGTCCAATTATTCGATGTTCTCCTGCCCTGACGTCGCCCACCCCTGAGGGCCTGCTGTGGTTTGACTTGGTCAGGACCTGATTGGTAGTATTGGTCCTCCACATACGGGAAAGCCCACTCGTGACTAAATCTGTCTAGGTTCCTTTTTAACCCCTTAAGTTTCTGATTGACCATATAGGTTTGATATTCCCCAATATCACTTTGAATCTTAGCCAACTGCTCTTTCGTATCCAAAATAGTAGTGTCAGCCTTAATAATTATCTCAAGGTCTAATATCTCTTTCAGAAGTTCTTCACTAAGTCTCTTAGCTGTGTTAATAATGAGGATAAGCCAGTCCCGGGTGCACTTGTTAGCTATATAACTCCAGTCCACCCGGAACCTCTTATCCTCCAAAAAGATCTTAGGCTCTAATCGAACTAGGAGACTAGCTGGTGCAGCGCCTGCACGGAGATATTCGGTCATTAACGCTCCATGCAGCGCTATTCTTATTTGGCGTTTCCTAATACTAGTTAGCTTGTCCCATTCATCACGGGCTGTAGCTGTTCCACTCAATGGTGCATTTGGCAGAAGTGGTGGCCCCGATAGAATGGAGGCTATGTGATCTTCAGTAAATGCCAAGCAAAAATTTGCCATATCAAACACCCCTATATCAACTGGATGTCGAAATTCCCACACATAAAAAGATGCCGCCTGAGATATGTGAATTTAAAAACTGGGGATTCAGAAGGACATCCCTGTATATATTTGTGATAGGGCTCTCACGGCTAATCTGCCGTTCTCAATACTAATCACAACTAGGAGCCAAGGGGGAGAAAACAGAACAGGTCGCCCCCCACTCACAGACTTCAATGCAATCAAAGACCTGCTCTGTTAGTGGTCTGGACTCCTATAGACGTCCACATATATTTTCTCAGGCACAAAATATTGTGTGCCGCAACAGTGGATCAATGTCTCCCATCTGCCATCAAGTGTCTAGAATCACTATTTTTAAACCACATGTGCTGTACTGTATCTACAAATGTAACCCCCACAAACATCACCAAGAAGGGGAGTGAAAAGTGGGAACAAAGAAGGCAGTGCCTCACAGGAGTAACACCATGGGAGTTTACAGACTGATACTCGCCTGTATCCTCAGGTTCTCATCATTAGCAACTGCCAACTTTTACAACAAAATAAAGAGTGAGGAGAAAAGAAAAAGTGCAAAAACTGTGTATGTTCGTGCACAATGCGTGAACCCTATATAGGAAACCGGCGTCTAGCATTAGAACAACCGGTATACCTAAGTCTAAAACCGAGCTAGACAACCACTAGCTGAACTACTTTATTTCTTTGCTGTGTGTCTGCTCCATTAAAACCAACATGTTTCATTGCCCATAGAAATTTGCGGCAACTTCATCAGGGTAGGGTCAGCGTCCTCACTGCACCACTTTCCTCTGTTTGTCAAACCTACAGAGAACAGAGAACGTACAACACATTTCAACAACACATATATCAGCACAGGCATCGAACTAAAAACAAGAGAGAGACTCCTGCAACACATGTAGCACACTAAAAACCAAAACGTGTATTTTTGGTGCTACTAGTGGGGAATATCGACAACACATCTGATATATTTACCAAGAGGTTGCCGATCTTCGGCATACCTGCAACCTCATGAAAATGCTTCTAACCCTGTGTGCGTGTGCTAGTCCACAGACACAGCATCCGGCTCAGTCACTGCTCTCAGTCAGTCTGTGTGGGAGAAAAGATAAAATGTTTCAAGTATTCTCCCGGGTCCTTTAAACACCCATATTGAGCTCAAATGGCGATGGGAAAAAACTCTCCCCTCTGTAGCAAACGGGACACATGAATCTGACTCCCTGCTGCCTGCTCTACATGCTAAGACCGCTTTCCTCAATCCCAGCAAACCACTCTACTTGCTACCACCCTTGATGCATTTAAGTATGCAGATATGCTAAAAGTCGGTACCCCTCCTACTAAGTGGCGGTTCTTCACCATTGAGGCTACCACACTCCCGGGGCTTGATGCTACAAGGGAGGAAAACTCCTCCATCAATAGAATTTTCGCAGCTTACCGAGACTCCTCGGGTTACCGGCCACCGCTCAGCACCTCATCGTGTTCCTCTCGCTGCAGTGTATTTCTAGAGCAGCGCGCGCTGCCTCAGGATGATTGGACCCGCCCTGCTTTTGTCAGTCCAACGTGGCGGCCATTTTAAAATGTCTCTCGCCGGCTGCTATGAACCCAATAAATTCTGATCTAGGTGGTTCACGCATTTCGAAATGTGTATGTAACTCATGGGTAGTTGTGAATTACCATGGTATATTCCACAGTCCTTTTGTCGGACATAAAGTTTCAATTTTTTTTAAAACAAAATATCTTTAGGAAAATATTTTCAAAAATTTAATACAACTGCTCAAATCTGTATCACCTCCCCCTGAGTAAAAACTGCACTCTTCAACTCTAGTGAGGCCATTGAGGAATTACTGGGGTGTCTGCTCAAATAATACACACCCTCAGCCCTAATGTGTTATATTTCAAATACATTCATTCAGCCATCAACAGTGCAATGTATATTCTCAGGCTACCTCCATTTAGAAGGGTACCACTTTGTTCCATTCAATAAAATCGTTAAGCCCATTACGATCTACCCCCTCTTGATATATCCACAGTGACTGTGTGTTTCTGTAAAGTTTAAATATGTTTAATATATATAGGGAAAGGCGTATTGAAGAGTGAGTGGGTGTATAAGTGTCTGAATGGATGATTTAGTAGGTGCGTGACTAACTGTATAAGTGAGTGATTAAACGTATCTTACTGAATGCATGGGTTACTGACTAAACTGTGTGAATGTCTGTATCAGTCTGTCTGTTGTTGTGTAAGCTGCTACATGGGTTGGTCAGTAGCTACATGATTGTCTATATGGGTTATTGATTGTTTGATTGAGTATTTGTATGGGGGACTGAGTGTGTGTGTGGGTGGGTTGGAGGTGTGTGACTCTGTGCATACATGTGTGAGTGGGTGATTCACTGGGTGTATGGGTTGAAGAGTGGATGTGGAAACAGCTGTATGGGTGGATGAGTGTGTGTATGGGTGTGTTGGTGAGTGAATGGATGTCTCAGTGGTACATGTGTGAGTAACTACATATGTAAAAGGCAGTATATGTGAGTGATGGTGTATATAAATAACTATATGTGAGAGTGAGTGATTGTGAGAGTGGCATGTATGGATGAGTCTGTACTTGTTTCAGTGACCTTATACGTGTTAGGATCGAAATCGAAACCTTTACCGCTTCACATTTTGTAACTTTTCCCAACACGTGCACAAGTTAAACAGTTAAAACGTGAGCACGTGTCAACTGTAAAACGTGACATCTAAATGGGCGGAGCCGCATCTTCCTTCCATAGACTGCTCAATAACCAAAAAGTATATAAACCACACCCGTTGTTTGATTAGTTTCGTTTATGCGAGTTATTTACGCGTGTCCATTCTGTGATGCACGTTCCCTTTTCTAGCGTCGGATTCTTGTTTTGCGGCAACAAAACATATTCCAGAGTTGTTAGTTGTTTGATTATGGCATAGTATATATTTATAATACGTAGCTATTTGTCAATATTTAAACATTTGTATTTAGAAAAAGTGTTATTGGTTGTTTTTGCCATTTATATGTAACGTCAGCAGCTTGTTTTCAGAAACAGACAGAATACAGCAAACATTGTTCCTTTTCTGGCTCCTTTGAGAGCATATAGTGTGATTTTGTATATTATAATATTGACACTGTACTTAACCTCAGAGGTGTTGGTGACCCGTCGGTGCGAAGACTAAAGATTTATATGTAACGTCAGCAGCTTCTAGTTTGTAGTCTATTTCCCCCTTGAGATCATATAGTGTGAGTATGTATATTATAATAACCACACATTATGATCTCAGAGGAGTTTGTGACCCGTCGGCGCGAAGACTAAAGATTTATATGTAACGTCAGCAGCTTCTGGTTCTTACTCTGTTTCTCCCTTGGGATCATATACTGTGAATATATATATTAAAATATTAACAGTCATTGTGATCTCAGAGGAGTTTATGACCCGTCGGCGCGAAGACAAAAGATTTATATGTAACGTCAGCAGCTTCTGCTTCTTACTCTGTTTCCCCCTTGGGATCATATAGTGTGAGTATGTATATTGTAATATTCACAGTCATTATGATCTCAAAGGAGTTTATGACCCGTCGGCGCGAAGTTGAAAGATTTCGAAGTCCCGGATAAAAGAAGCTCTGAACATATTCACTGCTGGAAAGTATTTTGTTATTGATCTTGTTTTGTGTTCATGACTTTATTTTCCTTTTCCTTTTGTGTGCAATCAGTGTCACTCTTTATATTGTAGTAGAGTGTCATATTTTCACACAACAGGAATTGGAGATTTGTCGCCGCCAGGAGTAAACCATCTGAAATACAGCTTACTGACCTTTATAACTTACTTGATCAGATATTTTTACAGTGAGAATATTTTTCGAAATTGCAGTTTAAAAAAAGATTGTTTGCATAGACACTTTCTTACTGAATGCCTTTGATAAACCCTACATTTTGTAGAATTGATAGGAATAGTAGTGTGTATATTACCACTATCCTATATGTTCTTAAAGGAGTCGGTGATCTGTTAGCGGAGCAGTGAGCGACCTCTAAGCACTACGACTGAACTTTCCAGAGTTCTACAGAATAGAAATTGTAAGAAATGATGAAGCGTACATTTCTATGTAATATAAAGTCATTTGTGTTTAACAGTTTTTTACTTGTTATTGTTCTTGTGACCTAAGATGATGTAGTGCGGGAGTGTTTCTTGTAGCACTTCTTTTCTACTTTATCTAAAAGTAACTCATGCCCTCTTATATTATCAAGAATATGGGGCAACAGTTTTACAAACTATAGCAGAAAAAAAGGGAGGGTGTGGCCACGCTTAAGGGATATTTTATGAATTGCGTTTTTATTTGCCACCTCTTTGATATATACAGCTTCAGTTTTCGAAGAAAGTTTATTTGTAATTGCTTAATAAAAACTGTTTCAAACCTAGACTGAAATTTTTGCTGCGCAACCACACCTCCCCGTCAGAAAAGTAAACACCACATTCTAAGTAAATAGTGCTACTGGGAAGTATCCCACCCGCAAACTTAATAAAAAGAAGACCGCAACACACTCTGTTATTTTCCCGCCGTGATTTGTACACCCCACGCCAATTATATAAATGGCCCTTAAAATATATAAAAAACAATTTTTACCTTCACAATCCCTGTTCACCACCTTGTGACCACTTTACAGAGTTAATAGTGTTCCTACCCTCCCCGCTACTACTTTGTTTTCCCGTACTCCATTGAAGTGCGTCACAAAACGCTTCACAACAGTGAAACGTTCCCAGCCAATAATGAGCAAACTTGTACTCAGAACACTTTAGCCAATAAAATGTCCATGGTGTTCCGCACAGGGGAGGGAATCGCTGCCAACACTTCTACTTTTAATGCTTCACAGCCAATGAACATTAAGCTTGGGAAGGTCCTGCTTGGAACACATTACCCAATCAGATGTCCCTGATGCTCCGCGGAGGGGAGGGAATGGCTGGCAACACTTCTACTTTCAATGGTTTACAGCCAATGAACATTAAGCTTGGGAACGCCCTGCTTGGAACACGTCAACCAATCAGATGTCCCTACTACTCCGCGGACGGGGAGGAAATGTCTGGCAACACTTCTACTTTCAATGGTTCGCAGCCAATGAACATTAACCTCTGGAAGGTCCTGCTTGGAACATGTGAGCCAATCAGATGTCCTTGCTACTCCGCGCAGGGGGAGGGAATGGCTGGCAACACTTTTACTTTTAATGGTTCGCAGCCAATGACCATTGAGCTCGTTGTTGGAGCACCTCAGCCAATTAAACTTTAATTTTGTTCACTGTCCGTGATAAAAGTGAACACCGCATTATAAGTAAACATTACTGCGCATTATATTAAAGGAAGGTAAAGGAAGGCTGCAATACGGCGCATTGTTATTTTCCCGATATGATTTCCACAGCCTACTGAACATTGCCGCAATACCGCGCATCGTTGTTTTGCGGACGTGATTTCCACAGCCTACGCAACATTCACACTACCTGTGTGTGCACCCTACACACTGCTTGCCGCAATACGGTGCATTGTTTTCCCGACGGGATTTCCAGAGCCTACGCAACCTTGCCGCAATACCACGCACCGTTGTTCTGCGGACGTGATTTCCACGGCCTACGCAACATTCAAACTCCCTGCCTCTGCACCGTACAGACTGCTTAAACTAAGACCACAGTGTTCCTACTATACCCTCTTATACAATTATTCTCTTATTTTTCCCCCTACGCCTTTCAACTCAGTCACAAAATGGCTGCCAACACTTCCTAGTTTCAACAGTTCGCAGCCAATGAGCCGCACGCTCGTGCTCGCAACGCCTCAGCCAATCAGATGTCAGAATTCTCAAATATCGATATCTGTAAATTTTGATATTTCTCTAAAACTACTGAACGGACTTACCCCATTTAAACAAAAGCGTGCTTTCTGGACCAAGACCTTTCTCCCTGCCAAATTTGACGTAATTCCGTTCAGCAGTTTGACCTGTAGCCTTGTCTAAAGTTTCCTATGGAAATTGCATGGAGTAAACACGTTTTGGGACCCCCTTTTTTCTCAGCCCCCCTTGACGAATCACCCCCAAACTTTCAACATAGGAGCTGATCTGAAAAGAGAAGTTTTTGGAAAATTTCGTAAACATTCGTCAAACGGCGTCAAAGATATTGGCAAAAGAAAAATGCTTTTTGAATAGAAACAAGGTCCTAACTATAACTACCTACTGGCGACTGCCAGTAGGTAATATATATATATTCTGCAATCCCTGCAAATAGATTTGGGCACATTCATGCTAGCATATATGGCCGGCATGTAGCAGTCACGCATTAGTGATTGCACTCCCAAAACCCGCTCAACACACCCTTATACAAATCGGCACTGACGGCCGCCACATTATGGGAGGGCAGTGGGAGATAATATATCTGTTTCGTCATTAAGGTACTCACTCGGTTAGTGCACATTAGCCTAGCCCGAATAATCTTTTGAAGGAAGGCAGAAGATGCACGCTGTTTTCTGCAGAGTTTATCTGTTTACTGTTTAAACTCACACAGCTGATCTAGTGTTTCCACATAGTCTGTTCACTATGTTAACACATGACGAGAGGAGTTGGATGTCTGTTCACCTGTTGGCAGTAAAGCAGCGCTACAGTAAAAGTTACTGTATGTAGTAAAATGCCTAGTCACTTAAAACAATATGGAAAAAATACTACCACTGTCACCTGTATATAATGCGCCATTTCTTAACAGCGCGCTATGTGAACAAGGCCGCATGTCTGGCGGCCGAAACGCGTCATTTGGACCTATGATGTTTGAATAAATTACACATACCTGCATCATTGCTTACGGAGTCTGTATCCTGGTGTTGCGCCGTTCTGGATGGTCGCGCTTTGGGATTTTCGTTGTGGATATTTTTGCAGAGAACGGCTGTCTCTGCTCTACAGACCCCCTCTTCACCATAAATCACGGGGCCAAAGTGGTTTTCAACAAGCCGAACTTTGTCATGAGCTCCGGGAGGAGAAGTCTTTAACCACGGCCCCCTGACAGCTGAAGTACTGTATGCTTTGAAGATCCATCGCGTCGGAGGTAAAGGTCGAGTCGGAGGACACGGCTGAACGTCTCCAACACCCGGTGGTGAGTACGAGCGGCAACCAGCGTATGTCAGGTTTAGAAGAGGAGCATATATCTTCTGCCAAGAATACCTTATCGTTGTATGCCTTGGTGGATTTGACTTCACAGATACAATCACATCATGTCCAACGAAGCGCTGCGTGAGAGGGAAGCAGCAGCGGAAGCTTTATTTGACAATTTACCCAAAGTACCAAACCAAATGAGAAACACGGAGATGCAAGCAGGCACAAGCAATGACAATTACAAAAGTAAGCTCAAAACATTAGAGAAGCTTATGCGCACTGAGATCACTAAGTGGTGGGAGGCTAAGTCGCTACAAAAATATCGTGAGGCGGACCGCGTCCCACGTGGACTAAGGATAATGCTGGCGCCGAGCAGCCCAATCCTGACATGCTCAAAGAATGGGCCATGAGCAATTTGGAGGCCTCAATGTGACTGGTTATCATATTGATAAAATATGCCGAGATTAACAGAATAAAAACACAAAAGGAAATATGTCTGGCGGCCGAAACGCGTCATTTGGACCTATGATGTTTGAATAACTTACACTTACCTGCATCATTGCTTACGGAGTCTGTATCCTGGTGTTGCGCCGTTCTGGATGGTCGCGCTTTGAGATTTTCGTTCTGGATATATATATATATATATATATATATATATATATATATATTCACTGAAAAAACCATAGGTTTCAGGGGCGTTATAGTTAGTTGGACATTTCACTCGTACAAAACCATAGAAATTTCCCGTTATAGTTAGTTCAGCTAACTATAACTCGCACGCCCGCAATGCACTGCTGATGACGTCACATATTACATCACTCATGACATGGTCAGTGACATCACTCATGACATCACTGATGACATCTCAAATGACATCACTGATGACATCATCCTTGTGATAGAGTGGCAGACCTCCTCTCACCCTAATATAACCTTTGATACACACACTCAAAAATACAAACTAACATTTTCAAAACAATGGACATACCAATACCAGTTACAACACACCTATTCAGTAATTCCAAGATCTACACACACATCCACTCATTCACCAACAGTCCCTAAACAGTCACTCATACATGTACTCACTCATCATATGTACTCATACACCTATACATCCTGTTACACACCGCCACTCATCCATAGAGTTACTCACACACATAGTCACACATGCAAACAAAGTATCAAATCCATTTACTTGCATATACAGTTATACACACACTACCACACTTACTTCTACAGAAACTTACACATACTTACTCTCTTAAACAATCACTTATAGAAACACCTACTTATTTGTACAGGAACTCTTCCAATCTCTCACTCTCACATATACTCACTTATATACACCAATACTCACATATACTAGTTTAAAACATATGTAGTTACTCATAAAGACACTATTGAGACAGTCATTCACTCACTAACACACCCATACACATACTCATCCACCTATACAGTCCTGCACACATGCTGTCTTCAACACATACAAACAGTGAGTCACTCATTCATGCATCTATGCACTAAGTAATACCCCCACCGAACCATACAGACACTCAAGACACTCATACTGATACTCAAAAAACCAACTAATAACCCATATAGACACTCATGTAGCTACTCACCAACCCATGCAGCCACTTATACACAAAGTGAGAGACTGATACAGATATTTTCATATTTAAACATTACTCACTAACCAATGTATTCACTAAGATACACTTAGTCAGTTATACAATCAATTTTACAAAAAAAAATCATCCATTTAGACACTTATATACCCATTTATTCTTCCATCGACCTTGAGATATACATATATAAAACATATTTAATTTTCAGAAAAACACACATTCACTGGATGCTGTCATCAGTGATGTCATCAGTGATGCCATTTGAGATGTCATCAGTGATGTCATGAGTGATGTCACTGACCATGTCATGAGTGATGTAATATGTGATGTCATCAGCAGTACATTGCGGGCGCGCAAGTTATAGTTAGCTGAACTAACTATAACGGGGGAATTTCTATGGTTTTGTACGAGTGAAATGTCCAACTAACTATAACGCCCCTGAAACCTATGGTTTTTTTCAGTGAATTTCTAAGGTTGCTAATTTCTAACTATAACGTGCTTGAAACCTATGGTTTTTTCAGTGAATATATATATATATTTATTATACTATGTATACATGTGAAAATGTCTCGGTCCCCTGTTTGCCTCGTGGCACGCAAAAAATGGGTGGAACTGACATCAGCACGCCGACGAGGTCCTCTTATGGCTCCGATGACGTCATACGGTGTTGCGAGCGGAGCCGTGCTCATTGACGTGGGAGAGCTAGGAAAGAATTTCCGTGGAATGCTGGTGCAGGGGATATTCACCTAAGTGTTCAGGCTAGTCCTTTGGGAGCAACTGTTTATGTTGCCACTCCAGAAACCGAAACCAGTGATCCGAGGGCAGAGGCCCTGCAGATGGCACACGAGGTGGGGTGCCCAGTCGTGTGCACCGGCGGGGCAGCGAAGTGACAAGCACCACAACCCACAAAAAAGGTAACGAGGGCACTGAATAACACAGGATCTTCTCTTTGTATCTGGCAGGAACAACGAAGTTAAAATGCCCCAGTACCAAAATGTAGAATTAGTGCTACAACGGTCTTCAAGAGGACCTGCGATGCCGCTTCTGCCTCCCGTACCCTGGAGACGGCACATGGGTCACGCGGTACGGTCATACTGAGGTGGGACGCACACTCGTTGACCTCTCATGGCACTGCTCCAACACTTCAGGGAGGACGCTTTCCATTAGCTATGTTTTCTGATGACATGTCGCGCCGGCCCCGTCCAACAACAGAACTCCTTTAGATCCAAACAGACTCTTCCACTCTCTCACCGGATGGCCACGCGGACACTTTCACAATACAACAGCCGGGAATGCACTTTTCGGTAAAAAAAAACCACATTCCTTCCTCCTAATTAATCAAATAAACGTCTCACTGAAGAACAGGGGCCAGCTTCGATCGGTAAACAGCCGTTACAACGACTTTTTACTTTGCGATACCATTACAACGCATGCATTACCACGCATGCGTTGTACATCACGAAGTAATTACTACGCATTTTTTAGAACGCATGGTCATTTACCACGCATGCCTTTACAACGAATTTTGTTGTAAAGGTATGTATGGTAAATGACCATGCGTTCTAAAAAACATGTAGACGATCCATGTCGTTGTAAGGAAACAGAGGCTGTTCCGTTTCCTCACAACGACGTGCACCGGCCCTCAGAGATGACGTGAAGCAGGAACCACGAGGAGAGAGGAACCATGAGGAGTGAGAGGTAATGAGGATTGGGCATGGGGTGGGGGTTTCTTTTCTAGGGTTTAGGGTAGTGCAGTGGTGTTTGGGTGGTGTAGGGGGTCGTGCTGGGGGTAGTGTTTTAGGGTTTAGGGTAGTGCAGTGGTGTTTGGGTAGTGTAGGGGGTCGTGCTGGGGGTAGTGTTTTAGGGTTTAGGGTAGTGCAGTGGTGTTTGTGTAGTGTGGGAGGTCATGCTGGGGGTATATTTAGGGTTTAGTGTAGTGCAGTGGTGTTTGGGTGGTGTAGGGAGTCGTGCTGGGGTAGTGTTTTAGGGTTTAGGGTAGTGCAGTGGTGTTTGGGTAATGTACGGAGTCGTGCTGGTGGTAGTGTAGGGTTTAGGGTAGTGCAGTTATGTTTGGGTAGTGTAGGGTGTCGTGCTGGGGGTAGTGTTTTAGGGTTTAGGGTAGTGCAGTGGTGTTTGGGTAGTGGAGGGGGTAGTGTTTTAGGGTTTAGGGTAGTGAGCCCAACCAGCCACAATATCCGTGGACAAAGGGGATCCTGACTCTTTGGAACGCTCCGTCAATTGAATAATTTGGGTCAGGGGTCCTACCACGTCCAAGACCTATCAATTCCTTTCTTGGGATCCCTCATATACTTGGAGAAAAAGGTACATAGTTTCTCATCAATTTCAGGCGTGTGTGCCACCTTCCCCTTCAGTGAGGGCCTGGGGCATTCTCCCTCATCCTATTCCTGACCTCCCTTTCAAGGGGTTGATGGATTTTCCCCACCACATACTCTGCCACTTTGGCGTCAGGTGTCCACTCTGCCGACCTAGGTGGTAAATTTGGGTAGGCTCGAACATGTCCGAGTGGACCCCGTCCCCAACCGGGGACTGAGAGAGTGGGACTCTGGACGCCAGGGACGCCCGAGTCCTTATCCTCATCGGAGGAGAAATCGTCCTCCGATACACCCTCTCCTCTAAGGGAAACCCGCCGTCGGGGTCTACAATAGTGGTGACAGTGTCGCAATTTTCTCTGGGCCCCTCCTCCTCCCGGCAGGGTGCATGTTTTAGCGTTCGCGCACTCTTGAGTAAGGTCTCCGTAAGTTTATCAAATCCTTCCAAGTGCCCCGCGTTATGCTTAACGGCCCTTTTATTCCCCATCTGGGAGCTACTTGGACCCGCCACCACCAGATCTGGGTCACTGAACACCCCAGGGATGCTTTTCGCCAGCTTATCAACCTGATCCCTAAGAGGAGCCAGCGCCCTAGAAATAGCCAGAGAGAGGGCTTGGTCCACTGCTGGAGGGAGAAGTTTGGGGGCCATTCCTCCTCCACTTCCTGGTAGGAGGAGAAAAATGGTCTTCTGGAGAAGACATGATAGCAGAGGGTGTGAGCACAGAACAAATGCCCTTAAAATCCTTAAGACAGCCCCCTCGCCGGTGCTCCAACAGCTGGGCTTTCCCCAAAGCTGTTATAAGAATAGACTGAAGCGCAATACCAATTACCACCACCAGGTGGCGCTGGTCACTAACGTGGCCGTGTGGGGAAATCACCGCGTAGCGGTGTCAAAATTAGGCGAGGGTTGGTCGGGAATCAAGCGGACACTAAAGGAGTGACCAGATTCCCAAACGCGCGTAAAGACCAGCGGGAGCGCTCGACGGAGCTGCCTCGCTCGGACCAGACGCGCCTGACAGGATCTCACCGCGCGCAGAGCACACAGCGGGAGAAACTGCGAGGGGGAGAACGCGCTCGGGCAAGAGCCTGCTGCGCAGGGAATATGAAACAATACCAAGGCAATAATGCTAATAACGTGCACAAGAAATCGCTATACAAACAGCAACAACGTCAGATTAAGCCAAGAATGTAAAGAATGCACTTAACTGTCGAGCAGTGAAGAAAGAGGAAGCGGAAGGGACGTCACGATATTATATACGATGGACTGTGATATGATTGGACTATAGTTGCCTTGGAGATTACCCTCCTAATGGTTCATGGGTTGTGTAGTCTTTTGTTTAATGATTGTTGTGTTACGTTTTCTTTGAACTGCTATGCAAATAAAGTGAGGAAAGATATGCATAATCCTCGCCTCCGTCCTGCCATAGAATTCATTAAACTTTATTTGATCTGATTTAGAAACATAGATCATAAAAGTGTACATAAAAGCAGTAAATCCTCTTTCCTAATACAATACAGTGAGAATTAATTAAAACCAGTAGGTAAAAACGGGTGTTACAAAGCCCGGTTCAGAGCAACTTCAGGTTAACAGAATCGTAAAGTTCAATGTTTCGCAAGATCAATCTCATGTACTTCGTGCAAAATACGCAATAAGGGGTCCAAGTAAGATGTAACGCAACAATACCTGACCAGTTTGCACTATATAAAACTGCAGAAAAACTAAAAATAAAAAGTGTTTTGCACACTTCTGTCATTGGGCTATATGTGGCTACATCTGGGTGATATTTGTGCTACATTTGGGCTCTTTTTTCTCTGGTGGCCATCTTGGGAGACTTATTTGTTATGAAGTTTCCTAATTTCGTCATTTACTGCAGTCTCCTCAGTAGGAAATGCTTTCACTTTTTACTTTGATTCCATCAAGAAGGCTTTCAGATGTGTCACACATTTGCCATAAATTCAGAATGTTAGCACTCTAGTTGTTCATTAGATCACTGTAGTAAAGCTACTGCTCACCAGGGAGTTAACTGGAAGTCTACTGCTGGTATTGAAAGTGATTGTTTCAGTCTGCATGTCAGAATTTTCTAATGAAATAGAAGAGGATTTGAGATCTCACTTAAAACATGCCCTAAATTTTCTTTCTGCAGCACTAACCATAATTTCTATGGCAAAATGAACCCCCTCATTTTGTTCCTTTTTAAATTAAATGTTTTAAGTGTTACCAGTTTATTCCAATCAAGATGGCTTCAGGTGTGCCATACTTTTGTCATAAGTAAGACTGTTAGCGCTCTAGATGTTCTTTAGAACACTCTGGGAAGCTGCAGTAGAACACAAAGGCATCAACTGACAGGCTGCTCCTGTTGAAATATAACAGGAAGATATTTGAGATCTCACTTAAAACATGTCCTAATTTTTCTTTCTACAGCACTAACCATAATTTCTATGACAAAATGAACCCCCTCATTTTGTTCCTTTTTAAATTAAATGTTTTAAGAGTTACCAGTTTATTCCAATCAAGATGGCTTCAGGTGTGCCATAATTTTGTCATAAGTAAGACTGTTAGCGCTCTAGTTGTTCTTTAGAACACTCTGGGAAGCTGCAGTAGAACACAAAGGCATCAACTGACAGGTTGCTCCTGTTGAAATATAACAGGAAGATATTTGAGATCACACTTGAAACATGTCCTAATTTTTCTTTCTACTGCACTAACCATAATTTCTATGACAAAATGAACCCCATCATTTTGTTCCTTTTTAAATTAAATGTTTTAAGTGTTACCAGTTCATTCCAATCAAGATGGCTTCAGGTGTGCCATACTTTTGTCATAAGTAAGGCTGTTAGCACTCTAGTTGTTCTTTAGAACACTCTGGGAAGCTGCAGTAGAACACAAAGGAATCAACTGACAGTCTCTGCCCTTGTTGGATGTACATGTTTTACTGAGAATGTCAGACTTCATTCTCACATGACTGAGAAAGATAATGTGAATTTACAGAAAATATGCTCTCATTTTAGCTTCTGGAGCACCTTCCAAAACTGTATGGGACAAGCATGTGAAAATAGTTTTCTCTCAAACATGATTCATGATATCCCAGCAGAAGGTTTTTCACAGGGTAAAATCACCTTAGAACACACCACAATTCCTGAAATTAGTATGGTACCATCAACAAATGAATTCTAATGTAACTAAAGTCTGTTATCACCCTTTATAGTTCTCCTTTTGGTAACCCTCAAAATCTTCGATTCACTACAATGCATTTCAATGGGGTACTATCATTTATATTGGTCCCAAGATGGCTGCCAGCAATTCCAGGATGAAGTGCTGACAGCCAATCAGATCTCATGATGACATGACATGAGGTCGGCCGCACTTCAGTTGGCTAGCATTCCTAAATCTTCTTATGCTCGCATTGGGGGACGCTCTTTCCAGGTGCAAGCAGCACGACTCTGGAATAGTCTCCCCCTGGCACTTAGACAGATGCAGGATCTTCTCTCTTTTAGAAAGTCATTGAAGACCTGGCTTTTTCAGTCATAGTGTGACTTATGCAAGATAGTGCTCACGATTAGCTCCACCCAGAATCTGTAGCGCCGGGACACTCTATTGAGTAGCCGTGCGCTTTATAAGTCTCTAATAACATAACATAACATAACATGTGTGGTTAGGCTCCGCCCAGATATATATGTGTTTTCTTTTTCAAATTTCTCAGGAACTACTGAACGGATTTACACCATTTAACCAAAAGGCACGACTCTGAACCAAGGGCTACCTTTATGCCAAATTTGGTGTAATTCCGTTCAGCAGTTCGGGCTGTAGCTGCGATGAAAGGTTCCTATGGAAAATTGCATGGGGAAAACACGTTTTGGGATCCCCCTTTTTTCTCGGCCCCCACTTGATGAATCACCCCGAGACTTTCAGGATAGGAGCGGACCGGAGCGGGCCACGAGTTTTGAAAATTTCGCGAAGATTCGTCAACTGGCGCCAAAGTTATTTCAAATAGAATGTTGCGGATTTCCTATGGAAAATAGGTCCTAACTATAACTATCTACTGGCGACCGCCAGTAGATATATATATTATCTACTGGCGGTCGCCAGTAGATAGTTATAGTTAGGACCTATTATCCATAGGAAATCCGCGACATTCTATTTGCAATAACGTTGGCGCCGGTTGACGAATCTTCGAAAGCTTCCAACTTGTTGGGGCGCTCCGGTCCGCTCCTACCCTGAAAGTCTCGGGTGATACGTCAAGCGGGGCCGAAAAAAGGGGGTCCCAAAACGTGTTTTCCCCATTCATTTTTCCATAGGAACCTTTAGTCGCAGCTACAGCCCGAACTGCTGAACGGAATTACCCCAAATTTGGCAAAGAGGTAGCCCTTGGTTCAGACTGGTGCCTTTTGCTAAAATGGTGTAAATCCGTTCAGTAGTTCCTGAGAAATTCACAATTAAAATCACATATATATCTATGGGCGCGTCGGATCCGCGTACCCTCCCGATCACGAGCTGCATGCTAATTGGCTGTCAACACTCCAAATCAAGAAGTGTTGGCAGCCATTTTGTCCCTCGGTAGAACCGAGGGACAGAAACAAGTGCGCAAAGCGCAAAAGGGGGCAGGGTAGAAACACCCTGACCCCTAGGTCTGCTCAGGGGTCCCACAAGGACCCCTGGGCAGAAAAAGCATTTTTTCTTTTTAAATCGGCGGGATGCGCTTAGGGTGCGCGGATCCCGCCGAGAAAAAAAGAAACAAGTGCGCAAAACGCACAAAGGGGGCAGGGTAGAAACACCCTAACCCCATAGGCCTGCTCAGGGGTCCCACAAGGACCCCCTGGGCAAAAAGCTTTTTTTTTTTTTAAATCGGCAGGATGCGCTCAGGGTGCGCGCATCCTGCAAAAAAAATCGAAGCGCGGTCTCCCGCGCTTCGATGTAAATTTGCCCCGGGTGGGCCAAGTCCCGGGGGCATGCTGGGGGGTTTATTTTATGTATGGGGGCCTCTAAGGGCCCCAAGCCCCAGGGACCGCCACCCCGGGGCTTTATTTGAAAAAGTAGCGGGAGGGCTCTGAGCCCTCCCGCAGCCCCGGGACCACCACCTCCCCGGGGCTTCTTTATTAAATTAACATGTGTGGGGGGCTCCAGCCCCCACACGCCCGAGGACCACCACCTCCCCGGGGCACTAACAAAATTGAAAATGGGGGTCCGTTAAGGACCCCGAGCCCCGGGGACCACCACCTCCCCGGGGCTGTGCATTTGGATGGGAGGGGGCCGCGCGGCCCCCTCCTGGAGCCTGTGGTGCCCCTGGGGACCGCCACCCCCAGGGCCGGCTCCTGCAGTGTCCCGGGTGCCTACCCCGGGACACTGCTGTTTGCAATGACAGGATGGGAGCCTCGCGGCTCCCGTCCTGTCATTACAAACTGCTTTGGATATTGGAAGAGAGAGCAGGAAACCTGCTCTCGCTTCCAATATCCAAAGACAATTGCTTTCCACATGGGGAGCAGCATGTTAGCTGCTCCCCATGTGGAAAAGCAATGCTGCTCGCGCAGGAGGCGGGGAGTCGGCGGGACTGTGGGGGTTTGGGGACCCCCACAGTCCCCAACCAGAGGCCAGGCCCCGGGGATGGGGTCCCCGGGCAAGTAGTGGCTCGGGGGGCCACGCGGCCCCCTCCCCAGAAATAATTTTTTTTTAAATAAAAAAATAAAAAGGCCTGCCCGGGGGATGGGGTCCCCGGGGCAAAAGGAGGCCTGAGGAGGGGGCCACGCAGCCCCCTCCTTAAAATTAATGAAAAAGTGTGGCCATGCCCTGGGGATGGGGTCCCCGGGGTAGGATTCGGCCAGGGAGGGGGCCACGCGGCTCCCTTCCCGTATAATAAAAAAAAAAAAAAAAGGGGATAAGGCCCTGGGGGATGGGGTCCCCAGGGCCCAAAAATAGGAAAAAGGAAGGGGGCCACACAGCCCCCTTCAGGGAAAAAAAACGATCGGGCCGCAGGCCCGCCCCTTCCTTCACCACTCTGCAAACGCGCCCCTGGCGCGTTTGCAGATGGGGAAGTAATTCCCCTTCAATACTGGGGGTCCCTGGAGGCCAACTAGCCCACCAGAAACCTCCAGTATGCGCCAGGGGCTGCGTTGCAGAGAGGTGTAAAGAGGCCACGCCCCTTTTACACCTCTCTGCAAGGCAGCTCTGTGGCGCTTTTTGGATATACCTGTTGGGCTAGTTGGCCCCCAGGGACCCTCAGGATTCAAGGGAGTTAATCCCCGACTTAAAACGCGCCACGGGGCGCGTTTGCACAGTGGTGAAGGGAGGGGCGGGGCTTCAGGTGACATGTGTGCAAACAGGCCCCGTGGCGTGTTTTAAGATGGGGGATTAAGTCCCCTTGAATCCTGAGGGTCCCTGGAGTCCAATTAGCCCACCATGTACTTCCAAAAGCGCCACAGAGCTGCCTTGCAGAGAGGTGTAAAAGGGGTGTGGCCTCTGTACACGTCTCTGCAACGCAGCCCCTGGCGCATACTGGAGGTTCCTGGTGGGCTAGTTGGCCCCAGGGACCCTCATGATTAAGGGGACTTAATCCCCCAACTTAAAACGCGCCACGGCGCGTTTGCACAGATGTCACCTCAGGCCCCGCCCTCCCTTCACCATTGTGCAAATATTCCGCTAAAATCAGCCGAAATACGAATTCCGATTTACTCACCTGTTATCAGGAGAGACCTCAGTGCTGCATCTTTCAGCCCAGTACTGATCCTGAAAAGTAATTTTTACCGTACTTACCAGTAACTTGAATTTCCTTCCATAGGATATCATTGCCTGCTTTTTGCTGAAAAAGTTTCTAAGTGTCGATTTTTGAAACATACAAATATTCCTCTAAAATCAGCCGAAATACGAATTCCGATTTACTCACCTGTTATCAGGAGAGACCTCAGTGCTGCATCTTTCAGCCCAGTACTGATCCTGAAAAGTAATTTTAACCGTACTTACCAGTAACTTGAATTTCCTTCCATAGGATATCATTGCCTGCTTTTTGCTGAAAAAGTTTCTAAGTGTCGATTTTTGAAACATACAAATATTCCTCTAAAATCAGCCAAAATACGAATTCCGATTTACTCACCTGTTATCAGGAGAGACCTCAGTGCTGCATCTTTCAGTCCAGTACTGATCCTGAAAAGTAATTTTAACCGTACTTACCAGTAACTTGAATTTCCTTCCATAGGATATCATTGCCTGCTTTTTGCTGAAAAAGTTTCTAAGTGTCGATTTTTGAAACATACAAATATTCCTCTAAAATCAGCCAAAATACGAATTCCGATTTACTCACCTGTTATCAGGAGAGACCTCAGTGCTGCATCTTTCAGTCCAGTACTGATCCTGAAAAGTAATTTTAACCGTACTTACCAGTAACTTGAATTTCCTTCCATAGGATATCATTGCCTACTTTTTGCTGAAAAAGTTTCTAAGTGTCGATTTTTGAAACATACAAATATTCCTCTAAAATCAGCCAAAATACGAATTCCGATTTACTCACCTGTTATCAGGAGAGACCTCAGTGCTGCATCTTTCAGTCCAGTACTGATCCTGAAAAGTAATTTTAACCGTACTTACCAGTAACTTGAATTTCCTTCCATAGGATATCATTGCCTGCTTTTTGCTGAAAAAGTTTCTAAGTGTCGATTTTTGAAACATACAAATATTCCTCTAAAATCAGCCGAAATACGAATTCCGATTTACTCACCTGTTATCAGGAGAGAACCCAGTGCTGCATCTTTTAGCCCAGCACTGACCCTGAAAAGTAATTTTAACCGTACTTACCAGTAACTTGTATTTCCTTCCATAGTAATCCATTGTCTGGTTTTCAGCAGAAAAGTTTCAAAGTGTCGATTTTCACAAACTACAAATATTCCTTAAAAATCGCCTGTATGACTTAAACGCATTCTTTCAACTGTTTACAGGAGATGCACCAGTGCTGGATCCAGGATCCACCACTGAGTGAGAAAAGTCACGATAACACTACTTACCTGCTAAGTGAATTTCCTCCCATAGGATAACATTGGTGATTCTATGTGAAAAAGTTTCTAAGTGTCAACTTTTAAAATACAATAATATTCCTTAAAAATCACTACTGTAACCAAAACGCTTTTACTCAACTGTTTACAGGAGATGTCCCAGGACTGAATCTAGGATCCAGTCCTGTGGTTAGAAAAGTAATCCATAAAGTAACTAATTGCATTTATCTAGAAATTCACATTGAGCTCAATGTTGCATTGTGTTTGAAATTGTGTTGCCCATTGCAACAACTGTAACTACTGTACTTAAAAGTCTATTGCCTATTTGCAAAGTATTTAAAGTAAATTAATTCATTCTGAGAAAGTATATTTTGTAATGTAATGTATAATGTAATTACAATGTAATTTAAAAAATAAAATATCTAAAAATAAATAGTTTAAAAAAATGTAGTAAATCAGTATGAAAAAAATAAAAATAACAATTAATACATTTAAAAATTGGCATTTACAAAACCTTTGAAATTCACTGAAAAAAACCATAGGTTTCAGACATGTTATAGTTAGGAATTAGCATTTAAAAAACCTTTGAAATTCACTGAAAAAACCATAGGTTTCAGACATGTTATAGTTAGAAATTAGCATTTAAAAAACCTTTGAAATTCACTGAAAAAACCATAGGTTTTAGGGACAGTTGTAGTTACTTGGACATTGCACTCGTACAAAACCCGTGAAATTCCCCCGTTATAGTTAGTTCAGCTAACTATAACTCGCGCCCCGCAATGCACTGCTGATGACGTCACATATTACATCACTCATGACATGGTCAGTGACATCACTGATGACATCACTGATGACATCTCAAATGACATCACTGATGACATCAACCATGTGATAATTTCATGCATCTTCTCACACCCTAATATAACTTTTGATACACCCACTCTAAATTACAGACTGCCATTCTCAAAAACAAAGACACTCCAACACCAATAACTACATACCCACTCACTGATTCTTAGGTCTCCACTCACTCACCCGTACAGTCACTCATACTTACGGTCACTCAGTACAGGACTATCATATGCACTCATACACCTATATAAACACTCACACACCGCCACTCATCCATAGAGGTACTCACACACCTAGTTAGTCATGCAAAAATTTAATCACACACCCATTTACTCACCTATACAGTTATACACACACCAGCTCACTTACTCATACAAATACTAGCACATTCTTACGCTCTTATACAATAACTGATACAAGCACACACGCATCCATACAGCCACTCTCACAATCACACACTCTCACGTATAGCCTTTTAAATACTCTAACACATATATATACTTCCTTTTACATATGTAGTTACTCGCACATGTACCACTGAGATATACATTCACTCACTAACACACCCATACACACACTCACCCACCCAAGCAGTCCATCACAGACGCACTCTTCAAATCATGCACCCAGTGAATCACCCACTCACACATCTATGTACAGAGTCGCACACACCCCACCCACACAAACACTCAGGCACCCATACAGATACTCAGACAACCAATCAATAACTCATATAGACACTCATGTAGCTATTCACAAACCCATGCAGCCACTTACACAGCAACAGACAGACGGATACAGACATTCACCCAGTTTAGTCACTAACCCATGCATTCAGTAAGATAAGTTTAATCACTCACTTATACAGTTAGTCACGCACCTACTAAATCATCCATTCAGACACTTATACACCCACTCACTCTTCAATACGCCTTTCCCTATATATATTAAACATATTTAAACTTTACAGAAACACACAGTCACTGGATGATGTCATCAGTGATGTCATCAGTGATGTCATTTGAGATGTCATCAGTGATGTCATCAGTGATGTCACTGACCATGTCATGAGTGATGTAATATGTGACGTCATCAGCAGTGCATTGCGGGGCGCGAGTTATAGTTAGCTGAACTAACTATAACGGGGGAATTTCACGGGTTTTGTACGAGTGCAATGTCCAAGTAACTACAACTGTCCCTAAAACCTATGGTTTTTTCAGTGAATTTCAAAGGTTTTTTAAATGCTAATTTCTAACTATAACATGTCTGAAACCTATGGTTTTTTCAGTGAATATATATATATATATATTTTTTTTTTTTTATTCGAAGGATTTTAGCCAGGTTTTAGTCCTTTTTTTACCTTGTTTTACCTGATTTTATCGGTTTTACTTGGTGTCGGTGGGGTTTTTATTTGGTGATTTTAATCGAATTGAGAAAGCTGTGAAGGACTACCCTAATTATTTAATTCTTGTAGTACTGTGAAAATATTGACATTTGGCCATATACAGGTCTAATGTATGCTTATTTGCACTGCTTATTTTGCACACTGGATTGACATTGTCTCTGCTCCCCATTAGATGTGTATTCAAGAATTGATTTGGCATTGTCTCTGATGTTAGGTTTTGTGCATCTGTGTACATAATATATTGCACTGGCACTTTATAATTATGGAAAGATGTTTATAGGCATAGCACGGCCAACCATTTACATTCATTTATTTATTAGTAGTTGTATCAACTATGATTAAATAGTTGGTTTACTTTTATTTTTACTTTTATCATGAGCACCTTATAAGCACTTGCAGTTTTTTTTAATAATATTTGCACAATTATTTCGTCATGCACTCGACTTGCTCAACATTGAAAATCTGCTAGTAGGTGAGTTACAGGTTTTTCCCTATGTACCATGCTCTAACAGCGGCAAAGGATACTATCGCATCTGGGCACTTGCCCTGTATATTACATGTATTATCGTGTACTTATATTTTGTATGTCGATAGCTGCTAACTATTTATATCTATTTATGCTAAACATTTATATCTATTTATGATTATATATTTTTATCATGCAATTCAATTTCATGATATGTTTTGATGAGATGGCTCAGTAGTAGTATGTTGTTGAGCTCTATTATACGAGTGGGAGAGATTGTTCTCTCGAGGTGTCGCTACATAATGATGTCACAGGTCCTGGCACGTCATGTGATCAAGACCGGGGAGACCCGGTCGAAACACGTCATGCTGTGGATATTGCAATAAAGCACTGAAAAACTTGAAATACGTTGTGGTCCGTACCTGATTTTCCGTGAAGAGGAATTCGATTCAGGATAGTGGTTGTTTCATATATATATATATATATATATATATATATATATATATATATATATATATATATATATATCTCAATACCACAACGGTTCGCTTTTCCTGGGTATTCAGGCGCTCAAAAGGTGCGTAACCAACGCGGTTGAACCAAACCGCAATTACTGTATTCAAAACCTCTATATAGAAGTAAAGGTCGCACTCCAGCAGCATTCATCCAAAACGTAATTTATTCTTAAATCATTTTCTTCAGTAGTCAACACAGATCAACCAACGCGTTTCGGTATCTCCATATACCTTGATCACGGTTGATTAGTCACGTGATTGTTCACATTTAAAAAGGCCCCCTTCAAGGAAACACTATGACATCATTTCCTGTTTGTTACCAGGACTTCTCCATTGGTTTCTGGGAGATGTAGTCCCGTATTTAACAACCAAAATATTTTTACAAATAATGCATATAGAAAATATTTTTAAAAACTTCATAAGAGTCATGATACTCTTTGCTACGCTAGTTATTGTTTGTTTGTTGTTCCGCTTTAGTCCTCAGTCTTATGGCATATCACATGTTATTATCCAAAGTGCTTTAAAAAGTTCATACCAGGGGCAAGTTAGCATTTCCTTCTCCTCCTTCATATTCACTACTACTAGTGATTGGGAACGGCTGCCACAAAGAAAAATTCATACATTTTATCAAACCCTCAAGTGGGTATAATTTATTGGAAAATTCCGCATTCTGTGCTTTTCTAATTTCCAAACTGTATTCTCTTCTTCCCTTCAATGGTTTTTTTTTCAAATACTGACATGCCGTAACCCAGATTTCGTGCACTCCAAACAAATGACTTCATAGCTTTAAACAATTTTTTCTTGTTGCATTGTTGAGGGAGGTTTATTTCTTTTCAAAGATGTATATAAAGTTCCTCTGACTGATTCAAACCAAAAGGTGTCATAGTTCTAAAATTTAAGATATGCCGGGACTCCTTTTGTCGCAATCTTTTTTCCCGGTTGCCACCTCGTGCATTTACCGGTACAGTTTCGATCCCATAAAATTTCAAAGATTTCCAATTTGCATTGTGATGTGTCTCCATATGTTTGGCCACTGCATTGTTCCTGTCTCTGTTCTTGGTGGCGCGTACATGCTCCAGTATACGTTTTTTTAAGTCACAATTGGTGCTGCCCACATACTTTAGCATACACGGGCACTCAATTACGTACACCGTGTATTTGCTTTTGCACGTTATCAAATCTCTGATTTCCCAGACTTTATTATTGGCCATTGTGACTTCCGTTGCTGGTTTCGCAATTTCGCACACTTTACAGTTGTGGCACTTAACAAAACCCTTTGTGTTTAACCATGTCTCTTGTTGTTTCTTGGCTTTAAAATGGCTGTGCACCAACCGATCTTTCAAATTCTTAGCTCTTCGATACTTTATTATTGGGTGGGGGCCCATTTTTTCGCCAATAGTTGCATCCAGCTGTAGAATTTTCCAATTCTTTTTTATTATGCCTGCTATTTCCTTAGATTCTTGACTTAAATCCGTAGGGAATCTTATGGGTTCCCCAGTGGTCGATTCTTCACCAACTCTTGGTGTTAAACATTCCTTTCTTGTTCTTTCATTGCTCTATTCCAACATTTGTTTATGGTGTTTTTGCTGTATTTTCTGTCCTTGAATCTTTTTATTGTTATTGCACTGTGCTTTTCCCATTCCTCCTCCTCACTGCAGAATCTCCGCAGGTGGAGGAACTCCCCATAAGGTATACTGGATATGAGGGATGGCGAATGAAAACTTGTTGCCTCCAAAGTGGCATTAGTCGCTGTACTTTTTCGATGTAATGTAGTTTCCAAACAATTGTTTTTCACATAGATTTCTGCGTCCAGGAAAACTACTCTGTCATTGCTGAATTCATACGTGAAATTTAAATTTAAATTTGGTGTACTCATATTCAAAATTTCAAAGTATTCCTGGAAATCTCCCTCATTCCCATTCCAGATAATGAGGAGATCGTCTATGAATCGTGTCCAGCTCACTATCCTTTTTGTGTACTTTTCATTCTTGATGTTCCAGGCTATCTCTTTTTCCCACCACCCCATTGCCAAACAGGCATAACTGGGGCTGAAAGAAAAACCCATAGCTGCTCCATTTTGCTGACGATATAAATCATCCCCAAATAGAAAAACATTATTTGTTAAGCATAAATTAATCATAACCATCAGCATCTCATTATGTTCCTTATAGTGAATGTTCCTCTCTTCCAAGAAATGATAACATGCATTTAGGCCCTTGGGCATTCCCCAAATTGGAACATGTTTTCGGCAGCCCTGCCGAGAAGATAGCACCACCACAACAACAACTTGTGGGGCCACGGGGCTCGTTAACCATTCGAGCCTCCTTGTGGAAACAGCAGTCAAGCTACGAACTTTGTCAATTGACTGTGCCGATGTAATCTGAGGCCCACTGGAGGGTATTGAATATTAAATTAAATTTAATGGCATGGAGCAGCACCCACTTGAGGGAAAGAATCGTCACAAGTACCACAAGTTCCATCATGCATCAGACTGTGCCACTCACCTGTGAGGCCCACTGGAGGGCGTGTAAATTCATTAATAAGGCATGAATCAGGTGCTTGTGAGAGCTGCAAAGTTTCATTCCACCCTGTGAACAAGGAGCGAGGGGAGCTCCGAAACGCGTCAGGGAAAATAGGAAAAGACATCAGAGAGCAGACGCCGGTTGCTTTTTAAAGAAATAAAGGATTTGCAAAATCGAACTGCTGTGGAGTGCGTCTTCAGCCCTTGGGAATTCCCCAAATTGGAACATATATATATATATATATATATATATATATATATATATATATATATATATATAAATATATATATATAAAATAAAAAACACCTCCATTTTAACTTCGTTTACTACCTCATTCAACTCCAGCCTTCTCCAGCTTTCTCCTGACTACTATCGCTCGTTCACATGAAAATGCTTAGAGTAGGGATTGTGGGCCACAGCTATATCTATTGGGCTAAAGAGGCTGAAAAAAGAGAGGTATTGACAGGGACTTGGGTTTGCCAAATGTGCGGATTACTTGGTTTTGTCAGAGAGGTTTAAAGTAGGGGTGGGCGGAATTTGCGTAGTCGCGCTACGCAAAGCTCCGCGAAATGGTAAAAAATCTCTGCGAGCACGCAAAAGTTCCGCGAACACGCGGAATTGCTTGTTCCGCCCGTTCGCGATGCTTTTTTCCTGTTCGCGAACGCTGTTTGCGTGCTCGGGGAGAAATATCTCGCGAACACGCATTTTGAAAGCGCAAACAAGCAAAAAATTCTGCGAAGCCGCAAGTTCCATCATGCATCAGACTGTGCCACTCACCTGTGAGGCCCACTGGAGGGCGTGTAAATTCATTAATAAGGCATGAATCAGGTGCTTGTGAGAGCTGCAAAGTTTCATTCCACCCTGTGAACAAGGAGCGAGGGGAGCTCCGAAACGCGTCAGGGAAAATAGGAAAAGACATCAGAGAGCAGACGCCGGTTGCTTTTTAAAGAAATAAAGGATTTGCAAAATCGAACTGCTGTGGAGTGCGTCTTCAGCCCTTGGGCATTCCCCAAATTGGAACATATATATATATATATATATATATATATATATATATATATATATATATATATATAAATATATATATATAAAATAAAAAACACCTCCATTTTAACTTCGTTTACTACCTCATTCAACTCCAGCCTTCTCCAGCTTTCTCCTGACTACTATCGCTCGTTCACATGAAAATGCTTAGAGTAGGGATTGTGGGCCACAGCTATATCTATTGGGCTAAAGAGGCTGAAAAAGAGAGGTATTGACAGGGACTTGGGTTTGCCAAATGTGCGGATTACTTGGTTTTGTCAGAGAGGTTTAAAGTAGGGGTGGGCGGAATTTGCGTAGTCGCGCTACGCAAAGCTCCGCAAAATGGTAAAAATCTCTGCGAGCACGCAAAAGTTCCGCGAACACGTGGAATTGCTTGTTCCGCCCGTTCGCGATGCTTTTTTCCTGTTCGCGAACGCTGTTTGCGTGCTCGGGGAGAAATATCTCGCGAACACGCATTTTGAAAGCGCAAACAAGCAAAAAATTCCGCGAAGCCGCAGAACGCAGAATTTTTGGTAATTCCGCGTTCTCCGCGGAACGCGAAATTACCCAAATTCCGCAAATTCCGCGAGCGGAACGGAATTTACCACCCAGGCCTAGTTTAAAGTTTCATCAGTTGCTGGCTTTGGTTAAATCCATTGTGGATTCCGAAACTCCTCACCTCATGATTGTGCACTGTGGTGGCAATGACCTAGGCACATTGACTGGGGTAGGGCTGGAAATCCTAATGAAAGAAACGTTTGCAGAACTGATGTCGCTTTTCCCTTGCACTGTCTTGGTGTACTCTAAAATATGCTGAAGACAGAAATTGAAGTGGTCAAATCAATTCTGTACACAGATTGACAAAGCCAGGAAACATGTTAATAAAACTGTTTCTGCATTCCTCAGAGACCATCGTATGGGCTGTATCTATAACAACAATCTGCCTTTTGACATGCATGGCATTTATAGAAATGATGGAGTGCACTTTACAGATGAAAGCAACAGGGTGTTTCTAAGTAACGTGAAACTCTGCATCCGGTCTTATGTGTAGCAGCCAAATACACACAACCAACACAACGGCTCTTGTCAGAGCCACCCTAATACCTAAAATATTGGGAAGTATTTTTCTAATGGGTTTTTTCCTTTAGTTTTTGGAGATCTTTACGACAATGTTGCGATCCCCGCGGACATGTCGTGAAATGGAAAACAAAAGCAGACGTTCAATGACCACCAACACACCCAAACATAATATGTAAAAAAAAATATTCTGAACATTGCCCTACACATATTACTATATACATACTTCTTTCACAGCATATTTAAACTCATATTTTTGTACTAAGTTTCTTTAAAAACCATCTTTCAGACTTATTTCCCATATTTGCGGTTATTCGGGACATCGTGATGGCGTCGTTAACAGCGACACTCGTGCCTTTCCCATAAAGTGAAAACACAGATATGCACACACAATACAGCATTCTACACACTAGAGGTTTATTGCTGTACACTTCAAACTCATGTTTTTCTAGTGTATTACTAGAACAACCATCTCTAAAACCTATTTTCCATTTTCGTTGTGACATTGGAGATCGTGATGACGTCGCTCCTCACGATCCCCGCGGGTACATCGCGAAAGCGGAAAGGAAAAGCACTATAAAATAACTCTATGAAAACATTTATCAGAATCTCAATATCTCCATGAGAATACACATTAATGATTCACCAATATTCGCCATGATGTTGTTAGTCGTGACGTCCCCGCAACGGTACATGGGGGTCTGCGCTGGCGGTTGCGTCATCATTGCGAATATCGCATGTGATTAAATTTTTTTATTTTGGACACATAATTTGTGTCAATAACACCTCCATTTCTCAACCATGGGGTCAGAGTATCTCCACCCTGACCCCTTATTTGGGCTTTACACACATTTTCAGCCCTGGAAACCGTTCCCGATAGATAAAATGTCGGCCGCAACTTTCTATCAAAGTTGCGACCAGCCAATCAGAGCATTCGCCTTGGTGCGTGCATTCACGATTCATTGCGACACCTCAGCGAAATATCCGTGGCCAGAGATGTCACTATAATTTTAAACTTACATTTCTCAACAACTACTGAATGGATTTACACCAAATAAGCAAAAGGCACTTCCTTGAACCGACATCTACCACCCTGCCAAATTTGGAGTAAGTCTGTTCAGCGGCTCAGGCTGTAGAGGTGGCTAAAGGTTCTGTCGTGCAGTTCCCATATTACCTATACAGGATCTGCGTGTTTGGATAACATAAACTATGGGATTGGTGGCGGACTGATTCCATGCACCCCCACCGGATACGTTAGCCTGTTTGTATTAGTTAGCTCACAGTGCCACTAGAGTCTCCTCTTATCGGGGAGAGAATAGTTTTTGGCAACCTCAGAACATGACAACCCTGATCCCCCAGGATCGTGAAAACAATATACTACCTTTCGTTCAGTCAC